>OY821518.1:55430472-56630472 GCA_963682025.1 Cordilura impudica | reverse complement strand
AGGAACAAATGAAAAGTGAAAGATAAAACATTCGAAAGTTAGTTTTTACTTCTCTCTGAAATTTAGGGTATTTATAGTCCGCCAAAATGATCGATAGCTTCAATATTATTTATCAGTTTTTTATTCTTTAACTAGATGTTAACTAGTTTATCTTTATTAAAATATTAGGCAACCTATTAGTTAATTATCTATTTTGGTCTGCAATGATTTTTATATAATTATTAATCCAAGATATTGTTAAGCTTTAAATAAGTATAATAATTTTATATCAAATGCTTGGATTGTTTAACCTTCTTTTTCGGTTGGTTAATCTTGTAAATTTAGAATATCCCTTGAATTAATAATCATTGAATTAATAAATATTAATAATGAATATGTGAATGGATTTAAGTTTTCTTACGTGATGAATTAAGGATAAGGTCAACTCTTTATCGTGGGGTTTCGGCTTGGACAATAGGCCGCTGGAACCATAGGCAGGGTGGGTTAAGAGGCATCGGTCTTCAACTACATCATGAAGACCCGACTAAATAGTAAGCACTATATTAATTAACACCCATTTCAACATTTAAGGTCATAGTAGGGGCATTGTTAGTTTCTATGATCTAATTACCATTAATCCAATTTGTTTTTGTTTATTTTTTTGTCATTTCAATGGGAGTCTATAAGAATATTTGTGTGTCAGGGTTTCTCCAATGGCTATAAGTGAAGACAGGTGGACACGAACTCCCCCTCCCGACTGTAAGCTAGTGACTTAAATGGCTCCCCCTCGTCCTTCCTTGCCTACCTTAGAAAATTTTCTTGTTTTTACTAAAACCATCGCCTGGAAGAAATTGAATTTCGATTGTTTACTTTGTTGTTCTTACAACCATACAAAATCTTTAGTAAACCCCTGTTCATTACAAAGCGGGGATTTGTTTGTGATGAAAAATGTTTTCAAAAGCCGTTTGAATTGAAATCCTAGCTGCTCCGTTCCTTGAGATATTCACTTTTTTCGATTTTTGCACACGAAAAATATTCTGAATATTCAAAAGGCCAAAAACACAATTTTTTAATTGTTTAACGCATCTGTATTTTTCAGTAAATGTTCTTTAACAAAAATGAACATTGTCTCTTAGACAAAACATTTTCGTTCACATTATGAAATTTTTGACATTGTAAATAAAACAATTTTCTATGAAAATATTAATCTTGATTTATTCCCTTTCGCTCTTACCTTCCGTGTTTTCAGTCGTCTTTCAAATAAATTGAAAATTCTAATTTATTTTTATATCTGCACTGACTAGGATTGTTTTCATTCTTCTCAGTTCACTTTCAAAATTTAGCTCTATAAGCTACTTCGCATAAAATCTCTTAAATTTTTTTCAGTTTTCATGTTTTAAAGGCAGATTTAAATAAAAATTTAAATAATTAGAAATGTATGTGTTGTAAAATTTTCAAAATTTTCAAATTGCTTATAGTCAGATGTCTAAACGCTCATTCTTTAAGATATATTGCGTTTTTTGTGGAATCGGTTCTATTCCCGATTAATTCTTTACTCTATGTCTTTTAATTGGAAGTTTCTCTGTTTCTCTGCCGAAAAAACTTTAAATCGGTTCCTAAGCATTTTCCCGTCCCATGATTTAATCGAGTTGGGTCTTTGCAGGCATATTCATGGCGACGATGAAAATCATATGACAAATTTTAGTTTACAAAAATTTAATTATAGCATAATATTGGATTTTAGCTGTGATGCCATGTATGAAAATTTTCATTTCCCGAAACGAATCTAAGAGGAAATATAACGAAAAGCTAATTCAAATGGTAATAAAGAGATATTTTTTAGATTTTTGATAAAAATATGTTTCTAGACATGTTTCAATTATTTAATTTCATGATGTTAAACTTAATTTACAAAGTTGGTTTTTTAATGATTTTATAAAAAGTTCTAGTTTGAGTTTTAGTTATATTGTTTTTAGAAAATATATCTTTAAGCATCAGCAATAAATTAAAGATGTGTAAATGAAAAAAGTGATTGATATAATGAGCTTGAATAAAAGCATTTCAAAATGTTTAAATTGAAAATTTGTCTGTGTAGGAGCTGGGTTTTAAATCCCATATACCAAATTTCAAATATCTTTTTATCAGCAAACCGTAGCCACACATGTGTGGAGTTGCTAAGAAAAATTCTGACAGCGACTGGTTTCATTATTTTAGAATCATATTTTTATAGTTAAACAAATTGTAGGATAGCGTTTAACCCTAAGAGACACATTTTAATGTTTGATTCAATAATACAACGAAAATTTGTTGCGTATTGCCACCAGCCTTCATGACTTTTTATACCCTATAACGCTATGTAGTTTGGGTATAATGACTTTGTGCTGCTTTTTGTAACTACCAAAAATATTTGACCTACACCCATCTTTTATTATACCGATCGAATCAGAATCACTAACTGATTCGATTTAACGATATCTGTCCGTCCGTCCGTCTGTGTGTCCACGTAAAGCTTGTAATCAAACTGCAGATCGCAAATATCAACATCTTTATATAAGCTTTAGGATGAAATTGGTGAGAATCGGTAGATGTCCAGACCTAGCCCCCATACAAATGACCCCTATGAAATCGACATAAATTGCCATAAGATCCAAATTATCATATAGCTCTTACACAAATTTGGTTTGTATGCGTTTATTACATCCATTAATGAGTACTCCAAAAATTATCCCTATGGGACAACTCTTAGTCATAGGCCCCACATAGAGCTTCTTACCGATCTTCACTTAAATATATCAAAAAACAAAAATATTGCACTTATTCTTCTCAAATTTTGTGTGTATATATTTTTGCAAAATACAAGAGACTTTACCGAACATGGTCAGGATCGGTCCATTTTTGGGCCTAGTCCCCATATAGAAATAGCATCCGATATGAACTTCTTCGTATCTGCAGCCAAAAAAATTAATAAAAATCGCTCTCAAATTTGGTTTATGCTTATTTTCTATGTGCAGTTAGTTGGGCTTATGATATATGGTTTCTAAACGCATGGTATAGGGTATCATATAATCGGTCGAGACCGCCTATAATTTTCTTACTTGTTTTTTACATATGTTTTGTATAATGTCACAAAAAAAGTTAATAAATAATAAATATCTCTACTTATTACAAGCCAAAATAAAAGAATGTAACATAAACTACCAACATGTGTCTCAGAGATACATACGTAGAATTTAGTATAATTTGCAAATTTAGAACAAAAGCAACTATCTGTCATATATGTTACACAAACTACATTCGTATAGCAGTAACTATCTCTCATATATATTTATACAAGTTGCATATTTTAATGTAACTAAGTTAACTTTGGGGAGTTCCCTTTAATTGAAATCAGTAATGACGTATTTTCGAACGTTGAAAAACAACAAATTAGTTGAGATAAGTGTTTATACAGTATTGATGTGCAAGTTCATTTTCTAAAAAATATGCCAAAGCGCCTTACAGAAGAAGAAATCCGACTAGCTCTGGAAGAAATTGATGGAGATACGGCCTATGATATCGAAGACGAGGACATGTTTGTACAGTCTGATATCGCAGAAAGTTAAAATAATGAAAATATTGAAGAAGATGCTTCCGAGACGTCTGATACTATTTCGGATATTGAAAAAGATGCAGGTGAGGAATATAGTGAAATATATGTTGATAAGTACGGAACTCAATGGTATGTTATTCGAAAAACTCAAGGGCGTATTTCTGCTCGGACTATAATTCGATGCCCATTGGACAAAGTTAACTTGATACCTGGAAAATAAATAGAAGACTCTTTAGAGGTAATTGAGCTATATTTAAATGACGAAATTTTTGATGCACTTGTAAATTTACTAATTTATATGCAGTGACTACAAATCAAAATGCCTGGCATCAAACAAATGTTACAGAAATAAGAGCCTATATTGGACTTTTGATTTTAGCAGGGACACAAAAAGAATCAAACACAGGGACTGCTGAGTTTTGGACTTCGCGATATATTTGCCCAATTTTTCACGATACTATGAGTCGAAGCCGTTTTACGGAGATCTCCAAAAATTTGCGGTTTGACGACAAAAACACTAGGAGCATTCGATAGCAAAAAGATGAACTGGCAGCTGTAAGGGATTCAATTGAAATCGTCAACAAAATCCTAAAACATTTTACACTTCTGTTAACAACCTAACTGCAGATGAGCAGCTTATTCCGGTTCGTGGAAGGTGTTCTTTTCACCAATATATGCCTAGTATACCAGATAAGTATGGACTAAAAATTTGATGGGTATGTGGCAGCATATCCACTACTTAAGCAAAATTAACAACCAGAGGGGTTTTGGCTTGCGCCAAAGAGTTGTGGAGGAGCTAGTTTAAACTTATGAAAACACAGGCCGAAATATTAGGTGTGATAGTTATTTTACGAGTTTGGAACTTGCCAATAACTTATTGGCTAAAGGTTTGACAATAACAGACACGGTTAAGAAAATAGGCGCTGTGTACGCTCTTCATTTTTGCCAAACAGAAAAAGGCAAGTGAAAACAAATTTGTTTGGTTTTACCAAAAATAAGACTTTGGTATCTTACGTGCCTAAACAGAACAGAGCAGCTCTTTTACTCTCTACAATGCATTATAACACTCACTGCGACTTACAAAATAAGAATAAATCGGACATTTTGGATCAACTTGCACATAGTTTTACTTGCCGGAGAAAAAAAAACAGGTGGCCATTTACGTTCTTTTCCAATTAAATTGATGTTTGTGCAATTGCAGCACATATTATTTGAAAAAATGTGCATCCATCTTGGTAAGCAACACAAGCCAAAAAAGCTCGAAAGGTGTTTTTACGAGAAGTTGGCGAAGGACTTATTGCCCCCCAAATACATCAAAGGTCAACAAATATATTAAAACGTTCTATAATTCAATTCGTGGAAAAAGTTCTTCAAGAAGGAAATACACCAAATTCAACCTCTTGTACAACAAAAAAAATATTTAAGATGATATTTGTGCGATCCTAAAATAAGTCATATAATAAAGCAATCCGTATTTTTCGAAACCATATTATTCGCTAACCGTATTATTCGAAATTTTAACAACTGTGTTTTCGATTGCGTAAACTGAAATTTTATTGCAGCTAAGAAATCTATACTAATATAATAAAGAGGTAATGTGTGTTTGTTTGTTTGTTTGTTTGTTTGTTTGTTTGTTTGTTTGTAGGAGGTAATCTCCGTAACTACCCATCTGATCTTCCTGAAATTTTCACAGAGTCTTACTGCGGATATGGGAAGTGCTATAGGCTATAATTTTTTAAATATTTTTGGTGGGCGTGGCACCTCCCACACAAAGTAAATTTTTAATATCATATACATATATTGAGTACTATGATAGGGAGAGCTTTGCAAATTTATGTGAGGTCACCTATTGTTAATGTTAGTAGCTACGCCGGAAATGGGCGGGATCGGATAAATTTTTCTGATGTCACCTATTATTAATGTGAGTAGTCGGATGCAAAATGGGCATCATCGGACCAATAGGCGTGGCATCTGCCATACAAAGTAAATATAAAATGCCATATATCTGGAGTACTGTAATAGTGAGAGTCTTGGGACTTCATGTGAACCCATAAGTTATTCATTTGATTAGTTAGACAAAAAATGGGCGTGATCGGAGTAGTGGGCGTGGCACCGCCCATACAAAGTTAATATATGATATCATATAACTGGTCTGTTAAAAAAGGAAGCTTTGACACTTTGCACGAGCGTATCAGATCTTAGTATGAGTAGTCGAACAAAAAACTGCCGGGTTCGCACCAATGGGCGTGGCACTCCACATGCAAAGTAAAAATGTAATGTCATATTTCTGGAGTATTGTAAAAGAGAGAGCTTTGTGGCTTTGCATGAGCCCATAGGTTCTTTGTGTGATTAGTCGAACAAAAAAATGGGCGTGATCGGAGCAGTGGGCGTATCACCGCCCATGCAAAGTAGATATCTAATATCATATAACTGGTGTACTATAAAAGGGAAAAATTCGACATTTTGCATGAGTCCACGAGTTACTAATGTGAGTAGTCCAATAAAAATTGGGCGGGATGGGATATTGGGCGTGGCACCTCCTATCTAAAAAATATGAAGCACTACGAAAGCGACAGTCTTTTGATAAATTCATTAGTTATCAATGTGATTTGTCGTGGAAAATATATCGCCAAATTCAAAAATCGCCAAACCCAAAAATCGCGGAAAATAAAAATCGCACAAAAACAAAAATCTTCAAAATCAAAAATGGACAAAATCAAAAATCGCTAAAAAGAAAAATTGCCAAATGATATCCTAAGTTCAATGCCAATAGTTAAGTGTTGCCAGATCTAATATGGATAATCCATCTTCTTCTCATGGGCAGCTACATGTACCTTGCTCCAGGATAGGAACGCTGAAAAATCTGATAATTGTTGTACCGAATGAAAAACAAAAAACATTGTATATCAGCATCAGCAAGCATTGAAATAAAAAAAAATCTATACTAATAATCTATACTAACATAATAAAGAGTTAATATTTGTTTGTTTGTTTGTTTGTAGGAGGTAATTTCCGTAACTACTCATCTGATCCTCCTGAAATTTTCACATAGTCTTACTGCGGATATGGGAGTGCTACAGGCTTTAATTTTTTTAAATAATTTTAGTGGTCGTGGCACCTTCCATACAAAGTAAATTTTTAATCATATATATTAAGTACTATGGTAGAGAAAGCCTTACAAATTTGTCTCAGAACATCAACTTTTAACGTGAGTAATCAGACAAAAAAATTGGCGGGATTGGACAAATGCGCGTGGCACCTCTACACAAACTTAATATTAAATGTAGTATATCTGAATTACTGTATTAGTGAGCGCCTTGGGACTTTGCGTGAGCCCTCTCATAACGATTCGTGGGGGGCAGGGGGAGGGTGTAGCGAAGCACACCGGGTTACATCTAGTTTCTAATAAAATATTATATTCAAATTTCAATAACTGTATTTGATTATAAAGTAATCACGAACAGCCAAGAAATTAAATGAACGGACGGACAGGCATTGCCACATTAAAATAGATTGTGGTTCAACTGGGTAATCTATATCAACTATTTATTGTAGTTGCAGATATTAGCACAAACTTATGTAGGGTACAATCAAGTTCTTGAATTTGGAATAGGTTTAAAATTTTACCCAAATAGTTAATCAAATTTGTATTTAATTTATCGCCCAGTGATAGAAATGCCAATAATATTAATACGATCATATATTGCTGTCCTGAGGCATTCAATGAAAACCACACCAAACCATTGCTTTTAATATCGCTTTCCATCAAAGGTCTCAATAATATTTTAAAGAATTATTTAAGGCATTCTTAAAATATAAATGCTTTTAAAATAGATTGATAGTATTTGTAATGCTCTTTGGTTAGGTCATAATTAGTTTAGCTGATGTTTTTTATTACCGACAGTATTTGACCCAGACTCACTGTTTGTTATACCGTTCAACTGAGAATCATCGCCTGAGTCAAGTTAGCGATGCCCTGGTTGCATAAAAAAATATATTTCGATTTAATTTAGTTGATCGTTGTGGAGGTTGTTAAAAATCTCTGCAAACTTTGTCGTCATAAATGACTCATATGAGATTTGGAAAGCATTAGGGCCGTATGCAAAAAAACTAAAGTGTACTTCAAGTAGAATTTATTGTATGTTTTTCTACAAAATTTTTGCATGCGGCCCTTAGGCTTTATATTGAATTATTTAGTTTTAGATTGTTTATTGTGTCCATTAATTAATAGTCTAGAAAAAAGCCAAGCCCTATAAAGCTGCTGCCCAATATTCAAAAAGACGTACGTACACCTATCTAAAGACGTACGTACACCTGAGCAAGTTCACCGAATAGTGAATGTTATTACAGATGCTGTAGAAAATGAAATGTATTGCTCAGCTGTTTTTCTTGACATACAACAAGCCTTTGATCGAGTATGGCATCAATGGTTGCTCTACAAGGTTAAAACATGTCTTCCTGCACCGTACTATCAACTCTTAAAAAGTTATATAAATGAAAGACACTTTTATGTAAAAGTCAATGATGAGAGTTCAGAACTGTATGGGATAAAAGCTGGAATACCACAAGGTAGCGTATTAGGACCCATTTTGTACACCATGTACACAGCAGATATGCCTGTAATCAACAACATACTGGTAGCAACGTATGCAGATAACACTGCAATTATTGCCGCACATACTTCTCCTGTACAAGCATCCTTATTTGTCCAAACTGAGCTAGATCTGTTGGACCAATGGCTATGAAAATGGAACATAAAGTAAACCCTCAAAAATCAAATCACGTAACGTTTGCACTTAGACAAGGTGACTGTCCTCCACGCCTTACCTGGAAAGCGCATATTAAAAAAAAAAACAGCAATAGCTTAACATAAAAACCGAAAAGCTATACTGGCTTACGGTGTCCAATTATGGGGCACTGCTAGCAATTTAAATATTGATCTTCTAGAAAGATATCAATCCAAAACACTTAGGTTGATTACTAATGCACCGTGGTACCTCACCAATAAATCTATTCAAAGAGATCTTTCGATGCTTCCAGTTAGAGAAGAAGTCAGAAAATCTAGTGATGGACACCTAGAAAGGCTCAGCAACCACGTCAGCACTGTGGCTATTTCATTGCTAGACATCACTGATGAAACTCGACGACTAAAACGCAAGCATGTACCGGATCTACCATTCATAAATTAACTCCCCCCCCCCTATTTCGACAAGCGATACAAAAAAATAAGTAACAAGTAAGAAAATTATAGTCGGTCTAGACCGACTATACGATACCCTATACCATGCGTTTAGAAACCCTATTTCTTAGGCCCAACTAACTGGACATAGAAAATAAGCAAAAACCAAATTTGAGTGGGATTTTTATTAATTTTTTTGGCTGCAGATATAAAAAAGTTCATATCGGATGCTATATCTATAAAGGGGCTAGTCCAAAAATGGACCGATCCTGATCATGTTTGGTAAAGTCTCTTGTATTTTGCAAAAATATGTACAAACAAAATTTGAGAAGAATCAGTGCAATATTTTTTTGTTTTTTAATAGATTTAACTGAAGATCGGGAAGCAGCTCTATATGGGGTCAAACGGATCATTTTTGGACTACTCATTAGTGGATGTAATGAACGCATACAAACCCAATTTGAGTAAGATCTATATGACAATTTGGATCTTATGGCAATTTATGTCGATTTCATATGGGTAATTTGTATGGGGGCTAGGTCTGAACATAGACCGATTCTCACCAATTTCAATAGCGTTCATCCCATGGCTGGTAAAAGCTTATATACCAAATTTCATCAAAATATATTCATATTTGCGACCTGCAGTTTGATTACAAGCTTTACATGGACACACAGACGGACGGACGGACGGACGGACGGACGGACGGACGGACATTGTTAAATCAACTCAGAAAGTGATTCTGATTCGAGCGGTATAATTAAAGATGGGTCTAGGTCAAATATTTTTGGTTGTTACAAACAGCAGCACAAAGTCATTATACCCAAACCACATAGTGGTATAGGGTATAAAAATAAAACAAAATCAAACTGTTAATAAAAAAAAACATTCTTTTTGAAAACCCAAAATTGTAAATTCTTTTGTAAATAACTGCATTAAATACTTTTTATTTATAAATATTAATCTTGTAAATAATAACCTACATTTTATTTTATATTATTATGGAATGTAACCCATTGGAGCTACATATCCCATTGATTTGAAATTAAATTCAAAAAATTTGCTTATTATATTCCGATCGATTGCAAATAAAAACAAGTAAGAAAATTATAGTCGGTCTAGACCGACTATATGATACCCTATACCATGCGTTTAGAGACCGTATCTCTCAGACCCAACTAACCGGATATAGAAAACTAGCATAAACCAAATTTCATATTGGATGCTATATCTATATGTGGACTAGGCCCAAAAATGGACCGATCCTGACCATGTTTGTTAAGGTCTCTCTTATTTTGCAAAAATATACATATACAAACAAAATTTGAGAAGAATCAGTGCAATATTTTTGTTTTTTGATAGATTTAAGTGAAGATCCGGAAGCAGCTCTATATGGGGCCTATGACTAAGAGATGTCCCATATAGATCATTTTGGGACTACTGAATAATGGATGTAATAAACACACACAAACTCAATTTGAATAAGATTTATATGATAATTTGTATCTTATGGCAATTTAAGTCAATTTTATAGGGGCCATTTGTATGGGGGCTAGGTCTGAACATGGACCGATTCCCACCAATTTCAATAGCGTTCATCCCATGGCTGGTAAAAGCTTATGTACCAAATTTCGTCAAAATATATTCATATTTGCGACCTGCAGTTTGATTACAAGCTTTACATGGACACACAGACGGACGGACGGACAACGTTAAATCGAATCAGATAGTGATTCTGATTCGTTCGGTATAATAAAAGATGGGTCTAGGTCAAATATTTTTGGTAGTTACAAACAGAAGCACAAAGTCATTATTTAATGATGATTTTATTCGACCTTTCCAATTGTAAACAAGTAAGAAAATTATAGTCGGTCTAGACCGACTATACGATACCCTATACCATGCGTTTAGAAACCCTATCTCTTAGGCCCAACTAACTGGACATTGAAAATAAGCAAAAACCAAATTTGAGTGGGATTTTTACTAATTGTTTTGGCTGCAGATATGAAAAAGTTCATATCGGATGCTATATCTATAAAGGGACTAGGTCCAAAAATGGACCGATCCTGATCATGTTTGGTAAAGTCTCTGGTATTTTGCAAAAATATGTACAAATTTGAGAAGAATCAGTGCAATATTTTTGTTTTTTAATAGATTTAAGTGAAGATCGGGAAGCAGCTCTATATGGGGTCAAAGGGATCATTTTTGGACTACTCATTAGTGGATGTAATGAACGCATACAAACCCAATTTGAGTAAGATCTATATGACAATTTGGATCTTATGGAAATTTATGTATGGGGGCTAGGTCTGAACATAGACCGATTCTCACCAATTTCAATAGCGTTCATCCTATGGCCGATAAAAGCTTATATACCAAATTTCATCGAAATATATTCATATTTGCGACCTGCAGTTTGATTACAAGCTTTACATGGACACACAGACGGACGGACGGACGGACGGACATTGTTAAATCAACTCAGAAAGTGATTCTGATTCGATCGGTATAATTAAAGATGGGTCTAGGTCAAATATTTTTGGTTGTTACAAACAGCAGCACAAAGTCATTATACCCAAACCACATAGTGGTATAGGGTATAAAAAGACGTACGTCTAGTTGACCTTGCTCGATTTTAATTTTCTTAAATATTTTAGCTTGAATTTTTTATGTTTTTGTTTTTATTTTCATGTAATAGGAATGGTTGCGAATGAGCAATGGAGATTGTATTAAAATTGTATAATCAAATGACGATAGTCTTAAGTTACAAAGAGAAAAAAAATTTAATATTGCACACATATTTATCGACAATTGTTTTCATTTCAAAATTGGTAGTGGAAAATATGTGAAGCAAAAAATTTGTTCTTCCTTTTATCAGTATTACTAAAATAATTTTTAGCTGTTGAAAAAAAAAAACAACAAACCACTCGGCTGGAGGGTGTAGCAGAAATTCAATTTTAAAGCATTATTATTTTCAAAGTGACATTGATTTCCTTTACTTGTACTTTTGTTACTTTATCAATTGTTATATTCCATTTGTTATGGGTCCTACAAAGAATTTAATTTGCTAAAGTAGAAATGTTATACAATAAATTCAGTGTAAATGTGTTAAAATTGTTTTTTTTTTTTTTATTTCGTTTGAAAGTGAAAGTAAGTTAGAAGTGTTAGGAAAATCCTATTATTAAAGTATGTAACAGATTTTAAAGAATATTCTGTTTTTTAGTTTGGCTGAGTAAGAAGGATTTGGATTGTGCTTTGATACTACTATTTAAAGCAAAAAATTTAGCAACAAATTTTTAAATTAGTATTAGTTTAAATTAAATATAACAGTCACTCTAAATTAGGAGCTATTATTTATTTACGAGAACCTTGTCATACCGTATTTTAGTCTTATTCCTAATCATCTATCCAGTTATCGTTTTTATGTATTACTGGAAAAATGCAATAAAATTCTATCCATAAAATCTCTGCATTTCAAAAGTCCTAGTAATTCACTGAGCTCAAAAGTTTACGCTTTTATTCAGTGTTTATAATGATATTTTCAGGTGACTGTATATTCTTAAAGTAACAACCGTATAAAAACTTACAGAGATCATATGCAATTGAGTTTTCGATGCTGCCACATGGCCCAATACACCACTGCAATCAAATCTAATTGATTTCTTTGTTTTACTTCATTTTACTTTGACCCAATTGCATAAAGCACAATCAGTTGTAAACAAATTTGAAGGGTAAATCGTAAATTACACTTTGTGAAATAAAACAATGCAAACTTATAGAGCTGTTTTAAAATCGATAACAACACCCCATAAATATGTATCAGTTTGAAGGAGTGTACCGAATAAGAAATGTACATATACAGCACAGAAATTATTTGCTGTAGCAACGCAAGCTGTATTTTTTAAAAACAAATTTCCTGTTTCAAGTTTCGTGTAAAACACTACATAACTCTACATACCGAACTGGAAAATCTTAACAGAGACATTGATTCCGAAGCACAGTGATATTAAAATTTATTGATTTATTTTCTTTCATACGACGAAAGAAGAATACAATTCGTTTCAGGTAAATTCGACTTTTAGTAGCACTTTCATTCATTCAGAATACCTTAGCTCTATCTATTACATTCCTTATTTTGCCTTTGCTTTTGCTATTGCTTGGCTTATACAAAAATGTTTATTTAAAGCAAAACCATCAATTGAGTGATACAGTTGGTTTAATTAATATTGGTTTTGTGATGGATTATGTGGATTATATGCACAACCAAAATTTAATAGAAATCTATTGTTTTAGAAAATGTTTATATCTTTAAATGCATTAATGATTTCCCTAAAATTAATGTTCCTTGAAATAATATTATGTAATACATTTTTGATAAATGACTTTTTTGCGAGGGAAGAAATTTCAGTGCAGTTAGTTTTTCATACCTAGTGCTTATGTTTCTATCTATCAAAGCCAACTTCACCTAGGCACACCGACCATTTATTATAACGGTCAACTCTGAATCACTTTCTGTGTCGATATAGCCATGTATGTTCAAGCGTCAGTCTGTCTGTCCATCTGTCTATCTGTTCATCTATCTGTGTATCAACGAAAACTTTTTAATCAAACTACTGGTCGCAAATATAACTATATTTTGATGAAATTCAGTATATAAGCTTTTATCAATCATAGGATGAACGATATGTAATATGGGCGACATTAAAAACATATTACACTGTGGAACAAATTCAGGTTAGCAAAAGTTAGGTCGATTCTGAGAGTGAGGGTCGAAAATAGAGGCTAAATTAGAAGACCCAATCATAATACAAAACTTGCGTTTTCCAACTTAATATTAATTTACTTCTCATTTTTTATGTACCAATTTTGTTCTGTGTTGGTTTTGAAGAAACATTGAAAAAGAAATTATAAAAATATGGAAAAAAAATGTATTTGAAAAGTTAGTTATGAAAAATTTTAAGTAAAAAAATTAAATAAATTAAATTAATGATTTGGCCAGTTGCCATTTAGCAGGCGGCTGTGGATCAACATCACTGCTCTCTCAAATATCTTAGTCATCGTCATCATCATCAGAAAGGTCGATAATTTCGTCTAACAGATATTCTGGAATTTCGTCTTTGTCTTCCCCTTCTTCCCCTTTTTCCTCGTCTTCCTCTTCTTCAAAGGTGTTTTAATACCACCAACAAATTTCAGCGAGTATTGCATCTGGAGATTTCTTTCCTCTGTATCTGAAACGAAAAGAGTTTTCAAACGTTAACATGTTTAAATTGTGCACTCTGACAAAGATATTAGAAAAATCTAGGAATTCAAAATATGCACACTCCATAGTTACCTTATTTCAAATGGAAGCGCAGTTTGGTGATAACGTTCGCCTTGCTCATCAGATTCAGTTGGCAACTGTTGAGCGAGTTGATCAAGATGCTGATGCAAGAGATGAATTTTGTACGCCATACTAACCCCAATTTCATCGAAAGCTGCCAACATGTTTGCAACAGATTGCCTGTAGTTGTCTATGCGTTCTTTACCCAAAAGTCCTTTAATGACTGCTTTCAATGCGAGCCATGCATTTAATTCTCGGTCTGTCATAACTTGGTAAAAATCTTGACAACTCATTAGTTTCCGTATGTCGGGACCATTAATAACCCCTTCCTGAATTTTTTCGTTACTTAGTCGTGGGAAAATGTCTTTTAAGCGGTTGAATACTGCTGGTCTTTTTGCGATACATTTCAAAAAATTTTCAGCAATGCCAAGTTTAATGTGGAGCAACGGCAACAAAATTTTCATTTCAGGAACAAGACTTTGGTGTAGCCTAGAGTAACTTCGGGTAATGTGGACTACCATTTTATTTTTTTGATATTTTTCCCATAACATAGTAGATGTGTTGTCTAAATATACTTGAAATCAAAACTGATATATATTTGTCTACAAAATTTTGAATGTAAATGTTTTAAAAAAGCCCAAAATGGCGTAATAAAAAACTTTGCGGGTATTGTGGACCAGTATGTGCGGGTATTGTGGAATACTGGTCCACATTACCCGCAAACAAATTATCAAACAGAAGTTATGGATTAACTGTGATAAATTTTTATTAATTTCTGTTTTGGATAACAATAAAAACAAAAATAAATAATAAAATATATCTTTTTTTCAAGGAACAACAAAACATAAACAAAACCAAACATAAAATAACATAAAAATTGCCTCCGCGGCATAAATTTAAAAAAAAAAAAAGTTAATAAAAATTAAGGTTATATATCTGTTGTCTTAAATATTATCAGATAGCACTTGATTTACAAATAAAACTGGCATTGTTTTTGGGAAGACATTTGTCGTGAGCTCAAATTAAATCGCATTGCAAACATTGCGACCACGTTTTGGGTTGAATGTCTTCATTATATGAAATATTACAAAATTCGCACTGTGTGTCTTTATTGTGCGGAATATTTTGCACAAAGGAGTCATCATCAGAGTCCGTTAAGACCAGAGTAGAATCTGAATCGCTCGAAAAGGAATTACTTATATTGTACAACTTTGGCCGTTTCTTTTTTCTTAAATTCTCTGTCTTAACAGTCGTTTTATTTCTGCGTCATTTTTCTTCCTCTCCTGTTTTTTTTATTGCCTTTCATCACTTTTGGTTCTTTATTAATTTTTAGTGTCTGAAATTCTTCTAAATCGTTTTTATATGGGGACTTCGTCAGAACCGTTGGTTTTGTTTTTTTTCACTTATGAGTGTCCAAATTAGCTTTAATATTAGGAACTGGAGATAACTGCCAAGGTGTAATATATTTACTTGTGGTTGGCTGTAAATCTAATGCAAAATCGGTTCTAGTGCTATCTGTTGAATGTTGGCATTCACTTATTGTTACGGTTTCCTTGTTTTGTGATATGTCTGCGCATTCTTTTACTTCCTGTTCAAGTAATTGGCTAGCACTTTCTGGATTAGCACTATTTTCATTTATTTCATTTGCAATTTATTCCCCAGCAATAAAATCTGCTTCATCAAAAATATATCTATTGAATGGATAAATGCCCGCGCACTTAAACCCATTCACAGCAATTTGGCCTTGCTGGACTTTGAGGTAAGCTTTTGAAAAAAGTTTTGTAATGTCAAAGTGGGTTATTTTTCTTGCTTTCTCACGTACAAATCTTCTTATTTCTTCACTGTAATAAGTTTTAAGCGGACCCAGAAATGAGGCTTGAATGAGGAGGTAAAGAAATTATAGTTACACCATTTTCACGGGCGAGATTCAAAAGATCTATATTTCTAGTGTGACTATAATGTCCATCTAAAATTAATAAGCTTGGCTCTCCAGGTGTAGCTTTTCTTATTTTTAAAAAGTGCCGAAACCAGTTAGTGATATGTCGGTTTGAACCCATCCGGATAAATGACAAGCACACTCGGAGCCAGCTGGGGCGTGCTTCATCAGCTGGGTATTCATGTTTTTTCTCGGATATATAAACAATGGAGGAATAAAAGAACCAGCGGCACTCATACATGTAATGACAGTTATTAATGACCCACGTTCAGCAGAAGTCATTGATCCAATTTGACGTTTTCCTTTAGCGGCGACAACTTTTGGAATTTTAGATGGAACAATAGAAAATCCAGTTTCATCAACATTCCATATTGATGATGCCGGAAAATTTTTCTCATTGTATTCAGTTTCCAAAATACTAAAAAACAATTCTACATTTTCTTTTGTAAAGCCTTTTGCTCTATCAAAGGAAGTGCCGGTTGGCACCCTTAAACTTAATTCATATTTATGCCGTCGCATAAAACCATATAACCAATCTTTGCCAGCACATTCCTGAAAAATAGAAAATTTATTTCGGGCATTGTTGGAGTTTGCCAGTTGAAAAGCAAGAGATCTAATATCTCTTCTAGTAAGGCCCCAATATCGTGCCTCCATTTCTTTGGCATACTTAACCAAATCATTTTCCATCTCTTTATTCAGGACAGGCTTTCACCCCAAAGGCTCAATCAGAAGATCTGAAATTTTAGCGTTACTCTTGCATATTCTAATAAGAGTTGTTTTCGGAACACAAAAAGTTTTTGATGCTAATAAAAATCCCATTGCTTTTGCTTGGACGGATTCTACAGCTTTTTTCATGTCTTACATTTACGAATTTCTCCTGTCTTAGGCATTGTTTAAAAAAAAGCCTGAAAAACATAAAGTTCTTTCAATTGTCTGTCTGGTAATGTGGACTACTGGTCCACAATAAACGACTTTCAGTTTTTTATTGAAAACATTATTTTAATTTTTAAAACTAACCGAAAATACAAACTCACCAACTGAAATTACGACTGAATGTATATTTTTGTTGTAGAAAATGTCGGACCAGTTAAATCCCTCATATATGTGAATTACACGCTGTTAGACTTTTGCGCTAAAAAAATGTTGATCACATGCATCTACAATCAGATCTTAACTAAAATGTCAACATTGCCATTATGTATACAAAATCAAATTTAATGATTGTTTTTATCAATCGGCGAAACATACATTAAGGCGGTGTTGTCATATTTCACGCATTTTCTAAAATATGCGGGTGGTCCACATTAGACGCATAGTCCACATTACCCGAAGTTATTCTATTGTATTTGGGCCATTTCCGTCCAATGCGACTATTCCAGTTATGCTGTTTGTACTGGTTTCTTCCTTTAATACCTTCTCCGTATCGTGAATCCCAATCGCACAAAAAACTCGGATATTTTGGACGGCCAGATGCTGTTAAGCCTGTAGTCAATGAAACTATTTTGAGGGCGCTGCAAATGCGCCACTGGTGTTCGTTACATTTGACTTCTTCCAGAATGTGTTTCAAATTATAGAAATTTTCACTAGTGTCAGTGCTATACGCAATCGGAACAGAAGGCATTCTATATGTCTTGTGCAAAAGCACAACTTTTAAGCTGATTAGCGAACTATCGATGAATAAACCCCAATCATCTTTTCTATAGCTTAACCCTATCGTGTCCATTAACTTTTCAATATCGTTCCAATGAGCGAAATTTTTTACATCATTCACATTGAAGAACTTTGGTACCTTTCGCCAGCAAATTATTTCCTTTCAAAAATGAAGCCAGTAGTTCTGATTTTTTCTGAGTCAAACACAAATTTCCAATAATTCCATCCAATTGGTTTTGTGTGACTAGGATTGGGTCCTTTGATGTTTCATAGGATGTACTTTTACCAGGGTCGTATTCTGAATATAAAGGTTTTTCCTCCCATTTTCCTTTAAAAATCATTGAAAATAAAATAAAAACTATTTAATATCTTTAGATTCTATATATTATTTGTTGCAATATCTATATGTAAAGATAAGATCTCACATGTAAATATCAAATTTGTTAAAATATGTAAATAAAGGAAGAATATATAATTGTATTGAAATTGGGTCGCATTCTGAGAAGAAATCCATGGATGTAGCAGCGGCGGTTGTAGTTCTGATATCTGTTTGAAGATCAATACTTCGGTATGTTCGTACTGGAACGAATTCTGAGTGCGGTAATGGCAATTGGACACTTGACACTGCTACATAAGTTTTATTCTTTGCTTTCCTTCTATTCAAACTTTTATGGTAGTTGATATATCCATAGCAATTTTCTTCTTGATGCGGACTGTTGTCTAACCACATCATTCGTATACCAAAAGGCATAGACTTCTTATTTTCACTTTTCCATTACATAAGAGTTGAATAGCAATTAAAGCAAACTTTTTTAGGGGCACAGTTTACGTCAGTGATAAACTCTTCGAGAAATATTGTTTATAGGCTTCCAAAAAAAAAAATCACTAGCATTGCCACATTTTTCATCGCTTGCTATGAAACGACCACAGACATTACAAAAATGGTCCATTTTACATTTTGGTTCCGACATTTTTAATACAATATACATTATACAATGTTTTTTTTTTTTTGTTATTTTTATGAAACCGATGCACTTAACTTAAATCACTCACAAAATGAAATAAGCTCCAAAAAAATTAATAGCGAATTTTATCACGACCGAGCGAAAATTAAAAGACATTAACTTCGGCTGAGTTTCGAGTCTTAACTGAATCTTCATTTTTGAAATTAGTTCACTTGTACGAAATAAAAAAAAAATCGGTGGTTGAAAACAAAAAAGTTGTTTTACTAATTCCTATTTCTTGGAACTTCCCTTTTTAATTACTTCTACCTAAATCGCTATTTATCTAATGGTTTTGGGATTTTTTAACGTAAATTATCGACTAAAACCATTTTCTTTTCAAATGAAATTTATTGAAGAAACTGAGAAGCATATTATAGATCAAACAGAAAGCGCAAAAAAGACTAATGGCGTTTTCGATTCTAACAAAAAATGTCGCACTTTATTTGCACTTTTTTCGAAAAGTGTATTTTTTTATATATTCTAAATTAAGTATAACCTAATTTTATACATCAATCGAAAGGTCTCAAAGTGCTGTATTCATAAAATGCAAAAAAAAAATTATTAGTTTCCTCTTTGAAGTCATGGGGTGAAAATATTCAAAAAAGGGGAACAATGTGGAAATATTCTCACACTATGACCTGAAAGAAGTCAATGGCTATAATTTTTTGTGATATACGAACGCCCGATTTTGAGACCTTTCGATTGATGTATAAAATAAGATTGCTCTTAATTTAGAATATATAAAAAAATACACTTTTCGAAAAAAGTGCAAATAAAGTGCGACATTTTTTGTGAGAATCGAAAACGGCATAAGTTTTGTGGAAAATATTTTCAAAAAGCATAAAAAAAAAATAATTTTTCCAACATTTTGCTTCATAAGCACCACAAAAATTTTCTAAATCAATTTTTAAAAAATTTTAATTGTTGCACAGGTCTCTAGCAATAATTTGGCTTTTATATGTTGAAAAATTATCAATTAGTCGACAAGTTATAGCCAAAAAACCATATAAACAATATGCTGAAAATCGGCATTTGACTGCCAAGTTCGAAGGTCGATTAAGAAAAAAATTCGAACTAACATAAACAAACGCCGCGATACGGGTCTTCTAATTTAGCCTCTATTTTCACCACTCAATCTCAGAATCGACCTAACTTTTGCTAACCTGAATTTGTTCCAGAGTGTTATTATACCCTTTACCACTAACTACCAAAAACATTAGTGCTACACCCAACTCTTATTATACCGATCGATTTAGGCTAACTTTTTGAGTTGATTTGGTGATGCCCGTTCGTCCGTATGTGTGTCTATGTAAACCTTGTAAACAACCTACTCTGTTGAAATACGTAAAATTTGGTTTCTGTGTGCTTGTTACAATACTTCAATAAAAAATCCGAAGGAAAGGCGGAGAATATTGCTTCAAATGGACACCATAAATATTTATATTTCTAAGCAACTATATCAATTAAGCCAAAGACAATATGGATATGAAATTTTATACCGTTATAAGATGACACTTTTCTTCTAACAAAGCAATAGCTAAAAACTTTTCTAAATTGAATTTTATTTTAAATACTTTTTTTATTGGAAAATAAAAAAGTAACTTTTTTTTCAATTTTACTTGAATATGGATAAGTAATTTAAATCCTTGCAAGATAACTTAGATGATTTCTTTGTTTAATAAATGGTTTTTAGAAATAGCATCGAATATTCGTTTAGACTGGTAAATTGACTCCATATAATTAAATAATATTTAGTTCCACGATTCCCTTATAGCGCTCATTGGAGGACATTTCTTCCACTTGCTTGCCTCATTAATCAGTTTTCTCACAAGTCACCCGTAGACATTTTTCATAATATTTATGTCTGATACTGTGAATCACGGCATTATCGAATTTGATAGTTCAGTGCTATATATCGGAAAAAATTACTTATCAGCCTTCCAATATTCCGTTGAAGGAAGCTCCAGTTAATATTGATTATTCTAAAATGAATCGATAGCCCTATAATCCGATGTGGCACAAAATACCGTAACTCCTACTTTCACGGCTGTGCTTTCTTTCTCCAAGTATTTCCTTATTTCTAAAGTCATTAAAGTTGAACACATTGGCATCTGGGCCATATATACACTTGCGCTCACATAAGTAAGTCACTAGTATGCTACTCGGCATTATTGTCAAAAATACGTGAACCCTTTTTTTTTTAATTCGAATATAATTTCTTTTTATTATTCTTATATGTTAGCAATCAATTTACAGTGAAATTAAAAATTACAAAATTTTGGTTCATTCCAAAAAAATTAAAAAACTTGGAAATTAGCCAAAAAGAGCTGCTCACATAATTAAGTCATTTGAAATTGTAGAAATAAGTAATAAATTTTGTCGAGAGTCCAATTTTTTCATTAGCTTACCTCAATGTTGAGTAGGATAATCTTTTTGCTTCAATACTGAGGAGCACCGCTTTGCCATGCTAGCTACAAGAGAATCGCACTGGCCTGGAGTGATTTTCTGCCACTCCTCTTGGATAACTTTCCATAACATGTCCTTATTTGGCGGTTTTCGTGCTGCAATGACTCATTTTATTAAGACCCACAAGTTCTCGATAGGGTTTATGTCGAGACTCTGTGGCGGCCATTCCAGAAGCTTGATGGACTGTGTTGCCATCCATGACTTAACCACCTTCGAACGATGCTTCGGGTCATTGTTGTGTTGGAAAATACACGCAAGCGACAAATTATTTTGGTGTATTTTGGATCCAATTCCTTAAGTGGAGGACATCGCACATATGGTCTACCATTATTTCCAAAAACATTAAACTTGGATTCGTCGCTCCAAACAATTAAATTCCAAAAATTTTGGCCTATAGCAGGATGGTCAGTCGCAAATCGGAGCAGCTTCTTAGTGTTGTTCAAGGAAACCAATGGTTTCTTCCTGGCCATTCGTCCATGCAAATTGTTTTCTTGCAAACGTCGCCTTATGTTCTGCAACGAAACATTTACGCCATAATCCGTTTCCATTTGAGCTCTGATTTGCGACGAAGTTAAAAAAGGATCAGTTTTACTCACGTTTGCAATGCGTCAGTCAACATTTAAAGTCGTTTATCTCGGTTTTTGGCGGGGAATATTTTCAAGTTTCATATTTTTTGTAATGCGCAATAGCATTTGCAATTTTAACCCGAGAAAAGTTCAAAATCTTCACTACTTTTGCAATATTATTGTATCTTTGGAAACAATCCCATATTATTTACTCTTCAGCCGAATTTGAACTTTTTTGTTTACCCATAGCATTTCAGCTGATGTTATTTTTTTTAATTTAGTTGCTTTAATATATTTATTACTTAAACCACAAAAAAAATCTTCAAAACACTAATTTGCTCACGATACGCGTGATGACTTAATTATGTGAGTACAGCGCATATGACCTTTTTGAGGTTTTCCATATTTTTCGGGGAAGAGCCAAATTTTTAATTTTGCTTCAATCAACTGCTAGCATAGCAGGGTTGCACAAAATAGTAAGGTTAGAATCGGAGGAAATGGGTTTAAAAGAAAAACTACAAAAACATTTCATTGCATACCCATGACTTAATTATGTGAGCATAAGTGTATTTATAAGTGTATTTATATACACTTATGCTCACATAATTAAGTCATGGGTATGCAATGAAATGTTTTTGTAGTTTTTCTAGAGTGGTCCTTAAAAATGAGAATCCGATTATGGGGATAGGCGCGGTCCACTTTGTTACCTTTCAATATAAAACTAATAAATGTGAAGTTTGGGGACAATCGGATAAAGAAAAGTCGCGCCCAAATCGATTGAAAATTTCCAGTGTGTTTATGTGGGGAATATATCACTTTTTTGAGCTATTACGACAATTTCGTTCTATAGTTTAAATTTGCCGACAGGCTGTAAGAATCGGGATTAGTATTAAATTATCTTTTCAAAAAGCTATAAAACTTCAAAATCGAATAAAAATTCGTCAAGAAATAGCGAATGCCCCAGACCACTTTTGTGCCAAAAAAAAAAAAAATAGGTCATGAAATTTGATAGCATTTTTTTCAACTTTGCGAAATTAATTAAAGCCATATTTTTTTTGTCTCTATATTAATAGGTTATCAGATATGAAGTATTGTTTTATTACCGCGTTGCTAACCTATTGCGCTTTGAGACCGAAAATGGGAAATTTTTTTGATAAAATTTTGAAAACTCCTTTTTCAAGTTTTAAAAAATTTTCTTAAACAACATTAAAAGAAATGGATATGGCACTTCAAGGTTTTATTAAATGCATGTTAGGAAATAACTGCGTGTTTTTTAAGTAAATCCCTAAGCCAGAATATTTTTGACAAGGATTTAAGTTTTGCGGATTTCGAGAAAAATGGGATTTTTGTGAAATATTCTGTAATGTGATCTCTCTAAATTCTTTATATCAAAAATTTATAAGTTCTTTACTTTTAAATGCTATATTTTACCTTAATAGCCTAAGGTCTCATAATATGGAATTGGGTTCACATATGACCCCAAGCTCATAAAAGACAATTTATTAAAAAAATTCAAATATTTTGCAAATACTGTTGAATTTTTAAAAGCCTTACTTAATATATTATAACCAAATATGCATATCTTCTGTTTCCAAAATTTGGAATATATCCGAGAACGTTAACCCATTATTTGTCAAGGCCAGCTTTTGTTTTTAAGATATTTCTAAATAAAGGCTACCGGAAACGAGTTTATTTACTAAACTCGATGAAATTACTTTTTAGAATGTATTAAATATAATTTGGTTAATCTTTTTCTTATATGTAAATATTTTTCAAAATGAAAACATGAAATTTCATATGTATGGTTGTGCACCATGCAAACGCTTTTTATATTTTTATAACAAACAAAGAATTTTATACAGAGTTCTATTTATATAAAAAAAACTCTTAACAACAAAAACTGGCTTTAGCAAACAATGGGTTAATGTTCACGGACTTAGCACAAATTTAAGGAAAGGAGAATATACAAATTTGGTCATAATACTTTAAGTAACACTTTTAAGAATTCTACGGTATTTGCAAAATATTTGACTTTTTTTAATAAATTGTCTTTTATTAGCTTGGGGTCATATGTGATCCCAATTCCAAAAGGGTTAATTGGGTCATATTATTTTTTTCCGAAACCCTAGGCTATTAAGGTCAAATGTAGCTTTTAAAAGTAGAGAATTGATTAATGTTTAATATAAAGAATTTAGTAAGATTATATATACAAAATATTTCACAAAAATCCAATTTTTCTCGAAATCCGCAAAAATAAAATCCTTGTCAAAAAAATTCTGGCATAGGGATTTACCTAAAAACTCCCACAATTAATCTCTGACATGCATTTAATAAAACTCTATCGTGCCAGGTTCGTTTTTTTAAACTCCATTTAAAAAAAATTTTTAAAACTTGAAAAGGGAGTTTCCAAAATTTTATCAAAAAAAATTCCCAATTTCGGTCTCAATGCGCAATATGTTAACAACGTGGTAATAAAACAATACTTTCTATTTAATTACCTATAAGTATAGAGACAAAAAAAATATGGCTTCAATCAAAATCTCAAAGTTGAAAAAAATGCTATCAAATTTCATGACCAATTTTTTTTTTTGGCACAAAAGTGGTCTGGGGCATTTGCTATTTCTTGGCAAATATTTATTCCATTTAAAATTTCTATAGGTTTTTGAAAAGATAGTTTGATGCTGATTCCACTTCTTGCAACAACTTGTCAGAAAAAATTAACTACAGAACGAAATTTTCGTAACATCTCAAAAAAAAAAAAAAAAAAATATTTTCCCCATATAAACACACTTGAAATTTTCAATCGATTTTCGACGCGACTTTTCTTTATCCAATTTTCCTCAAACTTCATATTTATGAGTTTTATATTGAAAGGTAATAAGCTGGACCCCGCCTATAGCTATCCCTATAATCGCAATTTGAAAAAATGTCCATATAACGAAGGACCACTCTATTTTATACCCTATACCACTACGTGGTCAGGGTATAATGACTTTGTGGTGATGTTTATAATTTTAAAAAATATTTGACCTAGGCCCACTTTTTATTATATCGATCGACTCAGAATCACTTATTGAGTCAATTTATCGATGTCCGTCCGTCCGTCCGTCTGTTCGTCTTTTTGCCCATGTTAACTTTGTAATCAAGCTACAGGTCGCAAGTATAAATATATTTAAAAAAAAATAACTTCTATCGGACAAAGAATGAACGATACTAAAATTTCTGGAAATTGGAATATGTTCAGACCTAGGGCCCATACAAATGACCCCTATGAGATCGACTTTAATTTCTATAATATCGAAGTTGTCATATGGGTTTGTTATGTTTATTACATCCATTTACCAGTAGCCCAAAGATAAACCCTGTAGGACAATTCTTAGTCATAGTCTACGCATGAAGGTGATTCTCGATCTTCACTTAAACCTGTCAAAAATAAAAATATTGCACAAATTTTTCTCCAATTTGGTTGGTATACGTTTTAAAAAAAAAAAAAATGTGTGACCTTACCAAATATGGTCAGGATCGGTAAATTTTTCGACCTAGCCCCATATAAACATGGCATCCAATAAAAACTTTTTCGTATCCGAAAGCAAAAAAAATAATAATAATAACAATGCCACTCAAATTTGGTTTTTGCTTAGCTTCAATACACAATTAGAGACAGGGTCTCTAAACGCATGGTATAGGGTACCGTATAGCCGGTCTAGCCCGACTATAAATTTCGTACTTGTTTTTCTTTGGTAACTTGGAGACGCTCACTTATGATTTTCACTTAGAGTTAATTTGTTTGTTGGGTTTATCCAACCAAAAACGGGAATAATTTAAAAACTCGGCGCACTATACATGCAGTAGCACTTAGAAATTGAAAATAATCTTCATTTTATCGGCAAATGCACAATTCTTCGCCCCATAAGGTAGCGATACTTCTAAAGACTACGCTGATAAAACCGGAATTAATCAATATGACGCTAAAAATTACTTTAATGAAATATCTTCATATGTTAAAGATGCGATAGGTTATAGAAAAGATCTAATTTTGTAATTTAATTATTAATTGTTACTAGCAGATTCCAATACCTGAAATTCAAGTGCAAGTTCTAGAAAATTTTATTTTTTCATTTAATCAAGACCCTAAAGGTATGCCTCACAATTCACCTCATTTCAAATGAATAAAACAAACTCAACACATTAACACAAACACTTTAAAAAATTTAGTAAACACACACATAGCATTGTATAATTTTATGCGTGTGTTATTAGCAACTTTATACTATCATAACTCCAAAAAAGTATTCCAGACGCTGAAAATCTGTAAATCTGGGTATCAGTTTAAAAGAAATAGCTTCCAAATGGAAAATTTTTTGTCAAAATCGGGGTAAAACTTACATCGGTCGTAAGAAACCGCCTTGCCTATTAATATTATAGATACAATATGAAACACTATTTTAAGTACTGCTCAATATTATTTATCTTTACCCGACTGATGACAAACAGTCATAGTGGTATTGTAATATACGATAATGGTCAAAAGTCTGTTAATGGTTTTCCTGCATTCTGCTTTTGTTAGATATTGTTTTAAGTTTTGTCGTCGCCTGTACATTTCACATAATGTTAACTTTGTTTTTTTTATCTCAAGCAATTAAAACTTCAGTGGCTCCACCATCAAAATGGTTTGTGTCCCCGCTAATTTACATGAAACTCTTATACTTACATATTGGATTGTTATATTAGTATAAAGTATTAAATATTTTATTATGCATTTGGTCATAGTATCTAAGAAAGAAAAAATAAAAAATAGTGATAAAAGTAGAGAAAATATTTGCTATCCATTCCATCAGTTTTGCTTAAGAAATTATTTTTTTTGGGTGCTGTGTTTAATAAACATAGTTAATCACGACGCATATGAACGCATTGCAACGCAGAAAGTAACATGCGATTTAGTCGATAATTTATCGAAAATCTTCGAGCTTTATTTCCTTAGAATGTCGTATTATAGGCGGCGTACTTTTTAGAATTTTTTTCGAACCGACTCTGAACGCGTGAAGACCTTTCGCCAAAAAAGTGGTTCCTGCTATATTTCAACAGGAAATTTAATAATTGCTAACAACAAAAGCAAGTTCAACGGCGTATCCAATTCATGAGTATCTTCCATATTCTGCATTATCATTGGATGAATTGCCATCCTCGAATTCAAAGTTGACAACAACGTCAATAGGGGTCTGTCTTCACGAGCCACCACTGTGTAGTTTTTTCCACGCCAATCAAATATCAAAAAAAGCCTCTCTACAACAATATTTTTTTTCACCACATTGACCTACTGAACAATCATCAAAAACAAAAGCGGAATTTATACACGAAACAATAAGGCTGATTATACTCATCAGTATTTGGATAATAAACCTCATGTCAAGAACTATAGTATAATGAAAAAAAAAAAATAGTGGAATAAACAATTTATTACTTAGTAATCCCAAGTGAAGTCTCCCAAAAATCTTGGACATCCGATAACGTATGTTAAATCGCCTTTTAAATTGGGGTAAATTTCCGAAAGACAAAATTTTACAAGTTACAAATTCAAGTGTGGGTCCCGTCATTTACTGGCCAAAGTCACCTAGATCGTCTACCATATTTTTCTCTACCATACCGGAATATTAGGATTATATGCTGGAATTAACAGTGGAAACCTGGAATTAATTTATAAAGGTCTATAAAGGAACAAATCTTCACGTACATCACCTTCATGGACTTTCAGTCGACACCACGTTAAATAATAAACCCCAGTTGTAACTAAAATACATATGTAATTTCTACACTTAAATGTGAATATCATAGTGTTTAAATATTTCTTTAGTTAGTTGATGTGGAAAAAGTCTTAAACATTATGAAATCATTATCGTATAAAATTAAATTCCTACAGTACTATGATATTGACATTTAGGTTCTTATATCTCAACCATTGAATCATTATAATTTTTTTTCTAGTAAATTATTTAGTAATATTCGTTAAGTTATATGGAATTCCCCATATCTTACATGCGAAACCAATAATTACATTAACACTCTTTTACATCATCATCGCAGCAGCAATTTGAAGAAGCCTCATCAAACCGCAGTTGCAGATATTAGTGAGTCAATAAATACATCTTTATTTTTTTTTTCGTTTTTCAATTCTTATTTAGCTTTAATAATTTGTTTTTTTTTTTAATTTGCTGAAGCAACAACTAAACAATGCCTAAGTGCGACGAGCCAACCAATCTTTAATTTGTTGTTTTATATTTTTTTTTTTTTTTACAATAACATTATTTCATTTTGTGACTCTTTTAAACACTCATCAGTTCACTCTCAGATCAATTAATACCGGTATTTTAGTTTTTGCTTCACTTAAACATCATTATGGTTTATCTTTAACCATTTATTGGATTGTTCCAACGTAATAATACTCCTATTGAATACTATAGTTAAGTAATTTTTTTTTTTATAGTTTGTTTAAACTTATTATTAGGGGTATTCCCATACTATTAAGAGGTTTATCCTATATTCATAAAGTCTAACCTTTTTACGTCCTATATTTTAATAATGCGACTCCCATTAATTTTAAGAAACAGGAATTGTTGAGTATTAAACTAAAAAAAAACAAAAAAAAATAAAAATTTTTTAAACGTAAATAGATATTTCTTATAATGATTTTAAATAAACAAATGAATTTTATAATGGAACTGTAAATCAATTCAGTTTTCTTACGAGATGTGATAGAAATAGTGTAAGTTTTATTAAGTTAGGGATCTTAGCATAAACAATGACATGGCTAAAGATCAATGGTAGGGAGGGTCAAGAGATATTTATCTTCAATTCCATCTGGAGATATCCAAAAATATAAGCTTTCATTTTTGGTTACGGTTGATGGCTTGACTTACCGCGGAACTTGTAATCTAAATATGGGGTAAATATCATCGAATAGTTTTACTAATCAACATATAAATCCTCTCCTGTTTTAAGGGGTTTTTATGTGATTGAGGGAGTATATATAATGGTTTTATGTATGAACGTTTTCATTTCGGTAAAAAAGATTTGAGGGTCAATAACCCCCCCAACCGACTGAATGCTAGTGGTTGTCAATGGCTCCCGCACGTTCTCTCGACTTTTTTTTTTATCACACCATTTCACCGAATTTAGCAACAATAAATAAATAAATAATATTAATTGTTCATTACAGTATGTTATAATTTTATTCGTGTTCGTGAAAGAAAAATTGTAATACAAAATTTAAATTAAAATAAAGAACAAATTAACTAACTCACGATTGCTAAAATGCCAAAATTTAAAAATTTTTATGTCTTTTTTCACCATCTTATAAGATATGTAGTTCACAATTCTTCAGAATGTTGTAATACTGGAGAATACTTTTTAACTTTTTAAAGCTGAATTTTACATGGAAAATTCGAGATTTAATTTATCAATTATGTGCGTCTTTTTTCCCATAGATGAATTTGCGTTAAAGCTTGATTTGTAGAAGCGGTCGGCATGCAGTCATTTATATAATAAGACGATAACATATCGTTTTAAGTGCATAATAATCGAACAGCAAAACATCAATGCTTCAATATTTAAAATAACAAGTGGCCAAAATTAAATGAATTTAGTTACGTTTATGGTCATATGGTGGCCAAAGTTGGAATTAAGGAGCGAAAAAATATACTAAGTCCGACATTTAACTTTGCATACACACAATATTTCGATGATGTGGATATAAGTGGTCCCGTAATTACTACCTGCATTTTGCTAAGCCGGTAATCTGGGTCATGATAAAACCAGGTGCCACTCATGCATTAATTCTGCTGTTACAACAAATAAGAAGAAAAACATTCGACATTTTAGCAACTTAGAAGCGCTAGATACAGTTTTATCGGGTTAGTTTGCTTTACACTTTTTTCCTCTTAGGTTATAGCTACAATTGTGGAAAACAAAATTCCAATTGGTTACCGAGATATAGCAGTGAGAAGAATTGTATATTCTTCGAGCCCCAAATGGGGTTTAGTTAGTTTTGAAAACTACTTCGAAGAACCACAGACGAGAAGCAGTTTGTGCTCGATTAAAAATGTGTTTGTTTAATCTCACATTCAAAATAATGATATGCTCTATATTGAAAAAATATCCGTGGTTAAAATTTACAATATAAGTTTCTTATTTCTGTGACCGGCAGTAACGAAAAAAGAATTTAAACTAAAACATTTTTTGAAAAAGTTGTTTTTAAAACATTCTGATTTCTAGCGAAATTTATGTCCAACTATGGAAATACCATTAAATGGGGATAAGCTAAGAATATGCAGGGTCATTGGAGGTTGGCAAAAGTATTTTTTAATTAATTTAAAAAAGCATTTAGTGCGATAGAGTTATATGAAACAATTTTAAAATCGCGATTCTCGATATATCGCGCTAATAAAACAAAGAGGCCGTGAATCTCTAGCACACTACTGTTATATAATACTTTCAAACAATCGCAATAGTAGTTTAGAAGTTCTATATTGACCATCAATTGTGCAAGTTTTTACTTTTCAATGCTCCTTAAACCACAACAACTCTAACAACTCTCATATTATATTCACAATTTATAAGTAACGTTCTTTTTTTAATTTTTGATCACCTTATTTCCCATGGAATACAATATTTCCATATAATTTGCCACATACAACTACAAATTTTTGCTAATCTAAGATGTCGTATAAAAAATCTCTTCATTACGAAGTTAAGTGCTAAAAGTTTTTTTCAAGCTAGTTTTTCAACATTTGTGAAAATTCGTCGTTAAACACCAAAAACTTTTTGCACAATACATGAACATATTTCATACAAGAAACAACAACAACTACAACGATACGAATTATGATGAAGAGCTAACAACATGAAACCCTTAAGTTCAGTAAACAACAAATGCGCATTAAGAAATTATGTTTTTCTGAAAAAACAGGTTGTATAAAAGTTTTCTAGCAGAAGGTATGAAAATATGTTTGAAGGTGCATATTTAAATTATGTTTTGACCTACATTATGCATTTATAAAATGCAGATATTTTTCCCCACAAAATTTCCAATAACTTTCTTAATCTAGTTTTTGTGATTTTATTTTACTTTTCGTCTCTTATTTCCTTAACCCATTTTGAGCCGCTGTTCGACAAAATTCTCTTTCTTCACCTCCACTTTTTAAGTGATTAAATGTTCCCGACACACAAAAAAAATTATACCATATTAAAGGAAATTTAATTGTCTTTCAGAAAAAGTATAAAACAATTATCCCCCACCCCCCCCTGCTCCACTCCGAGGGGTGGTTGAAAAATACCTTGCATGTAGACACTTTTTGTTTGGATAAAATAGAAAATATATATAAATTTTAATATTATTATTGTGTTTTGTTGTTGAAATTATTTGAATTTCGAATTTTTGAATTTGTATGTTGCAAGCATCATAGCTTGCCAAGAGATTTTTTTGTTGCAAGCTTGATCGATTTAAATTGCGCTCTGTTGTTTTAAAAAAAGAATTTTGTCAGTTTGGACTTAATCGTGTAGAGATTGTTTCATTGCAGAAAATGGTTATAAAACATTTATGTGAATTATAATAACACAAAAATAAACTATTATATATAATAAAGCTAGTGAAAGTGTTGTGATAATTTTGTTGGCAAATATTTGTAATTGTTTTTAACAACTTATCAGTTTATAATGGATAAGTGTTTGGATTCAAATCGTATGGGTGCTTCGACAATTCGCCGGCGTTAAGCACTTTGTGTGCAGGAAATTCTTGCGATGAGTGACACTGATGATGAGTAAGAAACTATGGAATATATGGAATTACTGATGAGGAACATATTTACGACCACTTGTTGACGGCCGAGGAACCCCTGGCAAAAGATATAGCCGGAACATTCGAGATTGAAACTATTAAACGCAACGGTTTTTCTGACTTTGCAGATGAAGCGCCTGCAATCAAATATAATGTTCGAAAGTCAAGTCGCAATGCTTTGGCTGATTACAATGATGAGCAACCTTCTACATCGGCTGAAAGCGGTCAAAAAAGAATGATACCACCGAAAACACTTGGTGCAAAAAGACGAGCTATATTTGGGAAAAACGGTGATCGAGGTAGAGACGGTGAATTAGACGTTGTTGAACCATTACCAAAGTACAAACTGCCTTCGGCGTTCTCAGCAGCGCAATGGAAAAAAGTGACTGACGGCTCGAAATTACCTTTTGATATTGTTAATGCTCCGGAGCCATTAGAAGATATGCTACTCGCAACTCAACATAAGCTCAAAGATAAATCGGCTTCCGATATATTCTTTAATTTGGTTGATGATTTAATTGTTACCAAATCTAAACGATACGCTATGCAAAAGAATGACCAACACTTTGCTCAAACTTTTAATAAAGTCCTCTTAAAAAGATTAATTGGAATTTTAATATTGTCTGGCTCAATAATCTGACACAATAGGATGGTGTATTAATCCAACACTTGGTTCTTCAATGCCACGCGCGATGTTTAGAAAAATGAAATAGTATCTGCACTTTCACGACAATAATAACCTGGATCGAAATGACAAATATACTAAAGTTCGTTCACTTTTTGACGTTATAAACAAAAAATTTATGTAGTTCGGTGTCTTTGAACATTACTATCAAACTTCACCGGAGCTTACCCACTTACATCAACCACACGAAGACAACGACAACGAGAAGGCCAGCCTGGTGAAATCATTGTGCAGCAGCCCAATATAATCCGAAACTATAACAGTTTCATGGGCGGTGTCGATCCTCATGATAATGCTGTTTCCAATTACCGTGTTTCGATTCGTTGAAAGAAGGGGTGGTGACCACTTTGGTTGGCCGTTCTAGACTCATCTGCTGTGAATGCTTGGAAGTTAAATTGTTTAGTAAATAAGAAGCTTGTTCGTAAATATAATTCACAGCTGACATTTCGGGTCGACCTGGCCACAAACTTGTTACTAACGCCTGACGAGAACAACGACGAAGATTATGCGGAGGATGACATTACTAAAGATACATCATTTAAGATTCGCCCGCACCCTCGTGTGTCAGGTCACCACCAAATCATAACACAACCTGAAAAACTTGGCAGGCATTGCAATGTTTGTATAAGCCTACACAGAAAATGTGCTCTAAGTGCCAAATCCATTTGCACGAAAATAAGTGTTTTGCTGCTTACCGTAAATGGGAGCAAGAGTAATAAAAATTACAAAAAGTACATTTAATTACAATGTATATATAATAAATATTTAAAAAAATAAACATTACAATCGTGTTTTTGTTCCACATATGATTTTTTTTGTCGATACCTGGAAATTATTTTTGTATGGTAGTATAAATTTTTTTTGTCGGCCGTTGTTCCACTAGTCGAACAGTCGTTTCTGGGGAAACGGTTGGAGATTCAAAACTTCTGATAACGGTTTTGTATGCTAATTGGGGCCCAATTAGCCCAAAAAAGTACTTTTTAGTTTACGATTCGAACATTTTTGCATTCTAGCCCAAAGCAGGTTAAACCATAATGTAACATATTTGATGGACATTCTTCCGTTTATGGTAATAACTTGAACAATCTTCTTCTCTACATTCGTAATTCGGTGTACTTTTATTGTTGTTATTCCTTCTTTCCAGTATGTGATTGATTTAGGTTTGCTTTCAATTTATCGATAATTAAATTTCTTCATTAGAATTTATATATATATATATATTTTTTTTAAACCTTTACACAGTTAAAATGTGAACTAAACACATTTTTAGAACATTACTGAATATTTATAATGTTTACTTGAATTTTTTAGCAGCTTGCTTCGTGGCTTACTTTTAATTTTACACACATTAAACGAAATACTCTTCATATTTCTATTAAGATTTTCCTTTTAACTTATTCTTTGGAGACTACATTATTTTTTCTGTCTGCAGAGAACATTGGTATCTCTTTCTATTGATGTACTGAAATTTTGTCTGTTCAGTTGTATTGTAATTACTTTAATAATTAATAAGATAAATTTATTCGTCCCGGATTTTCGATATAGCTGACTGAGCACTATCTTTGAAAAGTATCATAACATGACCATGTTCTTCGGCTCAGTGCGATTAATAAATTTTTATAATTTTTTTATTTTCCTGGTTGAAGCAGAAACACTCTTCTTTCAAATATGGGTTTTCTGAACTTCTATATTTCAGGCTTGGGAGGTTTCGTGATCCAAAGAAAGAAGTTTTCTTATAATGATTCCTGTGCTCTATCTATATAATAATACGTGCAGGAAAATTTTTCAACTAATTTTTAAGCTAAATGCACTCACGAAGGAATGTGAAATTTGGCACAGTTATAGCTCATATGGAGGAGAAGTGCAAGGTGATAAAATTTATATATAATATGTGTTAAAAATATATTAAATTAAATAAAATAAAATATTTTTAATATGTAATTTTATAAAAGCCTAAAGGTATGCTAATCAACTTGAGCCAATTTTAGGTATGCCTACCAAACTTAGCCAATTCACAATCCATCGCCTATGAATTTATTGACAATGGTTTCAAAAAAGAGCACATATTAATCGCCCCTGTTGAAATGTGAATTGCCTTAAATCGATTAGCATACATTTAGGCTCTTATCAAATTATTTATTAACAATCCCATTTTTATATCAAATATTTCGTCAAATATTTATGATGAAATTTAAAATTTTATTTAAAAATTTATAAATTTTTCATATATATATGTAGAAAAACATTGAAGGAAAAAAATTGAATGAAAATATAAAATTTCCTACAATTTGAACTAGAATTTCGAGTGCTGGGCTCTTTTAGTATACTTTATATGAAGCTAATATTCTTCCAGAATGCGGTGCAGCATGAAGAAACCGGAACTAGTTCTAAATAAAACTGATTGGAGCAAAATTTTTTCACAATCTTTTGTTTTCTGTATACAACTAAGCAGATATTTGTGGAGGTCGCATTTTGACAACCAAATTTAACAATTAATTGCAAACTGAAAATATAGAGAAAAACAAAGTTTTTCCAAAAAAAAAAAAAACTTTTTCTAATCTTTTTGTTGTCACATGCTGTTAGTTGGGCATGTATGAAACACCGTTTATATCTTGGAGTAGCAAGAACCTTTTCAAATTGATGCGTACTCAATGATTCAATTTAGATCAACTTATAAATAATTAATCTAGGAACTTGGCATACCAAGTACTCTGACTGACTCTCCATAAATCACATTTGTGTTTTAAATTCCAATAGAAATAAAATCATTCTTTGAATTCCATTGTATGCCATCTTTCAACCAATCCATATTCAATTACATAATTTATTAAGAAAGAAAAATAAATTAATCCTAAGAGAGATCGAAATCTAATTTTCCAAAAACTAGAAAAAGAATTTTATGAACCTTTTCCCAATATGTAGAAAATTCATTAAGTGCAGAAAACAATCACTTATATTGTGGTTGAAACTGAAATAGCACTATTGTGAGTATTTTAGTTTTGGTACTAGGTAGACATTAGGGTAGCTCTTAATAAGAAAAAGATCAAACTCTTGGTCTCACCCCCTAGATATATGCGAGTAGCAAAAAAACTAAGAAATACAAAGTCTTGAGCCAATCGAAAAAAATTTAGAGATGCCGCAACACGATTGAAAATTTCAAGTGTTATATGGCGAATTTATGACTTTTTTCCGATTTAAGGAAAATTTCGTTCCATAGTTTAAGTTGTTATGTGAGTTGATTTTAGTACTAAATTAGCTCCTCAAAAAGCTATATAACTTTAAACCCTAGTACAAACTCGCCAAGAAACAGCAAATACCCCAAATCAGTTTTGTGCAAAAAAAAAAAGTAGGTCGTAGCCATATTTTTTTTTTTGATCTCCATACCTATTAGCACTCAGACATTAAGTATTGTTTTATTAGCACGTTCTTAACCTTAAGTTCTTAAGTTGGAAAATTGCTTTGACAAAATTTTGAAAACTCCTTTTTTAAGTTTTAAAAAATTTTCTTACAAAGATTTCAAAAAAGTGGGTCTGGCTCTTTATGGTTTTGTTTGATATATGTTAGCGATTAACTGTGTGTATTTTTAAGTAAATTTGCCTTCCAGAATTTCTTTACAAGAAATTTTTTTTCGGATTTCGAAAAAAAATATGCCGTTTTCTTTTCTGACAAAAAATGTCGCCCTTCTTTTACCCTTTTTTCGAAAAGTGTAATTTTTTATATATTCTAAATAAAGAGGAACCTTATCTTATACATCAATCGAAAGGTCCCAAAGTCGAGCCCTCGTAAATCACAAAAAATTCCAGCCATTGATTTCTTTCAGGTCATAATGTGAGAATATTTCCCCATTGTTCCCCTTTTTTGAATATTTTCACCCTATGACTTCCAAGAGGATAATAATCAGAACTTATGAACACAGCACTTTGAGACCTTTCGATTGATATATAACATAAGGTTGCTCTTTATTCAGAATATATAATAAAATACACTTTTCCAAAAAATGGCAAAAAAAAAAATGGCGACATTTTTTGTCTGAAAAGAAAACGACATTAGTTTTTTGTGAAATATTCACTAAATGTACTCTTTCTAAGTACTTTGTATCAAAAATTTATCAGTTCTCTACTTTTAAATATTATATTTTATCTCAATAGCCTAGGGTTTCGAAAAAAAATTATATGACTAAACTAAAATGTTGCTAAATTTTACAAAAACTTACCCTTATGTGCCTCTAGGGTTAAAATGATCCAAAATTCAGCAGTATTTACATAATATTTGATTTTCTGCTTAATCGTCCTATACTCGCTTGGGGTCATTTGTGGTGCCAAGTCCAAATGGATTAATGACGTCAAATTATAAAATCATCATAATCATCGTATCATAAAAATCGGTAAAAATATAGCACAATTTAATTTACAAGAACAATTCATTTTTTTAAATATGCCAAAAATTCAAACTTTGGCCTCTGCAAGGAATGGTTTAGCGTTGTTCGATTTATTCCAAATTTATAGCATGGAAGCCTTGCGTCACATCTAAAATTTTAACAGCACTTACAAACAATTTGAATTATTGGAGTAAATTCATTTTTATTAGATTGCGGTCATATGTGACTTCAAGTCCAAAAGGGATAATGGGGTCATATAATTTTGGTTCCGAAAACCTAGGGTATTAATATAAAATATAACATTTAAAATTAGAAAATCGATAAATTTTTGATACGAATTATTTAGAAAGAGTACATTTACTGAATATTTCACAAAAATCTAATTTTTCTCGAAATCCGAGAAAAAAAATTTTGTAAAAAAATTCTGGTAAAGGAATTTACTTTAAAACTTACACAGGTAATCTATAGTATATATTTTACAAATCTTTAGAGTGCTGGATCCAGTTTTTGAAATTTTGTTTAAAAAAATTTTTTAATTTAAAAAAGGAATTTTCAAAACTTTATCGAAAAATTTTCAATTTTTGGTCCCATTTCGCATTGTATATCTCAATTTTTTTTTTGATATTCGCATATTTCTAGGGGTGAGACTTTAAACTCGAACACTTTTTTCCCCTCCATATAACGAAGGGCCACCCTTTTACGCACATATGTGTGAAATATACATATTTATCTATAAATGTATTTTAAAGAACATTTACATAAATGGCACATGTCAAAATAGGGTTCAGCTTTAGACTTTTATTTAATTCTTTTTTATTTCGAATTAAGCTTGCAAAAGGTTTAGCTTAGGAAAAACTTAATATGCCGTAGAAACCACAGATTGTATAAATTTCGAATGTATTAAACGGACCAAAGACTATTATGGGTTGCTAAGTCATTGTTTGAAAAAAAAACCAGCCTCACGTTTAAAATTAGTAAGTGCTTCATTTCTACCAATGCCTTAAGTACAAATGTAATGCTAGTATTTGGTAGAATTTTTTTGAAACTGTGTTTAAGCACATTTTTCACATACAATAAATTTAAAGTAAATATTTGGCATTTTAGCTTTAAACTAATTCGTCAAAAATGATGCATAACATTCGTGACCTTTTTCATGCTTAAAATTAATCAAATTGTTGTAGTTTAGGCTAAGAGTTTTTTTATTCATATTGACATATTGATTGCTAACTAAGAGCATAACACTTTTTAGGCTTCAAAAACTTTGCAATAACTATAAGCGACTTCAATCTTATTTTATTTGTAATATTTTCCAAAGACGGTACTGCAAATATGGTTAAAATACTGGCTAAGCAAAAAAATGGCCTAAAAATTAGCCACATAAACGCACAGGGTCTCGCAAGGAAAATTTATGATCTTCGATACATTTTTAAAAATTCTGGTATGGATATTTTATGTGTATCTGAAACCTGGTTTGAGGAATCTATCATCGATACTTTGGTATCAGAAGACGGCTACAATCTTTACAGAGCTGACAGAACAGATTGGTATGGAGGAGTAGGTATTTATGTCAGAATTGGATTAATTACCGAAGTTAAACGCAGAATTGATAATGAAAATGATAAAGTTGGACATTTATTTTTAGAATTGTTATAAGATTATAGATTAATAGCAACGAATTTAATACGGGCCTCTCGTAGTATGGGAGTTGCGCTTTACAGATTCACTGAAGACCATGATGCTTATGAAGTCATGATAAATTACTTCCTCGATATAAATAGTTTCTAAAAAAATTTTAATGAGCACTTGTACTTTTTTAAAATTAAGCTTTGAGTTTCCATTTCTCAATTAAATTTATTTTTTTTTAAACTGATAACTATTTTTTTAACTGATAACTGAGAGCGTAGAAGATGTCACAAGAAATCACCTTGCCTATTAATATTATAGATTAAATGCAATTTCACAGATTTTTTAAATTACTAGGCATTTTGAATAATTTCATAGCAGTTTTCAAAGTGCTGGTACACAAAGTGTAAATTCCATCATTCACGAATATGGAAATCGATATAGGAAAACTGGGAGACACTAGGTTTTACTGATTTAAGCTTATTTTACAATATTTTCTGTATATTCGGTTCAACAAAAAACAAGTAAGAAAATTATAGTCGGTCTAGGCCGACTATGTGATACCCTATACCATGCGTTTGGAGACCCTGTCTCATTGGCCCAACTAACTGGACATAGAAAATAAGCATAAACCAAATTTGAGTGGGATTTTTATTAATTTTTTATGCTGCAGATATGAAAAAGTTCATATCGGATGCTATATATATATGGGGACTAGGCCCAAAAATGGACCGATCCAAACTATGTTTGGTAAAGTCTCCTGTATTTTGCAAAAATATATACAAACAAAATTTGAGAAGAATCAGTGCAATATTTTTGTTTTTTGATAGATTTAAGTGAAGATCGGGAAGCAGCTCTATATGGGGCCTATGCTTAAGAGTTGTCCCATAGGAATAATTTTTGGATACCTCATTAATGGATACAATAAACGCATACAAACCCAATTTGCGTAAGATATATATGACAATTTGGATCTTATGGCAATTTATGTCAATTTCATAGGGGTCATTTGTATGGGGGCTAGGTCGGAACATGAACCGATTCTCGATAGCGTTCATCCTACGGCCGATAAAATCTTATATACCAAATTTCATCAAGATATATTCATATTTGCGACCTGCAGTTTGATTATAAGGTTTACATGGACACACAGAGGGACGGACGGACGGACGGACATTGTTAAATCAATACAGATAAAGATTCTGATTATATCGGTATAATAAAATATGGGTCTAGGTCAAATATTTTTGGTAGTTACAAACAGCAGCACAGTCATTATACCCAAACCACATAGTGGTATAGGGTATAACAACTGAACACGGGTTCGTATAAGCATTTTTTTATACCCTATACCACTATATGGTTTGGGTTTAATGACTTTGTGCTGCTATTTGTAACTACCAAAAATACTTAACCTAGACCCATCTTTTATTATACCGATCGACTCAGAAAGTAAGAAAGTGATTCTGAGTCGATTTAGCGATGTCCGTCCGTCCATCCGTCCGTCCGTCTGTGTGTCCATGTACAATTTGTAATCCAACTACAGGTCGCAGATATGAATATATTTTGATGAAATTTGTAATATAAGCATCTATCAGTCATAAGATGAACGTTGTTGAAATAGGTGGAATTCGGTCCATGTTCAGACCTAGTCCCATAAAAGTGACACCTATGAATCCGACATAAATTGCCATAAGATACAAATTATCATATAGGTCTCAGTCAAATTGGGTTGTATGTGTTTATTATATCCATTAATCAGTAGTCCCAAAATAATCCCTATAGGACAATTCGAAGTCATATGCCCCATATAGAGCTGCTTCTCGATTTTTACTTAAATCTATCAAAAAAACAAAAAAAAATGCACAGATTTTTCGTAAATTTAGTTTGTATATATTTTTTCAAAATATAAGTGACTTTACCAAATACGGTCTGGAGCGGTCCATTTCTTGACCTAGTCCCCATATAAATTTAGCATTCGATATGAACTTTTTCATATCTGCAGCCAAAAAATTAATAACAATGCCACTCAAATTTAGTTTTTGCTTGTTTTCTATATCCAGTTAGTTAGACCGAAGAGATAGGGATTCTAAATTGGAATTGGAACGGAAACAATTTTTTAAATTTTTTTTGCACAATCAATAATTTATAATTATATTAATTTAGTGTTTTATAAGTAAGGGTGATTTAAATGACTTCAGAATCGGCAGATATATATTCTGTATTTTGTCTAATACGAAAAAATTGCATTTGTATAATTCGAATATTTGGACTTACTAATGCCGTTTTCTTTTCTGACAAAAAATGTCGCCCTTTTTTTGCCCTTTTTTGTTAAAGTGTATTTTTTTATATATTCTGAATTAAGGGTAACGTTATATTATATATCAGTCGAAAGGTCTCAAAGTGCTGTGTTTATAAATGCAAAAAAATTTTGATTATTATCCTCTTGGAAGTCATAGGGTGAAAATATTCAAAAAAGGGGAACAATGTGGAAATATTCTCACACTATGACCTGAAAGTAGTCAATGGCTGGTATTTTTTGTGATTTACGAGGACTCGACTTTGAGACCTTTCGACTGATGTATAAGATAATGTTGCTCTTAATTCAGAATATATAAATAAATACAATTTTCGAAAAGAGGGCAAAAAATGCGACATTTTTTTCAGAAAATAAAACGGCATAAGTATGAATAATTAAAACATATTTTATTGCCGATTATAGTTAGCATTCATTGACAAACCTACTTAAAATGAACAAAAAGTGACTGCCGTTTGATATAATTTTTTAATTTAAATACTAAAATGTTTAGTTCTTTTTTTTCATTCTTAACCTATTAATATTGTTTAAAAAATTCCTGTGCTGCTTATTCATCTTTGAATCCTTCCACTAATTCATCACTGTTTATGAAGTGCGTCTATGAATATAAAAGATAAAAGAGTTCTAATTAAAATACAAAAGAAAAGACATTCTTAGACACTGAAATATTTATGTGTGTAATTATCATAAATTTACCTCCTAAACCTGTCAGAATTCAAGATTTAATTTATTAGCCTTGAAGGAAAGTGCGGCACTTCAAGCTGTTCGCTTTTTTGTGAAATTATTTTAATAAGGATAGAAATAAGTTGCATATAATGGACAATTTTAAAGATGATTGGCAGGGTAAAACTCTACATATCACCTAAAAAATGATCTTCTGTCAGGAAAACGCACGGCTGAATACATGCTCCTAATTTTGCAACGTCATGGCCCCATTTACCATATTCTTCAGATTCAACCTTCTGCGACCATGTTCTATTTCCAAGACTTTTATCTCCACAAGTTTGGTTGTATATATCAAATATTTTTGAAATAACCAAGAAATTGGAAAAACATTTTTCTACTATGTTTAAAAATAACAATTTAATTAAAATTCCTGTATCTTCTATTGTATGGAAAGTACTTTTTAAGCCTTCTGTCATAAGTGAGAATTTTATACGAATTAAGTGTCATAGTCTTAATTTTTTTTTTTTTTAATTATTGTCATGCTTATTTTCAGTAATATTGAAAAAAAAAATAATAAGAAAAATTAGATATTTCGGAAAATCAGTTTCCCCTTGAAGCTTTTGAGAAATTTATCATAAAATAGTTTTAAGCATTTTTTACAATCGGAGATAAATAAACAAACAATACCTAAATTTTTCTTTAATTACGTTGGTTATTATAAAAAAGTAGAAACTCTAAATACATTTTTAAAACTAATAGCCACATGCCACCAAAGACTGGTGATGATCTTTTGGATTGAATATAGGGTGGGTTCTATTTTATGTCGGTATAGTAACTTTTGTTAACTTCGACATTTGTCAACCGATCAATTTAGTAAAATTTTTACAACTTATCGGTTTAAACGAATTCAATACGCCGAAATTGTGATTCTATAAACTGAAAGCAGTCCATAAGAAAATACCGAAGCCAAGAAGCATTGTCTGCCAATAGCATGTGTCGTTTAATGTCGAAGTTTGTTGACATCGGGATAGCGGAAAGTCACCCACCAATCAGCTGGTTGAAGCGGTAAGAGAGAGTGTATCCAAGAAGCCAAATGGGTCATATCTCAGCATCTTACCCTCCAAATCAGACAGTCGTTCTAATGGTTGAAAGTGAACTTGACTTTCGAGAGCAAATTCTGATGAACGAGGCTCTATTTTTTACTCTGTGGCGGCATCAACAAAGTTGCCCACTTTGGGAAAGGAGAATCGCAAAAATATCACTAGGTCATTTTTCTTCAAAGAAGATAGGTGGTTACTTATGACGTCTAGATAGTGCACCATACTATACTGCACATCAAACAACATAGTTTCTGCAACAAAAATTCGCAGGACGTGTGATGTCAAAATTGACTGGCTACCCAGATCTACACAACTGACATCAACGGACACCATTTTGTCAGATTATCGGAAAAGTAAAGTGTACGCTAGAGTGGTCCTACGTTATATGGACATTTTTCAAATTGCGATTTTGGGGTTAGGCAGGATCCAGTTTGTTACCTTTCAATATTAAACTAATAAATGTGAAGTTTGGGGACAATCGGATAAAGAAAAGTCGCGCCGGAAATCGATTGAAAATTCCAAGTGTGTTTATATGGGGAAAATATGACTTTTTTGAGATTTTACGAAAATTTCGCTCTAGAGTTTAACTTTTCCGACACTATTAAATTATCTTTTCAAAAAGCTATAAAGATTCAAAATCAATTAAAAATTGGCCATGAAATAGCAAATGACCCAGACCTTTTTTGGAAAAAAAAAAACTAGGTCAGGAAATTTGATAGCATTTTTTTCAACTTTGAGGAATTTATTAAAGCCATAATTTTTTTTTGTCCTTATACTTATTAGTAATCACTGCGAAGTATTATTTTATTACCACGTTATTAACCTATTGCGCATTGAGACCGAAAATGGGAAATTTTTTTGATAAAATTTTGAAAACTCCTTTTTCAAATTTTAAAAAATTTTCTTAACCAAAACTTAAAAAGATGGTTCTGGTACCCTAACGTTTCATTAAATGCATGTTACAGATTAAGTGTATTAATTTTTAAGCAAATCCCTCTACCACAATTTTTTTTGAAGAGGATTTTATTTTTGCGGATTTCGAGAAAAATGGGATTTTTTTTAAATATCCTGTATATTTACTCTTTCTAAATACTTTGTATCAAAACTTCACCACTTTTCAACTTTTGAATGTTATATTTTATCTTAATAGGCTTGGGTTTCGGAAAAAAGTAACGTGACCCCATTAACCCTTTTGGAATTGTGGTCACGTATAGCCCCAAACTAATAAAAGACAATTTATTAAAAAAAATCAAATATTTTGTAAGCGCTGTTGAATTTTTAGATGCGGTGATTAAAATATAATATCCAAGTATGTAGAACTTCCCTTGCTAAAACTTGGGATAAATCCGAGAACACTAACCTAATATTTGCGAAGGCCAGCTTTGGATTTGTAGATATTTTGAAATAAAAATATACCGAAAACGAGTTTTTCTGTTAATATGTAACATGAATTTAACAAAACCTTAAATTGCCAGATCCATTTTTTAAATTTTGTTTAAAAAAATTTTTGATAACTTGAAAAAGGCGTTTTCAAAATTTAATCAATTTTATTCGTTTTTGATTTTTAGATTTTTTTAAAAGATAATGTAATACTGATCCCGATTTTTACAACAACTTGTCCGAGAAATTAAACTATAGAACGAAATTTTCGTAAAATCTCAAAAAAGTCATATTTTCCCCATATAAACACATTTGAAATTTTCAATCGATTTCCGGCGCGACTTTTCTTTATCCGATTGTCCCAAACTTCACACTTATTAGTTTTATATTAAAAGGTACTAAACTGGACCCCGCCTATCCCAAAAATCACGCTTTCATTTTTGGGGACCATTCTAGTGTACACCAATAAGCCCAATATCATTGGTGAGATTAAGGTAAACTTTCGTATCGAAATTACCGCTATGCGGTCTGAGATGCTCGACAGAGTTAAGGAAAATGCAGCTAAGGGACACAATTTGCAGCGACTTATATACGAGGCCATTTGATTTTTGGTGTAATCGAAATGTTGTCCAAATGAATTGGGGAGGACCAGATTAAATATAGTACCCTACACCATGCGTTTAGATAAAGGACTAATTGTATATACACTTATGCTCACAAAATTATGTCATGGGTATGCAATGAAATATTTTTGTAGTTTTTCTCTTAAACCTATTTCTTCCGATTCTAACCTTACTAGTTTGTGCAACCCTGCTATGCTAGCAGTTGTTTACATTGATTGAAGCAAAATTAAAAATTTGGGTATTCCCCGAAAAATATGGAAAACCTCAAAAAGGTCATATGCGCTGTACTCACATAATTAAGTCATCACGCGTATCGTGAGTAAATTAGTGTTTTGAAGATTTTTTTTGCGGTTTAAATAATAAATATATTAAAACAACTAAATTAAAAACAAATAACATTAGCTGAAATGCTATGGGTAAACAAAAAAGTTCAAATTCGGCTGAAGAGAAAATAATATGGGATTGTTTCCAAAGATACAATAATATTGCAAAACTAGTGGAGATTTTGAACTTTTCTCAGGGTAAAGGCCATTACGCATTACAAAAAATATGAAACTTTTGAAAATATTCCGCGCCAAAAACCGAGAAAAACGACTTTAAGTGTTGACAGACGCATTGCAAACCTGAGTAAAACTGATCCTTTTTTAACTTCGTCGCAAATCAGAGCTCAAATGGAAACGGATTATGGCGTAAATGTTTCGTTGCAGAACATAAGACGACGTTTGCAAGAAAACAATTTGCATGGACGAATGGCCAGGAAGAAACCGTTGGTTTCTTTGAAGAACACTAAGAAGCGGCTCCGATTTGCGCCTGACCATCTTGATAAAGGCCTAAATTTTTGGAATTTTATTGTTTGGAGCGACGAATCAAGTTTAATGTTTTTGGAAATGATGGTAGACTATATGTGCGATGTTCTCCACTTAAGGAATTGGATCCAAAATACACAAAAAAAAAACTGTGAAACACGGTGGCTCATCAGTCATGGTGTGGGGTTGCTTTACCGCATTCGGTGTGGGTCCTATAGTCAAGATTGACGGTGTAGTGAATGGGGAAATGTATAAGAACATACTAAAAGAAAATTTGGCCACCGAATTTGCCGCTTGCGTGGATTTTCCAACACGACAATGACCCGAAGCATTGTTCGAAGGTGGTTAAATCGTGGTTGGCAATACAGTCCATCAAGCTTCTAGAATGGCCGCCGCAGAATCCAGACTGAAACCCTATCGAGAACTTATGGGGCTTAATAAAATGAGTCATTGCAGCACGAAAACCGGCAAATAAGGACATGTTATGGAAAGTTATCCAAGAGGAGTGACACAAAATCACTCCACGCCAGTGCGCTTCTCTGGTAGCCAGCATGCCATAGCGATGCTTCATAGTATTGAAGCAAAACGGTTGTCCTACTCAATATTGAGGTAAGCTAATGAAGAAATGGGACTCTCGACAAAATCTATTACTTATTTCTACAATTTCAACCATTTTTTTTCCGATGACTTAATTATGTGAGCAGCTCTTTTTCGCAAATTTCCAATTTTTTTAATTTTTTTGGAATAAACCAAAATTTTTTAATTTTTATTTTCACTGTAAATTGATTGCTAACGTATAAGAATAATAAAAAATAATTATATTAGAATTTAAAAAAAAGGGTTTACGTATTTTTGGCAATAATGTCGAGTAGCATACTAGTGACTTAATTATGTGAGCACAAGTGTAGGAAAAATTCATAAATCAATTTTGAGTAGCATTATTAAAACTTTGTTGCATGCCGATAAAAAATTTTTATGTCAGATGTTATTTTTATATGCGAACTAGGTCGCAAAATAGGCATATTATGGTCATATCTCGTAATTTCACTTATTCTTTGATAAGAAAATTTATAAGCTGTATTTCAGAAAAGACTGTGCGATATTATTTTTGATAGATTTATGTAAAGACAGGAAAGCAGTTTCATATGAGGGTTGTGAATAAGAACTAACTTCTGATTAAAGGGTGTAAACACATACAAACTATATGATCACTTAAATCTTAGGGTTAATTACGACGATCTCGTAGAGATCGGTTCTGTTAAAAATTTAAATATTCTCATACAAACATATTACAAGGCGTAACCAGTATATTTTCACCGACTCATTTTCATTTCACATTAAATGAGTTACATCTTTCCTTTACTACGGCAGAAACAATAAGCAAACACTGTTAAATGACAACTCTAGCAAATAAAACCTGACACTCACACAAGTGCTTGTTTGTTAGCACTCATTATATGACGATGAAAATGATAAGCATAAGAATACTTGTTTCATTTTGTATCCTTGTGCATAAATACTTCAGACACTAAAGTCATAATAATGGAAAAATAAACATAAATATGTTTTTGTTTCTTATATCTTACTTTTGTAATATGTGGCTGTGTGTTCTGTTTATTCTTTCCTTATAAGAGAAAAGTGGTATTAGTCAGTTAGTTATTTTAGATATAATTAAGTAATACATAACTTGTTTTTAAGTACGTCGCAAGTGAAAAAAACATAAATATCAATTTGTATACAAAAGTCAAAAAGACACCAGCAAAGTAGAAGTATGTAGCATATAGATTCTCTAATTGTTTCTTTTAATTAAGGGAGGTCCACTAAAGCAATTCCCTGGGACTATGCAGTTGTATATTATCATAACGAATTTTTCAAGCTCAAAGTTTAGAACTGAGTTTAAGCTCGAATCACTGTAGAACAAAGTTGCAACTTCATTATATGCGATCGTAAATATATCATTTGAAAGGTGTATCTTAGCTGTCCACCAGATTTACAGATTTTTATATATATTTTTTTTTTTAAAGTAAAATACATTTAGAATTGCTACTAGCATATACAAAAAATTCTATAATCCTGTAGTAGTGTTTCTTAAATTTATTAATGTGTTTGCAAAAATTGTATGGGAACAGCCCTGTGTTGTATTGCAAAATAATTTTAGGCATAACGGCAATTGGCCGTTATATTGATTGGCATACATTTAGGGTCCTATAAAATAATTTATTAAATGCAAACTTAAAATTTCCTAGAATTTTCGTCGAATTTCGAGCACTGGGCTCTGCTAATATGTTGGTAATAGATTTACTGGGAAGGTGCAACTTAACCGAAAGTTGCAACTGTTGAATTCAGAATTTTTAGATAAAGTTGTTCAAGTTGTCAGCGAAAACTTTTTGCATGTTGGTTGCTCTTGATAAAGGTGAGGTGGGAATGGTATTTAACCCCTGACTCGATCAGTTCTAAGTGCTAAAAGTGAGTGCTTATGAGCCATGGTGCAATCATCGCAAATAATTATATTACAGACTTTAAACATTATAGCCATTCCAAAAGAGATATACATACATCCTATACATCCTCCACCCCGTAATGCTGATGCGATCCCAGATGAACATAGGTAAAGTCCTACGTTATTCTGGTCTCTGATTTTGCCGAGAACTAAATTGAAGATAAAGGATTTTCAGGCGCCGCCTGGAGCACCAAGAATAATTCTTTTAATAATTTTGTTTTTGTGACTTTTGTTTTTCGTAACAGCTAAAAAGAAATACCTGTCAAATGATAGATTTTCTGTCAAAATCGGAGTTGAACTGTGAAACTTACATCGGTAACAAAAAATCGCCTAGCCTATTAATATTATACATATGTGAACTCATATAAATATATATGTTTTTGGAAATTCACTTTGCCATGCCCATTAAAAACATTAAAAAAAAAAACAAATAAGAAAATTATAGTTGGTCTAGACTAACTTATTTTTTGCAAAAATTTAAAAATATGAAATTTGAGAAAAAGTGAAGGTCGTCAAACAGCTTAAAATGGATGCTATGACAAGGAATATATAGCGTTACTTTTTGAACTACTGATTAATGGGAGCAACAAAGATACAGAAACCCAATTTGACCGAGATCTATAAGATATTTTGGATTTTGTAATAATTTGAGTCGATTTCATAGGGGTCATTTGTATAGGGACTAGGCTTAGGCATGTACCGATTTTTACCAATTTTAAAAAGGTTCATGCTCTGGCTGATGGAAGCTTACATACCGAATTTCATCAAAATTTATTCATATTTGCGACCTGTTGTTTAATTAAAATTTACATGTATACACAGACGGACGGTCAGACAGACGAACGAACGGACATCACTAAATCGACTCAGAAAATGATTCTCAGTCGATTGGAATAATAAAAGATGGGACTAGGTGAAATATTTTTGGTAGTTACAAACATCAGCACAAAGTCATTGTACCCAGACCACATAGTGGTATAGGATATGATTATAGCCTATAGTTTCTACCAAAAACACATCGAGACTAAAATTTTCAGGAAGATCGGTCAAATGGTCTAGCCTTCTGCGAGCTACAAAAAAACAGACATAGATATATTTATTGTTTTTTATATATCGCACATATACCTCTAAATTGAGCCAACTCAAAATTTACAAATTTTCAGTAGAGGCAAAAAACGGGTTTTTTTAAATATTTACTATAAAATTTAAAAACAGCTGTTTCATTATAAAGAATTCCGAATAATAAGTATACTACAGTTGTTTTTTTTTACGATTTTTCATCGATTATCAAAAATAACAACTGGTGGGATATGTAGAGAGATATTGTAAGAAAATATAATTCCATCAGTACCAAAGCAAGCCGACTGCGGGGAATATGTTTTCTAATCTGATGTTGCATCCTCACACACAACAAAACCAATAGCAAAATGGCTTGAAGAATATGGAATTGATGATCCTGGTTGGCCACAATCTGGCCCAGATCTCAATCCAATTGAAAATCTGTGCGCCTCACATGAAACGGAAATTGCGAAATGACCCACAACGTTATTTTAGAGGCTTGAAAGCCAAAATTCAAAAATCTTTGCTTTCTATAACCCAAAAGACATCAACAAATTTTTAGATTTAAATTAGAAAATTATACACTTCGATAAAAAAATTTTAAAAAATACAGTGTCCCTTATATAACAAGTGAGGCTGCAAAAATCAAACATTTCGCGGGCCCCAAAAAAATACTGAATAAACCCCTTTTGCAGCAAATTGTTCAGCAATTTCAAAAATGCTACCTTTGTTACAATCGGCTTTTTTGTTCAGAAGATATAGCCTTTCAAAGTTGGCTGATTTTCAGTGTTAAAAAAACCAGACCATTTTTAGGTAATTTGCTCCGCTTTCTGATAAAGTATCTCGAAAACAGGATAACTTGAGTCTGTTGATAGAACTATTTATTAAGAAAAGAATAAGAAAAAAATTGTACTGTTTACTTACTGTTTTTCCAGGTAAATCGATATTTACCAACTATCCATTTTTTCGATATTTCTCAAATTTGATGGAAAATAAAAATAAAGTGTACGTCTCTATATTTGCCATAATTTCAACATAAGTTCTCTGATTATTACTTTATCTAATGAAGAAATTTCCAGCTGCCCGCCTCTGCCCGATGTTTTGCTAGAGGTAAAATTTAAAAAAAAAGCATGATCCAAAAAAAGTTTTGCAAGCATTATTGTGCAATTTATGATATATAACATTGAAAATCCATTCATATTATTATTTTTTCGTTCGTTATTGTTAAGATATATGATTTTTATTTTACATTTTGTAATGCTTACCTGAGATCCTCTATCAAATTCTGCGCCCTGAATTCAGGTGCAGATACAATTTATGGCATATAACTATAAAAACCCATTCTTATTGTAATGGAATGAATATGAATATTGAATCTCTCCATTGCACGTTTGTATGGTGCTCTTGTTAAAATTGGCGTATATGCTTCCACAAGAGGGACAATAATTTGATGAAAATACATCAAACAAAGATAAGGCTAGGATCAGAAGGAATCGATCACAGGATCAGAAGGAATCGATCACAGGACGCGTATTTCAAATAATTGGACTAAAAGTAGACTTCCCCAAGTACGGAGACGGAAACTCAGACGATGGGAACACATCGAGAAGATTTTTTGATAATTATGAAGATGTAAGAGATTGGGAACGATCTAGAATGCTTTAAAATGCAAGGAAAAAGTCGATTCTGAAAAATATGGAGAATATCCTTCGTAAACTGCATTACTTTTAGCAGAATTATATCCACAGAAAAGATCGACGCCGACGATTCATAAAATATAGTCGCATGGCAAATATATAATTGAATATCGGACTTTGCCAATTGGAGAGCTTTCTGAAGAAGCAATGGAGTCCCTAAAAAAATGGTATAAAAAATATAGATTGCTGAACACTATCAAATCATCAAGGGTGAGACAAAATGAGGACATCTTCAACATGTTAGCAGCATCTCTCGACCCACTTATTTCACCACTGCGATATGTAGAATTACGAAGAGAGTTAGGAAATAATTATACTTTAGTAATTATTAGCCTTTTAGATGTTCCTTCGTTTAGGGATTGTGAGCAATATTTTACAAAGATTTTAAAAATAAATTTAAAAAAAAATTTTTTTTTAAATCTGGAATAATTTTAGATCATAAAAGCCTTTAAAAAGAAATATAGGAAATTAAAAATTTTAAAAAATATTTTATTTTACTTCCCATAAAACTGATTTTTCTACAAATTTCAAGTTTGCTAACCCATAAGTAGGCACCTAGTATGCGTATAACCCTTTTCAAACACTCATTTTGATCACTCATAGGCTCGTCAATTATCTATCACATGCCTTTTACATTTTTTGATTACTTACTTGGTTCAAAAGTTATGAATTTTGCAACGAAAAACATAAATGGCGCCACTGTGCATCGTTTAATAAGATTTTTTTTAATATTGTGCCATAATATGTGCACTAGGCATATAACTAATTTTAACGAAAAATTTAACATAACACCACGTAGTGGCAATTGTTGTGCAAGTAATGAATATTACTTTTTTAGATGATTTCGTTTCAAAAATATTCCGCACCAAACGCGATTTCTAAAAAAAGTAAAATTTTCTTAAAAATATTTTTCTCCATATAACTTAGATATTTATATAACCAATAATTATCCCAATGTTCCAAAATCCTTTTGATGTAGCTAATGGAAGTACCGCACTTTTGCAAGGCATAAAATTTGCAAATAAAAAACTTTTCTATCGGCTTTTATATAGTTTGAATAATGGACTGTCCACATTTTTTATACATTGTATATTTTTAGCTTCTTTTTCCATGTATTAAAATTTTTTCCACACCTGTAGTACTTTTGTAAACATTTTTACAAAAACTATATTTATTTAAATTTCTAAACTGAATGCGGGTTTACGAAGAACTTGATAGTGCTTTTTTAATTTTTTATATTTCAGCAAAATTTTGTGGAGAAAATTTGTTTTAGGGATGGGTGGGGTACTTCCCTTAGTTCCATTAAAAGGGTAATAAAAGGGTAAAAAAAAAGTAACTGCGTTTGGTGGGGAAACTTTTTTGCAATTTCGCCAAAAATATATAATGGGTCTCCTAGTTTTTTATGCTCTATTCGACAATGTTATGCCATTTTTCCCATTTTCAAAAATTGTAAAATATTATATGCCTAATGTGCATACGCACTTACCAGTAATAAAAAATTATGTGAGTCCGATCGCAGGGGAGATGTGTAAATATCTAGTAATTAAAGATTTTTTATAGCACTTTCTTAAAATCAAACAGAATGCGTATCACTTATAGCAATCAACTGCAGGGGCTCCGTTAATACACAAATATTTATTATTATTTTTTATTTTAACAGGTTAATTTTTAATTTTCGTCTTTTATTTTTAATTTCTCGTTTTTCATTTTTCGTTCTTTATTTTTAATTTTTAATTTTTTTTTTAATTTTTAATTTTTCATTTTTCATTTTTTAATTTTAATGTTTCATTTATTATTTTCCACTTTTCATTTTTCATTTTTCATTTTCCAATTTTTATTTTTCTTTTTTCATTTTTAATTTTTTATTTTTCATTTTTTATTTTAAAATTTTAATTTTTTATTTTTCATTTTTCATTTTTCATTTTTTGTTTTTCATTTTTTATATTTAATTTTTTATTTTTCATTTTTTATTTTTTATTTTTCATTTTTTATTTTTCATTATTCATTTTTAACTTTAGTTTTTCATTTATCATTTCTTATTTTTCATGTTTTATTTTTTATTTTTAATTTTTTTATTTTAATTTTTTATTATTCATTTTTTACTTTTTATTTTCCATTTTTCCTTTTTATTTTTTTTTTAATTTTTTATTTTTAATTTTTTATTTTTCATTTTTTACTATTCATTTTAATTTTTTATTTTTCATTTTTATTCTTAATTCTTTATTTTTCATTTTTTTTTTTTCATTTTTCATTTTTCATTTGCGTTTTTCACTTTTAATTTTTTATTTTTCATATTTCATTTTTCATTTTAAATTTTTTATTTTTCATTTTATTTTTAATTTTTTTATTTTTCATTTTTCATTTGTCATTTTTTATTTTCAATTTATTATTTCTCATTTTTTATTTTTCATTTTTCATTATTCATTTTTAATTTCTCGTTTTTAATTTTTTATTTTTCATATTTCATTTTTCATTTTTTCATTTTTAATATTTTATTTTTCATTTCTCATTTTTAATTTTTTTTTTCATTTTTCATTTCTTATTTTTCATTTTTCATTTTTCCTTGTTAATTTTTTTTTAATATTTCATCTTTCATTTTTTATTTTTCATTTTTAATTTTCAAACAGGTTATCACAACATCATAATTTTTTTTACCAATACAATCACATTTTGTCTTACGACTCACATGTTACGCTGTTTTTGAAATTTGCCCCCTGCGCGTATAAATGTTTACACATCAGAAAAAACCTATCAGAAAAGTACAATGCTTATGGTGTAATCAATATTATTTCGTAAAACTTGTAGTCTAATATGATTTGTTGTCAAGAAATGCTTGGTATGCGAATTAATAGTGACTAGGACTCGTATTTTCCAAAATAGTTGTTTAAGTTTTCTTCAACAGTTAGATTTGTATATCTATACACTTAATATTACTAAATAGCCGCTAATATGAAACTACATATGCGCTGCCCTCACTTCGCTTCAGACAATTCCAACAGAAAGTGATATCCAGCACATGTGCCATTTATTACTAATAGCAACATGATATGTTTTTGTGCCGATCAAATTTCACATATTTATATTTATGACATTTTGCTAAAAGCACAGGTAGATATTACTAAAACAAATCTATAAATTACTTTGGATCAATCGCTGTAACATGAGGTGTATCAATAGGTTAACTTTATGTCATAAATATAAACAAAGGAAAAACATGTTTATCTGCAAAATGTTGCAAAAAATATTCAAAGAATTGTTTCACGCAATAATCAAAAAAGTTTTCAAACACATGATGCTAAATATTTTGTATTTGGGTCACCTTTGATACCTCTTACACATTGTAAACCATGTTGCCAAAACACTATATAAATATTGCTAACCTCTAACGAAGTTTACTTATTTGAAACTGTAACAACATCCACAAATTCGTTCGTATAAACCTCCCCTTAAATTCGCGAAGGAAATTTCTTAACATAATCGTATTAAAGAGATGCCACAAACAGCTGTTAAATGGATGCAATGTACGCCTTCATAGCATAAATCACAAAACGATGAAAGCAATACACAGTTTATACAACACAAGGGAAATTATATTATTGAAGGCGATAGACAGACAGATGATGTTGCAAATGATTTTTAGAAAAATGTTAGTACTTAACGGTAACTCAATGCGTAAACAACAGTTAAAACGGAAAAGCGGAACATAATTTTTTTTTCCAAGTGTGTGTTATTACTGTTAATATAAGAAAAAGGGTGTGATTTCAATATCAGAAAGGAATATATCAAAGCAGAATTTAAAAAAAAAATAAAACCGAAAATATTATTTTAAATAATAAAATTTTTATGTCTACTTAATATACAAGAATTTCATACAAAAAAATATTTTGTTGCAAAAAAAAGAGTAAAAAAAATAAATAAAAAAATTCTATGTTAATATGTGAAATCTTACCGGTATTTTTCATTGATATTGTTATAAAAATGGCAAAACAACAAATTCTTAATTAAGGTTATAAATTAATGTTGATAAATTAAAAAAGTACGTCTCTTCAAATGGATATACAAATTAAAAGAGGTACGTATTGGAAGTAAAAATTTAAATATATTAATTTAATATTTAGATTTATATTTTTTAGTTGTTCACAATTAATTTGCTAATATTTTAAATCACTTTAACTAAACACTTTAAACTAAAAATTTTAAACCAAAATTAAAATTGTCCTAGTATAAAATTATAAAATTTTAAAAAAAATTGTCTTTGTCTTTAGTAGTTTAGTAAGAAACTTAAATCTTTACGATGATAGTAACTTTGGAATAATTTTAGGCACTAAATAATCATTATATGGATATCACCAAATATATTTCCACCAGAGTGGCATGGTACCTTGGTACCAGTATGTAGTAAGTTTTTTAGTAAACGTCGATATAAAATGCTATAAAATTAAAAAAAAAATCACATCTTCGCCTCCCATAAATGTAAATTTTCATGTGCAGAGTAACTTTTTACAACAAAAATAAAACAAAACAAGTAAGAAAATTATAGTCGGTCTAGACCGACTATACGATACCCTATACCATGCGTTTAGAGACACTATCTCTTAGGCCCAACTAACTGGACATAGAAAATAAGCAAAAACCAAATTTGAGCGGGATTTTTATTATTTTTTTTGGCTGCAGATATGAAAAAGTTCATATCGGATGCTATATCTATATAGGGACTTGGTCCAAAAATGGACCGATACTGATCATGTTTGGTAAAGTCTCTTGTATTTTGCAAAAATATATACAAACAAAATTTGAGAAGAATCAGTGCAATATTTTTGTTTTTTAATAGATTTAAGTGAAGATCGGGAAGCAGCTCTATATGGGGTCAAAGGGATCATTTTTGGACTACTCATTAATGGATGTAATGAACGCATACAAACCCAATTTGAGCAAGATCTATATGACAATTTGGATTTTATGGCAATTTATGTCGATTTCATATGGGTAATTTGTATGGGGGCTAGGTCTGAACATGGACCGATTCTCACCACTTTCAATAGCGTTCATCCCATGGCCGATAAAAGCTTATGTACCAAATTTCATCAAGCTTTACATGGACACACAGACGGACGGACGGACGGACGGACGGACGGACATTGTTAAATCAACTCAGAAAGTGATTCTGATTCGATCGGTATAATTAAAGATGGGTCTAGGTCAAATATTTTTGGTTGTTACAAACAGCAGCACAAAGTCATTATACCCAAACCACATAGTGGTATAGGGTATAAAAAAAATTAATAAATAAATAAAGCTCTTAGTTTGGCACTTACTATAAAATAGATATTAATTTTATGATTCCTCCCCATATATAATAAGGAACTTCCCAGTCATGAACCGTGGGATTTTAAAATTGATCTTCTAAAAATCCATTGTTTACAATGTCATTCTTCAAATACAATGTTCAAAAGGATGTTATATTCTTATATCAAAACTGAATATATTTCAACAGTCATAAACGAAGTTATCTGAAACTGAATAGTATAGAGACTCATACTCAAACTTTTTCCTTGATTTACTGAAGCATTATTAATTAAAATATCTCAGTAGCAAACTTAGATAGTAAAAGAGCAACAACGTACTTATAATCCAAACGTAAATAACTATATTTCACTCATATTGTATATTAAATATTATTAATAACATGCTTGATGTAAATTCTCAGATATCAAGCGGATTAAATAACGATTAAAGTGACCGTAACGCAGTGGTATGTAGCTGCTGCAGATGCTCGCACATAAGTCAGAAGCTACAAAAACCCGCAAAATTTATACAAATTACATCCAAGTGATTTTGACTGACACTCAATTAATCCTTTCACCAATGCATCACATATGATGCACAGACGTTATGATTGATACGCTTGCGTATCATATGTGCTACACAATTTGTCTTATTTCTTTTAACAAAATTTTGTATTAACTGATGAAAAATAAAGTGATCTAATGGTCTGAGCGTATAAACAATGTTTTTTTTTAAATAAGACATAAACATATGTATAAGAAAAAACTGCAAATTCCAGTAATAAATAAACGATAAAAATAATATTTTTTACAAAAAAAAATAACCCTTTTCATCTTGAAAAAATTTAAAAATACAAAAGAAGAAAATAATAATATTAATGAAAAACATTACAATACGCTTATTTAGACTATGTTTGCCAATAAAAGGAATCTTTTCTGCTACTACAAAGTCATTCCTCCACTCTTGCTGAACAGACGATCTTGATGTAGACGCGACCTGCGGCAAATCCTCAAATGTTTTCGCCATCAGATCCACTATCGGGTGAATCATTACCATATTCATTACTACCTGAAGAAAAGCCCTGTTCATCCGAACTGTCATATTTATATCAATTTTCAAAATCTGAATTACTATTTTTTGTTCTCCGACCGTAAAATTATAATGGATCCACACTTCACTAATAAATTGATACTGAGAGCTATGTTGTACAATAAACCAACGACAATTGCAAAAAATTGGATTCCACAAATTTTCCTCTACACACGTATTTATTTCAGTGATGATATCACTATAGGGCAAAATAAAAAAATGGTAACGAATAAAAATGACATGAATTATATGTGATGCACAAAACGTTTGAATAATAAATAGTTTAAATATTTTTCCTGTATCACATGTGATGCACGTCATTTTTACCAAATTATTACTGTGGACGTACGCTATAACACAGCCAAAGTGTTAATCGGCTCATATGAGATAAACTTTTTTTTTAACGATTTTACCTCTTTTTTACTTTCTAATTAATTTTGTATTGACACAATTAAACCATGTACCCTCATGAAGCCCACAGTGACGTCTGTACGCAAATTTTTATAACGTGCCTCCAAAATATATCAAACAGATCCATATTGTAATGGTGCGGCGTTGGTGGAAGATCCGCTTCCGTTTCCCTGAGCCTTTGCTGGTCGCACGTGCTGGCGTAGGGGCCTAGCTCGCCGGATGGGTGGGGTCTTGCTCAGGCCCAGGGAAACCGCACTACAGATTTTCACGTGCGATTTACACAAAAAAAACTGTCAAAACATTCTATGGTCGCTAGTGGATGGATGGCCATACTTACCTTGGGATTGGGGACGAGGTGTTCTGCCCCTTTTGCCCTCCCAACCATGTTACCTCGACTCCATCGTACTTGGAGGTAACCCACTTCAATGATAAGATTTTGGTTTGGTTTGGTTTTCTACTTTGGTTTAACAATTTTTATTGAACCTTCATTTAAGGTTGCAAAATTTTAATTATACATATTTAGCAAAACTTATTTAATTTTTTTATATTTTAGCAAAATTTTACTCAGTAAAATTCTATAATTAGAACATTTCTTATGGTAGTAAATTTTTTTTTTTTGTTTAATTTTATAATTAGAAACATATTAGCTTAATTTGATATTTACAGAAAAGAATTTGAAGTTAAGGAAAATTTTAGCGAAATGTTATATTTAGAAAATTTATATATTTAAAAAATTTTATATTTAGAAAAAATTTTATATATAAAAAAATTTACATTCAGAAAATTTTTATACCCTATACCACTATGTGGTTTGGGTATAATGACTTTGTGCTGCTGTTTGTAACACCCAAAAATATTTGACCTAGACCCATCTTTAATTATACCGATCGAATCAGAATCACTTTCTGAGTTGATTTAACAATGTCCGTCCGTCCGTCCGTCCGTCCGTCCGTCCGTCCGTCTGTGTGTCCATGTAAAGCTTGTAATCAAACTGCAGGTCGCAAATATGAATATATTTTGATGAAATTTGGCATATAAGCTTTTATCGGCCATGGGATGAACGCTGTTGAAATTGGTGAGAATCGGTCCATGTTCAGACCTAGCCCCCATACAAATTACCCATATGAAATCGACATAAATTGCCATAAGATCCAAATTGTCATACAGATCTTACGCAAATTGGGTTTGTATGCGTTCATTACATCCACTAATGAGTAGTCCAAAAATGATCCCTTTGACCCCATATAGATCTGCTTCCCGATCTTCAGTTAAATCTATTAAAAAACAAAAATATTGCACTGATTCTTCTCAAATTTTGTTTGTACATATTTTTGCAAAATACAAGAGACTTTACCAAACATGATCAGGATCGGTCCATTTTTGGACCTAGCCCCTTTATAGATATAGCATCCGATATGAACTTTTTTATATCTGCAGCCAAAAAAATTAATAAAAATCCCACTCAAATTTGGTTTTTGCTTATTTTCTATGTCCAGTTAGTTGGGACTAAGAGATAGGGTTTCTAAACGCATGGTATAGGGTATCGTATAGTCGGTCTAGACCGACTATAATTTTCTTACTTGTTATATTTAAAAAAAATTTATGTTTAGAAAATTTTAACTTAGCAAATTTTTTTTTTTTTTTTTTTTTTAGTAGTTGGTTTACATAATAAATACCTAATTTGGTATTGTTTCTTTCGTATTGTTAATATTTTAAATTAAGGTTTATTTGAAGTCAATCTCCGTTTTCCAACTGTTGTTTTAAAGTAATATCGTAGAATATGTACATATGTATGTAGGTTCCTTCCTTTTTCGTCTTTTATTTATATAAAGTATGTGTATAAATTTGTTTCTCTTTGACGAGTTTCACATATATATTGTTTCATAATTTTGTTTTAAGATCTCTTTATAATTAGTTATTAATTAGTTGATAATATTATATTAATATATAAAAATAATTAATATTTAGCGACTGAACTGTACTGTACGAAACAGACGACATCTTAGCTTAAAATATGTTCACCTTGATTGGGTTGATCTTTTTCTAGTTTATGGTTATTTATTTTATTGTTGTTTTTGATAAAGTTCTTCTTACTGTAGTGTTGATTGTAAGTTTTTATGTTCATATACATATGTTGTTGTATTGGATTAACAACGGCAGCAACTTAGTTAACAGCATCAAGTAGATAGTTGTTATATTGCGACTTTTAAATTATTTATTATTTCTTAATTTTTTAACACTTTTTAATTTTAATTTTATGTCTTTATTTTAAACTTGGATTTTTCTTACACTTATTTTTAATTTTCTTAATCTTTGAATTTGTTTCTTTCTTTTTTTTTTTTTAAGTTCTTATATGCAAAACAATATGTTTTTTTTTCTACAATATGCAATTTTTATTTATTTAACTTTACTTTTACTTTCCATTTAAACTTCACTTATAAAATTTATTTTAAACTTTACTTATTCTAAATTATAAATATAAATTTTTTTTTTTTAATTTTAAGACTACATTTTTAGTTTTTTAATTAAGGGTTTTTCCTCAACCTCTTTCTGCGACATTCAAAATTCAACCTCCTCTAATCTTATTTTAACACTTAATTTTAATTTAATTTAACTTTACTTTAAGTTTTTACATTTTTAATTTTTAAGAGGTTTTTCCTCAACCTTTTTGCTTTGACGGTCACATTTCAACTTCCTGTTTAATTTTAAATGTCTTGTTAATCAAGCTAAACTTCTTCATTCATTCCTCTGCAGATAAAAACCGGTTTATTAAACAAACAAAATCACCACCAATTCATTGAGAACATTCATATGCATTCATAATATTCTCTAGTATTTATAACACTCCCACTCATATATGACTATGAGAGCAAGTGAGATCAATACAAGAAAATACGTGGTTTGACCAGCATGATTGCATATGAATGTGTTCATGATTTAATCCAACACAATGAAGAGAAAAAAACGCCATAAATCAGTTTGCTAAAAATAAAAAAAAAATGCCATCAACCTATTACCATATAAGGTGTTGTTTACTTGTACATACTTGAACTTGAAAATAATTTCAAGATCAAGGTTATTATTTTTTCTTCTTTCTTATTCTGCCTGTACCAGAAATTCTTTTGCTACAGTGCAGAGCAAAAAAGATCACCGTCACAATACCCAGAGCTCAAACAAAGTTTTAGATCTGTAAATAATATGCAATTAAAGATCATTTACAAATGTACTAATCAATAGCTACATGGCTGTATACATAGATAAAATAATAAATATTTTTTTGTATAAAAATTCATATAAATAGTTATATTTTCTTTGATTTATTCAAAGAAATCGAAATTAAAATGAATGGCGCAAAAAATAAAATAAATTAACATCAAATGCGAAAAGCAAAAACACATTTAAAAAATACGCAATTAATTAGAAATTTTTAAAAAACTATGTTAAATTTTCAACAACAAGAAAAAAAAAATAAAATAAATATAAATAAATAAATAAAATTAAAATTTTTCAAAAACTGTTTCTACCTAGATAATCATACTTTTTTATTCAATTGGACCCAAATTATTGAAAAATTACGCACATCATTAAAAACAGACATGCTGAGACTAGTTTAGGTGAAAACAGTTAAGAAAATTATAATCGGTCTAGACCGACCCAATTACATGCGTTTAGAGACCGTATCTTTTAGGTCCAACTAATTAAATACAGAAAATAAGTATACACCAAAGTTGGTTGGAACTGTTATTAATATTTTTGCCTTCTGATATGAAAATATTCATATCGGTTGCCATATTTATGTAAGGACTTGTTTGAAAATTGTACCGATTCTTACCGTATTTGGTAGGGGCACTTTTTTGCAAAAACACATACAGACCTTATTTGAAAAAAAAAATTGTTCAATATTTTTTTCTTTTTTTTTATAAGATTTAAGTGAAGATCGGGAAGCAGCTTTAAATTGGGCCTATGGCTACGAATTGTCATATAGGGTTTATTTTTGGACTGCAGAAAATGGGTGTAACAAACACACTCAAATCGAATTTAAACGAGATCTATTCGACAAGTTGGATTTTATGGCAAATTAAGTCGATCTCGTAGGGCTAATTTTGTATGTGGACTAGGACTGAGCATAAGGGCGGGTCGATTTAAAAATGTCCCAAGAGACAAGGCAAATCATATTCTGGGGATCAAAATTAGAAACTTTACCCGAGGAACCATACCTCTAAAATGAATTCTGATGTCACGACTTTTGACCTGTCTGTCTCACTTTGAGCCATTTAGAGTGCTCCAATCGAGTCCAAATGTATAATCAACCCCCACTAACTTTGGAGATCCGACTCACCCATGCCAGTGGCACACCCCCTGGAGCCCTCCATTTTTTGGGTTGACTATGTTTGATTTAATATTAAAATTAACACTCATACGTATACGTATCTTCTACTCTGCTTGACTATGTTATGTTATTAAATAACTTTTAGATCACTCCGTGACTATGCGTGACTCTGCGTGACTACCCCGATATTAATCTGTCGTCACAACAAGACTATGGGCCAAGTTTCAGATCAATTGCATGAGGGGGAATGGGGTTGCCCCATGGCATACAGACAGATAGACAGACAGACAGGTCAAAATTCGGTACATCAGAATTCGTTTTAAAGGTATGGTTCCAGGGCCAAAGTTTCTTATTTTGATCCCTATAATATCATTTTCTTGTCACTTGAGCGATTTTTTTGCCTCCCTACAAATCGACCCGCCTTACTGAGCATGTTCGGCCTTACACCAATTTCAACAACATTCATCCTGTGGAGGGTAGAAATTTATATACTAAGTTTAATCAAAATATATTCACATACAAGCTCTAAAATTTTCAAACCGAAATTTTTAAAGATACTAAAGTTTCAGGTCATTATTTGAAGTAATAACGCCAATTCTTGTTGGGCAAAAACTTTGAATAAGTTTTTCTCAAAACCAAATTCTGAACTATGTACGCTGTTAGAGGAGTAATTATTTATCTTTTTTTCATAGTCTTCTTCCAAATTTCCGATCAAAAACATTTCCCGCAAAATTTTTAAAAATCACTTTAATTTGTATTCTTGATAAATTATTCAGCTTTCAAAAGAAAAAAGTCATGAAAAATGGATAAAAATTAGTCCTGCTATTATGCCGGACTTAACTTTTATCTGCTTCTAATAAAAATTACTAGGCTTATCCTTATGCTTTGATATCTAAAAGTAAAGGATTTCTGTATATTTTCATTGATGAAGAACAAACAACATCTGGTTTTCCATATATATCAAAGGCTACGTATAACGGGAATCAAATATAATAATATCCTACACCAGAATGTGGTCAGGGTATAATGACTTTGTGCTGATGTTTATAACTATCAGAAATATTGGACCTCTTTCTTTATAATGATCGACTTAGAATCAATTTATAAGTCAATTTAGCAATGTCTGTCTGTCCGTCTGACTCTGTGTCCATTAGAGCGCACATAAAACAAAAAGTGTTATTTTTTCCGCTCCCCGCTCACTTTCTAGTTTATTAGGCATAAAAAATAATATCCGTGGAAAAACTTTTTCAATCGGATGCAAACCGGCCAGTCCGTCACGACTTTTAGCCCTAAAAATGGAGTAAAATTAATTCCCAGCTTTGATGAACTATAACTCGTAAGCCAGACGACCTTAAGAATTTGTATTGCAAATATATAGGCAAACATTTTTCTCCTACAAATTTTTGACCTAGCTATGACCCTTCATGATGTTTTAAGTGGTCAATCTTCAATTTGGCAATAGTCAAAACTAAATAGATTTATAAATAAATTTACAAATTTACGTTTTAAAAAAATTTTGACTGCAAATTTGAAGTTTGACCTCTTAAAACACCATGAAGGGTCATAGGTAGGTCAAAAATTTGTAGGAGAAAAATGTTTGCCTATATATTTGCAACACAAATGCTTAAGGTGAATTTTCCGAAAGTCGTCTGGGTTACGAGTTATAGCTCATCAAAGCTTGGAACTAATTTTACTCCATTTTTAGGGCTGAAAGTCGTGACGGACTGGCCGGTTTGTATCCGATTGAAAAAAGTTTTGCACGGATATTATTTTTTATGCCCAATATATTAGAAAATGAGCGGGGAGCGGAAAAATAACAGTTTTCCATTTTTCTATGTATTTCATGTGCGCTCTAGTGTCCATGTAAACCTTTTAATCAAACTACAGGTCGCCAATATGAACACATTTTGATTAAATGGAGCATTAAAACTTCCACCGGCCTAAAATGAATTGAAATTGGTGAGAATCGGCACATATTGAGGTAGAGTCCGCGTACAGACCGCCCCTAATAGATCGACTTATACTGCCATAATATCCAATTTATAAAATATATCTCGGTCAAATCGGGCTTATTACATCCATTTATCAGTAGTACAAAAATAATCCCTATAGAACAATTCATAGCCATAGCCTCCATATGAAGCTGATTCCCTTTCTTCACTTAAATCTATCAAAGAAGAAAAATATTACACCGATTTTTATCAAATTTGGTTGGTAAATGCTTTTTCAAAAACTAAGTGATCCTACCAAATATGGTCATGATCGATCCACTTCTCTACTTGGTCCCCATATAAATATAGCATCCGGTATGAACTTTTTCATAGCCAAAGGCAAAAACTTAAAACCAATGCCACTCAAATTTGGTTTATGTTAATCCTATGTATCTAATTAGTTGGACCTAGGAGATAGGGTCTCTAAACGCATGGTATACGGTATCGTATAATAGTTCCAGACCTACTACAAGTTTCTTACTTGTTTTTACTTTTATTTTTACTTTTGTTGTTTTTTTATTTAAATTTTTTGTCTTTCTTATTTTGGTTTTATAAAATAACTTTACTGAATGTTTAACAGTAGTAAATATTTTAATGGTAGATATTTGGCCAAATGGGCCGGGTTTCTTCTGATTTTGTGGAACCAAAAATTAAGCTACACAAATATTAAGGTCATCTAAAAAAAATATGCAAGTCAATTGAATTTTACTTCCCCTCTATTTTTTTCTAATATGGCGTCGTCGACAATAGTACAACGAGTGAGCATAAACCACAGTGAAAATATTACATTTTACAAAAATCTAAAATAAATGTCAAACAAAAATAAAGGCTTAAATAATAAAGCGCCCTCTGGATTTGAAATTCCATCCCAATTCGACCAATAACTTCATATACCGGGACCTCTTTATTGCCCACGTAAACAAATCTATATTAATATAATAAAGGGGTGATTGTGTTTGTCTGTTTGTTTGTCGGAGTAAGGTCCGTAACTGCTCATCTGATCCCTGAAATTTTCAAATAGTATTACTGCGGATGAGGGAAGTACTTAGGCTATATTTTTTAATATTTTTAGTGGGCGTGACACGTCTCATACAAAGTAAATACTCAATCTATACTAATATTTTAAAGAGGTAATGAGTGCTTGTTTGTTTGTTTGTTTGCAGGAGTTAATCTCCGCAAGTACTAATCTGATCTTCCTGAAATTTTCACAGACTCTTACTGCAGATACGGGAAGTGCATAGGGTATAATTTTTTTTATATTTTGATTAGGCGCGGTACATGAGTACTCGGACAAAGAATGATTGAGATCTCAAAAAGGGCATGGTACCCCCATAGAAAGTAAACAGTAAGTGTCAGGTATCTAAAATACTGAAACATTGAGAGTCTTTGGACTTGAGTGAGCCATTTCATTATGATGCGGGGGGTAGGATGTAGAAGGGGGTACTGAAGTATACCGGGTTACATCTAGTATCATATATTTCGAGTGGTATGACAGATACAGCAAAAATTTTATTATGATCATCTATTATTAACGTGAGTAGTCGAAAAAAAAATGGGCGGGATCAGACAAAGGTGTGTGGCACCCCCATATAAAATAAATATTAAATGTCATATATGTGGAATACTGTAATAGTGAAAGGCTTCGGACTTTGTTTGAGCCCTTTCGATACGATGCAGGGGGGTGAGGAGGAAGCGAAGCAGAACGGGTTATATCTAGAACTTTATAAATTGACTAAAAACTTTATTTTTCTAAAAAGATTAAAATAACACATGTTTATGTATAACAATGTGGATTTTATTTAATAGTTTTACTGGCATTTTTCATACAGTTTGCAATTGATGCTATACATATATAATATGCAAATTTTCATACTGTTTTTTAATAGCGCGTGGTAGAGAAGAAGAAGGCATATATTTCTAATAAGCGCTCTGTATTCTTAACCAGACCGGCTTCTGACATTTAGCAGTCATCAATGATTATAGCAAACACCTACATGGAATTTTTCTACTTCTGGTGGCCGCACAGTGGGTTGAAAAGCATGAAAAATGAGGATTAATTCAGGGAAGACGTAATTTCAAAATATTGTTAATTTTTTTTAATGGATATTCATTAATACATAAAAAAACCACCATCTAAAACAAAGGGGAAAAAAATTTGTTTTAACCCATTAGGAGCTTTTTTATGTTTTGGAAAAAATTATCTTTTCTTCCAATTTTCGCTGTAACTTTGGAATAAAAAGCGATAAATTAGTAAATGAAATTGCAAGTTAGAACATTGTTAATGTGCTTTTAGAAAAAATAAAATTTTTTTTAAAAATAAAAAAGGAATAAATATTTAATATGTATTTATATTATAAAAATTGAATTTTAAAATCCGATTTTATTTTCCAAATTCCACAATTCCCCAAATTTAACTCAAAAAATTCACTATAAAATAATATTATGTTTTTATTGATGAATAATTATAACCACAAAACAAACAACCATTTCAGAAAAATTCAAAAAAAATTAATTCAATTAATATGCAATATATTGCTACATTCATAATTGAAAATTTTGTATGCATTTATTGTTATTGTTTTTATACCCTATACCACTATGTGGTTTGGGTATAATGACTTTGTGCTGCTGTTTGTAACAACCAAAAATATTTGACCTAGACCCATCTTTAATTATACCGGTCGAATCAGAATCATTTTTTGAGTTGATTTAACAATGTCCGTCCGTCCGTCCGTCCGTCCGTCCGTCCGTCCGTTCGTCCGTCCGTCCGTTTGTGTGTCCATGTAAAGCTTGTAATCAAACTGCAGGTCGCAAATATGAATATATTTTGATGAAATTTGGTACGTAAACTTTTATCGGCCATGGGATGAAAACTATTGAAATTGGTGAGAATCGGTCCATGTTCAGACCTAGCCCCCATACAAATTACCCCTATGAAATCGACATAAATTGCCATAAGATCCAAATTGTCATATAGATCTTACTCAAATTGGGTTTATATGCGTTCATTACATCCATTAATGAGTACTCCAAAAATGATCCCTTTGGCCCCATATAGGGCTGCTTCCCGATCTTCACTTAAATCTATTAAAAAACAAAAATATTGCACTGATTCTTCTCAGTTTTGGTTTGTATACATTTTTGCAAAATACAAGAGACTTTTCCAAACATGATCAGGATCGGTCCATTCTTGGACCTAGTCCCCATATAGATATAGCATCCGATATGAACTTTTTCATATCTGCAGCCAAAAAAATTAATAAAAATCCCAATCAAATTTGGTTTTTGCTTATTTTCTATGTCCAGTTAGTTGGGCCTAAGAGATAGGGTTTCTAAACGCATGGTATAGGGTATCGTATAGTCGGTCTAGACCGACTATAATTTTCTTACTTGTTTATATTGTTCTTATTTAAAATCAAGGATCCTCCGTATTATCATCACCTTCATAAATATAATCAGCATCTTCATAATTATCATCACCAATATCTTCATTAATCTCTTCTTCATCTGAAATCTTCGGCAAAATTAATAATTAAAATAATTAAAATAATTAAAATAATTAAAATAATGAAAAAAATAATTAATAATAATAACTAATATAAACGTTGTCGTATCTTGCTCATTTTTTAAACGTTATGTATCAGAATTTAGACAAGGACATCTTTTTAAATTGAAAACTTTATTTGCAATCCGTCTTAACACTTTTAGTTTCTTGCAATTTTTTTATATTGTTCTAAAACTTTTTACCCGAGAACATTTTGTAATTTCAGAGCTTCGATTTTTCGCTCCAATATAATGTGCATGATGATTAAAATTATTTATTGTAATACTAGGTTACACATTTACAACAGCAACAATAACACTCTCAGCTGCGAAAATAAACACAATAAAAAACTAAAAAAAGATTTTTTCTGTTGTGTTTTCAGGCATTTTTTTTTTAATTTTATACTGGGGACTTTTAATAAAAACTTGAATATTACATTCGTTGGCAGGTCTTGGCAAAATGTTTTTTTGGAATGCACAAGTAGAAATCCCATATTTTACTACAGTGTAAATAGTTTTACCCGATCTCATCTAGAATTACGCTGAAACTCAATCTCTTTTTAAAAAATACCCTCTTTTTAGGACAATTTTCAAAAAATTATTAAAAATATTTCTAAAACATTTATCTAAAATTTTTTTTAATAATACAGTCAAATACCTGAAGTTGATGTATCCATTTGAAAAAAGTTAGAATTTAAAAAAAATGAAACAAAATTAAACTTGAAATATCTCGTTTTTCACTTTTTACCACTTCGAGCAAAATTAAAAAAATTGTTGAAATTTGAGAGAGTATAGCAAGAAAAGTAAACAACCTAGAACAATAATTTTGACAGTTAGTTATGACCCATTTTATACTCTGTTACCCGGTATAAAAATTTATTACAAAATACTCATTTCAATTTTTGAATTAATCCTCACTTTTGACCCTTTTCAACCCAATGTGAGCCGTGAGGTGTAAATCTGTGTCTATTTCGCACTCACTCGTACTTGAACTTTTGCATTTTTGATGCTTAAATTTGATTTTGTATTTTTTCAGTTGTCTAAAAATTTTGTTTTGCTATTAAATAAAACAATGCATTAAAAAATCGAGTTGAGATATATCTAGTAACAACTTTTTTTATAAATGAATGAATGACGTAAATTTTATTATTTAGAGACCCAAAAGAAAAAATTTTGAATTTTCTTGAATTTGAAGTTTTATTTATAATTTAGTCACTATATTAAGCGCTAGTGAAGAAAATATTATCAGTAACAACATGTACCAACATATTTTTTATTTAATTTAAAAAATAAGAATCTTTGAGATATACCCCCATAGAGTGGGATTACACGATTACCTCAATTGAACTCCTAGCTAATTTACTTTTGAAGGTAATGGTTAGAATGTTGACTTTTAGCGCCACCATATTTTGGGAATTCTAAAAGCCAGGGGCCCAACTTTTAAATGTTTCTTGCTTAAGTATGGTGCTGTATTAGTACTTATTCTTAACCAACTGCGAGATAATGCTGCCGTCACGTTGTAACTAATAAAGAGACCCCCATATGTAAAATAACTCTTTCCGGAACTGCATGAGTAATAATTGTAGCTTTAAATTTCCATGAATTTTATATTTTAATATCCTTTATTTTATTAATTTGGTTTTGTTTTTTTATGTCACTTTATGTTCTGATCAAAAAGAAACTCACAGCTTATTTCAATCTCTGTCTGGAATTTTTCTTTTAAATTTAATTAGTTTCTTTCACGCTCTATTCTTAAAATTACAACACAAAAGAAAATAAAAAAACAAAAGAAATTTTATTACTGTCATGAATGTAGATTTTTTATTATAAAAAAATTTTGAAAATTTTTTGCATAAGTTATAAAGTTCAAATAAAGAAAAATGTTCTCTAATAATCGTAATGAAGAAATATTATTACTATGACTCACTATTGTATGAAGAATTTATTATTAAAAAAAATTACATATTGAACATTTTATTCATGTAAGTTCTATTCAAAACAATTTTTTTCTATCAAATAAATTTCGATATATAAAATTCACTTATGAAAGAATTGTGCAAATAAATTGCAACAAATTATTCTCTTAACTAAAAATTCAAAAAACAAATCATTATCATTGATATTTAATTTTCAAACTCAAAGAAATTATAATTTTGTAATTTATTTTATCGTTTTACATCATTGTGCCATTCGTTTGAGAGTTAATATAAAAATGTTTTTATTACATCAAGATTCTGATCTCATATATATTTAAAATCAAGTACATTCGTATACATACACAAAAAAAAAATAAATAAAAATAATAAATAAGAAATAAATATCTTAATTATTTTTGAATACTGCATAACTTTATAATGCTTAATATATAGGTTTTTCGGAAAACAATTTATTTTTCCTATTTAGGAATTTATATTTTTAAACAACGAAATAAAAACCTTCTTAGACCTTACCTTTTCTGAGTTTAGAGTAATTTTACACTAGCATTTCATTCTACTAAGATATGACATATTAACTATTTACAGGAAATGTTCATCTAAAAAAAAGTTTTAAATAACTGCAGCAATCTGTATATAAATTCCAATTACACATCATCTATTTAGAGTAGGTCCCCATTAATGCTAACGTAGAAATATATTTAGAAAATCATCAACGATAATATACACATGATGAAATCTTTAAACGATATTCTTAGCTAGTTTTAGTTAAGATAAATCAAAATAAAACATAAAACTAGTAGTTTTATTGCAACATTTACGTGGTCTTAATTAAAAAAATTGTTGGATGAAGAGAAATCGCTATACATAATCTCAGAACATGATGATAAAACAAACATTAACAAATATCAGCGTATATTCCTACTAGCCAACAAATCGTCGCGTCGTTCGTAAGTTATTGTGTTCTATATGATTTTTTTTTTTGATTAATTCATGTTTAACTTCTAATAGTCCTTACGCTTAAAGGCGTTTTCAAAGACGAATTTTTTTTAAACAGAAAAAATCACAAATTATAGCACTATCCTTGGTAGGAAGGTCGCAATAATTTTATCGGTTCAGTTTTTTTTAATAAGCAACTAAACTTTAGCAACTAAACTTTAACAAAAAGCATATAGAACACAATAACTTACGAACGACGAAATGTGCTATACAGTGCTAATGAATTGTATGAGAATTGTAAATAAAAAGCCGACACTACGTACGTTGAAATTTTTTTTAGGATCAACTGATATTAACCCATATTCTACCGCAACTGGAAAATGCTAAAATGTGCTTATTTTTACTATTTTATTTTATTTAATTTTATTTTCATTTATTTTTATTATTATATTTATTTTATTTTATTTTGTTTTTGTTTTAGCTATTTTATTTTTTTATTTTTATTATTATATATATTTTAATTTATTTTGTTTTTGTTTTTGCTACTTTAGTTTACTTTAATTTATTTTATTTTATATCATCTTATTTTGTTTTTAATTTTATTTTATTTTATTTTATTTTAATTTATTTCAATTTATTTTATTTTATTCTAATTTATCTTATATTAATTTATTTTAAAAATCATTTTATTTTATTTTGTTTTATTTATTTATATATTTTAATTACAATGCAAAGAATATTTGTATTGTAATTTGGGTCCAGGGATAAGCCGGGTCACAATGCAAAGTATATTTGTATTGTAATTTGGGTCCAGGGATAAGCTGGGTCACAAAGACCATTTGGGTGGTTACTGCAGCGACAGGCCAAAGCCTCTGGTGGAAATCGAACCAACAACTACCGCATGATAGGCGAGCACGCTACCCTCTCACCTACCCGGGCGCTTATTATTTTATTTTATATCATTTTATAAAATTTTATTTTATTTTAATTTATTTTATTTTATTTTTTTACTTTACTTTATTTCATTTTATTTTATTTTTTTTTATAAAATTTTATATTATTTTATTTTATTTCATTTTATTTTATTTTATTTTATTTAATTTTATTTTATTTTATTTTATTTTATTTTATTTTATTTTATTTTATTTTATTTTATTTTATTTTATTTTATTTATTTTATTTTATTTCATTTTATTTTATTTTATTTTATTTTATTTTATTTTATTTTATTTTATTTGATTTTATTTTATTTTATTTTATTTTAATTTATTTTATTTTATTTTATTTTATTTTATTTTATTTTATTTTATTTTATTTTAATTTATTTTATTTTATTTTATTTATTTTATTTTATTTTACTTTATTTTATTTTATTTCATTTTATTTTATTTTATTTTATTTTATTTTATTTTATTTTATTTGATTTTATTTTATTTTATTTTAATTTATTTTATTTTATTTTTTTACTTTACTTTATTTCATTTTATTTTATTTTTTTTTTATAAAATTTTATATTATTTTATTTTATTTTATTTCATTTTATTTTATTTTATTTTATTTTATTTTATTTTATTTTATTTTATTTTATTTTATTTTATTTTATTTTATTTTATTTTATTTTATTTTATTTATTTTATTTTATTTCATTTTATTTTATTTTATTTTATTTTATTTTATTTTATTTTATTTTATTTTATTTTATTTTATTTTATTTTATTTTATTTTATTTTATTTTATTTGATTTTATTTTATTTTATTTTAATTTATTTTATTTTATTTTATTTTATTTTATTTTATTTTATTTTATTTTATTTTATTTTATTTTATTTTATTTTATTTTATTTTATTTTATTTTATTTTGTTTTGTTTTATTTTATTTTATTTTATTTTATTTTATTTTAATTTATTTTATTCTATTATTTTATTTTATTTTATTTTAATTTATTTTATTTTATTTTTTTACTTTACTTTATTTCATTTTATTTTATTTTTTTTATAAAAATATATATTATTTTATTTTATTTCATTTTATTTTATTTTATTTTATTTTATTTTATTTTATTTTATTTTATTTTATTTTATTTTATTTTATTTTATTTTATTTTATTTTATTTTATTTTATTTTATTTCATTTTATTTTATTTTATTTTATTTTATTTTATTTTATTTTATTTTATTTTATTTTATTTTATTTTATTTTATTTTATTTTATTTTATTTTATTTTATTTTATTTTATTTTATTTTATTTTGTTTTATTTTATTTTATTTTATTTTATTTTATTTATTTTATTTTATTTTATTTTATTTAATTTTATTTTATTTTATTTTATTTTATTTTATTTTATTTTATTTTATTTTATTTTATTTTATTTTATTTTAATTTATTTTATTTTATTTTATTTTATTTTGTTTTGTTTTATTTTGTTTTATTTTATTTTAATTTATTTTATTCTATTATTTTATTTTATTTTACGTTAATTTTTTATTTCTTAAAAGTGGTTTAAAAAATAAGTGTTTTCAAACGTATCAGAAGCAACATATTTTCGATCGACAGGTACTTTGGGTGCCTATCTGAGAAAACCTATTTAAAAAATCTTGTGTAGTTTTTCATGCGTAAAAAACTCAACAACTATTCGAAGGATCGAACAGTAGAAGCAACTGGGTAACTTTTAAATTAATGGTTTATATATATTCTATATGGGGGTAAGGTTTTAAAAGTTAAAAAAGGCTTATTTTCATAATTCTTTTTGAATATGAATAATGTTGGATTATTTATTTCATATAAGCATTATAGCACAACATTTGAGGAATCCTTGAAAAAATTATCAATTAAAAATTTTAATAAATAAGTCCGTGACAGCGGATTTCCGGACATGTTACTGTTTTGCGGTGAACATCATAACTCGTTACCGGATCATGTGAAATATAGAAATTGAAATGTTTTTAAAAGGCGATATGTTTCCTGAGGTAGCTATAAAATTTCGGGAATTTTTTTGTTAAAAAATCGGAAAGAGAATGTAAAATAAAAATAAAAATCTTTGCGGTTACCTGGTGATTAATGCGTAGATATAGTATCTGAAAGACTTTGTTCTGAACAAATTGTCTCAGCACTGAGACAGTTAATATGTTTAAAGATGACCCTCTTTATTTGTTGCTAGTTTTATTGAAATAGTGATGAAAGAGAAGTAAGTGCTAAATGATTAATATTTCAGTAGAACCTAATGGAGTATCTGGTGTAAAATGGTAAATCCAGTGCAGGTTAATAAATATACAAAGTGCGAAAATTTCCTGGCAGGAACGCTACAAAAAGAGTAGGGACCAAAAACGAAGCATAAAACTGAAATTATATTTCATATAAAAATATTGTTCTTGAATAGTAGATGATGAAAATGATGTACTGTCAAATTTTTCGAAGTTTTCGGGTCAACTTTTTAAACATTTTTTTGCATTGCAAGCAAAATGTGGTTGCGACAATAAAGCAAGTCAATTAAATAAAAAAAATTCACAACCATAGGTTCAATAGTTTTGTCCTTTTTACATTTTATGTATGTTAAGATTTTTTCGATCTCACTCTATATTTTTACTTCTTGATTTATGTTTATTTTCGATTTCCATCTATATTCTCGCTAAGGTTGGATCCAAAAACCTTTCACAATGCTTATGGTGCAAGGTCGTATCATAAGGTCTGCCTGTACCAAAAAACAACTTAATGTTTCTGATAACTGTCTTTGCGGTTTTCAGTTCCTAGAAACTCAATGAAATTTTACTGAAGTATTGAGAAGAGAATCTCTTAAATGGACAGACGGGCCTTTTAAATAAAATCTTCTATTTATAAGCAATAAAAGGGTCAACCGTAATCCCAGAGAATTCACCAACACATAGTACTAAGGAATATTCAAAATATTCCATTTTGGGTTTTAGGTACCCGCAGTACGGCCCACAGTGGGGCCTTTTGACTTTTTTCGTTGCAAGAATAATAACTTTTTAACTAATTTATCTTTAAAATGTGTGCTGGTGGAAGGCGATAGGTTCACAGGGGGTTTCAGCATATCCTATCAAAGTTCAATATTATTTTGGTGCTAATATTACATGTTGCAAATATAAAGATAATGTGCTGAAATTTGGAACTTAAAGTGTGTTTGACCCAAAGACGAATCCTACTTAAATTTGTTGGAATAGTTCCCATACAAAATTTCCTTCAAGATTTACAAAAATAGTGCAAAAAAAACTGTACAATTTTAACGAACCACTTTTGGACCTTGTTAACTGACCACTCAAAAGACCTATAATTTCACAATACATATTGTTTAAATCCGAAATTCTAGAAAAAAATACCACTCTAATATAACATATCTAATATTACATGTTGCAAATATAAAGATAATGTGCTGAAATTTGGAACTTAAAGTGTGTTTGACCCAAAGACGAACCCTACTTAAATTTGTTGGAATAGTTCCCATATAAAATTTCTTTCAAGATTTACAAAAATAGTGCAAAAAAAACTGTACAATTTTAACGAACCACCTTTGGACCTTGTTAACTAACCACTCAAAAGACTTATAATTTCACAATACATATTGTTTAAATCCGAAAGTCTAGAAAAAAATACCACTCTAATATAACATATCTGTGGTTTTCAGGAATAGCCGCGTATGTCCACTTGTATCAGTTTTGAGTTAACGATGTCAAATATATTAATTTTTAAAAATATTGACCATTTCTGAGTTTTTCTTTAAATAACGACGTAACTTAAATGTTTATTAAATTAAGTTGCAGCACTAACGACGTATGTCAACCTACGTTTGATCGCTGAAAAATTATTTTCTCAGAAAACGACACATAGCGACATACGTTGTTATTATTGAAAAAAATTCAAAATAATTTTGGACTGTTTTTCAGTTTATAACCACTTATAAAAACTTTTGTGTTTATTTATGTTATTTGATGTCACTATTATTCTTGATACGTTGTTATATTCTCACCCTAAGTCCCGTTAACTTTTTGTTGACGAACAAAAAATCAATTTTTCAAACAACAGCAACTTATGTCTAAATGGGTAGTTGCACTGGTAGTTTTATTTTCAAAGAAAACGACATTTGTCGACATAAGTTGTTTTATGTGCACACACTTTAAGTGTAATTTACATATTGTTTTTTCGTCCTTATATTCCTCTTAAAATTTTTGACTCAAAATTTTATATAAAGTATTTATTGCCCATTAGACCGTATCACCTTACAGGCACAAAAAAAAAAGTTCTCCGTACACCAGCGAATATAAAGTATTGTTCCAAGGACATTTGAAAAAAAATTTTTTTTTATTTTTTTGCCGAACGTAGGGGTCGCCGTTTTAGTTTTTTCGTTATATCTTCCATATTTACAGTCCGATCTTAAAGTTTGATATAGCGAATTTTTTTACATCAGGGAGGCCAATAATTTTGTCCTAAGGGCCATTGACCTCAAGTGTACCGTTCTAGTACCTACCCCCAAATCTCATTTCCTACCACCCTAATGTGACACCCTAATGTTAGAAATTTATAGCTCGCGAAAAATCATAAAACTTTTGCTCAGAAAGTATTTCGATAATTAGAGCACAACTATTTAAAAAATGCTTTTATAAATTCATTGTTGCAGACCGTAGGGGTCACCTTTTTAAATTTGTCATAGCTTCAGTATTTACATTCAGATATTAAAGTATGATATATCGATGGGGTTGTCTGTGGCAGACCAATTTTTTTTAATTCAAAAGTCTTTGACCTTTACATCATACCTCAAATTATACAACAAGAAATAAGCAACAAAAAGCAAAGTAAAATAATAGAAATTTTAGTCGATCATATCTCGACGTGATTCCAGTTGGCAATATTTTTGACGGCTGTGTTGCACGTCGGTGACCGCCATGGCAGATTCATGTACTACATGAAAAAAACGCTCGGTATTTTGAGAATGAGATGGATAAGCTGTGAAATTAAATAGGTTTAGCAAAGAAAACTATCAAATGAAGATATTTTTCTCGCGTTTACCTGGTAATTCGATTACATCTTCATTTGTTAGTTTTCTTTGCTAAACCTATTATTATTGGCCTCCCTGAGGCAAAAAATTCGCTATATCAAACTTTAAGATCGGACTGTAAATATGGAAGATATAACGAAAAAACTAAAAAGGCGACCCCTACGTTCGGCAAAAAAAAAAAATTTTTTTTCAAATGTCCTTGGAACAATACTTTATATTCGCTGGTGTACGGAGAACTTTTTTTTTCGATACGGTCTATTGCCCATATATACAGGACTTTTAAATAAAAAGATCTAAAAACTTCATATCGAGCCCATAATTTCAAATATAACGTTTTTTTGGCTCTCCTGAACATTTTGATTTTATGACATATGCGGTTATTCTAGAAAACCACAGATATAACCAATATAACATATAACTATATTACATTTTTTATTAGTATCGCAGATACACATCTTTGAAATATTTTTAATTTTAATATATTAATGATATAGATATTATGTTATTTATTATATGTTTTAAACTAGTAGGCATATTTTTTTTTTATTAGTTAAATCTCTTTAAAATAGTCATTAACATTGGGAGCGATATCTAATAGACTTAACATATGTTCTTCCAAATCCTTTCGAGATCTTGCATGTCTTCGTGATGAAATTAGTGGGTCTAAAAAGGCCGCCAATATATTCAAAAGTCCTCATTATTCGTTGTTTTAAATTTCGTTGTTTGAAATTTTTAAGTGCAAATTTTTTATTGTGTTAAATCCATTTTTGAGCTGCAATCAGGCCAAAAGTTTGTAATTGTTGCAAAATACATACATTGTAAGTTTTCAACCTTTTTTATTTTTGAGTGTAAATTTCTTATTATATTGAACTAATTAACAAAATTTGAACAGTGAAAATTTTGGGCCTCTTAAAAATAATTCAGATAGCGCAAGCGAATTTTTTATTGTGCTGAATTCATTAATAAATTTGCAGTTTTTATTATTGCCAATACATAAAAATACTACGCATTCCTATCAAAATCAAAAAAAAATATGAAAAAATTAAAATTTCTGTTTTCAAGCACAAACAAAAATCGAGAAAAATAAGATAAAAATCTGTAAAAACTTTATAATATTTGGTATTTTATAGCCTTTAAAATGAGCCATATAGTTTTAAAATCGATTTATTTTTCACTGAGCTATGGCAAAACATGTCTACACATCTATCCAGTGTATGCCAAAATGTTTTTACAACTTTATGGTTGTTGCGTGCAGATAGACATGTATATGCAACCAAGGTCACTGCAACTAGTTAGATTATTGTATTAGTAGGCCATTTTTTTAATATATTAGTATACACATTTAAACATTTTAAGTTCTATTTTTTATGGCAAATGCTTTTTTGAAAAATTTTAAAGATTGCACCCATACGGTCTTTTGTTTCTGAAAATATACACTGCCGCTCACTTGATTGGGTTCACACTTTTTCTTAGATTCAAATTAATTTTTTTTTGGAAAATAATAAAGAAAATAGTTAAGCTACTGTTATTAATTTTAACGTATTTCATTTTAAATTATTATATTAATAATTAGTTTTGGAAGGTAATTTTTATGGCTCATTGGAATAGGTTCAACATAATTAAATCAATAAAACCAAGAAAAATAAATTCATATGCAACTTTATTATTTTAAAAGCTTTGTAGTAATATTGTTATAAAGTTTTAATAATGGGTATAACCTTTATTCGATATTACTTCAAAAATACGATTTGGAAGGGAGTTATACAATTTTTCAATAATTGGCAAAGAAATTTCAGCCCAAGCTTTCTTAATTCCTTCAATTAAGGTTTCTTTGGTTTCATATTGTCTGCCCGACTCATACACCTTACGAGAAAGCAATCCCCAGACATTTTATATAATGTTAAGGTCAGGAGAGTACGGTGGCCACTCCAAAGTATTGACATTCTGGCCACCAATCTATTCTTTTACCACCCCTGCAGTGTGGATGGGGGCATTATCTTGTTGGAATGTCCACGGAATAGGTCCAAAGACTGTAGAAAAATGTGGAAAAGCCTTTTGAAGTACACCTTTGTAGCTATTCGCGTTCATTCTTGAGGAAAGAAATTGAAGGTCACATGTCCCATAGTACGAAATTGCTCCCCATACCATCACACTACCCTCGCAGCTATGCAGACGACTCAAATACCGTTCTTCTTTTCGCAAATTGTGGAAATAATAATTATAACCATCTGGACCCTCCAAATTGAACTTTTTCTCATCCGAAAAAACAATACGCTGCCACTCCTTTTTGTAGGACATGTATTCACGGGCAAAATGAAGTCGTTTTGCCCTACGAATGACATTAAGAGGTTGTTTTTTTTATTTTTAGTCTTTTTAAATGCTTAGCACTTCGTATAACACGTTTTACTGTAGCCAGGCTTGCTGTTACGCCTGTTTTTTCTTTGATTTTCGCGGCAGAATCAGTGGAATTGGAGGCAGCTCTTATGATGGCTCTTCTATCTTTTTTTGTTGTGGCTCTATTTGTGCGTCCTTTCATGTTTTTGCCATAACCGGATTGATTTCTTACAAAACTGCTGACAACATTTTGACTTCGTCCAATTTTTTTTTGCAATATTTCTATGACTTAGGCCGCATTCCATAAATGCTTTAATTTTGCCTTTTTCTTCTTCTGTTAATGGCTTGCTGCGACCCATTTTAAAATTTTATTGTATAAAAATATTGCAAATACTAAGAATCACAAAAATTACGACAGATTTTATTTGCTTTCTAACGTAAACTGAATTTATTCTTTATGAACCTAATCAAATGAACTAAAATTTAAACATATTTTTCTTGTCTTTTTTCATGAATGCTTAAAATAAAAGTAACGGTTATTTACACCGTTAGTTTTTCTTCTCTTATTTATGAGTAAACAAAAGATCTCTTAATTTTAGATTAAATAAATCGCTCACTTAAGTTACTTTTTAAGAGAAATAAAAATAAATTTGCAAAAAATGATGAACCTAATCAAGTGAGCGGCAGTGTATATTAAAAAATTATATCTGAAAATATTTTTAAAATACATGTTGCTTAAAATTCTTTTTTTCAATTTCTTTTAATTTACAAACATATACTAATTTATTAACATTTAAAAAAAGTAGAGTTTGCAACTCTCTTGAATTTTAGTCATTCATTATTTGACTTTTCCAAGTTTTAACTTAAGAAGTTAACCAAATAGAAATATACAAAATTAAATTAGAAAGAAATAATTCCAGTTTCACTCAGGAACTAAGAAAAACTTACTCATTACGTTACCTCAAATAAAGATAAGACAATCAGCAATTACATGTTATTTTAAATTTTTAAATATCATTTTGTAATATATTTTAGCACAAAATTTTGATAATGCATTAACAGCCTTTCACATTTCATGCCTTCAGAGTGCCTTTTAATTAAAACCTTGATTAGAGTTATAATATAACATTCTATATTAACATTTCGGGAGCTGTTAGTGGTAGAGATATGAAATTACAAATATTTCTTAGGATAGAATATTTTTGCAAATGCAATAAAATTTATAGAGATTACGGCGGAAAATCCTTGTTGTTTTCGTTGTCGATAAATAGAAAAAGCAATATCATACAATAAATGAGAAAATTTATTTATTTGTTATTTTATTTTATTTATTTTTTTTTTTTTTGTTTTAAAATAAATATTTGTTAGTCACAATTCTATGAAATTTATAATTTCGGAAAGTAAAGTCTGTAATTCTATATGCATATGATAAACGAATTTTTACAGATTTACGACATGTTTGAAATATGACTTTTTTTAGTTTTATGTTCATACACGAGTACATATATGTACATAATAATATATATGCATATTTTCTAGTAAGTTTTGTTATAAAAATGTAAATTTATATCGGTATGGAAATCTAGTTTATTTATATTGTTCTTTTTTTTTAATAAAAATTAAATGATTTTTCCACTTCTGTAATACCAACAAAGTTGCATAAAAAAACATAAATAAAATGTGATTGTGTGTTTTATAAAATTGGTATCTATGGTATTAAAATCCAGATAAATTGTGAAAGGAAATTTTGTTGGATATGATGGAAATGCTTAACAAGCAACAGATATAAAATAAATCAATTTAAAGATTTTTCTGTGCATGCGATTTAATTTTGACAATTAAAAATTTATACGTAAATATATATAAGTTCTTAATTTTATTATTTTTTACAAAAATAAAAAATCTTATTTTCGATTTTTATCATGCAGAATAAAAAACAATTTTTTGAACCAATGTTGCCTATCTTTTTGCTTTATTTAAAGTAGAAACATTTGATCTTGAGCTTGAATACTATCAAACTCAAGCATTATATTTAAGTTCTATTAAAAAAGGCCTTTTCCTACACTCGACCCAAATTCATTATTATTTAAATAAAAACAGTACAATGAAATTAAAAAGAAATTGTTTGTAGTTAAAATGCAAGAAATAACAATAATAAGCTAAACGAATAACAATTACTAATTTTATGATCTTCGTTATCCAGGCAGAAGCTTAATGGTCTTTTTCATAAATCTATTAGTCAAGTGACATAAAAAATTTAAATAACGTATGCCTGCTTTCAAAATTTTAATTTAATTGTTTTATGAAGCTGCTTTGCATTGTGGAAACTTCGTAATTAAGAACCACTTTAAAATTCATCCTGTCACTAAGTATGAGTCTTCCATCATGCCAGCAACTAACCATGAAATGAAAACAACTGTAACTAGTACTTAGATAAACACAAACAACTCATATAAAAGGCTAACGATTAATTGCTAAAACAATTACATTAACTAAATAAACCCCCTAATACCACAATGACTCAGGCAGCATCAGCACAAAAGCACACTATTACAAAACAAAACAAGTAAGAAAATTATAGTCGATCTGGAGACCCCATCTCCTAGGTCCAGCTAATTAAATATAAAAAATAAGCATAAACCAAATTTGAGTGGCCTATCTATATCTCTATCTATATGGGGACTAGGTCGAAAAATGGATCGATTCTGACAAGGTCAATTATTTTTTACAAAAACAACATAGCTAAAATTTAGAAAAATTTATGAAATATTTTTATTTTTTGTATATATTTTTGGACTACTGGTAAATGGATGTAAGAAACATATACAACTTAAGTCAATATCATTTGTATGGGGACTAGATCTGAACATGACCCGATTTTCACCAGTTTTAATTGAGGTGGTTGTGTGTCCGATAGAAGCTCATATATACAATTTTATCAAAACATATTCGAATTTGCAACCTGTGGTTGATTACAAGCTTTCCATGGACGGACGAATATCGTTATATCGGTATATGTTATGTTATATATTATATAATAAAAATTTGGTCTAGGTTAAATATTTTTGGTTGTTAAAAACATCAGCACAAAGTCATTATAACATGACCACATACTGGTATAGGGTGCAAGGATTTAGTTCAACCATATTTCGCTTCAAACGAAACTTTATTGTGGTTTTTAAAATTATCACATTAATTTCGAAAACATACCCTTAGTCATATGTTAGTGACAATTGACATTCAAATTAAAAAACAGATTCCCTCTTAAACTGTTAATTTCTGCAAATATTAAAGTGAAGTTAATGTCAAACCATTAAAGTGACAAATATTATTTTGATGATAAATTTGGCATAATTATATGTATATATAAGACGTTGTGCCGTAGTTTTTGGTTGAACAATATAAATTTGTCATAAAACTTATTCTAGATAAAATTAAAAATCATACTTAACCAAAAGAGAATTTAATTTTTCAATTTAACTTTTGCGGATTTATAGAGATTTGCAGAACATTGTGATGTAGCTTTTGATTGAACAATATAAATTTGTCATGCAATTTAATTAAGAGATTTTATTAGTTACTTCTAACTATGTAGCGATTTAATCGCACTAGTATTAAGAACTTATTCTAAAAAATCATACTTTAGCCAAATGAGAATTTAACTTATCGACTTAGACCTTGCGGATTTATTAAGGTTCTAAGATTAGTAGTACTGGTTTTGAAAGCTGTGTCAAATTTCACGGCAATATCTTCATTGGTTTAATACTGAGGCTTGCTTTTCTAAACAATTAAAAGCGAATTTGGAAATTGTTACATTTTTTCCTTTTGTAGAACAAAAAAATATTTATTTTATTTTGTTTATGGAATACGAAATTTATACTGCATATTAGATAGTTATATATCAGAACGCCTTTGGTGACCTGCATAGCATTAACGTCAAAGGAAACACATAAACTGATGAACAGCACGTGAAATAAATCCAAAATTGGTGCTGAAAATTTTAAATTGTGAATAGAACATCTTTATAACGTTTCAAAAGATATTAATAACGTTTTAAAAGATCAGTCAACACCATTTTTAATCACACCTAATTACAGCTTTTTGAAAAGACATTTTAATATTGATCCCGAATTATAAAACAATTTGTCGGAAAAGTTAAACTGTAGAAAGAAATTTTCGTAAAATCTGAAAAAAGTCATATTTTCCCCATATAAACACGCTTGAAATTTTCAATCGCGTTGAGCTACCTCTAAATGTTTTTTTGATTGGCCCAAAGCTTTGTATTTCTCAGTTTTGTTTGCTATTCGTATTTTTCTAGGGGTGCGGCCGACAGTTTGAAAACTTTTTTCGGATCCATATAATGAAGGGCCAACTATATATATATTTCGATAAAATTTGATATATAAACTTTTATCGGCCATAGGACGAGCGCTACTGAAACTGCTGAAAACTCGTGCAATTAGAAGTTCAAAAGAAACCTGTAAGAGCAATAAAAGCTACAGTCCCCATATAAAGTTGAATTCCCGTTTCCACTTAAATCTGTAATAAAAAATATTTCATAGATTTTTATTATATATGGTGTATATATATATTTTTGAGAAAAGTATGTTACTTTAATATATATTGCCATAATTGGTCCATTTTTTCATCTATACGCCATATCCAAAAAAAAACATCAGGTTTGAAATTTTTCATATCTAACTAACATTTGGTTACGGTAAATTTTCTATACCAAGTTAGTGCCTCACAAAATTCAAATCCCTCTCTCGAATCGAATGATATTGTTGAAGAGTCAATCTAGACCGACTTTAATTTTTTATATAATTTTTTTTAATTTTGCCCCTCTGTGAAAAACGCCATTCCAATTGTGAACTAATTGTTTTTATATTCAAAATTCTCGAAAAAAAAAAAAAATAAAAATAGAAGATAGTAAAGTTTTGGCGGAGGACGTGTTATCGATATTACCTTCATTGACGAGTATGTGTACCGTAGGATCGAAGATATATCCGTTGTCTCCAAAAATTAATAAATGATTTTTTGCTTCTCTTCTAAAGATTATATTCGAGTAAAGGATTAACCATATTCAAAATGTCTAAAGTTTTCCACCTCTTTGAAACAGCTTTTCTGAACGATAAAATAATTTGTTTTAAGGTTGTCATATCGAAAAACATTAAATTTTAGAGGGAAAAATAAAATCTAATATATATAAGAAACTGACTATTTTTAGGTTTTAAGTTGGGTAAAATTCTGAATTTAGAATATTGTTAACTATAGTAAAATATATATTAAAAGAATCGAATTTTCAAACTACTAAATTTAAATAGTGTTAATTTTTAAACGGCCTTAGCTAGGTTAATAATTTACTAGATGTGTGATATCTTTTTTCTTTTTTTGTGGAAATTTTTTTTTTATATGTTATATTCTTATTTTAGTTTAATTAAAACTGTTGAACTTATTATGTTAATCTAGGGATGTGTGTAATATTCCCAGTATCTACTATAACCATAAACAAACAAATGAGCGTTAGCGATATAAAAAAGATTTTTATTACATTTAAAATTTTGCGACTTAAAAAATATTTGAATATTAACACAGAGAATACGAAAATATAAACTGGGTGATAAAAGTTTTACAACAACAACTTCAATTATATTTAAAGAATTCTAAATAAAAATTTGTCACATCAATTTTTTAAATCATTGCAACAACTAAGTTCCTGAATATAATGTATATATATATATATATATATATATATATATATATTCTTAATCAATTTTAATCGTTAGGCTAATATTCGCTTAAACTGAAAGCTATAGATCATAATCTTGTCTGTTCAGAGCATTTTACTACAGATGCGCTTTGAATATTTGCTTGAGGCCTGAAAAGAGAATCCAGGATTTCGTGTAATTATACTTAATGTATGTATTAAAATTCAACTCTCAGTTCTAAAATATAGAAATACTATTATATATTCTAAGATAATGTTCCTCAACTTAACCGACACAGTTTGCCATCGAGACATTGTTGTGTAAGTGCTTTAACCTAAATTAACTTAACGCTTATTAACGCTACTCGTCGTCTCTTCACATTTACTGAAAAACCCAAAAATTCATTACAACCGCTGTTCACAGAGAAATAAATTATTTATTCCACAACAAAATTTTGTGAAAAGAAAAACTTAAAAAAGCATCAAACAAAATGTCAATAAAAAAATAAATTTTGTTGACAACTTTAACTTAGAACAACTTAAGACGCAGAAAGAAAGTATGCCTTCCACCATCAAATATATCTTTAACAAGTAAGAAAATTATAGTCGGTCTAGACCGACTATACGATACCCTATACCATGCGTTTAGAAACCATATCTCCTAGGCCCAACTAACTGGACATAGAAAATAAGCAAAAACCAAACTTTAGTGGGATTTTTATTAATTTTTTTGGCTGCAGATATGAAAAAGTTCATATCGGATGATATATCTATATGGGGACTAGGTCCAAAAATGGACCGATCCTGACCATGGTTAGTAAAGTCTCTTGTATTTTTCGAAAATATATACAAACAAAATTTGAGAAGAATCAGTGCAATATTTTTGTTTTTTAATAGATTTAAGTGAAGATCGGGAATCAGCTCTATATTGGGCCAAAGGGACTATTTTTGGACTACTCATTAATGGATGTAACGAACGCATACAAACCCAATTTGAGTAATGTCTATATGACAATTTGGATCTTATGGCAATTTATGTCGATTTCATAGGGGTAATTTGCATGGCCGATAAAATTTTATCAAAATATATTCATATTTGCGACCTGCAGTTTGATTACAAGCTTTACATGGACACACAGACGGACGGACGGACGGACATTGTTAAATCAACTCAGAAAGTGATTCTGATTCGATCGGTATAATTAAAATGGGTCAAGGTCAAATATTTTTGGTTGTTACAAACAGTAGCACAAAGTCATTATACCCAAACCACATAGTGGTATAGGGTATAAAAATTCAAGTTTTTTTTTTGACTCCAAGGCATTTTAGTAGATAAAAATAATAAATTAATAAATAAGGCAATAAAACTTTTTGAGTTAAATTGTCCTTGGGCTGTGGTCCTTATAGTCCTTATATTACTTAGCTGAAATTTAAATCATAAATAAAAGCCAACCATTGAAATTTAAGTGGATTTTTTACACATTATTACCATAACAGAAAAATGGCGTAAGAACAATTAGTTACAGCGTATGATTAATATTTGCAAAGAAAATACATTTATTAATCATACTCTTAAAAGTTCATAATATGACAGTTTTATTATAATTTATATTTCGTTTATGTGAAATATAAGTATTATATTGTAGTGCGCAGCTGAAATATTAAATAAAAATAAACAAAAGGAAGAAATATTGTTCTTGCTTGTTTGTCTGTTTGAGTGATATATCTTATTCGTATGTTTTAAGACAGATTTAAATTAATATAGAGAAAATTAATGTTTCAAAAAAATAAATTAAATATAAATATAAATATAATTTTTTGGCAATCGGTTACCCAATATTCTTAAATTATGTATACCACTCGGTAGACCGATTTTTTAAGCATTTTTTAGGATAACAGGATAAGCGATCTTTTTGACCCGATTAATCGATTTTATTATATTTTAGATAATAATATCGTTAACTTCGTTTTTGACAAATACTCGTACTCACATTAATTATCAGCTGACAATAACGGGGTTTAAGAAGTTTTAAGTTTTGTGTTTGCATCTATCGCACATTATTGATGTGTAAACATCTATACGGGTTGGGGGGTAAATTTCTTTTTCACAATACAATCACAAAAACAGTGTAACATGTGAGCCGTAAGACTAAATCGGTGTAACCTATGAATTATTAGTGAAAAAATTATGATAAAAATAAAAATTGAGATATAAAAAATAACAAATGAAAAATAAAAAATAAAAAATAAAAAATGAAAAATGAAAAATGAAAAATGAAAAATGAAAAATAAAAAATTAAAAATAAAAAATAAAAAATAAAAAATGAAAAATGAAAAACGAAAAACGAAAAATGAAAAATAAAAAATTAAAATAAAAATAAAAAAAAATAATAAAAAATAAAAAATATAAAATGAATAATGAAAAACGAAAAACGAAAAATTAAAAATAAAAAATTAAAATAAAAAAAAATAAAAAATAAAAAACAAAAAATAAAAAATAAAAAATTAAAAATTAAAAATAAAAAATAAAACATAAAAAATAAAAAATAAAAACTTAAGAAATGAAAAACGAAAAATGAAAAAAAAATAAAAAGGAGAAATAAAAAATGAAAAATAAGAAAGGAAAAATTAAAAATTAAGATGAAAAACGAAAAATTGAAATGAAAAAAAAAATTAAAAATAAACAAGTAGGAGTGTTAAATTCGGCTGTGCCGAATCTTTCATATCCTCCACCTCGGTTTGAGTATTGATAATAAATGTAAACAAAATATTGGAAAAATATGCATGCATTTCCTATATGCATGCGTTTCCGGTTATATGACATAAGTTCTCGTTTAAATTAGTTTTTGTTAATTAAATAGCTCGCCTTAACCTCCATTGCAAAGGTAATGGTTGTGTAGGGTGGCTATATGCATTAAATCGTGCTACTCGAAGATGGCTGTATAGTTTCTTTTAACTGGCGAAATATTTTCACATTGCGGCCATATAGGTCGGATGGAGTAACAAAATAATAATCAAAAAAAGCTCTCTCAACTTTTTTATTAAAATATTGCCATAGAGAATAAATTTATAATAATAAATAATTAAATTAGGGATGCCAAACGCAAAAAACCAAATGTCCCAAACATTTTAAATAAAATAATTTGTTATCTTTATTTTTTGAAAAACTTCAAATATTCATCCAAAAAAAAATTGTGAAAAATAATATGTGTATAAATAACATTCTCATCAAATTGCGTTTATTTATGTAACAATTTTTGTGTTCGCAATTCTTAAATATCATATGAGGTTTTCTAAAATTCATTGAATTTAAATTAATGTTTTCTGTAGTGCGAATTCAACTATCCGACAGAATTTCAACGATCCGATAATCGCAAAATATATCGACAGCTATTGTTGTTTGCACTGAGGATTAAGTGATTCACTAAGTACACCATCTTAACGACAGTCGACAAATCTATTTTTCTATTTATTTAAATTGTAAACGAGTGGCATCTCTGTTAAAATAAGCGAAAAACACAACGAAGAATAGAAAAACAAATTACTTCGTGTTTGACAGGATGATTTTATGTTTATGTTTAATATCTCTATTTTGTTTACTAATAATTTTGTTTATTTATTTGAAAATGAAATAATGAATTGAATATGCTATTTAATTTTTTTATTTATATAAAAAAATTTTTTAATAGAAGCAAAACATTTTCACTATTTTATGATTTTTATTTATGTATGACGACATTTCAACCTAAAAATTTAAGTTTTTATCGATTGAATAAACAACACAAAAATGGTTGTCGTTTAGATAACAACAACAGCTGACTTTAACAATAGCGAATATCGTTTAAAAATTTTACTGATAATTTTGCTTTTCTTTTTTAACGATTCGATAATCGTTAAAATAAGTTACTGAAAAGCTATTAATTTCTCCTGAATGCCAATATTTTTTTTTAATGTAAACATTTTTTAAATGTAAACATATTTGGTGTTTGTTTTGTAATTTAAATTTGTGTTTAACGAATAAAATTTATATGTATATTAATGATGCAATTGATTTCTTCTAAATTTAAAATTATTATTTCCGACGTTTTGATATGATTTTTTGAAATTTAGTTAATATTTTCTAATTTATAATTGGAAATTTTAATTCCAGTTTTTAGAATTGATATTTTCTTAAATTTGAATGGAAAATTTAAAAAGTGCAATTTTGTATTTATGTGAATGATAATTTTTAAAAATTATATGTAATCGCAATCAGATATTTTGTAGGTAAAGCTGAATAATAATTCTATATATTACTATGTAGAACTGTTTTAAAAGCAAAAAACTCATTGATGAACTCGGTAACTCTATTTTGTAAAGCCAACAAAAAGTTAATATGCCAAACTTATGTTCATATTTGTAAAAGAATAATGAAAAACGTATGAAATAAAAGACCAGCCCGTGTATACTCTTAACATTGTTATGTATAATATCTATTTGAAAATATTGACATTCATGTTAAAATAGAAATAACTATTGCAAAGCTAATTAGAAAAAAAAATTTTGGCGCCATCTACTGTGGCATAGTCACGCCGAGCAAAATGAATTGACACTCTGTTAATGCAAAAGAAATGTATTTTCCCCACAACAAAATATTGCAGAATTTTATGTAAATAAAATAATATACCGAATTATTTTTAACATGCAGTTATTATGGATATACAACATCAAACTTTATTTTTGTGTTTTTCTCTTTAAATAAATTAATACATAAAAATTTTTTTTGCTAAATTTACATTGATTTTTTTTTATTAACAACTAGGTACATATTTTAGCATTATTTGCTTTAGACGCTGGTGAATTTTTACTCCCTTTATATTAGCTCGTAATGTCTGCTTGTCGAAAAAATTTTGGATCGATTTTAACCCCTTTCCCGTGACCCAATCGATCTGAAACTTTGCAGGCAGGCTCGTGGCAATGACAGAAATGATCTAGTAAATTTTTTTAGTGATGCCAAAACAATGGAAACTTCTAAATTTTTCTACCAGAGTTGATAAAAAATATGAAGGGTTAGTTTTTATTATATTATTACCACAACGACCACAAAAACAACAAGTCCAGCTATGACAACAATATAACATTTAGAATAACAACAAGAACACTATAGAAACATCATATTTTTCATTTTTTTTTTACTTTTTCAGAGATTTCCCTGAACCTGTTCCACCGATTTTAATGATTTTTGAAATAGAAATCTTCCCATGAATTTGAAAAATCATTCGCACTAAAAATGATCACCTTAGCTATTCTATTGGGAGCGTGATCGTGACAAGAACAACATAGAAAATTATATTTTTTCAAGACTTTTTTTAGTTCTTCATTCAAATCTCGGGCGATTTTAAACAGCAAGCTTCTCAGGATCTTAGTGAATCATTTTTATGCCAGCGAGCACCCTAGATGCCCGATTGATGCCGCCATCGTGATTTCCACAGATGGACAGACGGATAGACGGACATCGCTATATCAACTCCGGTTGTTATAAGGATCACAAATATATATATTTTATGGGGTCCAAAATTTTTTTTCTAATTATTACAACCGGAAGGACAAACTTATATATACCCTCTGCACACTGGAGTGGAGGGTATAAAAACGAAATATTAAAAATTATCCGGTTAAAATAATAAATAATAATAAATTTTTTTATATTAGCAGAGCCCATGATTGATTTTAAAAAAGTGCTATAAAAAATCTTTATTTACTAGATGTTTACACATCTCTCCTGTCATCGGACTCACACAATTTATTTATTTGATCAACATTTTTGTTTGTATTTTCAGGAGGTAATCTTGGCATGATATTTTGTAAATTGAAAAAAATAGTTAAGTCAATATTTAGTATTCTCTTGAATGCCAAATATCTAGACGTTAACTAGATAATATTTTACTTAATATGAACTAAATTCCTTTTTCTATCACATTAATAAATTGTAAAAATAGTTAACTGAATTTTTTTGTATTCTCTTGAATGCCAAATATCTAGACGCAAAGCTTAACTAGATAATATTTTACTGAATATGAGCTCAATTTATACAGAAAGCGTATTAGTATCTTCTTCTTCATATTAATATAAACGCATTAGTGTATTATACCAATAACCTTTTTAAAGCGGAGTATGAACTTCTTCAGCCCAAAAGAATTTTGCGAAATTTTGCAGTTTAATTTTTTTTTTTTTTTGAAGCAGCCGTAGTCGTATTTAACTAAAAAAAGTGGTTATGAAACATATTTTTTTTATTATCTTTCTTTCGTGGTCTATTTTCATAAAACCAGGTACATCACTTCTGAAAAGACGCACCTCACTGAAGAAAATTATACACAGTAAAAACTGTCAGCTTAAGGCAATTTTGATTGACTAGAACTTTAAGAATTCGATATTTCCCAATTTCCAAAAAATTAGCAATATCACTCTTTACTTCTTTGGTACTCTCACAAAGCATGAGATTTGTACCAAAATACGCAAAATTTCATGATGTGTTTCAAATAAAACGTATTCCATAGACCTATGTATCATATTTTATTTCTCGAGCAATTGAAGTTTGAACTAGGGAAATACTTAAGTATAACTTTTAATATTATCATAGCGTCCCTTAAACCATATTTTTGTTAGAGTTGATTTATTTTTTGCAATATAAAAACTCACATTAATGGTTAGTCAAATTCCATAAGGGTAGATAAGGCAGATTATTTGTGCCTTAATAGGTATCCCGCATGACAGCATTAGAGGATGCTTTCAGGAGGAAACGGCATCACACTTCATACATTAATCTTGTACTGGCTGATCTGATATGCCAAACTGGCACGAATACCACAACGATCAAGTTATTCTTCTGTGACTATGACTAGTTTGGTGTAGACTCCAAGCTCCCACAGTTATCACATCTAACTAACTAATTAAACAAAAACCGGAATTCATCAATTAGTTATTTTACGTGTAGGAAATTATAGAATGCAGAAACATATGTAATATTGGTTTAGTCGCAATATATAAGAATAATTTGGAAAAACTTCTAAGAATAAATATTTTACTCGGCGGGCTGTTTCTATATTTCTTGTTTTGTTTTTTTTTTTTTTTTTTTTTCATAAAAAGTAAACCTAAATCTTCATTGGCTTTATTGATTTTCGAAATCGAAACTCGTTAGTAAATTGATATTAAACCTTTTTATTATCCTTCACCTCCACAACAGTTCTTAAGAAGGCCCTGTCAAAATATTGCATAAAACAGCTAATATCAGCAGCTAAAATAAACAGAAACAGAGAACTTCAGATTCTGCGAAATTTGTTGTTTACAACAAGTTTAGTGAAAAAAAAATAGAAATAATAGAAACAATAGAAACAATAGAAATATTGTGTTACATTGGCAACAATGTACTCTTAAAGAAATAAAACAAATAAGTGATGAACTTTTTTCTCTAAACGTACTTGTAAACAACCCATACTGTTTCATCTTAAGATAAGGAAGGATAAGCTGAAAGAAAAAAGATTTAAAAATACAAGAAAATATAAAACTTTAGACTACTCCTCATTTCAGATACTTTTTGTATTTTTATATTTTGTATACAAGCAGCCTAAAATTAATTCAAAAATCAGAAATCATCCTTATAACTTTATCGTGAATACCAGTAACTAATGATTTAAAATATACTAAAATCTAACGAGTAAGAAATAAGTCTGGCCTAATATAAAATTTTCTTTGCACCAACAATGAACGGACTGATGATGAAATCGATTGTCCTTTGTTTCAAAACAACATAGTTTTCAAAACAACATTAGCCAATTTTGGCAATACTCAACACAAAATTGTTTAACATGCGTTCGAAGAACTTCATCCAGCCATCGTCATCAATTAGGGTATAAATTGTACACTTAAAAGATTAATCTAGAGGAAATAATATCAATTAAGCAAGCAATATATTCTGGTTAAGAACAAATTAACCTGCAACTGTTTTAGAGTTGATATGCTTTATCATACCCTATACCACCAGAGTATACTGACTTAGACCAATCTGTTATTATACCGACCGACTCAAAAGCACTTTCTGAGTCGATTTAAGGATTTTCGTCCATCCGTCCGTCTATGTGTTCATGTAAACCTTGCAATGAAACTACCGGTTGCAAATATGAATATATTACGATGAAATTTAGGTAAACAATGAGCGCTATTGATACCGATTCATGTTCAGACCTAATTCGCATTCAAATGAAGCTTATGAGCTCCACTTAAATTGCTATAATATGCAAATCACAAAAAGATCTCGGTTAAATTGCGTTTGTATATATTTGTTACATCCATTTATCAACAATTCAAGTCAAAGCCCCCATATGAAGCTAATTCCCGATCGTCACTTAAATCTATAAAAAAATATATATATAATTATCTTACTTCTTTTTAATTGGGATTTCTGGTACATATTTTCCTCATTTTTTTTTATGAAGAAAATAAATAAATTTATTATTTTTTATAAAAATAAAAATTCTTATTTTTCGATCTTCATCATTTTAATGATTGAGTTTGAAATTATTCAGGCTCAAGATCAAATGTTTTTACTTTAAATAAAGCAAAAACATTGGCACATTTCTTTCAAAAAATTTATCTATATTCTGTATGACAGGTTATACAGCTGTTTCAGGAAGAGTCACCAAACCTCATCAGTAACCAAAAGCAGTAGATAGTTTAGTGGGTAAATAAAAGGTCCGCCAAATAACTTTTTTTTTGAAAATACTATAAAAAAAAAAAAAAAACTACTGAATATTATCTCAAATTTCTTTTTTTATTTGAAAGTGCAATCCTTCCGGTTAATAATAGAAAATAACTTCATTCAAATGGCTGCCTCGGCTGGCCATGCAGTAGCCTACACGATTGGTCCAATCTTTAAGCATATTATCTATTGCGTGCAGCTGTATTTCACCAATGGCCTCACGAATATTGTCCTTTAAAGCGTCAATTATCTCTCGCTTGTTGGCGTAACACTTATCTTTGAGGGCACCCCACAAATGATAGTCCAACGGTGTCAAATCGCAGCTCCGACGTGGCCAAACGACATCAGCTCTGCGGCTAATAATGCGATCTTCAAAAATAGGGCGCAAAATATCGAGTGTAGCTTCGGCTGTGTGGCCCGTAGCGCCGTCTTGTTGAAACCAAATGTTGCCAATATCCTCCTCTTCAATTTTTGCTCATTTTCGAAGAAAAATGGCCCAATTATGCCTCTGAACCGAAATCCGCACCAAACAGTGACTCGTTTTGGGTGTATCGGCTTTTCAATGTATGCGTGCGGGCTTTCTGTGTACGGACTGTTTTGGCTTTTCACGCTTTGGTTTATCGATGAGGATGCCAGTTTCTTTTACTTTTTTCACAAGATAACGAACATACGGAGCTGACGGTGCTTCTCTTCTTCCAAAATCCGTACGCAATTTTCGCACACATTCTGCAACATTACCACGATTTTCAAAGTAATGTCGCAATATTTCCCAGCGTTGTTCAAGCGTATACACAACCATATTCGTTCAGCGGAAGGATAAAACTAATTATCTGTCAAATCAGACATGAGCTAAGTATTACCATTCACGAAATAAGCACAAGTTGAAAAAAAAAAACGTTAGATGGCGGACCCTTTAGTTAAATTCATATATATTTGCTGAAAATAACCAAATGAGAAATCAAGCAAAAGTTATACTATTTAAGCCTCTTCCAATATAACAAACTAAAATATAGAACAACTTTTTTTCAAGCCAAAAACAAACATGTATAGTGTAGTATGCAATGTGTACTCGTATAAAATCATATTTGTTTCAAAATTGTCCTATATTTTAGTTTGTTTGTGGACTTATCGGGATAGTTCGTACAAACTTTTTATACCCTTTTCCGTCCATTCGTCTGTCTATGTAAACCTCGTAACTAAACTACAAGTAACAAATATGAACATATTTTCAAGACATTTTGGCGAATGCTATTGAAATAAGAGAAAATCGCTGCCCGTACAGACCTAGCCCGCATACAAATAATCCCTATAGACCAACTTGTGTATCGTGTGATTCAGATTATCATAAATGTGTCCAAAAATAAACCCAGTAGAACTACTTTTTGTCATATTCCCCTTATAAAGCTGATTTTCGGTTTTCATTTAAATCTATGAAAAAAATTAAGTGTTGTATAGCTTTGTTTATAATTTTGTTAACCCTTAATATCCCACTGGTACTGCCAGGAACCACCCAAAAAAAAAAAAAAAATTGAAAGTTTGTTAAACGATTCTTTTTTAACTTCCCGCTGCCACTTTAAAATATATCCTAATACAAGTACCACCTTTTGCGCCGACTCCCACTTGAAACGGACTTTATTTTAAGTTTATTGTTCAGTAAGGCGTCACTGCCTCTAAAAAGATTTTTTGCGAAATTGTATACTTTCAAAAAAATATTTTTGTGTTAAATACGTAAAAATGTAAGCTTAAAAAAATATTTCCGTGATCATTATAGTGCCTAGAACCTATTGTGAGTGTCTGAAATAATATACTTTTTTATTTTAGTGGATTTTTTCAAGTTTTTGGTTGGTCCCTTGCGGAACCGTCAGGCACCGGGAGTTCGAATTTTACCATATATAAAATTATATAGCAACGTTTTTGTTATGGGTTTTTTCAGTTTGTTGATTAGAAATGTTGCATAGAATTCGTGATTTAAGAACAGAGGCAGAGCTTTCCGAATTTGTCAATTCGGTTGCGTGGTCGGAAAGTGAGGATGATGGTGATTTTTCTTCTGACGACAGTAATAATGACCCAGATTTCGATTTTGATGCTGCTTTCCGTAATGAAAATGTTGAAGATGACAAGCAAATAGGCAATTGACATGGTGAAAATGAAGCGATGGAAGTAGCAGAACCGGAATTTTCAAGAAGTACCAAAGCGAGCAAGATTGTGTTTGATGAAAAATTTGTGCAACACAGATTAAACACTATATGAAACAATACATGACTGACAAACCGCACCCATGGGTTAACATATTATATCTTATGTTCGATAATTGCGGAATTTGCTATTCGTTTGAAAATTATTCCGGTAACGACGACCGTCGTCAGGAAAATTAACCGAATTTGGGTGCGTCTGCGAAGGTTGTGGTACGATTGGCTGGCTCTATTCCTCAGTTCATAAATCATGCCATATATTCTGATAATTACTATACATCAATTCCCTTGATGGTATATTTTCGAACACATGGCATCTATTCGACTTCCATTATGCAAATTACCACAGAAATTCGCCAATAGATGTGATTACAAAGAATACGTGAGAACGTTTCATGAATGGACAACAAGGTTGTAAATATGGCATCAACAATGGTTGGAATAAAGCCATACATTTCGGTCGATGGTCAAATGACCGAGAATGCACCAACAATTGAGGATATAATAAAAAGAAAAATGTAATGGAATTTATTCCGTGTCCAAATATTGTTCATGAATATAACAAATACATGGGCAGTGTTGACCTTTTGGATTCATTATTCGCCCGTAGTCATACCCGCATAAAGTCACGCAAATGGACAAATCGCTTGTTCTACCATATGCGTGATATGGCCATAATCAATGCCTGGATTTTATACACGCGACATCATGCAGTACCTAATCAAATGGAGCCGAAGAAAGTTGTTACGGGAATCAGCCCAAGCGCATAGTTTCCACGAGATTCTGAATGACAAATACAAACTCAACAATTTTGGTGTTCGTTTAGAATTTATATTTGATCATTCAGAATCTCGTGGAAACTATGCGCTTAGGCTGATTCCCGTAACAAATTTAAAATTCTTTTTTAGTATGAAAACAAGCGCAGCGGTGTCTAACCTTTTGAGAACAATTTCCGAATGTTTTAAGTTTACAATTTACTAAAATATGCGCGCTGTAACAAGCTTTGGATATTTTTACTTTTTGACGTTTAGAATTAGAAGACTATTAAATATAACAAATAATGGATAATCGGTAAGTTTGCTTACTAATCTATTCGATAAATAGTTGAGTGACAGTGGCGGTAACAAAAGTGTTGCATGAATTTGTGTGTGAAGTTGCCCATTGCTTGACAAAATCTGTTACTGAAATGGGAGTGGGAAAAGGTCGACGAAGTAACCTAGATGTTGAAATTGTAGCGAAACGTAATCGCCCAATGTCTGCTCCAATATCGCTGCGCGACATTCGCCTAGATAACGTTGGGCATTTAGTCGAATGTGTCAAGGATTGGAAACCGCGATGAAAAAATCCGAAATGTACATCCCAAACAAAAGCTCGATGCCTAAAATGGTGGTATACATTTGTGTTTTTCGACGGAAAAAAACAGTTCTACTGAGTTCGACCAAAGCTAAATGTCATTGCTGATATTTTGATATTATTAATTCTTAATTTTTTTAACTTTTCTAATTTTCTGAATAAAATATTGAAGTGGACTTTTATTAAGGGTCCAGTAAGATCGTCTTGCAGTGGATTTTTCAAGAGGATAACATTGTTTTAAAATAAAAGTCCTTTATTTATTTTTATTTTATTAGTCTAAGGATATGTCTGGGCAAGACTAGTTCTTGAAAGAACTTCTTCTTCTAGATGTCAATTAGAACTCTCCCTCTTTATTCAACATGTTTCTGCTTATATATTAGAATACAATAGAGTTATTGAGTGCTTTTCTAAAAGTCACTCTATAATAGTGTCTACTCTCTAAACTAACAAATAGTTTCTCTATACTATTAATCATGTATTAACTGTGTACATTTGTAACAGGCGATCATAGAAATTAGGGTGGTTTTTCATTATTAATATTTACGTCATATTTCATACATGAGTACAATTCCAAATAAACGAGTGGAATTGTACTGGTTAAAGTGCATACCGATACAATATACTGGAATGTGTATTCCATACAGTTAGCATATGAAATCAAATCTAGTTGTTCTACATATCGATCAACCAACTCTATCCGATTTCATTGCTTTGTACAATAACCCGCTCAGTCAAACAAACACACTGAGTCATTTGTCAACAACCGTTTGACCTACCCCAAGTATCCACTTGATACTTTTCATTATATTTATTTGTCGCTAGCCAAATGTACGTGTGCATGTATATGTAGGTTTGTTATACCCTATACCACTATGTGGTTTGGGTATAATGACTTTGTGCTGCTGTTTGTAACAACCAAAAATATTTGACCTAGACCCATCTTTAATTATACCGATCGAATCAGAATCACTTTCTGAGTTGATTTAACAATGTCCGTCCGTCCGTCCGTCTGTGTGTCCATCTAAAGCTTGTAATCAAACTGCAGGTCGCAAATATGAATATATTTTGATGAAATTTGGTATATAAGCTTTTATTGGTAAGAATCGGTCCATGTTCAGACCTAGCCCCCATACAAATTACCCCTATGAAATCGACATAAATTGCCATAAGATCCAAATTGTCATATAGATCTTACTCACATTGGGTTTTATATGCGTTCATTACGTCCATTAGTGAGTAGTCCAAAAATGATCCCTTTGGCCCCATATAGAGCTGCTTCCCGATCTTAACTTAAATCTATTAAAAAACAAAAATATTGCACTGATTCTTCTCAGATTTTGTTTGTATACATTTTTGCAAAATACAAGAGACTTTAACAAACATGATCAGGATAGGTCCATTTTTGGACCTAGTCCCCATACAGATATAGAATCCGATATGAACTTTTTCATATCTGCAGCCAAAAAAATTAATAAAAATCAGACTCAAATTTGGTTTTTGCTTATTTTCTATGTCCAGTTAGTTGGGCCTAAGAGATAGGGCATGATATAAGGTATCGTATACTCGGTCTAGGCCGACTATAATTTTCTTACTTGTTTGTTGTATCGATTTGTTGTTACGGACACTTCATTGTGTTTACATTCATAAAATACGCTACATATACGACAATATGTTGATTTTTGTTTAAAAAAAAATTTCTTTGACGGAAAATACACCTTTAAAATTTCCGATCTGGTTTCGCAAAGAACCAAACAGGTTTTTCTTACCCAGCTCAGGTAAACAAAACTTATGATCAAAGTTATAGAACAAAACTTATTCAAAAACGCGAGTTTTATAAAATTAATTTTTTTCAGCTAAAAAAATTCAGGCTTCAATATATATGGTCAAGATTGGCCAGATATGATCTTATATCTGCACGCCGCAAATCAACAACAATAAAACTAAAATTTTGTTTATATTTATTTCTATAACCAGTGCTTATTTCCATACCCACTCAAAATGGATCCAACAAACTCTCTTAAAACTTATGCTGTAGAGTAGTCAGTCAGAAACAACTATAATTTGCCTGCCCGTTTTATTTATTATTTTCGCTCATTTGGTGATTTTTACCCAACTAACTTATTATATGATAGCGTCTGTTTTATATTGTTTTGATTATTTTGGTAAACTTTCCAAACCAAACTTGTTAAGCATGTTCCAGGCAAAAAGTTTTGGTTATATCTCATACCCCAAAATTCAGACTTAATGGACACATTGGGCAAAAATGTTAAAAAATCATTATTCTATTTAATTCGTTTTTCAGTGATTCGTCCATATTTCTCTATTACTCCGACTTTCATATCCAATACTTACACAAAAATGTAGCTCGATGTTCAGTCACTAAAAAGTCCAATAAATACTATAAAAATTTAATTTTTTTTTCGAAACTCTTCAAAAATAAATTCATAAACCCATACGAAGTGAAAAAAGATACTAGGGTGCACAAAATTTTATGAATTATTTTTTTTTGCACAATTTAAAATTAATTTATTAAATATGTTAAGATGATTATCAGTCCTTATAAAACAATTACCGAAATCTGGGGTAAATTTGTTCCTAAATTCAATCCTCAAGATTAAAATTTGACAATATTTTTTAACACACAAAAAGTGATATTTTCAAAGAGACTAATCTATGACCATAATAAAATACATTATTGGGCCAATGCAAATGAAGTTTATCTCAACCCGCAGAAATCAAAATGTATGATTCAAAAATAAAGTTCAATCTTAATAAAAAAAATCGAGATCGGTAAAAAGGTAAAAAATCTTGGCATAGTGTTCAATAATAACTTGATTTGGTCAAGCCATGTAGAGACACATGTAGTTCAAACGAATGTGTAGTAATGAGCGTGACAACTTCTTGCAAAGGCATAACAAGTTCCTGGTCTACCTACTGACTCTGAACATTCAGCAACTGCAAATATATCAGCAAAGAAAAGCTAAATGATTTGTACAACAATATTGTTAGATATGTTTATGAACGGAAGAAATGCGATAGTGTTTCAACTCTTTCAAAAAATCTTTATAGTATCACATCCGAACCCCTCTGTATGAATGCTTTTGCACAAAATTATTTACACCGAGAAATCACAACAATTTTCTGGATCCCGTGTTAGAATGGCAATATTTCATAAACTTCACACGTCTTCGGTATGCAATTCCATACAACCAATAACCAGTTAGCAACGCAATTCACTTTTAGAAATTTTTGTTTATTTATTTTGTTAAAATATATTTTATTTTAATTTCCTTAAAAATTCATTTCTTGCATTTTACTTTATTTTAAATGTTTTTATAACTTTTACATTGTATTTTAATTTTGCTGCAAAATATTTGAACTATGAAAATTTCATAATTTAATTATAAGAATTGCCTTGCTGTATAGGAAATTAATAAGTAAAATTAATAAATAAACAGAGAATGAATAAAATTAGTACATTGTACGTATCGCACTCCCAGAGCACACACAGTACATTTTTTATACTACTAATTGAAATAAAATATCTAGATTTTATTGTTATGGATGGTTTGCGTATTGTAAGGGTTGAAGTACGGTACAGAATATTAACCCGTAATGGAATCTAGACTCCTGCTGTTGAAAGCATCAACAAAATATATATCTTATACGAGACTTTGCCCATAACTCTACAAAAAATATATTTAATTAGCGGACTGTATACTTACTAAAATATTTCGAAAACTATCAGTAAAAATTTAAGAAAACATTTCTCAACATATAAAGAATAACTACTAAAATTCCCACCAAAAAGGAATTTTCATAAAAATGCAATAAAAACACTCTTCATAATATTATAAAATTTAAACTACCCTTACTAAAGTTTCATTATTAATGTTATTATTATTATTTATATTATTATTTACTCTTCAGGAATTAAAACATAATACTTTATATAACGCTTAATAAAACCGGCATAGCTGCCAGTTTTAAGTTTTGACATTCAACAGGAAGCATAATTTTACCTTTGAAATCAGATTTTTTAAATTTTCTTCTACTCCATGTATATAATAAATAAACTTTAAACTAATTTAAATAAATATTATTTAAAACTTTGTGAACAAAGTAGAAATTAAAAGTGTTGCACTAAAAGTATGGTAATTTTCCAACAACATTTTTTTGAACGGCAGCACTTATGAAGTCGTGCCATTAAAAGTTGTTTATTGTGCCATTTTAAATTGACAAATTATGTATAATGGCTTTTGTAATTAGATTTATAATTTTTAAACTAATTTAAAACTACTTTAAACATAATTGCGGATACTGAATGGGGAAATAATAAATAAGGTTTTCTCGTTTTCTAATAAAAAATAGTATAAAAATTAATTTATTTAAAAATGTTTTTAACATGTTTTTAATAGCACAATATTAAATCTACTATGCACCTTTCTCTTTTGTGTTGAAATAAACCTTGATTTCGCTTTGTTTTATATTAATTTACTCCTAAGGAATTTTGTTTTTGAATTGAAATGAAAACAGAAATAATATATAAATATTTAAGTTTCCCAAAAAGGCAAATACTTAAAAAAAGACAAAAACAGAAACAAAAAACAGCAACAAGTTAAAAGAGAAACAGTTGTAAAAATAGAAAAAAAAACAAATATAAACACGTCTCAAAAAGGAAGCGAAAACATGTTAAAAATGTAAACACCAAACCAGAAGAACAACCAAGCACAACAGTGTACAGAAGTTTACAAAGACGTTAATATATCAAAAAAGAAAAAAAATAATAATTATAATAAAAAAAAAACAAAAAACACAAAAACAAAAACAAAACCTTAAATTTTATAATGTTGAATTCTTTTTTTTTTTTTGACTGTGAGAAGAAATAAGAACAGTTTTATAATACAATTTCTGCTAGATTTTTAAACGTTGCATTTTACGAAATGTTTTGTAGTTCGCAAAAGATGATCGAAATACATGTTCTCTCAAGCAGAGTCCCTAGAGTTTGATATCCAGAAATGCGGCAATTAAGAGTGGAAATAAAAAAGGAATATATGTGAAATTTAAGGCTGAACGGTGCTTAAATTCAGTTTGTACGTTAAGATTCGAACAAAACTAGAAAAAATTATGATTTTTTATATTTTTTAGAATTGAGTTAGAACTTAATCAGGCTCAATATCAAATGTTTTTACTTTAAATAAAGCAAAAAACATTGATATATTTTTTTTTCCAAAAAATGTATTTATTTTCTGCGTGACAGGTTATACAGTTGCTTCGGGTCGAGTCACCAAACCTCACCAGTAACCAAAAGCAGTAGATAGTTTGTTGGTTGAAAAGTTTAATTCATAAACATTTGCAATGAAACCAATGTAATGAGAATCCAAGCAAAGAGTTATACCTTTTAACCTTTCCCAATATAGCAAACTAAACTATAAACAACTTTAAAAAAATATGTTTATATATGAGTACACATTGCATACTACAATATACCATTTTTTTGTTTTTGCTAAATTCATATTTGGCCTTAAGGCGTGCCGTCCGTATTTTTAGTTTTATAGCTTTCTATAAAAATATAAAATCTCATTATCGATCTTTATCGTTTTAGTGATTGAGTTAGAACTTAGTTAGGCTCAGGATCAAATATTTTTAAGTTCTAACTCAGTCATAAAAATGGTGAGGCTCGATAATAAGATTTTTTTTATTTATTTTTTTTTTTTTTTTGAATATAATAAAAAAATTTAAAATTTTATATGATTTCATTCCAGCATCTCTAAGCCCATTTAATATACTTATGAGGAGGACCTGTCAATTATAGAACAGAAATAAATTTCGCAATTTTTTTTCCCCAATAAAAGTAAAAAAATCAAAATTTTCAAACTCTCAATTAACGAAACTTTATTTTTTTTTGCATAGTGCTAGGGTCCTTTTAGGTTTCACGTTAAATTAACATATATTTAGATACTAGACCATTCAATTGTTTAATCGTTATCTGGTCAGATGATCGATTAACTTTCCGAACCAATTAAAATTGATAATTTTCAAATAACAAACAAATCAGTTACTTTCTGTCGATTAAGTGATTAATCAGTTAACTTAAATTTTTTTTCTTTAATACTTTTGAATAACAATATCCATTCCAAAAAAACTCTATTATAATACCCTTCAGACGAACCATGCCGAGGATCTTAATGCTAGAAAAATAAAAATGGTCGCTCCTGAATACTCCAAGCGCTTTTAAACCGCTATCTCAGTGTAGGTTTTACAAAAAGAAACATTAAGGGAAAATTTTTTTTGCAATTTTCGTAAAGTGATTTATGTTCTTCAGTTTTGAACAGCTACTATACCCACAACATCAGTGTGCAGATGATATATAAAAGTATGTCATTCCATTTGTATTAATAATGGAAGAAATCTGGATCCCATAAAATATGTTCATGATATTTATAAAAAGCAGAGTTGATAGAGCGATGTCTGTCTATCCGTTTGTGGAAACCATGATCACGTCTCAGTTGTTAATGCCTGACTGCTAATGAAGAAGTTACATCCCAATGATCCTACATGTACGTCTCTTCTTAATTTTCGCCGAAATCTTGCTACATCTTATACCCCATCTATAGCAGTTTCGCGCACAAACAATGTGACGACAGGTACACGATATGGCAGAGACCACCTTAGTGAATATTATAAAACTCATAAGTGATGTGGACATTGAGGAAAAATGAACTTTATTTGCAGCAAATGTAAAAAAGGACTTCTATCATGCGCATTGTCCCCTAAAAGGGACAAACTGTGGACCATATTTTGAGAAGGCGGCAAAAAATATTTTTTTTTGTGGTTACCGATTTAAAAGTTATGTTATTCATTTGAAATTAAATACCAGTGAACCTCGGGAGCCAAAAAATTGCGATGCAATTTCAACTACATGACAGTAAACAGGGTCCTCGAAAATTCATTTTCTCAGATTTTGCTAAAATTAAAAATTTCTTTGTAAATTTTAATTTTTAAATGAGAGTAACTTTTTTGCTTTAAAATAATTTAAAGTAAAATAAATTTCGTATAATTTTGTAACTTCTAAGCTAGAAATATAAAGTCACTGAGCCGCTTAGAAATTTAAAAAAAAATAAAAAAGGTCCAAATTTCTCGAAAATCTCCTACTTAATAGAGCATAACTCCTCCCATCAAAAGCCATAAAAAATCGTGCACTCTTCTGTAGCCACAACCATCTCCTATACTCCTATACTACATGGTATACCCACCAGTATGCGCTCGTGCGCACCAGAACAATTTTTCTGACCCAAGGACAGATATTTTGTGCAAAATTTATGAATACAAAAGTTTTCCGCTATGTGGTTAGGGTATAATGAGTTTGCCCTGATGTTTGGAGCTGCCAAAATATTGGACCTATATGCATCTTTCATATCACTTTCTGAGCCGACTTGAAGATGTCCGTCCGTCCGACTGTTATTATGAATACAAAAGTTGGTACCGGTGTATTTGCATTATATGCCAAAGGACATCAAGTCAGTTAAGCCAACCCCCACCTCAAGACGATAGTTTTAAGGAAGCCTACGAATTTGGAATGTCCCCTCTTCATGCTAGAATACGTTTGTTGGAGCACATTCTCAAAATGTGTTATGATATGGAATTTGGTCCATTAAGCGAAACAGTAACAAAAAACAAAGAATTTGAGAAAAAGAAAGCAAAAAAAAGAAATTAAAAAAAATATCTACAGCTAGGCCTCATAATCGACCAACCAAAGCAAGGAGAAGAAAACTCAAATGATGGAAATACTGCAAGGAGATTTTTTCCGATCCAGAAATTACAGCACCTAATACAGGTGTAGAGCATGAATTAATAAGACGGTTCAAAATCATGCAAGATAAATGCAAAAAAATTTGGAGAGTACGCCAATAAAACAGCTATATTTTATAACGAAAAAACTCTTGGAGATATATGCCATTCACAGTTTACTAAATTTTGTACCATGTGAAACAAATAATTCAAAACAATATTCTGCCAATAGGAGATCTATCTGAAGAAGCGCAAGAAAAAGGGAACAAAGCTTACAGACTCTTACGCGAGCACAACCCAAAAAAATATCCAGATGTGGCACTAAGACCACTTATCATTATTTTGCTGGGCACTTCAGATCCGCATATCGCACCTGTACCTCTAAAGTGAGTGAACTCAAATTTTTTCAATTTTCCATACACATTGGTCATATCTATCCACTGTAATAATATTACGTTGGTTTTGCTAGTCTTTCGCAAAAAAAAGAATACAGTTGTAAACCTCTTTGTTTTAGAAGAGTATCTTCTAAATCTAAAAAACATATTGTGAGTTGTACCCAAAAAACTTGTTTTTTTTATAATCACTGAAAAAATTGCAAAAACAATTACTGTTGTATACTTATTATTCGCAATTGTATACAATGAAACAACTGTTTTTAAATTTTGTAGTAAATTTTAAAAATAACCGACATTCGTAAAAAATGAAAAATTACCTCTATTGAATTAGATGAAGAACCTAAACAACTTCCAGAAGATAAAAATCAAGGCTATTTAGAAAAAATATTTACTAAATTATTTTGATTTTAACTAGTTTTTCAGTACACTAACAATAAGTTATACTCTTTTTATATAGTTAACAACTTTTCTTGATTTAAAAATTTACGTATTTTATAAATTTGCAATAAAAGTTGATATAGAAATATTTTAAAAGACAATAAAAAACTTTTTAACTAAAATAAAAACGTAAGGGCCAACTTTTGGCCCTTGTGAACATTAGAACTAAACAGTTTACGGCTACCAAAGTTTGGCATTTTCTGACAAAATTTAACTTACAAAATTCTTAAATAGTACTAGTTGTAAAACTAACTGAAAAAATAAGACATTAAATAAAAAAAAACCTTTTCTGAGACCTCACTTTTGTACTAAAATTCAGCTAAAATGAAAATGTATTTTAAACCCTCCAAAACTTTTTTTGTTAGCGTTCGATATTTACGTTTTATAGCAAAAATTAACGGCTAAAGTCCCACCTGCCAAACAAAAAAAAAAACCGCATATCAAAATTGCAATCCATTCACAAGGATTGGATTTTTGACAACCCTCTCGTGAAATGGTCCACTGTGGGACAGTCCATAACTCCAAAACTATGTTCTCTTTTTTTTTTAACAAAATGTTAGTAAAATTAACGAACCATTTTTATTAATAACACTGGTCTACAAATTTAAAAGAAAAATTGACTGCAGAAACGAAGCATGTTTCTTAACTTATCTTAATTTATCTGGGTGCACTGAATTCGAATCTGGCATAAAAATTGTTCGTTTTTTATCGCAGTTTGGCAATACTGTAAAACAGTCAACACTGGCACTACAATTTCACAATTATTAATTTGACAGAAGCCGCCATTCATTCTAATAGTAGCTTTTAAGCATGTTAGGGAGATCGCGTGTTACTGGTTCAATCAATTTTTGCTTTGTGTGTGGTGAATATTTGGTTGGAAAAAAGGATATGCAATACCAGAGTCATTAAAACATGAATATCTACATTACTGGTTTCGCTGTCAGAAATATGGACAAACCGTGGAACTGTTTTATAAAAGTGGTCAAATGGCAAAAAGATCTATTTCGATTTTTCAATTCCAGTACCTTGGAGAGAATCAAGCAATCACCAAACCGATTTTTATTTCTGTTTAACAAAAGTTGCTGGACTCAATATGAAAAATCGAAAAAATTTCACTTACGCGAATATCCCATCGGTTTCCAAACCAGTTCAACGTCCACCGAATAATTCATTACCAGTCATTCCCAGTGCTACGAGCAGTGAGTCCGAAACATCTTTCACCAGAAGTGGTAGTTTATGTGACGCCATTTAGCGACTTAAGCTGAGCTGAGTGATCTAATTCGGGATTTACTTTAACGAAGCAAGACGCAGAATTACTAGCTTCACGCATGCAGCAGTGGAAACATCTTGCAGTTGGGACAAAAGTTACAATCTGTAGAGATAAAAGCTTGGAATTGGCTGCAAATTTTGAAAAGAAACACTCTGTTCTATACTGTACTGATTTTGATGGTTTATTTATTTCAAAAAATTAAGCAGCCATATGACAAAACTTGATAGCTCTAAGTACAGTTTAAATGCTTTTCTTTTGCATGATGGAAATGGAAACCCATCCAAAAATCATGAATCAATGGCTGAAATTTTGACACTATTCAAATGCATCTGTGGTGACCTTAAGGTGTGTGATTTAAATTTCTTTGTATAAAATTGGGCCTTTTTAAGAACATTCTCAAAGCTCTGGATAAAGATGGTGCAGCATTTATATATTTGTTAGCGTTTTTACCTAAAATTTCATATGCTAAAATCAAAGAAGGCATATATGTTGGCCCTCAGATCAGGAAGCTACTGAACGATGACAATTTTTCACAATATTTATTGGAGAAAGAATATGCAGCCTGGAAATCTTTCAAGAGCATCGCGGACAGTTTTCTTGGAAACAATAAGTGTGAAAACTGCAAACAAATTGTTGCTGAATTAGTGAAAAATTATCACAAATTAGGGTCACGAATGTCACTCAAAGTGCATTTTCTTCATTTGCATTTAGATTTTTTTCCACAAAACCTAGCTGCGGTGAGCGATGAACAAGGGACCGTGCTCACCAAGATTTAATGAAAATTTAAAGAAATTGTCAAGAATTTTGGGACAAAAGCATGCTCAAAAACCGAACCAACAAAATACAAAGGACGTTCAAATAATGCCATTCACTTTTGAAAATTCATTGATTATGTTGTGTAATTGTTTGGTTTTAGGTCATAAATAATGAAATAAAATAAATTAAAAACTAAGAAGTTTTATATTTTATTTCGCTGATTTTATTCTTCCTTTATTTCGATCTGCTTTTTTTTTTTTTTTTTTTTTTTTTTTTTTTTATTTATTAAGTCTATGGTAAAACTTTACAGACTGTTAAGTATAATACAGAGAAAAAAAAATATAATATATACAAATCCTTAAATCAAAAATTTGAGATTATATATTTAAAAATAATATAATATTGCGTCTAAAAATATCATCATTTAAAGAAAAATCAATTAAATTGTATAGATCATTGAAATCATGGCAAATTATTCTAAATGGATCAGCATCGGCAAACTTTTGACGACAGATTGGGATAAACAGTGGAGTGTAAAAACGTGTTGACCGTGCCGGAACGTTCACGGAGATTTTGTCCATAAGAAAATTTGAGCATATGTCGCCTCGAATTAAGTTAAATAAAAACATAACATTAAGCATTGTTCTACGGCTTTTTAAAGACGGCAGTTTAATTTGAGAAAGTCTAATTGTATATGATGGCAGATTGACAAAACTTGGATAAGAACGTCTTAAGCAGAAAAGGAGAAATTACTTCTGGACCGATTCAATTTTGGCACTGCAAATATTAGATAGTGGATCCCAAATAACAGACCCGAATTCTAAAATTGGTCTTACTAGGGAGATGTATAGTTGTTTGGTAACTGTAGGGTCATTGAATTCCTTTGCCCATCTTTTAATGAAGGCCAGTGCACCACGTGCTTTAATAATTGTCATCGAAATGTGTTGAACAAACTCTAATTTGGCATCTAAAAGAACACCCAGATCCAGGATTTTATTTACTTGCTCCAACTGGTAATTTCCAAATTTGTAACAACCAAATTCACCTAATTTTCTAGTAAAGTGTATGTGTTTGCATTTTTTTAAATTTAATTCCATTAAATTTATGCGGCACCATCTATAAAAATTATTTAGATCATGTTGTAAGTGAATTTGTTCACAATAATTCTTATAGCTTAAGAAAATCTTGACATCATCAGCATACATAAGAACATTTGAGGCTTTTATTATACTTGCTAGGTCATTTATAAAAAGAGTAAATAAAATTGGTCCAAGATGACTTCCTTGAGGCACACCAGATTTAACTATAATATTCTTTGAAGCAGTATTATTAAAATAAACACGTTGATTTCTGTTGATCAAGTAAGATTTTATCCAGCTTATGCTGGGAACTGACAAAGACACATATATAATAAAAATAATAATATTACTAATAAATCACAATAAACGCACAAAATATTTTTATAATAACAGCAATAATTACATTTTTAAATTTTAATTAGGTGGTTGCGTTGAGTTGAAAAACTTCTTCTCCTTTTCCAAGTTTATTACCAACTAATCTCTGTTTTGATCGTTTGTATTGATTATTTAATAAACTAATGATTTTTTGTGTAAAAAACGAATAAAACAATTTTTTTTTATATCGAAAACCTGACGTGATAGAGAAACACCAATAACAGATTCGAGTTCAGCCCACCAAATTTCCTGGGAAAGATATTTTGTCTCTCCAATCCAAAACTTTGTTGGCTAGTGTAGTTAGTGAAAATTATTTAAGAATGATAGATTAATTTTAATGATAATATATTATACAACGAAGGCAAATTCTTTGCTTAAAATAACTGAAAAACTTTATATGCTTTATCAAGCCTTGCTTTAGCATTCCTTTACAAAATAAAAACTTTTTGTTATAATATTGATTAATAAGATAACTTAGGAACTTCAAAAAACTCGGCAGAAACCAGAATTCTATAAAAACTCAAAAATAAATGACATTTTTTTGCAAATGTTTTCAGTTCCACAAACTATTTATATTAAATTTTGGTTTAAAAAAACATGTAACTGTTCCCACTGTATGATGCTTTTGAAATGGTTTTTATATTCTGTAAAAGCACTGCTTTTATAATTATTTTTCTTTTTTTTAGTTTTGCGTTGGCTATTGTTTTCGTGACTGTATTTGCGATATTGTCCATGTTATGACAGCTTAAAATGAAAAACTCTTTACTCTTCTTTGCACAATTTATAAATAAATATTAAATTTTGTTTTACTTGTAAGCCGTCAAGTAAACACACAAAAAAATCAGGAAAATGACATAATGAAAAACGACTTTATAAAAACATTTATAACATGACACTAAAGTCAATAAAGTCGTCATTTCACAAAGCTGTCAAAATATTTGCTTGGGAGAAACTAATTAAACGTTAATATCCAATAATTGCGAGCTATGCTACTTTAAAAGCTAAATTTTTTTGTGAGATTTTTGGATCTGAAAAAAATAAAAAAAAGCAAGTCTTATTGACTTGAGAATATAATGTGTTAAGAAACAAAAACTGTCATATAAAAGCATTAAAACTGAATGAGACTAACAACCAAAAATATTTGGTTTTTTTATTTTTAACCCATTAAAACAAATAAATTTTTTGTTAGATTTGTAGCCATTTTTCAGATATATTACAATTTTTTTTTTTATTTTTAATATTTATTTGTAAAATAACAATATATACATATTTATGTTGACCTCAGCGCCCTATAGGCATTATTGAGGTAAGTTGGCAAAAATAATAAATTTAATTCATAAATGTACTAATAACAAGTTTAATTTAAATACAAGTTCTAAAAATGTAAAAATTGATAAATAGTTTTTTATGATATAAGATTTTTAAATATAACTGTATTTACGACAGAAGCGTTTCAAATGTGCCACAAATATATTCTTTGCAAGATGATTTAAATGTTGAAATTCTATCAATGGATTTAAGAACTTCAGGTAAATTGTTAAATTTGTTACTACCAATAAAATCTATACGTTGTTTATTGGTTCCAATCTACATCTAGGAATTCTGAAATTCGATCTATCGCGTGTGCTATAATAAAATTGATTTTGAAGAAATGGTATGGTAGTATGCCCAACATAGTGAATACTTTGAAAAAGAAACTTCAAACCTTGGTATTCATGCAATCCATAAATTGGTAAAATGTTTTTCCTTATATCCTTATATAATGCAACAGTTGGATAAGTTAATGGTAATTTGTAAATGATTTTTAAAGCTTTATTTTGCATACATTGTAGAGATTTCAGCACGTTGTTATTTCTATTATAAGCATAAATAATCGCTAAATAATTAAAATGAGAATCTATTAAGGATTGATATACCAACAATTTGGCCTTTTCATTCAATTTGTATTTGAATTTGAACAAAATACCAATTGCCGGTGCAATTTTCTTTTTTATATCCATCATATGTAATTCCCAGGACAGGTCGCTTTGTAATGTGATTCCAGGATATCGTATTGCATGAGTTTCAAAAACAGAATTTCCGTCAATATTTACAAAGAAATCATTATTAATGCTAGAAGCATGAGGTCTAAATCTAATCAATTTAGTTTTATCAGGATTGAGTAATAGTCGATTTAACCGTGCATATTCCATTATTAAAGCTGCGTCCCTTTCTATATTAATTTTTAGTACTAAATCATTCTTGTAGGGATAAAATACACAGACATCATCTGCAAACATAAAAAGTTTTCCACTTAAACTAATGTCTTTTAAGTCATTCAAATATATTGAGAATAGTAACGGTCCTAAACCACTTCCCTGCGGAACACCATGTTGCACCGAGCGAATAAAACTTTTTATGTTCTTAATTTCTACGTACTGTTTTCTGTTAAATAAATAACTTATAAACAGCAAGACTTCTGGCCCTTGAATGCCATAATATGTTAGTTTATCTAACAATATTTGATGAACAACAAGATCGAACGCCTTAGTAAAATCAAAAAACATTCCAGCCACTCCTCTAGAACCCTCATCTAAACCTTGGCAGATACATCTCTCAACATTTACGATAGCATCTTCAGTACTACATCCTCTTCTAAAACCAAATTGGTAGTTATATAATAAGTTGTTCTTTTCTAGGTGCAATAAAAGTTTTTTTCAATTATTTTATCAACTGAAGAGAGAACAGCAATTGGTCGAAATTTATCAATAGTTGATGCATTAACCTCTTTGGGTATGGGAACTATGTAATTTTAAGCTATTTGGGTACACTGAAGTATTGATCATAGAATTGAAAATATGAACTAAAATTGGCGCTATTTCTTCCCGACATTCCATAATAAATTTTGATGATACATTGTCATAACCTGGGCTTTTATTAGTTTTCATGTTTGTTATAACTTCAAGGATATCTATTGAATTACTATAGTTATATAGTTTCCAACATTTCTTAGTATCATTTTCTACTTTATTTAAGCTCTCAATATAAAAGTTATCCCTACATTTCGTAGTAGCAATTTTAATTACTCTACTGATTCTTTTTAACACTTCATCCCTATTATGATTAATTTTCGACCTACGTCTCTTTTTTAAAAGCTTTTTTTTTAATATGATTAACTCTTAAAGATTTTTGTTAATCCAAGGGGTTAATTTAAAACTAGACTGTATTTTATAGATTTTAAGTACAGTTGAATGGTTTATTGCAGCTTTCATACAAGAAATCAAACAAATTGTCAAGCTTGAAGCATTCCATAAAGAAAAATTAACCGGTTAAATATTTTTTAAATAATCTCTGGCCTTTTCCTAATCGGAATGTGCTTTTTCGATTTCTATATATTTATTTATTTTGAAATTACTTTTAATTTTACATCAGATCATACTGTGATCCGATAAGTTACATTCAATCGAATCAATGTAAATACTCTTAGAAAAGTTACTAAAAACATGATCTATGCAGGTTTTACTGATAGGTCTTGTAATCAGATTATGGGCATTAATACAGTCATAATTTTCGACAATTGAGGACCATTCTATGTAATGAGGACTTTGGTAAACATCAATGTTTGAATCACCAACTATAATTGTTGGGTTTCGTTCAAGATAACTTCAAATATATTTATAAAATCATTTAGATTGCATTTTTGTGATCGATAAAAAGAAATTATTTTTAAAATTACACAATGTAAGTGCTATAAGTTAAACATACCTCTCACTCCTGCAAATTTCAACAATATAGTGTAAATTTTTATTAATATACAACGATGTACTGCCATATCCATCTTCCCTACAACAGTGCACATTAGCAAAACCAGGAATTTGGTATATTTGTAAAATATTGGCATCAAACCATGTTTCTTGCACCGCAATTAGAACTGGTAATTTAGGGAAACTAACTAACAACGATTTAAACTGATTACTTTTGTCAACAGAGGAAACGCTTCTGATATTAACACTCATTATGTATAGATAATTACAATTTAAGCTATAAATATAATTTTTAAAATTTGAAAATTTAATAATAAAAAAAAATAAAATAAAACAAAGTAAATCACACCAGAAAAGCAAAGAAAAAAATACTTAAGAAGAAGAAATAAGCGGCGCCATCTCCTCATCGTCATCGCTAGATGCTGCATCATCAACTTCACTGCTGTGGACCATTGATCTTCGTTTCCAATGATTGTTTGTTGTTGCATCAATTAAGATTTGATCAATATCGTCTTCACATTTTATAAGATGTTACTTTGACATATTACTTTTAAAAAAAAAAAACGCTCCCATTTCTCGATGTTCATTTAAAATTTTTACCGAAGATTTAAGAGATATTACTTCAATTTTTAATTTTTTATTTTCTTTTTCCATATCAGAATTTTTTTTTTTTTTTTTTTTCGGCTATATCTTTAAACAGATCATCAAACTTTGCTGACATAAAATTTATTGATTCAGTCAGCTGATCGAGTTTTTCAAGCTTTTCTAATTTTTTCAATTCGACTTTTATTGCATTTAATTTTCTCCTTATATCGCCACCTGCTTCTTTACAATTTTGACAGACGAAAAGCTCTTTATCATTTTTTTAACAATCTCTCAAATTCTCTTCTAATTAAGCCAGATCATTGAGAGTGGAAGTTTTTTCCGCATTTGTCGCATCGTATAAAATTATCTGAATCTTCTTTGATTTCATATTCGCATTGATCACAAATATTTTTTTTTTATTATTTGCAGTATTACGACAAGCCCTTTGTTTGGACATATTTCACTTTCACCACACAGTAAATTGATTAATTTATATTTATACAACTTTGAGTTAATTAATGCAAAGTGTTTATTATGAAAATTTAATGATTAAATATCACCGACTTTAGAACTGGCAAAAAGTACGTTTTATTGCAAGGGTTGCCAACTTTAATGCAGTTTTGTTTCAATGGTGCGTGGTAGAGAAGAAGAAAGCATATATTTCAAAAATTCATAACTACACACAGAATATGGATTTGTTGTGGCAACTGAATTTGTTGCCAACCGAATTTTGATAGTCCAATGTACTATCACACTATTCTGCAGTGATTATTAAATAATATTATCGAAATAACCGTACGTAGTTTAGGGCAACTGATATTTTAAGTAAATTCGAGGGCATGAACTGTTAAATTTAGTTCATACAATGGAATTTAGATTTTCTTTATTGGTGCTTACAGCCATTTATAGAGGTAGCCCAATGCATACTTACAGTAATTATAATTACACTTTGAAATAATTTTATATATAATTTATTTCTTTTATAGTTATAAATTAAGGATTAATACGTGTGTACGTGTATATGTTTTCTAGTTAGAGACGATAGGAGAAGAAAAATTATGTCATAGGGAATATGAAAAACCTTAGAAAATGGTATTAGTATGAAAATGCAGAGATTCTTATAGATGTTGAAGTATCTAATTAAACTCTCATCATCACTAAAACCAGCTTGTGGAGGTTTAAGTCCGCCAGCACATTTGGCCATAACAATTTGATCAACTTTCAAGATTGTGTTGGCAGCACTAACAGCATAATTCATAGTCCAGTATTTTGATTGGAAGAGCTCGAACGCTTTTATGGTGGTAACATCAATTGTTTTGGGCTTTTCAGCTTCAATATTGAAACCAATATTTTACCAGACCCTCTTTGTGGGAAAAATATATCTGGTTCACCACTTCACCACATTGACACCGGAATTTTCAGCTAAGACTTTAGGAAATGCCTCCAAAGCAGTGGCACACTGTTCATACCATGTCAGGTATCGGCAAAAGCAGCACTTTGTATCGCCAATTCAATTTCAGTAGCACCAGCTACAGCCACATAACGGACGTCACGTGACAAACCTATCAAGTTATTGAAAGTGTTATCATTCAATATCGTTTAATAATTATATTTATTCTTTATCACAATAACCTAATTTTCCTTGGCTGGGCATGGTGAAGCTTGGCAAAGCAGTACCATTGACATCACTAGCCAGAATTAAAATTATATCACAAACTTTGCCATCGTCAACTATAGCGCCATTTTTATTCTCCAGCAAATTCTCCTCACCAGCCGAGAAATTTACTCATAAATGGGGCTGGAGAAGATAGCAATCCTAGCCTCATCAGCGAAAGAAACATCAGCTTCAACAAAACAAACCTCAGACTTGGATAAACCACTGCCCAAGATTTTGCATACAAGAATGTTGCACAGGCTTTAGCAACTAAATACGTAAGAAAATCCTCTTGGCCATGCTGTTTGGACATAATGGAGCATATATAAGCATTCCTTACTTGGGCAACATCAGGAAAATCTTTGTTATATGGGCATAGCAATTTTGGCAGAATATTTATCTTTTTCCAAAGTTTTCTCATAACCGTCAGCTATATCTAAGGTAAATGCTCGTCCGCATTCTCAAGTAGAGAACCGCAAATAGACTGACGAAATTGGCGCATCTTCAGCTTCATCGTCTTGCCATGGCCATGAGCTTAGCAGCCCCATTACGGAGCATCAGTGGTCACGTATTGTTCCCCAAGAAGATTAATAAAGATTTAGTTCATGCCATTTGTACCGTTGGCCGAGCGCAAGATTTTGGCAAATTCTTTGCAGGCAGTAATATTACGATAAACTGCCTCTTACAAACCGCTATACATATGGTCTACTTCCTTCATTATTTGGGCCATGCCGATTGCTTTAGGTACAGATTTTTATGCGCAGATTTTTTATTTACTTGAAGCAATTAATAACAGAGAAAACTCTCAACAAAATATTTTTTTTTTATTATTCTTTTCTTTATATTTAATTCTTCAAAAATGACAATTAAATGAAATTATTCGGTTAGGCTTGTTATTTCATTACATTTTTTGGTACCTACAATAGAATTTGAATAGAATAGAATAGAGTAGAATAGAATAGAATTCAGTTCGGTTAAATGTACCAAACCTAATTAAGTTATTGGTTTTCTTTTGTTATAACATAATTAAATAATTCTAATTACTAATTTGTTTCTATTATATTTACCGATAATTTGTTACAATATCTGTAAATACATTTTTGGTTTAAAATATGTTGTGTTAACAAAATTAGATGCTGTAATCACCAATATTTAAGAACGAGTCATATTATAATAGGTTTAATTTAGTTCTCTCGATTGAATTACCATAACAATTTTGGTAAAAAGTTTGATTGGTAAATTTAACAAATTTTTCCATTGAAGGTACACACATTTTTTGAGAATTATTATTATATGGTAGATAACGAAAAAAATCTATTGCATTTGAAAGTATTTATGAATTACAATAAAAATGATTATTACCTGATTAAATTTTACTATTGCTAATGGAATTCCTACAAATCTTTTTTCTGTGTGTACACTGTATTCTTAATCGGACCGGTTTCTGGCATTTCAGCCTTCATCAGCGATTTTATTGAACATTGTGATAATTGTTATATTATAATTGAATAGATCGTTTCTATATGAAATTTTTCTACTTAGGGCGGCCGTGGGGTCAGACACTCGTACTTGCACTATTGTTCAGGTTGTTATGAAAGACTCCAAATCCAACTATAACGATGAATTCACTATATTTTTATCCAAATCAATTGAACCCGACTTGGTTTATATGAAAATTTGCGGCAAAAGTATTGAAATTAGCGTAGATTTTCGATCTTGGGGATAGTATCTTAACTTAATTTCTCCTGTAAGATACTTTTCATTTTAGTGATTATTTTCTTGAATACTCGTACAAGTATTCGATGTATTGAATCGAATTTATGTAAGAGCTCAGTTGCATCATACTAGTAGCGGTATTCTGGATAATTAAATTCAGTAATCACAGTAGAATAATGTGATAGTACATGAGACTAAAAAAATTCGGTCGGCAATGAATTCGGTCGCAACAACGATTTTTTCTCTAAGAGTTCAATAAATCTTAAAACATACTCAATATATGTTATAATCATAGCACGCTTAATATCATTCTTAAAAAATTCTAACTGCTTTTCAAGAGTGAGTATACGTTGTGTATACAGGCATAACCTTGATAGCATGTGTATAAATACGGGTCATTGATTTGTGTATAATGTGTCTGCTTAAATGAATGAATTTTTTGTTGTTTATGAATCTTGACAAAATAAGGGTCGTCAATTTATGTAGCATCACAAGAAACATATCATATTTCACCAATAATGGTAAAGAAACTTCAATTGCTTTTCATCGTTATTTTTCGTCTAACTTTATGAGTTGCCTTATGGGAAATCTTGAGTATGTTTATATTCTACACCACAATTTGTAGTATATGCGTCCTTCCGTTTGTATGCTCTCTTAATAAAATTTGACAACAAGAAGTGGAATTTTAAATATCCATATCACCTGCAGCATAGGTTTATTAAATTTTGATTTTCAATTTTCTTATTTTTTTTTTTTTAATTTTATAAAATGAATTCCTAGTTCATTAAACAAAAATAATATCTTATTTATTTGGATGTCCTCTCCATTCTCAGTTTTTCTTCGAATATATTTTGTCAAGAAGTACGGCTTTGCAGACAAGCTTCCATTTGAAGTCTCTTTGCTTTTTTTAAAACTGGGTGTTATTAAAGCCCAATATCTTTCAATTAACCGATATTGTAGGACGTTGGTTATTTTTTCTTCAACAAAAATTTTTCCAGATGATATATAAAGTTTTTGGAGTACAATAAATTGAAGATTAAGAAAGCACAATTAAGTGCTGCATAAATTAAGTGTCTGCATAAAAGGAATTAATCCGTTTTAAGTTACTCTTTTTTGTTATTTCTGCTTGTTGCTATAAATGAAGATAACTTTTTAACATAGTACCAAATAGCCCGATATCAAAAAACAAACCTTCTAACCCCAAAATAAGTTTCCTAGTCCGAAAGTATCTCTTCTTTTTAAAAAGTATAATATTAAGGACGTGACGTGCTAAAGTCTGCTTTGACATACTATATGGAATGGAAACTCCATGGCTTAGCAATGAATATCCGCTTTTTAGATTTTAAATCAATTTTACTCTTCCATGTATTCTCTGTTAAGTGAAATGCACTTCTTCCAAAAATCATCTAACATCTTTGTACCCTAAAAAAAATACGATTTGTCAAATTCTTCAAAATAGGCTTAGGTCTGTTATGACTTCTTAATTTTTGCAAAATTATTTGGGAACAAATGATAACCGCCAGAGAATAAGGGGAATGGGGAAGAATTTCGTAATGTAAAGACTTCAATTGTTCTTAAGCCGAAGCAGATGAATACGCCGGCGCATGGTTACAAGATTTTTTCTTATTTAAGTTGGATCGTTTTTTCTTTATGTTTTCGTCCATTCTATGCAGTAACTCAACATAGCACTTGGCAGTTATTCTTTATGCCCTATACCACTATGTGGTTTGGGTATAATGACTTTGTACTGCTGCTTGTAACAACCAAAAATATTCATCCTAGACCCATCTTTAATTATACCGATCGACTCAGAATCACTTTTTGAGTCCAAGTAGCAATGTCAGTCCGTCCGTCTGTGTGTCCATGTAAACCTTGTAATCAAACTGCACGTCGCAAATATGAATATATTGTATATAAGCTTTTATCGGCCGTGGGACGGACGCTATTGAAACTGCTGAGAATCGGTCCGTGTTCAGACCTAGTCCCCATACAAATGACCCCTATGAAATCGACATAAATTGCCATAAGTTCCAAATGTGTTTATTACATCCATTAATCAGTAGTTCAAAAATAATCCCTATAGGAAAATTCTTAGTTATAGGCCCAATATAGAGCTGCTTCCCGATCTTCACTTAAATCTATCAAAAAACAAGAATATTGCACAGATTTTTCTCAAATTTGGTTTGTATATATTTTTTCAAAGTATAAGTGACTTTACCAAATATGTTCAGGATCGGTCCATTTTTCGACATAGTCCGCATACAAATATAATATCCAATATGAAGTTTTTCACATGCAGCGAAAAAATTTAATAAAAATGCCACTCAAATTTGGTTTATGCTTATTTGCATTTTCCAAGTAGTTGGACCGAAGAGATGGGGCCCCTAAACCATGGTATAGGGTATCGTATAGTCGGGTTAGACCGACTATAATTTTCTTACTTGTTTTCCTTTCTGTGAGTAAGCAAGATATATTATGCTACGTGCATCCTAAAAAACACTGGTCATCACCTCTCCAACCGATTGTTGAGTCTTTAGCCGCTTTGGTCGGCTTTTGAACGCTTATAAGCACTACGCAGACTGTCTGTTGGACTCCGGTGCATAACAGCGAGCCCAAGCATCATCCGTTGTTATAACACTACGTTGAGTTGAGTTGAGTTTACTTCAAACCTCTCCAAAGCATACTTGTAATCAAGAACGTGTTACAGTTTTCGTTCAGCTGTTAAAAATCTTGGCATCAATAGAGTAGGAAGCTTTTTCATATATAAATGGTCATGTAATATAGGCCGAACTCACTCTGTTGATATCTCTATGATGCCAGCAATCTCACTCACCTTAATCTTTCGGTCATCCAGTACAACTGGATGCAATTTTCTTATGTTTTCTTCGGTAACTGCCTCATATGGACGACCAGAATGATCTGCATCATTTTTGCTCGTACGACCACGATTAAATTATGAATATCTTCTTTTAACCCCTTAATACGACGACGAAGATCCACCGTAATATTTATCAATCCATTCGTTTGCTTGGACAGTATTAATTCCAACAAAAAACAATGTTTAATCAAAGCATGAAACTCTTTGCAAACAATTGTTTCTCAAACTTCAAAAGCAACATCATTTTTACAACTGTAACTTTTTTAAATTAATTAAATGTCATGAAGTTCATGAGTAAACAGTAAGAATTGGCGCTTGTAACGCCATCTCAATGTTAGGCCACAGATTATGTTTCCTCATCCATAAAAACGCAGCAATTTCCCTTTCAAAAACGCAAACACAACTTTTTTCACCTATTTTTATGACTTTATTTTATTTTTCTCAGATTTTCATGACCTTTGACTCCTTCTTGAACTTTTAGCAATTCCTTCATACCTATATCATGCTAAGCTTTTGTCCGCTTCTTTTGCAAGAGATGTTGCAAATATTTTTCATAATAACTTGACCTGACTACTTTTCTAAATTCTTACTTCGCGGTTAATATTTTGTTGTTTTTCCTCGATATAGACAAGGTTTCAGAAAACTGTTTTAGGACAATATATAGAATACTTATTGCCAATAATATGTACTGGTCAGTCTAGACATGCTTCCCATTTCTCAGCAATTAACTTTCTTTCTTCGAGTTTATTTACAATTGCTCAAACATAATCACTCCACACAGTTACAACACTTTGAAAATTTTAATATAATTTCCAACATTTTGGCGCAAAGCCTATTTTGCATTAATTTAAATGAAACATTTTTACATTCTAGTGCCATTTCTGGCTATAAAAATATTTACTGACATTTGCCCCAAAATCTTAACCCATAACCGGAAGGATACATGACAGGCAAATTTATGGAAATACTCATATTCTTATTCATAACACTGTACAACAAAATGAAATTTTTTCCAAAACTACAATGTGCGGCCTATAAATTTTGATAGAGGAGACAAAAAAAATACACGTGTATCGTCATTTTGAAACGGGGGGGGTTTAAAGTTTCACAGTACTTGTACAATCTTAAAAGAGCAAAAACACCATTAAAACAGCGATTTAAGGGGTTAAAATGTTCCCCAAAAATATTTGCCGTGAAATTTTACTATAGGCCCCTGAATACAACAAAAGGGAAAATTCAACCAGAAAGTCAAAAATAAGACACAACAGAAGAGAGCTTAGGGTAAATTTCGCGTTTACTAAGAATTTTATTTTTTTCATGCTAAATTTAGAAAAAAATTCTTAATAAATGCGAAATTTACCCTAAGCTCTGTTTTGGTGTGTCTTACTTCTCAAATGAAATTCAGATGTAAACTCCCAAAACGCCGATACACGTATGAGCCGGATCTTGTAATTTTTTTTATGTTGTACATTGTAATTTAATAGAAATCCAGATACACTTATCACTATACTGACCCAAGCTGGATATTTTTTAATTTCCTTTCTTTTTCTTTTTTTTCGGTTTATAAATACCCAATCGGCCTAAATTAATTAACTAAGTTATCATATGAAATAACATTCTAATTACCAGTTTAATAAATCTCTAAACAATAACGTGTGGTAGTGCATAATAAATTCGAACTATTCTGACCATAAATCTCCTTTTTTATGTTTTGCTCATGGTTGATTAAGGAAAAACTGAAAACAAAACTTATTATTATGTATATGATTATGATAATCGTTATCATATAATTTTATATACAAAATAATACTAAGGATTATTGTACTCATCATTGACACTGATATAAGGACATACTTGCACATATAAACATTTGGTACAATTACACGCACACTTGTACACAATCACATATTATATATGATAAGTTCACAACCCAAGAAACAATTCGTAGTTTTTAAACCAGTTTTTAATCATAAAAATTCAAACCAGATATAAACTACGTTCAAATACAAAGTATGAACATTATCGGTAATACGAATGAAAATCATTTCATAAGCTTACAGTCGCCGTACAGTCCAGCCTTCATCTATTTAAAAAATGATACTCTGCTGATTTGAGTTTTTTTTTTTTCAATAAATCTAGATTTGGAATTTGTCATATGTAGCAAAAACTTGTTCCCAAAAAAATATAATAATAAATCCCCTAACTTATAAGCTTTTGTATACTGGGATACAGTTAAATTGTTGTTATTGTCTTTTGTATATATTTTTTGTTATTACATTTATATTTCTGTCATGGTAATCATTATTAAATATGCTAAAGCGGTGTAAAAAATAAACATTTACGTTTGCAGAAAAAACATTTTATTTTTTTTGGAAATATTGAAATGATACGAGAATGTGTGTATACTCGTACATGTATAACAATGAGTGTACCGTTTATAGTAGGTATCACCATTATGGAACCGTGCTGCCATTATATTTGCCAAGCGAACTGTTATTGTTAATTTAGTCGTTATAAGAATAAATGTCTATATTATATTTATTTTGGTTGCCGTTTGAAGTGATATTCTTTGTAGTTTTATTTTAAGATTTACAAGTTCTTGTAGATATCATAAATACATACTTATGTATACAAAAAAAAAATAATAAAAAATAAAAATAACGATAATCCAGAATGTTATTAAATTTTAAGTAATGAGATAATATATTTACTATGCATTGTGTAAATTATATCTTTCGGATTATACACGGTGGGCCAAAAGACACCATGGGATTTAAAATTTAATAAATTTTTCATTTCTATATTTTTATACCCTCCACCCCAGTGCGCAGAGGGTATATATAAGTTTGTCATACCGGTTGTAATAATTAGAAAAAAAATTCTGGACCCCATAAAATATATATACTTGGGATCCGTATAACAAGAGGAGTTCATATAGCGATGTCCGTCTGTCCGTCTGTCCGTCTCTGGAAATCGCGATGACAACTGCAATCGGAGACAACTTCAATCGGCCTCAATAGAACAGCTACGGTGATCATTTTCAGTGAGAATGATTCACCAAGATCATGGGAAGTTTTCTGTTTCAAAAATCATTAAAATCGGTAGAAAAGGTTCAGGGAAATCTCTGATATATTAAAAAAATTTAAAATATGATGTTTCTATATTGTTCTTGTTGTTATTCTAAATGTTTTTTTGTTGTCATAGCTGCACTTGTTGCTTTTGTGGTCGTTGTGGTAATAATATTATAAAAACTAAACCTTTGTAATTTTTTTTATCAAAACTGGTAGAAAAATTTTAAAATTTCCATTGTTTTGGCATCACTAAACAAATTTGTTAGTTTCAGATCGATTGGTTCACGGGAAAGGGGTTAAAAATCCATTCAAAATTTTTTCGACAAGCAGACACTACGACTTAATATAAAGTGAGTCAAATTCACCACCATCTAAAGTAAATAATGTTAAACTACTTAGTTGTTAATAAAAAAAAAGCAGTGCAAATTTACCAAACAAAATTTTATGTATTAATTTATTTAAAGAAAATCACGAAATTAACTTTTGATGTTGTATTTTTTGTGCGTAATATTTACATATATGTACATTAGGGTGTCCGTTATTTGTATGGGCAATTTTTTCTTATGAAAATGTTCAAGTCTCACCCCTCAAAAAGTTGAGACGTGATGCAAAAAGGACTCTCCAAAAATTTCACGCCCCTGCACAATGGGTCAAATGACAGCTTTTTCTGTGCGAAATTAGTAACTACTACAAAAACATGGTATTCAAACTAAAGCTTTTAAGAATTACATAAGGTAGTTTAACCCTATTTAAAAAATTGGAATTTAACCCATTACCGACCAATAATTAACCCTTTTTCAACCATTACGAAAACATGCATACAAAAAGATGCACACAAAAACATGGTATTCAAACCAAAGCCTGTAACAGTTCCAGAAGTAAGTTTAACGCTATCTAAAAAAAATTTCATTTTACCCATTAACGACCAATAATTAACCCTCTTTCAACCATTAAAACAAACATAATGCATTGAATTGATTTATTTTTTTTATTATAATATAACATTTAGAAATTGCTTAAATCTAATTCATTTTGTAAATTTAAATCAAAAACTTCACTTTCATCAATATCATCAATTTCATTAATTTCTTCGTCTGGGTTGCTAAGCTAAAATTCTTCTATGGATTAGCTGCAACATAATAGCTCAATAACTTCAGGTGGAAGTGAAGAACGTTTACGCTTTTGTAAGCGTCTGGCTAAAAATGTTGTGGAAATGAATGGATCTGAAGTATCGACAGCCCTATTAAATACATCTAACAGGTTATTGGTGCGGCTGATATTGCGGGCGTGATGCAACCGATCGGCCTTGTATATCTTGTGTCGCGATTCAGAAGCTTCTTCTCCAAGAAAACCTATTGGTAGTGCGCTGTTTTCTATTATTTGTTTTGAGTGTATGAGCACATTATAGACCGTGGCAGTCATTGGCAACCAGGGATATAGCACCTGAAAACGTTTTGCTGTTTCAAAGCAATATATTTCAAATTTATTTGAATCTATTTTGAACTGGCAGGATAAGCAAATCAATATTATTTTGAATCGAAATATTATATCTTTGCCAACATCAGTTATTTCAGAAAAAATATCATGCTCAGAAAAAGCTCGACGAGCAGTGTTTCCGTCATTTGTGGAACCAAAAGCACCTACTCTGGGCATGTCCACGCGAAGTCCAAGCTTTCTCCAAAAATCGTTTTGTATTTTTTCTTTTCTTTTTAAGATAGTTACTTTATCATCTCGCCACTTTTGTAATTTGCATTTATAGCCTAAATGTAATACAAATTCGAAAAACCTTATCCAGCAATGAAGCGGGCTAAGTCCAAACTTTAAGTTTTCCTCTTTTGCACACTTTTATAATCAAATGTGTTCATAATCAAATGTGTTCATGAAGTCCTTAGGTGTAGCAGTACAAATGGGACAAGCCTGGTTTGATTTCGTTCCAGTTATAATGTTCAAAACTTTCCCATCAATTAGTGTTAAAAATAATTAAAATGAAACTTCAACCAATTTTCCCTCACCAATTGATATCCGAAGGTTAGTCAGAGCGTCAATTTCATTTTTTATGTCCTGTTCTTCTTTTAGAACAACTTCTTTTTTCTCCTTTACGTACTCCAGTTTAATGGGACGACAAAATCGTACAGATTGCGGTGTACTGTTGTTCCAAATTTGCTTTTCCGATAAGGACATTAAACGTTAGGGAATAACTGAAGTAGTTAGAAGGGAGGCATCGCAGTTTTTTGACGAACTTGGCTCATTAAATGCTTGCTTAAATTGAGCTTGACCAGTGCTACTATCAAGCCCGTAGCTTAATATCAGTTCGGAGCTTACAAAACTGTCTCCTCCGCTTCCATTACAGCTTGAACTACTTCTTTTTGCATTTCAACAATTCTTTCAGTCGTATGAAGTAATATAGATTGCAACGAAACTTTAGCAAGGGTCTCATTTGCTGTTATACCCTGAGGTCGGCATTTTAATTTCGCGGCTGTAATTTTATTATAAAATTAGATGTAGAAGTAGTTTTTTTTTGAAATATTACTTACCACAAAATGTAATTCAAAATTCAGCCATGTACGATTTTGATCATTAAAGACATTGATCTTTCTGTGACATTTACGCAAAAAAAAATTTATTGTTTGCTTTATATTTTGATATATTTCATCCGAAATAATATTAAGATTGATTTTATCAACAACGTGTTTAAAAACTGCATCACATTTGTCTTTCTTAATGCATTCTTTTCGCCATATTTCAAACAGATCGTTTTTTTTTTTTTGATACAGAGGTTACCTACAAGAAAAGGCATAACTCATAAAACGCAAATAATCGCAACTTGCCACAAACCGAAATTACTCATTACATTATATTTAATCTATTTTATTAATATGAAAGAGGTCAAATGGGGTCAAAATTTTTAAACGCTTACGGAATGTTAATGTTTACAAATAAACGGACCCCCTTTAAGGTAATATTGTCTAATGAGTTCTTTCCAAGTATATCGACATATATATAAAGCAGTTGTAATTAAAAACAGTAGTACTTCCCTTTCTCTTTATTTTCCATTTAAATTAATAAATAATAATATACACAAATCAAGAAATATAAACTTAAAGCTGACCTTGCACTAAATAACACTCTTGCACGTTTGTAGAAAAAATTGCATTGATTGACTTTGACTTACAAATGTGTAACGGTGCTTTTTTTAAACGCAAAAAAACATCACATGTCTTTGTTTTGAAGCATTTCCAATTAAAAAACAACAACAACAATAGTAAAACGGCACTTTGATTTTTATCAATTTAGCACAGAAAAAGCTGTCATTTAACCTATTGTGCCCTGGGAACACGCCTTCCCGGCCCGAAAATTTCGTACTATAGTTCAATTTTTCCGACAAGTTGTTATATGAATTGGGATCAGTATTAAATTATATTTTTAAAAAGCCATAAAACTTCAAAATCGAATAAAAACACGCCAAGAAATACCAAAAGCCCCAGACCACTTTTGTGTCAAAAAAAAAAACTAGGTCATGAAATTTGATGGCATTTTTTTCAGCTTTGAGAAAATGATTAAAGCCGTAATTTCTTTTGATCTCTATACTAATAGGTATTCAGATATGAAGTATTGTTTTATTACCACATTGTTCACCTATTGCGCATTGAGACCGAAATGGGAAATTTTTTTGATAAAATTTTGAAAACTCCTTTTTCAAGTTTTGAAAAATTTTCTTAAACAAAATTTAAAAAAGTTGGTCTCTCTCTTTAACCGTCTTGTTAAATGCATGTTACAGATTAACTGTGTGAATTTTTAGGTAAATGCCTATGCCAGAATTTTTTTTTGGCAAGGATTTATATTTTGCGGATTTCGAGAATAATGGGATTTTTGTAAAATGTTCTGTAAATGTACTATTTCTAAATATTCTATATCAAACATTCATCACTTGTCTACTTTCAAATGTAATATTTGATCTTAATACCCTAGGGTTTCGGAAAAAAATAATATTACCCCATTAACCCATTTGGAATTGGGGTCAAATTTGACCCCAAACTAATAAAAGACAATTTATTCAAAAAATTCAAATATTTTGTAAGTGCTGTTGAATTTATATATATAAGACGCATAAAATATAATAAACAACTGTGTATAACTTCCGTTTCTAAAATTTGGGATAAATCCGAGAACGTTAACCCATTATTTGCCAATGCCTGCTTTGGATTTTAACATATTTTTAAATAAAAATTACGGAAAACGAGTTTTTCTATTAAACTCGATGAAACCACTACTTCGAGTTTAAGAAAAATAATTCGGTTATTTTTATTTATTTAAGGCTTCAGTGCTACTGGGATCAAAATAATCCATTGTGATATATCTTTGGTGCAAATATCTGCTTATTTCTCGCGAATATGAATTAAAACAACTTTTAAACAATTTTGTAAAAAAAAATATTTTATGTATAAAAACTATATATATTTTTCTAAATAAAATAAGAATGACCCAAAGCTAATAAAAACATTTTGTTCAAAAAAATATGAAATATAAAATTAATATAATAATATAAAATTAAAGAAAAGCAGTACTTTTTGCAAGTCGTAAGTGATTACAGAAAACAATTTGACTCGCACACTAAACCATCCTTAAATACAACAAAGTAAATAGAATTATTTTGTATATCATATTCTTTTGAATAAATTGTTTTTTATTAGCTTTGGATCATTTGTGGGTCTTCTCTTTTTATTTAGAAAAATATAGATAGTACATAAAATAATTTTATAACAAAATTGGTTAAAAGTTGTTTTAATTTATATTCGCGGGTAATAAGCAGATAATTGCACTAAAGATATATCACAATGGATTATTTTGATCCAAGGAGCACTGAAGTCTTAAATAAATAAAAAATAACCGAATTATTATTCTTAAATTCGAAATTGTGGTTTCATCGAGTTTAATAGAAAAACTCGTTTTCCGTAATCTTATATATTAAAAGAATTTATGAATAAACTTTGCATTCAAGATTTTTTTCAATATTTTTCTTCTCTCAAACCTCTATAAATAGAGTTCTAATTAACGTAGACTGTTGACATAGGTCTAAGAACACTCAGTGGATCAAGCTCCTTCTTTTGAGTTATTAACTGCTTAAATTCGTTGGGTTTGAGGAAAGTTATGCGTGGAGAATCAACTTTACTTTTACTTATCTTGGCATATTTTGGCATTACTGTACGTTAACTTCTCTTGGCAAATTCGTTGGGTTTGAGGAAAGTTATGCGTGGACAATCAACTTTACTTTTGCTGTACATTAACTTCTCTTGGCATATTTTGGCATTACTGTACGTTAACTTCTCTTGGCAAATTTTGGGTAAAAAGTAATATAATATAATATAATGCTGCGGAGCAGAAGGGGTCCTCTAGTTTTTATTTAAAAATATCATAAAATCCAAAGCTGGCCTTGGCAAATAATGGATTATCGTTCTCGGATTTATCCTCAATTTTAGGAACGGAAGTTCTCATTTATTTATTATATTTTAAGCGTCGCTTCTAAAAATTCAATAGCACTTACAAAATATTTGAATTTTTGAAATAAATTGTTTTTTTATTTGCTTGGGGTCATATGTGACCCCAATTCCAAAGGGGTTAATAGAGTCATAATTTTTTTTTCAGGAACCCTAGGCTATTAAGATAAAAAAAAAACATTTAAAAGTAGAAAGGTTATGAATTTTTGATACAAAGTAGTTCGAAATAGTACATTTACAGAATATTTCACAAAAATTCCATTTTTCTCGAAATCCGCAAAAATTAAATCCTTGTCAAAAAAATTTTGGCATAGGGATACATACATACATTCATAAATACATACATTTTTTTGCATTAACAAACAGAGTGTCACTTCATTTTGCGCAGTGCGACTATGCTATGATATCAATTAGATATCAAAGACAACAATATTAAAAGTATGCACGGGGCTCAGTAATGAAGAATCAATGAGTTTTTTTCTTTCAAAACAGTTCTACATAGTTATATAAAATTATTATTCTGTTTTACCTACAAAATATCTAATTGTGATTACATATAATTTTTAAAAATTGTTTATAATTACTAAGGCATTACTATTGACATAAATACAAAATTGCACCTTTTAAATTTTCCATTCAAATTTCAGAAAATATCAATTCTAAAAATTGGAATTCAGATTTCCTATTATAAATTAGAAAATATCAATTGAATTTCAGCAAATCATGTTAAAACGTCGGAAATAATAACTAACTTGAAATTTAGAACACATCAATTGAATTTTTAAAATATAAATGTTATTCTTTAAACACAAATTAAAATTCATAAAACACCAAATATGTTTACATTTAAAAAATCCACTGAAATTAAAAAAAAAAATATAGCGATTGAGGAGACATTAATAGTATTTCAGGATAAGAAAATATTGATTTAAATTCAATGAAGTTTAGAAAACCTCAAATGATATTTAAGAATTGCGAACATAAAAACTGTTACATAAATAAAGCGCAATTTGATGAGAATTTTATTTATATGTTATTTTTCACAATTTTTTTGGACGAAAATTTCAAGTTTTTCAGAAAATAAAGATAACAAATTATTTTATTTAAAATTTTTGGGACATTTGGTTTTTGCGTTTGGCATCCCTAGTTTGAACCAGTGTTCATGTTGACTTCAAAATTTGACTTCATGGTATGCAAAGTAAAACCTAAAAAATTGAAGTTCGAAAATGATTCCCAGGTAGTAGTATTTGGAGTCAATAAATGAATATATATTTTATTACCATAATTTAATTCAAAATTAAAAGTTGGCATCACTGGGTTAGATTTCCTATTGTATTGTGTAAATAGTGCAAACTTCCTTTTAGTATATAAAAAAAATTGTATATTCCAAATATGGCAATATTTTAACAAAAAAAAATTGAGAGAGCTTTTTTCAGTTATTATTTTGTTACTCGATCCAACCTATATGGCCGCAATGAAGAATTATTTGGCCAGTTAAAAGAAACTATACAGCCATCTCCAATTAGCATGATTTAATGCATATAGCCACCTTACACAACCATTACCTTCGCAATGGATTTTAGGGCGAACTATTTAATCTGCAAAATTTAACTAATTATGTCATATAACTGGAAACGCATGCATATAGGTATATAACCTAATTGCATGCCGATCGGCAACCACGATGACTAAAACGCAAACACCGAAACGTGTTTTCTTTTATCCGAAATAATAGAAAAGACGAAAACGATCTTTCCTCGCTGGAGCCGAATTACTAATGTGAGAGAGCTCTATATACCAACTCTTGGAATAAACAAAAATCCAAATCAAACCAAAGAATTTGCTGAAATAATTTGGTATTGAGTTTAACAAATTGTTTACTTTTTCAAATATTTTGTTTACATTTATAAGCAATACTCAAGCCGATGTAGAGGGTATCAAAGATTCGGCACAGCCGAATTTAACACTCTTACTTAATTTTTTTTTTTTCAAATTATATAAATAACACCCGGAGAAGAAATAATGGAGGGATTCACAATTGAATAAAAAATCAGAATAATAGAACTTTATCAACTTTATCAATTATTTTAACGCAAATAGCATATCGTCACAATTTTACCGCCAGAATTGCGCCCTCTGAAGCTATAATTCGGTGCTTAGTTGATCTTCACTACCAACATGGCAACCAACCGATATACCACGCTTAATTCACAATGCGAAGTATTTTGAACAAAGTGTTAATGAAACACCAAAAACATCTGCCAGAAGGCATCCTCTCAGCAAGGAATGTCTCTTACGTCAAAAACGATTCACTGTTATTCCCAAATAATGTACAACTGGTGCAAGAATTAAACCTATAGATCATTGAAAACATCTAAATTTTGCAGTTAAATTTCAATAGTTGGCCATAAATTAAATCAATTTTATTGAAAATCTGAGTATAAGTGATGAAGCTCATTTTTTTTGAGGTTTTGGAATGGAAATCCAAGAGCCATTCATCAACACCAATTGTATGATATGTATAATAGGGTGCGGTATTACATCTGAAAATATCACTGGCCCCTACTTGTTCGAAAATGAAGACAAAGGAGCTGTAATTGTAAACGGAGAGCGGTCCTTCTCTTGAAAACATACCATAGATATGGCTTCAACAGGATGAAGCCACTACCTACACTTCCCGAGAATATTTTCTTTGCGCCTATTTGAAGGAGCGACGACATGTGAACAAGTCCGAGGCAATCCTTGAACGCAAGGTCAACATTGCTTCAGAAAATGAAAGGCTTGATAAGTTTATTTATTTAAAAATAAAACCGCGTAGTGTTTTTCTTCTGCTCTGAAGAGCTATTGTCAACCAACTGACTTTATTCTATTTTATAAAACTCATTGGCCTTACTTCTTGTACGCATACACATAATCATCACGCACGCGCATACATACATATACAATAATTAATTCTCACTTACAACTATGTGTGAAAACATACACACGCAGTGGTTCTCACGCAGGTAATTACTTATGAGTGTGAACTTTCATAGTCAGCAAGTTTACACGTAAATATATAAAACTAAAGCAGTGAGAATACAAATTCCCACGCTTAAGTTTAGTGAGTGTGGATATTGTCACTCATTTATAAATAAGGTTTAAAGTTACCTTTAGTTACCGTACTGAAGGTATGTAACAATGACTTATCAAACACACTACAGGCTAAAGCCACAAATTTTTTAAAAATATTATGGAAAATGCTCTAATGCATATAAATGCCATTGTTTTCATACTTAGTGTAGCTGTATTTTATAATATGAAAAAAATAACAAAAATATATAAACAAAAAGGTTATTAAAAGTTTAATCCCTATGTGCTTTTGGCCCACCCAGTATATACATAGAAAAATTTAATATTGTAACGTCGTGTCTTCCACCTTTAGCCGGGATAGCGTCAGCGGGATTCCGGGATCGTTCACAGAAATAAATACTCGTATTTATACGTTATAATACGGAAGCTTAGTTTATTTATAATTTTACAGTTAAAAATTCACAATATTATACAAGGTTTAAGAAATAATGACGACAGGCATCCAGGACAGAATAGAGCGTGGAGATGCGTTAATTGCGAGTACGCGAGATTTCCATCACACAGTGGTAGCCCGTCCTATGTGGTCGAAATCACGCTTAAACGAGGAGAATAACGGGTTTTTTTTTTTCTTAAGGTTTTTGTGGACAATGATCGACTTCGTATATTATGTTCTTGATACAAGACTATCACCGCAAGAGGTAGCCCAGATTAAACGGTGAGAATCAAGACTCTATCCCTTAATATACGCACTCTATGATTTTTAGACACGAGATTCTTGGCGCAAGATTAAATGCAGAATCAAGTCTCTACCCACCTAATTTACCTTGTTGAATATAAATATTCAACCGTCTTCTGTAATGCCACAGTGATGTACCCGTATGATATGACAGCTACCGCAACAGTCACTGATTTCTACTTATGTTTCTGCTTTTATAGCCGACCACTTAACAAAAAAAAAACGACGCGAACAAGTGCCGCTTACCCATCAACTAATCACAACGATGCTGACGTGTTGATTGATTGATGGTTGTCATCTGATAACGAGCTGTTGTTCATTGATATGAATACAACCTTATGATAGCTATCACCGGGTGTTAACAATTTAAATAAATTTTAAATTCAAATATGATATTCTAATTAATTATAACTAGGGTAAATTCAATTTCCAATTTTAACAATTTAAATAAATTTTAAGTTCAATTATAATATTCTAATTAAATATAACTAGGGTAAATTCAATTGTACAAAGTTATTAATGATAACAGTGGGTATAGTGGTTCGTATTGAATACATATAAAATATTGTATTTAAGATTACTAGTATCCAGAGTTGGGTAGTCTCAATAGCACAAGTTAGAGAATATAAGTATAAAGTATTTATACCCACTATTGTCATTATATATAATAAAATAATATTATAATACAATATATAATGGTTATAACAACATATTATGATATATGTGAAATAACTATATAATCATCATAAAAAATAGTAGATGCATATATCGTGAAACCGATATATATAATATAAAAATAATAGTATATAAGTTGATGTGGGCCAAAACGAAGTAAAACTTTATAATTTTATGTATATGAACTATTTATTATATATGTACTAATTTCTTTCAACACTATTGCGTATATAATATCTGGCCACCCTATAAATACTTAGCAAACAATTCTGATGGTGTCGTTCAAAATTTCAGTACAACTCTAGGATTTTCAGATGTATAAGAAATTTTACTTTTTCAATCTGGTAACCCTAAAAATAGTTATTAGTCAGTTACCTATTGTAAAAATTGCAAAACGGTCGATCCAGTGATGTAGCCTCATATAAGCGACAACCACACAAACATACAAACTCTGTCTGCTTGTCTGCTTATCGATTTCTAACCCTTTTCCCTAAATCAATCGAGCTGAAACTTTTCAGACAGACTCATGGCGACGACAAAAATGTTATAGCAATTTTTTTTTGCAAACAATTTTATTGATTTTTGACATAGATATTTCATGATGGTAAATTAATTTACAAATAAGGGGAGTATAATAAAAACTTGGTTTTTATGGGTTGGTTTTTTATTGTATGTACAGTATTGTTCGAAACCTAAGCAACTTCTCCTAATGAAGTAATCAAAGTCTTACACATTATTTTTAAATCGATTTATTCAAAATAACACTTTTAATTTTTATTATATTACATTCCAATAATAACAACAAAAATTTAATTACATTTCCTTCCAAGAAAAAAAAACCAAAAACAAAATTAACTCAATTTATTATTGTTCGAAACCTAAGCAACTTTCAGTACTTCGTATGATACCCTTTGTTTCTTATGACCTCCGCATATCGTTTTGGCATAGATGCCATTAGGTTTGATATTATTGTTGTTGGTATTGATTGCCACTCTGATTTTAAGCAATTCATCAGCACCTGCTTATTACTAAATCGGCGAGTTCCGACCCTGCGCTTTAAAATGCCGAGTAGGTTCTCTATGGGATTCAAGTCTGGATATTGGGCTGCCCGATCCAAGACTTGAATCCCATTAGCAGACAACCAATCTTTGACCAACTTTGATGTGTGTTTAGGGTCATTATCGCGCTGAAACACCCATCGAAGTGGCATTTCCCATTCAGCATATTGAAGCATATTGGCTAAAATGTCCCTATAAACAAAGCGATCCATTTTTGTTTGTATTTCAACAAAAGGGCCAACACCACTCGCTGAAAAGCAGGTCCATATCATTACGTTTCCGCCGCCATGCTTTACTGTTCCTTTACAATAACGCGGATGTAACCGTTTTCCTTTCGGTCTTCGAACGTGGCATACTCCATCTGAATTTAGCAGGTTAAATTTGGACTCGTCGCTGAATAAAACTGTTTCCCATTTCCCAACAGTCCAATTAGCGTGAGTTTTTGCAAAATCCAACCTAATATTTCATAAAAGTAATAAAAATTAACGAATACCTTGCAAAATCATTTATGCAAACCTCTTTTTTAAATGTTTCTTTCTCAGCATGGTTTTTTAGATGGCATGAAGCTTCTAAAATTATTTTCCAATGATCGCTATCTCACAGCGCTTGAACTAATATTGAGACTAAGCTCACTGACAACATCTTTGGAAGAAATAAATGGTTTTTTCTTAATTAATCGGATAATTTTCCTATCTGTTCGCTGTGAAGTTTTTCGAGGATGACCCCCTGTATTGGCTTCCTCTACTGTTCCAGTAGCTTTATACTTTTTAATTTGTCGCGAAACTATTGATTTATTAATACTTAAATTGTTAGATATGGAAGCTTGGGTTTGACCATTATTAAAAAGTTCAACAATTTTGAGTTTAAAATCGGTTCCGTACCGTATACGCGTCATAGCTATACTTCTATATAATTGATACTAAATGTACAGAAACAAACAATATTTAAATTTTCTTTGTCAAACTAAAAGGGACTTAAATAACTTTTTCAAAATTGTTGTTTATTTGTTGGAAAAAAATACAACAATAAAATAGTTGCTTAGGTTTCGAACAATAATAAATTGAGTTAATTTTGTTTTTGGTTTTTTTTTTCTTGGAAGGAAATGTAATTAAATTTTTGTTGTTATTATTGGAATGTAGGTATATAATATAATAAAAATTAAAAGTGTTATTTTGTATAAACCGATTTAAAAAGAATGTGTAAGACTTTGATTACTTCATTAGGAGAAGTTGCTTAGGTTTCGAACAATACTGTATGTAAGACTAGCAGTAAACCAGCTACGTTGTTAGCGTAATTATTATACCTATCAATTATTTAAGCCATAGTAATATTTAAAAACAATAAGAAATATGGTGAGTGACAACTTGACGACTTGGACGGTCCATACCTAAAGATTTTATCATAAAATTAAAAACTATTTTATTAATTTAAGCATTTGTACGTTTTATTTATTTAGCAAAGAAAAATATTTACATAACTTCAGAAAAAATTAACAAAACTTAAAAGTATTCATTTTTATGCTGTTAACAAGACAATGAAAACCTGGATAACACTCTTGGGGGGTAGATGATTTCTATACTAAGCGATTGTATTAATTTATTTTAGTGAAACCCCCGAGGCGTGTAGCCATCTTGCAGCCATTTAAATATTCAACTTTTTCGTCAACCCTATTCACCAACAGTATTCTAATTCCAGTTCATGCGCTTTTTAACAAGATTAATGCTAGTTAGACGATTTTATGGATTTATTCATAGAATATTTCCCACAAATATTCTTTTGCTCACGACCATCACTGAAATTATTTATTATTCTGGTTTTCAACTCACCGTAAAACTTTATTCTTGCCATTATTTTATAATAATTGAGAGAAAGTGTCAGAATATATATTTAAATAGATATACAATTCGTTCTATTTTTATTATTTTAATCAACTCTGGTAAAGAAGTTTAAAAGTTTCCACTGTTTTGGCATCTCTAAAAAAATATTTCTTTTTCGTTTATCTATTTACTTTTTTTTTAATTGTCTTTTTTGTAACAAATTTGTTATTTTCCAATATAGAACACATCAAATAGTGATTTCGCAAAGAAAATACATAATTTTATTACTAAGCGTGAAATTATTAAAAACAAAATTGCAAATTTAGAATTTTGTAACAGTTTAAAATGTATTGCCACCTACCCTATTTAAGTATCACTTTTTTTATTTGAAAATTATTCAAATTATAAAGATCAAAAATAATATTATTATACCCTATACCACTATGTGGTTTGGGTATAATGACTTTGTGCTGCTGTTTGTAACTACCAAAAATATGTGACCTAGACTCATCTTTTATTATACCGATCGACTCAGAGTCACTTTCTGAGTCGATTTAGCGATTTCCGTCTGTCCGTCCGTCCGTCCGTCTGTGTGTCCATGTAAACTCTGTAATCAAACTACAGGTCGCAAATATGAATATATATTGACGAAAATTTATATATAAGCTTTATCGGCCATACGATGAACGCTACTGAAATTGGTGAAGTTCGGTCCATGTTCAGACCTAATCCCCATACAAATTACCCCTATGAAATCGACTTGAATTGCCATAAGATCCAAATTATTATATAGATCTCAGTAAAATTTTTTTTTTTTTAATTAATCAACACTCAGGGGATGCCCCTTACGGATGCAGTGCATTGTGTTGATCTCAGACAAATAGGTTTAAGGAGGAAAGAGGGAGTGTGTTCATTTTTTTTTTTTTTTTTTTTGCAAAGACAGACCAAAGCCTCTTGTGGGAATCGAACCCACGACCCCTCGCAAGATAGGCGAGCACGCTACCTGCTCACCTACCGGGGTGCTTAAATTGGGTTTTTATATGTTTATTATATCCATTAATCAGTAATCCAAAAATAATACCTATGGGACAATTCTTATTGTTAGCCCCCCCCGTTTTCCGATCTTCACTAAAATCTATCAAAAAACAAAAATATTGCACAGATTTTTTCTCAAATTTGGTTTGTATATATTTCTTCAAAATATAAGTGACTTTGCCAAATATGGTCAGGAACGGTCCATTTTTCGTCCTAGTCCCCATATATATATGGAACCCGATATGAACTTTTTCATATCTGCAGCCAAAATAATTAATAACAATGCCACTCAAATTTGGTTTATGCTTATTTTCTATATCTAATTGGTTGGACCTAAACGTATGACATAGAGTATCGTATAGTCGGTCTAGACCTTGTTTTATTTATCAATCCTTAGGCCAAACGCTATTGAAATTGGTGAAAATGGGCGCATATTCAGACCTCTTCTCCATTCAAATTACCCCTATGATATCGACTTAACTTGCATAAGATTCAAATTATCAAATAGATCTCAGTCGAATTTGATTTTTGTGCGTCCATTTATCCGTAGACCAAAAATAAACCATATAGAACAATTCACTTAAACCTAAAAAAGCAAAAATCTTGCATAGAATCGGTTTGTATATGTTGTTGCAAAAAGTATAAAATATGGTCAGGAACGGTCCAATTTTTGACGAAGATTTGGTTTATGCTTTTTTTCTAAACTCAATTAGTTTCACCTAAGGCCAATTTTCTAAGCGCATGGTATAGGGTATCGGTCTATACCGATTATAAATTTCTTACTTGTTTTCTTAAGAAAATGTACTTTCAAATGTAAATTTACCAATTGAAAAGTATCGTTTTTCCCCTTAAAGCTCGAATTAAAACAAATTTTATTCTTCTTCGATGTTTGTGTTTCTAGTGAAATCTACATATAACATTTCATATTCCTAAATTACTTTATAAAGAATAAACAAAAAGGTACACTCTTACATTTGCGGGCCGTTTTTATCCCGTTTTAGCATCCGAATTTCCAAAAGATTTCGTCTCATTTGAAGTTTCTATCCACAAGCTATATTTTATATTCCTTTGTTAAGAAGATAACAAATGTGAAATTTTTCCCCTTTTTGGCCATTTCTCCTTCCCTAAATATTATAGTTAGCTATAACTTAATTTTTGACTGATGCCTACGCATCAGTTTGAGTCTGTACACCAAAACTCATATGTATAGATTAATATGTTAAAAAGATGCAGAAAGGTATAATTTGTGCCCTTTTGTCCGTTTTTCCCCTTAAGTAGCCGAATTGTCGGATTCCGACCATTTTTTTTTTGAGTACTAACATTGATAACTTATGAAATCACACAAAGTCATAACACATTACCTATTACAGTTCTTTAGATATATGACATTAAATATTTACTTTGTATGGAGTGTACCACGCCCATTGGTACGGTCCAGCCCATTTTTCCGCAACTCCTCGAATTATTTTAATATGTGCATGTATATAGTTTCAGAACTCTTTTTGTCGTAGTACTCCAGATATTATATGTTAAAATTCAATGTTAAAAATTCACTTTGTATGGGAGGTGACATGCCCACTGGTCCGATCCCGCCCATGTTTTATGAGACTACTTACATTAATAACTCATGAACTCAGACAAAGTTCCAAGGCTTTCACTATTACAGTACTTCATATATATGACATTATATATTTAATTTGTATTTAAGGTACCACGCCCACTGATCGGATTCCGCCCATTTTTTCGAGTACTAACTTTGATAACTTGTGAACTCACACAAGGTCTCAAGACTTTATCTGTTACAGTACTCTAGATATATGACATATAATATTTACTTTGTATGGTGGGTACCACATCCATTGGTCCGATCACGCCCATTTTTTCCGCAAGTCTTCGAGTTATCTAAATATGTATATGTGTATAGTTTCAGAGCTCTTGCTATGGTAGTACTCCAGATATTCTATGATAAAATTAGATGTTAAAAATTCACTTTGTATGGGACGTGCCACACCCGCTTGAAAAAAAAAATATAGACTATTTTTCCTTCCGAATAGGCAGTTACCTACTGTAAAAATTTCAAGACGATCGGTCCAGTGGTGTAGTCTTTTGAAACCGATGTCTTCCGATCGGGATAAAATTTGCACCAAGGTTAATCCTATTGGATAGTAGTTTAGACACAATTTTTCAACAAGATCGGTCCAAATCTCTCTGAGTTAGAGGGTATCAAATTTTGACATTTTGGCCAAACATGTGTTTTTTCTCATCCATGTAACTTATTAACTATTGTTCCTAGAAAATTTTCTCCCAAAGAGTTTAGATAGCTATTTCTTCAACATTTCGGAAAAAAATACTTAAAAAAAAAAAAAAAAATTGTAGACTTTTTTTGCTAAATTAAAGCATTTTTTGCCTTTTTTTTTAAAAAGTGAATTTTTATTTTTTTTTTCATAAGAAAGCTTAGGATTTTTCCTTTAAGAGCTTTTTGGTCGCTTAGTGGGATGGGAGTGGGATATCTATTAAAATAAATGTTTTGTAACTCAAGACAACGGTTTTTCAATTTTTCACAAATGCACTATTTTAAATTTTTTCCGATTTGTGTCTAAAACCTTACAAATAAAACTTATACTGAGAAACTAGACAAATTAACCTTTCCGAAGGTATGTAACATACCCTCATAACATAACAGAAGAGAATGGTTATCTGTAACCTGAAAGAGTTATTTGCAACATTTCAATCTGAACACGAGGATGTTAAAATTGGCTTCACGAAATTAACCCAAATGAGGCCAAAACATTGCGTTTTGGCAGAAAGCAGCGGAACTCATACAGTATGCGTTTGCATTTACCATGAAAATGTTAAACTGATGTTGAAGGAAATCAACTTAAAGTATTTAACAGATGATTCGGCAGAAGATTTACACGATTACCGCGATTGCCTTAAATTGACTATGTGTCCTAATGCAACAACTTCTTGTCACTTAGGTGAATGTACCAATTGCCCGAAAACCACATTCATCAAAGAAAATTTAATCAACTCTTTAGATCGAGAATATAGAGAGGAGGTCAAATTTGATTTTTGGATTCAGACTGACAGATGCACATTGAGAACAATCATTTTAAATGTGGATGATTTTGTGGAAGAAATGTGTACAGGATTGCTAAACTTGGGAAACCATGACATTTTAGTCAAAGAGCAATGGTCATTCTTCAAGGATTTGAAGATACATTTGAAGTCTGGTGAATTCGCTATTTCATATGATTTCGCAGAAAACTATAAATATGTTCTTCAGGATGCCATACAAGCATTCCACTTCAATAACGACCAAGCAACTATAGTCACAGTAGTTATTTACTACATGAAAGATGAAAAACTGGAACGCAAAAGTATGGCAATCATATCCGACGATTTAAGACATACATACATATTTAAGATACCGTTGCAGTTTATGAGTAACAGAAGAGAATACTAAAATTTCTAAAATCTAAGTTTACAGTAAGGAAGGTATACTACGTTTCGGACGGAGCTCGTCAACATTTTAAAAACAAAAGTAGCTTCGCAAATCTTATGGCTCATGAAAAAGATTTTGGAATGCCAGCATTCCTACTGCTCATGGTAAAGGAGCATGTGATGGTATTGGAGCAAACCTTAAAAGAAATGCAGCGAAGTATAGCCTCCAGTGCTCTCATCAAGATCGCATCTTAGATGCGACTGCTTTATTCCATTGGGCAAAGAGTTATTGTAAAGAAATAGTTTTTAGTAGCAAAGAGGATCATCAGGAAACATTGAAAACACTGAAGAGCAGATTCGATGCTGCGGTAACAATCGATGTCACCGCTCAATTCCATGCTTTTATACCGCTTGTCGATGGAAGACCTAAGTTGAAAAAGTTTTCTGCCTCTATTCAATGCGATTTCTTTCCAAAGACAACAAATAAACCAGCAGCGAAATCAACAGCTGAACCCAGTAACGCGAAGAAAGGATTGACAAAAAAACGCAGTAAATAATGGCGACAAAAAAGCTGGATGAAAGACTGGGTATTTAAAAATTTACAAGACTTAAATACTTCATCAGCTACAATAAATTAAGTATAAAAATAGTTATGATATAAATGGACCTAATGCAATTAAGATTAAATTTTAATAAATTATTTATCTTTTTATTTTTAATATTATTATTATTATTATACATTAATTTAATTATTATTAAAAATAAATAAAAAATAATAATTTTTCAACATTTCTATAGAAAAAAAACCATTTTTTCCTGAGGTTAACATATTCTGGGTATTACAGTATCGAGGGTATAAAATTTTAGTTAGGTATGTTATATACCTTCGGAAAGTTTAGTTTGTCTAGTTTCTCAGTATAAGTTTTATTTGTAAGGTTTTAGACACAAATAGGAATAAATTCAAAATAGAGCATTTGTGAAAAATTGAAAAACCGTTGTTTTGAGTTACAAAACATTTATTTTGATAGATATCCCACTCCCATCCCACTAAGCGACTAAAAAGCTCTTAAAGGAAAAATGCCCTTTTTGAAAAAAAGGCAAAACATGCTTTAATTTAGCGAAAAAAAAGTCTACAAATTTTTTTTTTTTTTAAGTATTTTTTTCCGAAATACTTAAGAAATAGCTATCTAAACTCTTTGGGAGAAAATTTTCTAAGAACAATAGGTAATAAGTTACATGGATGAGAAAAAACACCTGTTTGGCCAAAATGTCAAAATTTGATCCCCTCTAACTCAGAGAGATCTGGACTGATCTTGTTGAAAAATTGTGTCTAAACTACTCTCCAATAGGACTAACCTTGGTGCAAATTTCATCCCGATCGGTTTCAAAAGTTGGTGAACTTGACATGAAATCCCCCATATATATAAATTTTTTATAAAATTTTTTTAGGGACTCCTGTGCTTCTTCAGGAAGCTCTCCAATTGCCAAAGTCTGACATTTAATTATATCTTTGCCATGCGAAAATATTTTATCAACTGTCGGGGTCAACTTCTGTGTATATAATTCTGCTAAAAGAAATGCATTTTTCGAAAGGTATTCTCCATATTTTTCAGAATTAAAATTTTCCTTGCCATTTACTACTATTATTCTTGATACGTTGTTATATTCTCATCCTAAGTCCCGTTAACTTTTTGTTGACGAACAAAAAAAAAAACATTTTTCAAGCAACAACAACTTATGTCTACGTGGGTGGTTGCATTGGTAGTTTTCTTTTTCAAAGAATACGACGTTTGTCGATATAAGTTGTTTTATCTGCACATTAAGTGTAATTTACATATAATTTTTTTCGTCCTTCTCTAGGATCTATTCCTCTGAAGATTTTTGACTCAAAACTTTTTAAATAAAGTATTTATTGCCCATATCTACAGGACTGTAAAATAAAAAGCTCTAAAATCGTTATATCGAGCCCATAATTTCAAACATAACGTTTTTTGGCACCCCTGAACATTTTGAAAACTACAGATTTACAACCGTTAAATAATGAGAGAAAATACGAATCAATGCGAGTTATTGAATTTTATCAAAAATCGTAAATCAAAAATGTTTTGCTAACGTCTTTTGGGCTTACGGCTCCATACAATTTGAATGATTAAAAAAATATATCCAAATATTTTCAGCCATATTCATTTTCTAATATCACACAATTATAAAATAAAATGATAATTTACAAATGCCCTTATTGTATTAAAAAAAAAAAAATTTATATTGCCATCAATATTCCGTCACATTTAGTAATTATTTTTCCACACAGTACTTGAAGTGACGTTTGTGCACGTACCTTCACTTGTTTACATTGTTATGGTACTTTTGGCAATTTCAAGTACTTATCAAACTGAAAATAAGTGCCTGACATATGTCAGTTAGTGGCTGTGGAAATTAAATAAAACCAAAACTTTATATTTAATTAATGCTACTATTGATAGTTGCGAAACTGGCATTTAAATCTAAAATACAAACCGGCTAAATATTATCTAGCTTGAAATAAAGATAAATCACTGGAATACCATACAACATGTTTCTGTAAATCATTGTTGAAACACTACATATTATTCGTGCCACGTAAAAATGGTTAACAAGTTTTGCGTCCACATTAAATCAGTTTTTACTAGACAGAAGACTCAGAAAAATTCTAAATCTACTTATCAAAATTGAGTTATATACTTCACTGTATCCTATACTTGATAAATTCTCAAACAATTATATTTATTTCCTTTTATGGACAATAAAACCATTATTTTTTGAGAGGGTGTATATTGAGATTGATTTCCATTTTTTTTATGTTCCCGTAACTTCTTTTTTGCCCATAAACAACAAATTGTTTTCATGTATATTATTAGCAGTCTTCATGCACATGGGTTTAATATAAATCACTGTTATTGGGAAGTTATGCGTTACTTTATTATTGATCCTTTGGGAACAATTTAATGGTTCATTAATATGTACCGGGCATTCTTTACACCCATCCTTTATTGGGGGATATATAAGCATTATGTAGTTATGGGTTTTTAAGCATGTATATTTTGTTTTTATGTTAATGTACGAAAAGTTTGTAATTAAGTATGTAAGCCATCAACAATAGAAAAAAGTAACAATAAATCAAGGTGGTTGTGGCAAAAGTTAAAACTGTGGAATTTAGGAAGCCCACAAATGCCTTTAACCTCTAACATCTCATTGAATGCTTCTATTTTTATATGTAATTTTTGTGTTTTTTCTTTTTTTTTTTTTTTCTTTTTTGCAAATGAGCTCAATGGAAGTCAATTTTCTCGTCAGCCAATCATATTGTCAAGTTAGACATATGTATAACATAGCAAGCACAACGAATTTTCCTTTTTTGAAACACACAGATTCTAAAAAAAAATTATTTATTAAATGATTTTCAACAGAATTTATTTAATAGGATTTAAAAAAGGGTACAAAACAAATATAAAATATATAAAAATATTTAAATTTAAAATTTTTTTCTCAACTTGTGAACTTATAGCAACACATGTTAGTAACTTCCTGAAAAATGAACATACATTGGGCTTGTTAAAATTATGTAAAAGGTTTTTGAATCCCTTTTTCAGAATATTTTTTGTGGTAAATATTTTACGCTTAAGTTGTTTTAACCATCCATTTCCCTTATACGGCCGGAAACAATATATGTACATAAGTGGACGGCATTTTCAACGAGTTGTTTTTTTAATTAATTTTAAAGCTGATTCTACTCACAACATATGTTGTGATTTAAAGTCTAGAAAAAAAATGGAAAATTAACTACGCTGGAAAAGGAATGTATGTGTCACGTTCTTCTTAAGTTGCATACAGAAGAAAGATTTTCGTATTGTACATTTCGTAATTTATATAAAATCATAAGGTACAACTTTTGTTATCAAGTTTCAAATAAGTATGCTTGCTATTGTTTTAAAGTAACAATTTTTCTCTTAGGTGGAATGTTTGAATGATGTTAGAAAATTGCATATGAATATTAATAACACTGTGGAACAAATTCAGGTTAGCAAAATTAGGTCGATTCTGAGAGTGAGGGGTGAAAAATAGAGGCTAAATTAGAATCGCGGCGTTTGCTTATGTTAGTTCGAATTTTTTTTTAATCGACCTTCGAACTTTGCAGTCAAATGCCGATTTTCAGCATATTGTTTATATGGTTTTTTGGCTATTACTCGTCGACTAATTGATATTTTTCCAATCTGTAAAAGCCAAATTATTGCTAGAGACCTGTGCAACAATTAAAATTTTCTACAAAATTGATTTAGAACATTTTTGTGGTGCCTGTGAAGCAAAATGTAGGAAAAATTCTTTTCTTTTTCATGCTTTTTGAAAATATTTTCCACAAAACTAAATCTTTTTTGCTTTCTGTTTGATCTAGAATATGCTTCTCAGTTTCTTCAATAAATTTCATTTGAAAAGAAAACAATCATAATACAAAACTTGCGTTTTCCAGCTTAATATTAATTTACTACTCATTTTTTATGTACCAATTTTGTTCAGTGTTGGTTTTGAAGAAACGTTGAAAAAGAAATTATAAAAATATGGAAAAAATATATTTTTGAAATGTTAGTTATGAGAAGTTTTAAGTAAAAAAATTAAATAAATTAAATTAATGATTTGGCCAGATGCCGTTTAGAAGGCGGCTGTGGATCAACATCACTGCTCTCTCTAATATATTGGTCATCATCCACTTTTAAGCTGATTAGTGAACTATCGATGAATAAACGCCAATCATCTTTTTTATAGGTTATCCCTATCGTCTCCATTAACCTTTCAATATCGTTGTAATAAGCGAATTTTTTTGCTTCATTCAGATTGAAGAACTTTTCTAACTCTTTTTGGCGTTTTCGATATGCTGTTACTTTGGTACCTTTCGCCAGCAAATTATTTCCTTTCAAAGTGAAACCAATAGTTCTGATTTTTTTTTTTTGAGTCAAACACAAATTTGCAACAATTCCATCCAACTGGTTTTTGTGTGACTAGGATTGGGTCCTTTGATGTTTCATAGGATGTACCTTCACCAGGATCGTATTCTAAATATAAAGGTTTTTCCGCCCATTTTCCTTTAAAAATCATTAAAAATAAAATAATAACTATTTAATATATATAGATTCTATATATTATTTGTTGCAATATCTATATGTAAAGATAAGATCTCATATGTAAATATCAAATTTGTTAAAATATGTAAATAAAGGAAGAATATATAATTGAATTGGAATTGGGTCGCATTCTGAGAAAAAATCCATCGATGTAACAGCGGCGGTTGTAGTTCTGGTATCTGTTTGAAGATCAATACTTCGGTATGTTGGTACTGGAACGAATTCTGAGTGCGGTAATGGTAATTGGACACTTGGCACTGCTACATAAGTTTTATTCTTTGCTTTCCTTCTATTCAAAGTTTTATGGTAGTTGATACATCCATAGCAATTTTCTTCTTAATGCGGGCTGTTGTCTTCCAAATTATTGGTATACCAAAAAGCATAGCCTTCTTCTTTTCACTTTTCCATTGCATAAGAGTTGAATAGCAATTAAAGCAAACTTTTTTTGGGGCATAGTTTACGTCAGTGATAAACTCTTGCGAGAAATGTTCCAAAAAAAATCACTCGCATTGCCACATTTTTCATCGCTTGCTATGAAACGTCCACAAACATTACAAAAATGGTCCATTTTACATTTTGTTTCCGACATTTTTAATACAATATATATTATACAATGTTTTTTTTTTCTTGTTATTTTTATGAAACCGATGCACTTAACTTAAATCACTCACAAAATGAAATAAGTTCCAAAAAAAATTAATAGCGAATTTTATCACGACCGAGCGGAAATTAAAAGACATCAGCTTCGGCTGAGTTTTGAGTCATAACTGAATCTTCATTTTTGAAATTAGTTCGCTTGTACGAAATAAAAAAAAAATCTTTACCTGTGCGGTGGTTGAAAACAAAAAAGTTATTTTACTAATTCCTAATTCTTGGAACTTCCCTTTAGTTTTGTGGAAAATATTTTCAAAAAGCATGAAAAAAAAATAATTTTTCCAACCTTTTGCTTCATAAGCACCACAAAAATTTTCTAAATAAATTTTTTTTTAAATTTTAATTGTTGCACAGGTCTCTAGCAATAATATGGCTTTTACAGATTGAAAAAATATCAATTAGTCGACGAGTTATAGCCAAAAAACATATAAACAATATGCTGAAAATCGGCATTTGACTGCAAAGTTCGAAGGTCGATAAAAAAAAAATTCGAACTAACATAAACAAACGCCGCGATACGGGTCTTCTAATTTAGCCTCTGTTTTCACCCCTCAGTCTCAGAATCTACCTAACTTTTGCTAACCTGAATTTGTTCCACAGTGTAATTGTTCCTTTAGGTGAATGCTAAACTCCAAAAATTTTTCATAATGTTTTCCGACGACAGAGTAGCTACAATCACCCGGTAAATGTGTACTTTGTGTCACAACTGTAACCAGGATTTGCTTTCAAGTGACTCCATTTTGAAAAGCCACACAACTCGAAAGGAATACTTCGCGATAACAATTTCTTACCTTTGCTTTCGCTAACCTGAATTTGTTCCACAGTGTAATCTTAATACTTGATGTACAAAAAATTACTTAAAAATAAACTAGAATAAATATGTACAATGTACACTGTACATTAGAGTGGTCCTTAAAAATGAAAATGCGATTTTGGAGATAGGCGGGGTCCATTTTGTTACCTCTCAATATAAAACTAATAAATGTGAAGTTTGGGGACAATCGGATAAGAAAAGTCGCGCCGGAAATCCATTGAAAATTTCAAGTGTGTCTGTATGGGGAAAATATCACGTTTTTTGAGATTTTACTAAAATTTCGTTTTATAGTTTAATATTTCCAACAAGTTGTTATAGGAATCGGGATTAGTATTAAATTATCTTTCGAAAAAGCTTTAAAAATTTAAAATCGAATATGAATTCGCTAAGATATAGTATATGCCCCATTCCACTTTTGTGCAAAAAAAAACTAGTTCCTGAAATTTGATAGCATTTTTTTCAACTTTGAGAAATTGATTTAGTCCATAATTTTTATATCGCTATACTTATAAGTTATCAGATATACAGTATTGATTTATTACCACGTAGTTACCCTATTGCGCATTGAGACCGAAAATGGGAACTTCTTTTGCTTAAATTTTGAAAAGTCCTTTTTCAAGTTTTTAAAAATTTTTCTTAAACAAAATTAAAAAAATGGATCTGGGACCATAGGGTTTTGTTAAATATATGTCACAGATTAACTGTGTTAATTTTTAAGTAAAGCCCTGTCCCAGATTTTTTTGCCAAGGATTTTATTTTTGCGGATTTCTAGAAAAATGGGATTTTTGTAAAATATTCAGTAAATGTACTCTTTCGAAATACTTTGTATCAAAAATTCATCACTTTTCTACTTTTCAATGTTGTATTTAATCTTAAAAGCCTATGGTTTCGGAAAAAATAATATGACCACATTTTCCCTTTTGGACTTGGGGTCAATAAGCTAGATGAAGCCTTTACTCTGGGTTGGGAAATAAAATTGTGCTATAAAAAACAAAAAAATTATTAAAACTATCTATATTTTTTTAAATAAAATAAGAAGACGAACAAATGAACCGAAGCTAATAAAAGACGTTTTCTTCAAAAGAAAATGAAATATAAAAATCATATAAAAATATAAAATTAAAGAAAAGCAATACTTAAGTCGTAAGTGATTACAGAAAACAATTTGAATTACACACTAAATCATCCTTAAATACACCAAAATAAATGGAATTAATTTAATATATCATATTCTTTTGAATAAATTGTCCTTTATTAGCTTTGGTTCCTTTGTGGATCTTCTTATTTTATTTAGAAAAACATAGACAGTTTTTGTGCATAAAATAATTTTATAGCAAAATTGGTTTAAAAGTTGTTTTAATTTATATTCGCGAACAATAAGCAGATAATTGCACCAAAGATATATCACAATAGAGTATTTTGATCCCAGGAGCACTGAAGCCTTAAATAAATAAAAAATAACCGAATTATTTTTCTTAAATTCGAAATAGTGGTTTCATCGAGTTTAATAGAAAAACTCGTTTTCGGTAATTTTTATTTAAAAATATCTTTAAGTCCAAAGCTGGCCTTGGCAAATAATGGGTTAACGTTCTCGGATTTATCCCAAATTTTAGGAGCGGAAGTTCTACACCGTTGGTAATTATTTTTTAACCCTGCTGTTAGGTTAGAAAAAACTTACGAATGTTAGGTTAATGGACCATTTGGTCCATACTTCAATATTCATACAAAATAACCATTTAATCTTATATTTGTATCTATTTTGGATCACTTCTCCCTAAATGTTATTAATTTAAGCTTCACTCAACACTAGCGATGGGCACGTGCGTGAATTTTTTGCTCACGCTCACGCAAGGAATTTTATAATCTCTCATGAATCACTCACTCGAATCTTTCTTTACTCACGCACTACTCACGTCAGTAAAATTAAAATAACTCAAGCTCACGCGTGATTCACGTGAACCACGCAAATCACGTGACCAGCACAAATCTCTACTCAACACAGCTAATGTAAAAATTCTTTGAGGGATTCCCCTTTTTGCATCTTTCTTTACTCAGGACAGCTAGTGTAAAACACAATTGTGCAATTCCCCTTTCTTGCATTTTTTCTTTATTAAACATAAACAGCTAATGTAAAAAACAAGTGTGGGATTCCCCTTTTTTGTTTTTTTTTTTTTTAATCAACATAGATTAAATATGTAAAAGACAATTGTGGGATCCCCCTTTTTTGATTTTTGTTGTAAAGAAGCACAAATATTTGTACTGCTTGCTTCATTTTGCGAGTTGTTTTCAATAGTTCAGACGTGTTTTACTTACGACATGGCAAACTTGAACGAAAGTCAGATACGAGAACTGCTCAATGCAGAAAGTGACTCCGATATTTTGGATTCGGAATTTGATTATATATCTGAAAATAGCGAAACAAGTTCTTCTGAGACAGATACTGAACGGGAACCCGTCCTAGCTGCAGCTGGTTCTGTTGATCCGTTTTTTATTGCTAAAAACAAAATGGTTTGGAGTGCCACTCTATTACCTCAGCCTATTGGAGCTACAGCAGAGAATATTATCTCAATCCAGCCAGGACCTACTCGATTTGCAGTGTCCAGATGCAATGGCGTTCTGTCAGCTTTTTTTTGTTATTTTTTCCGCCTCCAATAGAAAGAATTATCATCGAAAATACTAATGAGTACGGCAGGGTCAAGTTTGGTGGCAAGTGGCGTATGTCAGTATGTATAATCTTGTTTTTTTATTTCAGCAAAATAGTTGGCTAATATAAAATCTGTTACTGAAAGTGGAAAAAATGAAGATGTTCATGGTTTATGTGATGCAAAATTTGGTCGCCCCATTTTCCGAGCAATTATGTCTGAAGATAGATTTCATATGATTAATGGTGCCATCCGTTTCGATGATGTTTTGGGTCGACGACAAATGGAAACAACTTCTTCCAAAGTGTTACAATTGTCACGAAAATGTCACCATTGATGAGCAACTATTTGCATTCAGGGGGCGATGTAGTTTTCGACAGTTTATGCCATCAAAACCAGCAAGATATGGTTTGAAATTTTAGTTATCGGTGTATTCTACGTCAGGCTACGTGTGGAAAATACAACCATACCTTGGTAAGCCTAGAAATGCACAGCCTGAAACGAACCAAGGGCAACGCATTGTATGGACTTAACAGAAGACTTGAAAGGCCAAAATATAACAGGCGACAATTTTTTTCCACTTTTGAGTTGGTAAAAAAACTTCAGGAAAGGAAACTTACATATGTGGGAATAGTACGCAAAAATAAAAAATTCATTCCTCCGAAATTGTTGACTGTCAAAAAACTCCCTTTGTACCATTACACATATGCATTCGATGGCATTGCGACATTAGTATCATACATCAGCCACAAGAACAAAGCAACAATATTGACTAGTTCAATGCACAAGACAGTTGCAGTTGATGAGAGTGGATTGAAGAAAAAACCAGAGATTGTTTCGTATTACAATTCAACGAAAGGTATGTTAGTTTTATCTTCTATAATTTGTAATACTTCATCTCTTTTAGGTGGCGTAGAGACTGCTGACCAAATGGTTGGTTCCTACAGCACCAAACGCAAAACAAATCGATTGCCAAACATTGTATTTGCAAACATACTTGATATATCCGCATTGAATGCGAACACAATATTTTCTGAAATCGACGTTTCATGGGCTCCAGCTGATCGGAAGCGCAGGAGACCAGAGTTTTTGCGGCAAATAGCACTTTCTCTGGCTAACGCGTATATGATGAAACGGACTAGATTGCCTCAACAAGAGTTCTCAGCACAGTTACTGACTGAAATATGATCACCATGCATAGTTCCAGTGGCCTCTTCAAATAATACTTCTAATTCAGGGGCTCGAAAGCGTGCAATTTGTAGTTGCTGCAACTCTAAGTCTGATATAAAATGCTCCATTTGCAGCAAGTTTATTCGCAAAACTAACCGGAAAACATGTTGCTTATCATGCAATGACAATTATTATAAAACCAACTAATAAATACTTATTTTTTTTAAATTACTGTAAAAAAAATTAAAGAAAATATACAATGGGCCAAATGGTCCCTTAACCTAAGATTCGTAATTTTTTATTTTTCTCAGTCCTGTTTTAAGTCAGAACCTTGAATGTTTGTATAAAACATGGTTTTATCAAAAGACCAAGTGAGCTAAAAAATTAAGTCACTATATGTCACCGTTCAAATATTACAAAGGAAACAATTCAAAAATTGGACCAAATGGGCTTAACCTAACAGCAAGGTTAAGCATAGCATCTAAAAATTCAACAGCACTTACTAAATATTTGAATTTTTTGAATAAATTGTATTTTATTAGATTGTGGTCATATGTGATCCCAAATCGAAAAGGGTCAATGGGGTCGTAATATTTTTTTCCGAAGCCCTAGGCTATTAGGATTAAATATAGCATTTAAAATGAGAAAAGTGATGAATTTTTGATACAAAGTATTTAGAAATAGTACATTTACAGAAAATTTTACAAAAATTCCATTTTTCTCGAAATTCGAGAAAATTAAATCCTTGCCAAAAAAGTTCTGGAGCAGGGATTTACCAAAAAAATTACACAGTTAATCTATAACATGCATTTAACAAGACCTTAAAGAGTTAGATCAATTTTTTTTAAATTTCGTTTAATCAAATTTTTCAAAACTTGAAAAAGGAGCTTTCAAAATTTTATCTAAAAAAATTTCCATTTTTGGTCTCAATGCTTAATAGGTTAACAAGACGGTAATTAAACAATACTTCATATCTCAGTACTTACAGGCATAGAGACTAAACCAAAATATTGGCTTTAATTAATTTCTTAATGTTGAAAAAATGCTATCAAATTTCATGACCTAGTTTTTTTTTTTTGGCACAAAAGTGGTCTGGGGCATTTGCTATTTTTGGTGAGTTTTTATTCGATTTGAACTATTATAGCCGTTTGGAAAAATAATTTAATACTGATCCCGAATTTTGTAATAATTTGGCACAAAAATTAAACGATAGAACGAAATTTTTGTAAAATATGAAAGAAAATCATATTTTCCCCATATAAAACACACTTGAAATTTTCAATCGCGTTGAGCCACCTCTAAATGTTTTTTGATTGGCCCAAAAATTTGTATTTCTCACTTTTTTTGCTATCCGCATATTTCTATGGGGTGCGACCGAGAGTTTGAACACTTTTTTTTATTAAGGACCACCCTAGTGTACCCCATAAAAATACATTGTCTTTCACTCAAAAAGATTCAAGGAAATCGTTAGAGTTTATGAAACATTTCTCTTACAATATTGCATTATGAGCTTTTTTGAACCTGACATTATTTGCAATCTTATATAACAAACTAATATTAGTTTTATATTTCTTTTCTCATTTTAGATTTTCTACGTTTTCAATATGCTACATGTACGTACATGTGAGTGACTATAACGAGCTTAAAAATTATCAAAGGAAGGAAACTACATTTTATAAGGAGCTCAAATATAATATGTTTTTTTTTTAACATGAAGTAGTAGTTATATAAATTTGCAAAAAAAAAAAAAAAAAACGAAACATACAAAAAGTTCAACAAATAAATACTTCATGCAATGCCAATCGGTTTTAATTTAAACATAAATAAAGAACTTTTAATGATAGTTCAAAAACAAACTAAGAAATATATGATTTTTTTTAATTCACCAAAACCAAAGAATAATGTAATTTGTAGTAATTATATCTAGACAAGGAGAAACAATTTTTTAAGCTAAAAACGTGATCAAATATTTATAATTGACATTCGATTACACGTCACCATGATATTAAGAAAAAATCGAGAAAATTACGTGCTACCACACAACAACTTGTAACATTATATTTGAAAAATAGCAACGTATTCTAGGAAAATTATTTGCAAAACCCCAAAACGGAAAATTTGTTACATCTTTGTTTAACACATAGTTAACGTAACGGAAAGGCAAACGTGCTTAAAACTAACTTGAATGCGTGATTGTGTATTTGTGGTAATAAAAAAGTATTTTTTTTTTTTCAAGCTCAAATAAAACGACATTAAATATCAGTGTGAAACATAGAAACTTAAGCAAGTTATTACAAAACCAAATAGCATTTAAATAGTGCAAACGGTTATTTTAAACAAACATTCTGTTTTAGATAACATTTGTGTTGCTATCATCTCTATTCCCATTTGCTTTCCATTTAAAATAAAGTACAACTAGTTTCCTGTAGCCAAATGTACCATAAAAGTGTGAGTATTTTAACCAAAACGTGACACATGGCTATGTACTATTATGCTAGTAAAATATCAGCCATCGCTTGTGGTACACGTTGCAGACAAACAGTTTTACAGAAATCTCGCGGTCAGCGTGATCGTGATAAAAACCATCACCAACAACACCATGCCTCTCCACATCAACAACATCGCCGGCATCATGCCGCTTCGTATGGTGGCGATTGTACAACTGATACAGATGATGAAGTGGGCAGCGGTGGAATTTGCATACATATGCAAACACATAATGATAACAATGAATTTAGTGGTAGTAATGTGGCTCCGGATGGCCGCATTTATGTTACTAATACAAATGATACTGGCACGACGGAAACATCGGTGTCCACATTGTTGGCTGCTGCACACTGTGTCAGTGATGGCGTTAGCAATGACAACAATACAGATGGCATCCGCTATAGAAGGCGGTATAGTCAACAATTGGATGCATATGATATTGAGCTTGGGTTTCAAAAATTTGAGGTAAGTTTTGCACTTAAATTATTTTAATGCAGTAATATTTATAATTGTTTCAATATCGTATACAAAACAAATGTTGTGTATAGTAAAATATCTAATAATACAGTTTGCTAAATGAGTTTACAAATCGCACAACAAGGTTTAGAAAATGTTTAAAACAAATTTTCTGCTAATGTGAACGTAGAAAACAAGAATAAACAATGCATTTGAGATAATTTTCAGATATGCAAATGTAACTGATGATTTGTCATTAATTAAATAGTATAGCTGAACACGAGGTACAGCTAACAAGCCGTAAATCATTTAGAATATAGTAACAGCTGACCAAAAAAATAAAATATATAAATAGAACGAACTTTAAATACAATTATAAATATAATTGTTACAGTTAAGAAATCATCTTCTAACCCATTAAAAGTCAAAGTCTTTAAAATTAAAAACCATTCATTCTGTTTATTTAGTCTAAATGAAATGAACATAAAGAACTTAGAAAATATGAAAAAATAAAAAAAAAACGTATTTTGGAAAGTTTTTGAGGCTGGTACAATGGCTCAATGCATGTATTCATATATGATTATTTTTCAGTATGGCAATTATTGAAGCACTTCATTTCAACACTCACAACTATGTCATATAGTCCACACGTCAATCTTATGCGGTTGTGGCACTGACGACAGAGTAAGGGTTTTTTAATTCCTTTCGGAACATGGTTTTTAGGAAATAGTAGTACGCTAGAAATGACCGATCGTTTAGATATTGATGGTTGGGTATACTTTCGTTGGTAGTGATGGACGGTAAAGCGAGGAAACTCCTAAGTCCATTTTTTAGTTGTTAGCTTCCTTGTACAACTTGCATGCGTTGATGGCGATTGAACTCATCATTCCAGTAAATAGCGGCCACAATTTTATCCTGTAATTATTTAGTGCTTGACTATGAAAGTCAACACCACCCAATCTTGAATTGTAATCTGCAATCGATTTTGACTATGGGACTCTTATCCTAGAGTTTGCTGTCGATTCATGGATTTATTGATTCAATACCTTCAAAGTTTGATCCGACAGTTACAGCGCTGTTACCATTCCTCTTCATAAAAATAATCTCATTAGCTGTATCGTATCTGTAATCATAGAAACCTCTTTGTTCTTTTTTGAATTCTGCTCTCGATTTCAGCGGACATACCTTTGTTCTCGAATCCCGTGCATACTAATAGCTCGAACTTATTTTTGTTTCAGCAGATCGAACAGATCATGTGAAGTAAAAAAATTTTCAAAGAATATAACGTGATTTTTTGGAATAGGAACACTGTCTAAAAAATCCATAATGACTCCAGATCCGAATGGCAGTTTTGATTTTTCCGTACTGACGTTTTTGGTTCCAAAATACGTTTCAAATGCTCGTCAGCAGCTGTTCTCTTTTTGACCCTTTGGGAGAGTTTTGACCTGATTTTGAGTGCTGGATTCTGCGACGCAGCTCTTGAAGATATACATCGTTTTCCCAATCGCTGCTGCAAAAAAACTCTATATCACTCGGAATATCTTTCGACATGATGTTAGCGAAAATATCCTGAGCACTGCTGTTCCCCTTATCAGTATTGATTCACAAAATCCAAAAGTCTAGAAAAATATAATATAAAAAATTTATTCAAAACGTATATATTTGCTTTATCAGTCATTCTAACCCAGTGAGTACACTGTTTTTCAAACTTAACTTTCGCTTGGCAAATCACTAATTTATGTAATTATTCGTAAATCAAGTGCAAACCCAGAATCCAACGATCACTGAACTGCCCAAAAAGCGCAAATCTGGAAAAGGCTAAGAAAAACAACGCCAAATCCGAAGCACTATTATTTACTGCATCTGCTTTGTCAATATACACAGTACACATAACACAAAATCAAAACAACTAGTGTAAAAACTTATTTCTTAGTGGATTTTTGGCATTCCAAATATGAGTGATTTTCTGTACCTGTGCAAGTACAATGACCAGTAATTGCTTAATCATAACACAACGTATTTACTAATAAAGTCATAAGATCGAACATTTATACATTTTTTTCCAAGAATGTGCTACAAATCAATTTTACGATGAATCTAATTGAAGAACAATGTTATGGTAGAAATGATCCTTCAACTCTTCAAAGTTTTATTAAAGCCAAACGACTGCCATACTGGGAGATTTAACTCCGCATTTTACCGAAGTTATTGCAGAAAAACTAGTTTTTTAATGAAGACATTGTACTGTGGATCGATTGAAGAAAATTGTGCGTATTCAAGTATCGGAAATAAAAAATGAAAAATTAAATATGAGAATTTTAAATTAATTTAAAATTTAAAATTTAAAATTTAAAATTGAAAATTTAAAATTTAAAATTTAAAATTAAAAATTAAAAATCAAAAATGAAAAATTAATAATGAAAAATAAAAAATGAAAAATGAAAAATGAAAAATAAAAAATGAAAAATTAAAAATCCAAAATGAAAAATAAAAAATAAAAAGTGAAAAATGAAAATGAAAAATAAAAAATTAAAAATCAAAATTGAAAAATGAAAAATTAAAAATGAAAAATGAAAAATAAAAAATAAAAAATTAAAAATGAAAAATGAATAATGAAAAATAATAAATAAGAAATAAGAAATAAAAAATGAAAAATAAAAAATGAAAAATGAAAAATAAAAAATTAAAAATGAAAACTGAAAAATGAAAAATAAAGAAAGAAAAATAAAAAATTACCCTGCAGAAATAATAATATATTTTTTTATATGTATTAGCAAAGCTTCTGCAGTTGATTGCTATAAGTGATGATGATGCTTTCTGTTTGATTTTAAAAAAGTGTGATAAAAAAATCTTTAATTACTAGATGTTTACACATCTCCCCTGTGATCAGACTCACATGATTTTTTATCATATAAGGATCATTCAATACCCTTGGCAAATGACAAATGATTTTAATAAAAAGTGCGATAAAAAATCTTTAATTACTTGATGTTCACACATCTCCCCTGTGATCGGACTCACTTGATTTTTTTTATCATATAAGGATCGTTCAATACCCTTGACAAATTTCTTAGAAAACTTTAAAACAATAAAAGAGTCGATTGAATTTAGTTCTGTATCATGTCGTTCGTAGATGGTGAATATCTACAGACAATCACAGATTGACACTTCTTAAGATTTAATTCCGTTAAGCTGACCTTACACCAGTTCTAGCAGCTATTTTCTTCAGGTGGAGGATATTTTTATACTTTCAGAATTGAGCAACAATGGAAGTAATATCTATATATTTCAAATTAGAATTAATGAAACTCGCACATTACGATTTTTTAAGTACGATCGAGTTCATTTTATGAAGCTGCCGGTGAATCCTATAATATCAAGCTTCGGCTTCAGCGGATCACTTACAAAAGCATTTATCAAAAGCTTTACTAACAATTTTAATATTTTGCCGATTTTTATGATTTGAGGAGCACATTAGGGTTAGTTTTCCTAAAACATAGCACAATATTATTTCCCACCCCATAGTGAGGGTTCCATCTAGTTTACTAGTGATTTTTCAATGCTGATTTGTAATACCGGTCTCTCGTCAGATGCATCCAAGTTTTATTTAAGAGGTCATGATGAAAGAACTGCGACCAAGTTTTAATATTATTTCAGTTTTAGTATTATTTATTATTATTTAAATTTAAAAAAACGGATTTAAATTAGTTGAACACTTTTCAAAAAACATATTCATAATTACAAAATCTCATAATATTTAGATTTTAGTAAAGAGCGTACATTTTCAAATATTTTATTTTTACATTATTATTATTATTATTATTTTATAAATACAAAGGGTCCGCCATCTAACTTTTTTTTTCAACTAGTGCTTATTTCGTGAATGGTAACGCTTAGCTCATGTCTGATTTGACAGATACTTAGTTTTATCCTTCCGCTGAACGAATATGGTTGTGTATACGCTTGAACAACGCTGGGAAATATTGCGACATTACTTTGAAAATCATGGTAATGTTGCAGAATGTGTGCGAAAATTGCGTACGGATTTTGGAAGAAGAGAAGCACCGTCAGCTCCGTATGTTCATTATCTTGTGAAAAAAGTGAAAGAAACTGGCATCCTCATCGATAAAACAAAGCGCGAAAAACCAAAAACAGTGCGTACACCCGAGAATATTGCTGCTGTGGCAGAAAGTGTGCGTGAAGCGCTATCAACATCAATTCACCGTCGTTCTCAAGAATTGAACATTTCGGAGGCATTATTGAGACGAATTTTGCATAAAGACCTTGGCCTGACGCCATACAAAATCCAATTGGTTCAGGAGTTAAACCCAACTGACCATCCAATGCGTTTTCGCTTCGCTAAGTGGGCCTGCGATCGACTTACAGAAGATGCCGATTTTGCCAAAAAAAATCATCTTTTCAGATGAAGCTCATTTTGATCTTGGCGGGTATGCAAACAAGCAAAATTGTCGCATTTGGGGCACAGAAAACCCGCACGCATACATTGAAAAGCCGATACACCCAAAACGAGTCACTGTTTGGTGCGGATTTTGGTCCAGAGGCATAATTGGGCCATTTTTCTTCGAAAATGAGCAAGGAGTGGCCATTACAATCAATGGCGATCGTTATCGGACCATGCTGAACGAATTTTTGTTCACAAAAATTGAAGAGGAGGATATTGGCCACATCTGGTTTCAACAGCACGGCGCTACGTGCCACACAGCCGAAGCTACGCTCGATGTTTTGCGCCCTGTTTTTGAAGATCACATTATCAGCCACAGAGCTGATGTCGGTTGGCCACCTCGGAGCTGCGATTTGACACCGTTGGACTATTATTTGTGGGGTGCCCTCAAAGATAAGTGTTACGCCAACAAGCCAGAGACAATTGACGCTTTAAAGGACAATATTCGTGAAGCCATTGGTGAAATACAGCTGCACACAATCGATAATGTGCTTAAAAATTGGATCGATCATGTATGCTATGGCATGGCCAGCCGAGGCAGCCATTTGAATGAAATTATTTTCCATTATTAACCGGAAGGATCGTTCTTTCAAATAAAAAAAGAAATTTGAGATAATATTCAGTAGTTTTTTTTTTTATAGCATTTTCAAAAAAAAAAAAATTATTTGGCGGACCCTTTATATATACTAGCGGACCCGGCGAACTTCACCTCGCCCCAATGTTAAGCCTTCAGACAAACTTAAGAGTCATAATACAACACAAATATTTAAATTTTCAATGTGATTTATTTGAATGGAATCAGTAGAGAGCGATTTGATGGACAATGTTTTTCGATTTGTTTTCGGGCGCAAAAACAAATAGCGAAGACGGTTTCGCAACACGCAAACATGCAGCGTACAGCTGACCGTGCGAAAAACAGGGAAATTCGAGATTAATCCCACAGACTTCTAGTGATTTGCCTTGCGATTTATTGATTCCCATCGCAAATGCCAATCGAACGGGGAACTGAATCCGCTTGAATGGGAATGGAAGGTTAGTTGGAATAATGGGAATTCGTGGGATAAGTACTTCCTCTCATTTAAATTTGCCCTTGATGATTGTCGTCTGAATCACATTGTTCATTAGCTTTGTGACGGACAACCGCGTACCGTTGCACAGTTTTTTAGGATTGAGATTCCGCCACATGATTTTGATCGATCTCACCTTCAGCTGTAAATTATGCTGCAGAGTTCCTGGTGCATCAAGTGAGTTCAAAAACTCCGACGGGTAGTTGGTCGCTTCATTTTCATCGGTCACGCAGTCAACAGATTTGTACGTATGCAGTTGTCCTGTGATTTGACTTTGAATAATTAAGTTTAAGCTATCGACGTCCTTATTCTTCGCTGCTAGTATTGCCCGTTCACCAATCCAGTCGAGATTTTTGTAATTTTGTGCAAAGCCGGGGAATACTTTGCTGATGAGTTCCTCCTTGGACGATATGAATTCACAAAAATTTTCAGGGAACGATATCAATCCAGTCGAAACATCAACAGGAATTTGGCCGTTGCCAATCTCCAGCAGGTGTCTCGAGAATTCAGCAGCCGATGGGTCGTTCTGCAATGCGACTCACATGTTTGTGATCAATTGCAACTTCTGGACATGCCGCAACAAAGACGACGATTTCAGGCACGCGTTAAGTTCATCCGCAGTAGAAGATTTGGGGATGATGGGAAGTGTTTGACGAAAATCTCCGGAGAGCAATATCAAAGCCCCACCAAATCGTCTTAAATCACCTCGTAAACCCTTCAGTGTTCGGTCAACTGCCTCCAAAGCTCGTTTATGCGCCATCGTGCATTCATCTCAAATGATGATTTTGCATTCGCGCATCAATTTGCCTGTCGCCGAAATCTTGGCACGTTGGCTTGTCAACTGTGAGAAGATTCATCGGCAGCTTGAAAGCGGAATGTGCAGTTCGACCGCCTTCCAACAATGTGGCAGCAATTCCAGAAGATGCAACAGCCAACGCAATTTGTGATCTTGACCGAATTGTTGCCAGAATGGACGAAATGACGAATGTCTTGCCTGTCCCACCAGGAGCATCGAGAAAGTAAATGCCTCCCGTTCCATCGTCAACAACCTTCATCAGTGAATCGTACACGTTCTTCTGCTTGGGATTCAATAGTGCCACACTTGTTCGGACTCTTTCGGCCAGCTCATCTCGATCATAGGCTTGCTCCCGTTGCAAAATGTTTTGATAAATATTGCACTGAATTTCAATTGATTCTAATGGTTTTACCGTATATGGTTACAATGCGTGATTTACGACAATCCGGAATCAGTTTAATATACACAAAACTCGTATAAATTGCAGCAAGAAAAATAGCACATTTACTGTAGAAAATTACAGTGCCAAAATGACACCTGTAAGCTTGCGCAAAGTCAAGTATAACACCATCTATCGGATTTTGGCTGAGAACTTTCTATTTTTTCATTTGCAAAGGCATACAAAATTTCGTACAAAAAAATCAATTTTCGATTTTTCCAATTTTCCGACTTTTGCGGAGAGATTTTCCAATTTTCCGCATTTCGCATTTTCCGGAATTTTCTATGATTTAGACTTTCTATTTTTTGATTTGGAAAGCCATTAAGGAATAATTTCACACAAAATTTGATACAAAAACTCGATTTTCGATTTTTCCAATTTTCCGACTTTTCCGGAGGGATTTTCCAAAATTTTCTATCGTAAAAACCTTCTCCTAGAAAATACGAACAACTGAACTGAACTGATTTTACAGAAATCGGCCCAGCCGTTCTCATTTTATGAACTACTATACATTTTTTACTCCATTTATATATATTTATATATATTTGTTGGTCTGACTACTCACGTTAATAACAGATGACCTGAGACAAATTTGCAAAGCTTTCTCTATCATAGTACTTAATATATATGATATTAAAAATTTACTTTGTATGGGAGGTGTCACGCCCACCAAAAATATATTTAAAAAAATTAAAGCCTGTAGCACTCCCATATCCGCAGTAAGACTATGTGAAAATTTCAGGAAGATCAGATGAGTATTTACGGAGATTACCTCCTACAAACAAACAAACAAACAAATATTACCTCTTTATTATGTTAGTACAGATTATTAGTATAGATTCTTTTATTTCAATGCTTGCTGATGCTGATATACAATGTTTTTTGTTTTTTCATTCGGTACAACAATTATCAGATTTTTCGGCATTCCTACTCTAGAGTAAGGTACATGTAGCTGCCCATGAGAAGAAGATGGATTATCCATATTAGATCTGCCAACACTTAACTTTTGGCCTTGAACTTAGAATATCATTTGGCAAATTTTCTTTTTAACGATTTTTGATTTTTTTTTGATATGTTCCTAATGACCAGTGATTGTAATTACTTGTTGTGATATTAAGCTTCCTATGGTCGTCCTAAGCAGGAATAATTAAAACAAATATGCTGTAATTTTGTTTTCTGTCTGCGACGTTTCGACACTATGGTTGGTGTCCTCATCAGGCGTCTAATTTTATTTAATAATAATTAAGAATATACATTTATTATCACTTAACAAATTTATGTGAATTTTTTTTATAAAATAATTGTTACCTTAATAGTATTATTACACACTTAATCTAAATTTTACATTTTAATTTTATTTATTAAGTACTAAATTGTACGTGTTACTAATGTGATCACTGTCTTCTTTAATGTTTACTGTTTTGTCAATATGTTTCTTAATATGCAAACTTTCAAGTGTTATTCTTTTATTTGTTTTTGTCTCTCTTTCCAAGACTTTGATGTTGTCAAAATCAAAGTTGTGTTTATTGTCAAATGCATGTTGAGAGAGAGCTGTTGTTGTTATTCCTTTCTCAACTGTTCGTTTATGTTCTTTCAACCTAATCTCTAATTGTCTTTTCGTTTGTCCAATATATATTCTGTTACATTGTTGGTGGACATTACCATTGCATTTTATTTGGTATACTACATTGTGTTGTTTGTGTAAGTCTGTTTTCGTTTTTTGGGTGTTAAAAAGCTTATTCAATGTTTGATTTGGCTTCGAAGCTATTTTAATAGTTTCAGTGTTGATCAGATTTGTTATGTTTTTCCTATTCGTTATTGTTGGTAAATATGGTATAGTGGCAAAGGTCGTTTTTTGTCCGTTAACTGAGTTAGATATTGCGTTGTTATTTTGTGTGTTATTATTTTGGGTTTCATTTATTACTGTGGAAATTAATTTGTTAATATATTTAATAGGATAATTATTTTTAGTCAAAATTGTTCTTAGTTTCTTTATGTTATCTTTTAGGAAAATGTTATCACTAATGTTTATTGCTGTTTTTATAAGATTTTTTGCTGTGTTTTTCTTCTGTATAGGGTCGTGGTTTGAAAAATAATTGATAATTCTACCAGATGAAATTTCTTTAGTAAACCAGTTCGTTATGAGTTTGTTATTAGTTTTATGTATGGTAATGTCTAAAAAGTTGAGGCTATGGTTTGTTTCCTCTTCTATCGTGAACTTTAATTTGTTATGGTAATAGTTAAATTCTTGTAATATTATTTGTTTATCTTTCTGTTTTATAATGGCAAAAAAGTCATCTACATATTTGGTAATATATTTTATTTCGATGTTTTTGGATTTTAGATTGTCTAGTGTGTAGTCTAATAGGTCATCTAAGACTATTTCCGCTATTATTGGAGAAAGTGGGTTCCCCATAGGCATACCATAATTTTGTATGTAAATATTGTTGTCAAACATAAAATAATTATTGTCTCTTAAACAAAAGTCAAGTATTTTGATAAATGTATTTTTTGGGATGCTGGTGTGAGCTTTTATTGTTTCCCATTTTTTAATAATTATTTTAATGGCTAAATGTATCGGGATATTTGTAAATAGTGATACGACGTCGAGAGATATCATCAAATCATTTTGTTCTATGTCTATTTCTTGTATATCTTTCTTAAGTTGTGTTGAGTTTTTAATGTTATATTTGGTGTTAGTTAAATTCTTTAGTATTGTACCTATGTATTTTGATAGTTGATAGGCTGGGAGTTCATATGACGCTGCTATTGGTCGCATTGGCATGTCCTGTTTGTGAATTTTCGGTTGTCCATATAATTGTGGTGCGTTAGCTGCATTGCATCTTAGTTTAAATTTAGTAAATGTTTCTATGTGGTTATTTTTATGTAGTTCAGTAATGATAGAATTGTTTTTATTAGTTAATTTTTCCGTTGGATCTGTTCGGCTTATTTTGTATGTGGTTTTATCTTCTAGGAGTTTGTTCATCTGCTTCATATAATGTTCTTTGTACATAAGTACTGTTTTATTTCCTTTATCTGATTTAGTAATTATTATATCGCTTTTGTGTCGTTTTAATAAGTTCAATGTGTCTTGATATGTTTTTAATATAAATCTGTCAATATGATTTATGTTGTGGTTTCTAAGATTGTATTGTAGTTGATGTGTTAAAAAGGTTCTTGCTTTTTCTTTATCTTTTTCAGTTTTAGCAAAGGAGAAACAGTATTCAAAATCAGCAATTAAGTTTATGATGTTTATGTTATGTTTTTGTGTTGGGAGTGCAAATTTTTTCCCCATGGAAAGAATCCATTGACATTCTTCTGGGATATTTATGTTTGTTAGATTAATGAACCATTCTTTATTATATTTAATTCCGATTTTTTGTTTCAATATAGTCAATAGTTGTTCTATTTTTTTATTGTGTGTATTTTCTCGTATACTTTTAACTTTATGTTGTGTTTCGACCTGTATATCCATGAATTCTGCAAAATCCTCTTCTGTTAATATATTTTTTATTTTCGATCTAAGTAAGTTAATATGTTTTAGTTCTGTGTTAATAGTTCTATTGCTGTCAGAGATTTCTAGTTTTAAGATTTTGTAGTGAAAATTGTTGGTTATATTCGTTAATTCTTTTGTTGTTGTGTTGTTTTTGTTGTTAAAGTTGTAACCAAGTTTCTTTGTAATGTTGGTGATGTGTTTCGGGTAAATGCCATAATCTTTACAAGAAAGCAAAAATTTAATTTCTGCTCGTTTTATTGTAATTTTTGATTTTGAAGATTTTCGTTTTTGGGCGATTTTGATTTTTCGCTATTTTTGGGTTTGGCGATTTTTGATTTTGGCGATATATTTTCCACGACAAATCACATTGATAACTAATGAACTTGTGAAACGACTGTCGCTTTCGTAGTGCTTCATATTTTTTACATAGGAGGTGCCACGCCCACTAATCCCATCCCGCCCAATTTTTATTGTACTACTGACATTAATATCTGTTGGATTCGTGCAAAATGTCGAGTCTTTTACATAGGCGGTGCTACGCCCACTACTCCGATCACGCCCATTTTTTTGTTCGACTAATCACACAAAGAACCTATGGGCTCTCGCAAAGCCACAAAAATCTCTCTTTTACAATACTCCAGATATATGATATTAAATAGCAAGGTTCAGAAAATACACACATGAAACACACAATGTTCTGTTCAAAAGCAGCCAACACATATCTTTATTTTCATATCAATTATGTGCGTTTCTAAATTTTCTACGGTGCCCAACACAACCATGACTGTGTTCGTTTTAATATTTCGTTATTTACACGAACATTTTTGTATCACATACTTTTTGTTTCAATCACACATAAAGCACACATTTTTGAGTGTTGCTTTATTTGAAGTTCATGTTCTGCTACGTGTAGTGAAAAAAAACACAGAACATGTACAATAAACAGGTTCGAGTTCAGTTATATTTTAAGTCGTGTTGTGGCTCGTGTAGTAAGAAATAACACAACATGTACAATAAACAGGTTCGAGTTCAGTTATATTTTAAACACGACTTAAAATTTTAAACACGACTTAAAATATAACTGAAACACGACTTAAAATATAACTGAACTCGAACCTGTTTATTGTACATGTTGTGTTTTTTCTTACTACACGAGCCACAACACGACTTAAAATATAACTGAACTCGAACCTGTTTATTGTACATGTTCTGTGTTTTTTTTTCACTACACGTAGCAGAACATGAACTTCAAATAAAGCAACACTCAAAAATGTGTGCTTTATGTGTGATTGAAACAAAAAGTATGTGATACAAAAATGTTCGTGTAAATAACGAAATATTAAAACGAACACAGTCATGGTTGTGTTGGGCACCGTAGAAAATTTAGAAACGCACATAATTGATATGAAAATAAAAATATGTGTGTGTTGGTCTAAGTTATGTTTGTTTACATATATGTACGAGTTTTTTATTCAGTGTGTGTTTTTTTCTGAACTCTGTTAAATAGGTACTTTGCATGGGGAGTGCCACGCCCATTGGTGTGAACCCGCCAATTTTTTGTTCGACTACTCATACTAAGATCTGATAGGCTCGTGCAAAGTGTCAAAGCTTCCTCTTTAGCACACCAGTTATATGATATCATATATTTACTTTGTATGGGCGGTGCCACGCCCACTGCTCCGATAACACCCATTTTTTATCTAATTTATCAGATGAATAACTTATGGGCTCACACAAAGTCCCAAGACTCTCGCTATTACAGAACTCCTGATATATGGCATTTTATATTTACTTTGTATGGCAGGTGCCACGCCGATTTGTCCGATACTGCCCATTTTGCATCCGACTACTCACATTAATAATAGGTGATATCAGAAAAATGTAAAAAGCTCTTTCTATCACAGCACATGAGATATATAATATTGAACTATTACTTGTATGGGAGGTACCACGCCCACTTATCCAACCCCGCCCATTTCCGGCGTAGCTACTAATATTAACAATAGGTGACCTCACACAAATTTGCAAAGGTCTCCCTATCATAGTACTCAATATATGTGATATTAAAAATTTACTTTGTATGGGCGGTGCCACGCCCACTGCTCCGATCATGCCCATTTTTTTCTAACTAATCAAATGAATATCTAATGGGCTCACACAAAGTCCCAAGACTTTCACTATTACAGTACTCCAGATATATGGCATTTTATATTTACTTTGTATGGCAGGTGCCACGCCTATTGGTCCGATACTGCCCATTTTGCATCCGACTACTCACATTAATAATAGGTGACATCAGAAAAATTTGAAAAGCTCTCTCTATCACAGCACTCGAGATATATAATATTGAATTATTACTTGTATGGGAGGTACCACGCCCACTTATCCGATCCCGCCCATTTCCGGCGTAGCTACTAATATTAACAATAGGTGACCTCACACAAATTTGCAAAGCTCTCCCTATGGTAGTACTCGATATATGTATATGATATTAAAAATTTACTTTGTGTGGGAGGTGCCACGCCCACCAAAAATATTTAAAAAATTATAGCCTATAGCACTTCCCATATCCGCAGTAAGACTCTGTGAAAATGTCAGGAAGATCAGATGGGTAGTTACGGAGATTACCTCCTACAAACAAACAAACAAACAAACAAACACACATTAACTCTTTATTATATTAGTATAGATATATGTAGAAATATTTTTTTTTTTGTAGAGAGTTACAATATTTTTGCTTTTTTGTTTAAGAAATGGAAATAATAATACATATTAAAAAATTAAAATTTTAATACTAAAAGTGTTTGGGAATAGTTAAATTTTAACAAAAGATTCTCAAAGTTTTGTGCGATGTAATTGATAATTGGGTAAGTACGTAAAATCCAGTTCTTTAATATATCATTGTGCTATATAGGAAAAAGTAGTATAACTCGTTGCTTGGATTCTCATTAAGTTGGTTTCAGCTAACGTATATGAATTTAACTTTTTACCAAACATACTATCTACTGATTTTAGTTAATGATGAGACTTGGTGACTCTACTCGAAATAGCTGAAAAACCTGATAAAATTTTTTTTGGAAACAAATGTGCTAGTATTTTTACTTTATTAAATGTAAACCCGTTTGGTATTAAGTTTGATTAATTTCGAACTCAATCATTGAAATGATTAAGATTGAAGTAAAGCTTTTTTATTTATAAAAAATTGAATATAATTATATAAAAATCCAGAAAGAATTTGCAAGTTTCCCAATGGATAAGTTTTGAAGCGTTCAAAACTTATAAATATTTGTTTAGAAACTTAAGAATTTTTTTTTAACACTATTTTGCTAATTCTGTATTCTCTTTATATGATTTATGTATATAGCGGATTATATAAAGTCCAAAAACGTTTAGAGAACGTTTATAAGTTCGTGTTATAAAATAAAATATATAATAAACAAATTAATAAATTTTCATCCTTAGAACCTAATCGATACGACTTGTCTATGACTACTTCCAGTAATATTAACATTTCAAGAACCAACAACTGTTATGTTTAATTAAAACAAAATAATTAATTACTCATTTTAAAAAATAGGCAAAACGCAAAATAGATATTAATTTTTTATGATTAAAATAAACATTATTTTTTCAATCCTGCAAACAACTAAATAAATATAAAAGTGTTTCTATAGTAAAGTAATAAATTATTATATAACATATACAATATTTATAACATTTACATATTGTCATTTATTTTAATGCACATACAATATATTGTAAATGATTATGATGTTAAGGTTGTCAAAATGACATTATTCATGCTTTATAAGTATATGAAACCCAAATTGCAAAAATAATAAATTCGTTTATGTTTTCTATATACAGAACATAAATTATGAAAAATCCATATAAAATTCATGGCTGTCTAAAAGATTAAAAAAAGGAGGAATCACATCCCACCACAAAATGAACAGACTAGACACATGTCTGAAGCACTGCTGGCATTTGGTTGTGCAACACTTTAGAATCAATATCTGAGTGTATATTCATTTCATGTCAAAATATTGAATGTTGGTTTTTGTCACACAACACTTTAATATTTTTTCCTAGTGATTGTAGCCTTGTGAGAGTATAACTTGTGCTTTGTCAGTTGTTATGATTGAACCAAATATATCTTCTCGAAATTTATTTATGATTTCTAGAAATGCATTAAAAAAACAATTTTATTTTTAATTATTAAATCTTCTTAGACTTGAATATGAATGAAAATTCAGGATCAAAATTAAATTTATTTTGTTATTTTTATTCATTGACAATATTTCTATGTATTAGTTGTCAGGTTTTTGAGTCTATATTGTTCCTATATTTCCTTTAAAAAGAAATAAACAAAAACTAATTAGAAATATATCAAACACATAATTTTCAAGTAAAGAGTACTATTTTTTTTGAGTGATGGAGATGCTGTTCCTGTTATCCGGATATGGTGAAAATATAGATAATCAGAATTTAATTTAACATGGGATTGCTTTAGGATGGAAGTGGCATGCTTTGGATCCCGTGATTTACTTTTAAACTAGCATTTTGAATGTCTTGAAACGTCACTTCTTCGGAAGAGCTATTCTTTATCATGATTTTTTTTTTATTAATCTACATAAATTGTTCTCTTAATTTTACAATAAACACTTGCTGTATTTAATTTTCACATTTTCATTACTTATAAAACCCTATTCCACTATGTGGTCAGGGTATAGTGAGTATATGCTGATGGTTGTAACTGTCGAAAATATTCAAACCATTTTTTATTATACCCACCGACTCAGGATCACTTTCTGAGTCGATTTAGTGATGTCCGTCCGTCCGACTGTGTGTCCATATAGAATTCGTAATCAAACTACAGGTCGCAAATATGACTATATTTTGATGAAGTTTATTATATAAGCTTCTGTCAGCCATGATATACACACTGCTGGAATTGATGAAAATCGGTTCCTGTTCAAACCTAGTGCCCATACGAAGGACCCCTATGAGATCGACTTAAATTGTCACAACATCCAAGTTGTCACATAGATCACGGTAAATTGGGTGTGTGAATCTTAACTTCATCCGTTTATCAGTAGCCCAAAAATAAGTCCTATTAGTTATAGCCCCCACATGAAGCTAATTCCCGACCTTCACTTAAATCTCTCTCAAAAAAAAAAAAAATAAATAAAAATATTGCACAGTTTTTTCTCAAATTTGTTTGCATATGTTTCTGAAAAAAATAGTGAACGATATGAACTTTTTCATATGCGAACGCAAAAAGAATTAATAACAGTGTCACTCAAATATGGTTTATGCTAAGTTTCTATATCTTATTAGTTCGGTATCATGCAGTGGGTCTAGATCGACTTTAACTTTCTTTCTTGTTTGTTATATCAAAACAGTGTTGCAAATATAAATATATACAATCGAAATATAGTATGTATGCATGTTCAGAACTAGTCTCCTTACAAATGTGCTCTATCAGATCCCCTATAATAGACATAAGACCCAAATTGTCATGAAGGTTATGGTCAAATTTGGTTTATGCGTGTTTATTACACTCAATACTCACTGCTCGACAAATATATCCTTTAGTACAATTCTCAATCGGAGCCCCATATAAAGCCACTCCCCGATCTTCACTTAAATCTATCAAAAAACAAGTAGGAAAGTTATAGTCGATCTAGCCCGACTATACGATACCCTATACTTTAGAGACCCCATCTCCTCGGTCCAACTAATTGGATATAGCAAATAAGCATAAACCAAATTTGAGTGGCATTTTTATTAATTTTTTTAGCTGCAGATATGAAAAAGTTCATATCGGATGATATGTCTATATGGGGACTAGGTCCAAAAATGGACCGATCCTGACCATATTTGGTATAGTCACTTACACTTTGAAAAAATCTATACAAACCAAATTTGAGAAAAATCTGTGCAATATTTTAGTTTTTTGATAGATTTAAGTGAAGATCGGGAAGCAGCTCTATATGGGGTCTATGACTAAGAATTTTCCTATAGGCATACTTTGTGGACTACTCATTAATGGATGTAATAAACACATACAAACCCAATTTGAATGAGATCTATATGATAATTTGGAACTTAAGGCAATTTACGTCGATTTCATAGGGGTCATTTGTATGGGGACTAGGTCTGAACATAGACCGATTCTCACCAATTTCAACAACGTTCATTCCACGGTCGATGGATGCTTATATACCAAATTTAATCAAAATATGTTCATATTTGCGACCTGTAGTTTGATTACAAAGTTTACATGGACACACAGACGGACGGACGGACGGACGGACATTGCTATTTCGACTCAAAAAGCGATTCTGAGTCGATCGGTATAATTAAAGATGGGTCTAGGACGAATATTTTTGGTTGTTACAAACAGCAGCAAAAAGTCATTATATCCACATAGTGGTATATGGTATAATTATAGTCGGTCTAGACCGACTATAAGTTACCCTATACCATGTTTCTCTCAGGCCCAACTAACTGGATATAGAAAATAAGCATAAACCAAATTTGAGTGGGATTTTTATTAATTTTTTCGGCTGCAGATATAAAAAAGTTCATATCGGATGTTATAGCGGATGCTTGGGACTAGGCCCAAAAATGGACCTGTCTTGACCATGTTTGGTAGAGTCTCTTGTATTTTGCAAGAATATATCCAAACAAAATTTGAGAAGAATTAGTGCAATATTTTTGTTTTTTGGTAGATTTTAGTGAAGATCGTTAAGCAGCTCTATATGGGGCCTATGACTAAGAGTTGTCCAATAGGGATCATTTCTGGACTACTGATTAATGGATGTAATATATACATATGAACCCAATTCGAATAAGATTTGTATGATAATTTGGATCTTATGGCAATATATGTTGATATCATAGGGGTCATTTGTATGGGGGCTAGGTCTGAGCATAGACCGATTCTCACCAATTTCAATAGCGTTCATCCCATAGCCGATAGAAGACCAAATGCCAAATTTCATCAAAATATATTCATATTTGCAGTTTGATTACAAGCTTTACATGGACGGACGGACGGACGGCCATCGTTAAATCGAATCAGATAGTGATTCTGATTTGATCGGTATAATTTAAGATGGGTGAACGTCAAATATTTTTGGTTGTTACAAACAGCAGCACAAAGTCATTATACCCAAACCACATAGTGGTATAAGGTATAAAAATATTGCACACTTTTTTCAAAAAATAAGCGATCTCTTTAAGTATGATCGTAATCGGTCCGCTTTTGTCGTACTTTACATATACCATACTTTTTCATATCCGAAAGCCAAAAAAATTAGTAACAATGCCACTCAAATTTGGTGTACGATTATTAATTGGGTCTAAGAGGAAGGGTCTATAAGCGTATGATATAGGGTTTTTTCGACAAAAATATATATATCATAACAAATATATATATCAACATTATCTAAATCCTCATCCATAGAAATTCTACATTGCTCATTTTGCCACTACTTTTTACCACTAACTTGGTAGCATATGGATACCACGACGAAAGAGCGTTTATCCTTTAAGGCTATCTACGAATCGACCCAAATTTTGGTATCTTCATATTCTGTGAAGACGTGATCAGGAAGCCCAAGAGTAATCGGTCGTAGTAAAAGAAAATCAGAAGTTATAACTTTAGGTGAATATGGCCGATGAGGTTAAACTTGCAAATTGACTTTTTCCATATATGGCGCACACTGGGGGTTTTTGTATAGGGGTGACGAAAAAATGGGTTTGTGAGAAAATATAATAGTTTAATGACTGAAACTATTATATTTTTGACTGAAACTATTATATAATAGTTTAATGACTGAAACTATTATATTTTTGAGAAATAATTTTGAGAAAATATAATAGCTTAATTACTGAAACTATGTACATGTCCATAATAAACTTATGTGGAGTCGCGGAAAAAATCGTGCTGATCGGACCAATGGGCGCGGCAACCCCATACAAAGTAAATATTTAATATCATATATAGGGCGCCGCAGTATGGGGATTTTAAGGAAAAAACAAATTATCAACATACTATTAATACAATATGCAATGGTGTTTTTAAATTTCTGAATAACAATCAAATCAAAAAGAATTACTTAGACCTGACCGCTAGTTTTTTTCTAGCCGTTTGAAACTCACCACTGACTGATATTAAACCTAAGAACTTCAAGGCGGATATCATTTTTTGAAAAAAAAAAAAATATTTTATTTTCTGTTTGAAAATATTTTTGCGAACATAGACTAAAAAACAATATTTCTCCAAACTCTTGGACTTTTAATGTAAGCTAAATTTTCCTACAGTTGGAAATTACTACCAATACAGTGTTAAATATCAGCTTTTGCTTTTTCAATAAATTTTAAGTACCCCTAGGTGCCCCTTTTTAATTAGATGCTGAGATTGAGGTAACAGTTTAAGGGCGGTTGTTGGTTCAACGTTTATACATTTATATATTATATATTTACTTTATATGGGCGGTATATGGGCGCTAATTGGTGGTGGCGAAATCTTTTGTCAAACGGGAATATGACTTGGGGAGAAATTAACGGGGCAAAAGTCAATAATTGAACAAAGTAAAATGGATCTATTAGGTGTTCCCGAAAACTCTCTCGGTGCCTTATAACTTAACATGTCTTCTATATAAAAAAATAATAACCACCCACATATGTTTCAATCCTCTGGAATACAAATTAAATTTTATGGCATGGGTATTTAAATAACCGCTTAGGTATAATTTTATTTTATTTGTATTGAGAATTACGTGGTGTATGAGATATATCTTTTATTTCGATTTTTTTATATTTTCAATGTTTTTGGAGTGCAAGCAAACAATCATTTGGATATGAGTTTGCACGACATTTTGTACATACGTACTCAGTTTCACCCACAGCGGCCGCGTTGATCCATCTTTTCAATCCTATTATCAAACGTATCCACACGCTTTGCCATTATCTGTTCGTTCATGACAACTCCGTTATAACCACGGTAAAATATTCAACTTATTGTTATCAATGCAAAAATCAATTTCATGCATGAATAGCACGTCTTGCAGTTTCAAATTTTTTATGTGTATACATCTGTACGCGATGTAAGACAAAATCGATGTGACTTATGATTGTATTGGTGAAAAAATTAGGAAAGGTAATAACCTGTTTGAAAATTAAAAATTAAAAATAAAAAATGAAAAATGAAAAATAAAAAATTAAAAACGAGAAATGAAAAATTAAAAATTAAAAACGAAAAATAAAAAATCTATATATATAAAATTCCATTCATTGTTTGTTGGTTTGTTTGTTTGACCGCTATACAAATTTTTATTTTTCAACGGATTTCTCTGAAATTTGGTAAGTATGATATCTGTTCTCCCGGCAAGATTACCATGTAATTCATATGGCAACGCCTACTTTTACGCTCACTTTTTATAAAAAATTCATTTTCTGTTTTTTGGTATATTTGTTTGGTATAAATATTTTTATTTTTCAACGAATTTCTCTAAAATTTGGTACGCACGATTTCTTTACTACGCGAACGCCATATGATTCTTACCGGCCACACCTACTTTTACACCCACTTTCTGTGTACAGTTCATTTTCTGGTTTTTGGTACATTTGATCGCTATACAAATTTTTATTTTTCAACGAATTTTTCTGAAATTTGGTACGCAGAATCTACGTACTCCAGACAAGGTCGCCATATACTTCTTACCGGCCACGCCTGATTTTGCGCCTACTTCTATGTACACATATAACATTTATTTTTTTCCTTTTATTTGTTTTTTTGTTTGACTGCTATACAAACTTTTATTCTTGAATGCCTTTCTCTGAGATTTGGTGCACATGATCTCTTTACTCCAGCGAAGAGCAGATTATATATCTTTTTGGCTTCGCCTACGTTTACGCCACTTTTTTATAAAACTCATTTTCTGTTTTTTGGTAAATTTGTTCGCTATTCAAATTAGTATTTTTCAACAGATTTCTCTGAAATTAAGTACACACGGCAATAACTTTACGATGAAAAAATTCCCAATTTTTTTTAAAAACGAACAAAAAAAATGAACTTATTCCCCAAAAAATTGGGGAATAACTTCACGATGAACAAATTCTCCAAATTTAAAAAAAATTTCCCTAAAGAAATGTAAAAATTCTGCTCTCTCCATGCTGCTCTCAATATCTGTCCTACAACAAATTTATTTATTATCTATATTCTTTTCAATAGCATCATTTCGGTGCGCGGAATCGGAGCGCGGACGCGGTCGCGACGCAACGTGTTCGCGTAACACAGCTTAGCTAAATTATCGCAATGATCTGAAAAATATATTTTGGCGATTAAAATAAGTTGGCGATTAAAATAACTGCGCGGCAGCACGGGTGTGGCCATGGAAAATATAATTTGGCAATTCCAATAAGTTGACAACAACTGCGCGTCAGCACTGGTGTGGCTGCTAAATGCACGGAAGCGGCTGGCGGACGCGACACGCTCGCAAACAAAGCTCAGCTAAAATATCGTAATGATCCAAAATATATATTTTGGCGCTTAAAATAAGTTGACGCTAACTGCATGGCAGCACGGGTGTAGCTGACAAACGCGCGGACGCGACCCGGACGCGTCCCGCTTGTGGAATACAGCTCAATGAAAAGTCTTACGACGAATTTTATCAATGTATATGCAATAATTACCTGTTGATCAAAATAGGCCAAACATATACTATAAGCAGTTCATTTTCCATTTTTGAAGGTTCTATCAATTTGATGTCTAAGTTCAATGATGATCATTCATTGAATGAATTAATTCAATTTTTAAAACTTCTGATTCTTTTAATTTGCGAACGATTCCGTTATATTTGATGCTTACAAAATAAATAAACTTCAAAGAAGAAACTTCAAGCGGTTTCGCAGCTTATTTTTTAAGTATCTTTGATGTAGCGTGTTTTAAAAAAACTTCTAAATTAAAAAATCAAAAAAATTTTAATTTTAAATAAAAAATGAATTTACTTACTCCCCAAAAAAACGCAAACATTGGGGAATTTTTTCATCATAAACAAATTCCCCAATCCCATACAAATTTTTGGGGAGAAAGTTAATTTTTGAGGAATTTGTTCATTGGGCACTAAGTACTCAGCGCCTGGTAAGCATAGTGAACCATTTTTCAAGTCAAAGGCCTTTGGATCCCGGGCAAGACCGGGTAAAACAGCTAGTTAAAAATATAAAATTAAAAATTAAAAACGAGAAATGAAAAATTAAAAACGAAAAATAAAAAATAAAATATAAAAAATTAAAAACGAGAAATGAAAATTTAAAAACAAAAAATAAAAACATAAAAAATGAAAATGAATGAAATGAAAAATAACAAATAAAAAAATTAAAAACGAAAAATTAAAAACAAAAACGAGAAATTAAAAATTAAACGGTTGAAAAAATAAATAATAGTAATTATTTTTATATTAGCAGAGCCCCTGCTGTTGATTGCCATAAGTGATACATAAATGACGTTTTCTGTTTGATTTTAAAAAAGTGCCATAAAAAACTTTAATTACTAGATGTTTACATATCTCCCCGCGTGATTGGAGTCACATGGTTTTTTACCATTTACTTAGTAGCATATAGGTACTGCGTCGCAAGAATGTTTCATCTGTGTATGAATCGACCCAATTTTTGATGTCTTCATATTATGTGAAGTCATGTTCAGAAAGGTCTAAGTTCATCGGTCATAATAAGAATTGATATGGCGAATGAGGTCAAACTTCCCAATTGGGTGTTTCCAAATAATTTTTTCCTCTGCCACAACATCTAGTCCAGCATTATCATGCATGACAATAAATTGTTCTTTACACTACTTTGCTCTTAATCGTCTCAACTAAGGCAAGCCTCAATGTTAGTCTATATAAGCAATTTATGCTGCTGAGCTGCAGATTTTTTAAGAAGTAAATCAAAAGTTCTAGCAATTGACACTTGTTCAGCTCGAAACTTAACATTTCAGCACTAATAAAGTATATGATTCTGGAAATAAATTTGCCATAGTTTTTAAGTTATAGTGTTGCCAGATAACCTACCTCGCGCTAATGAGATATTTTATCTAAAATATTAACATACTTTACTGGCGGTACAGTCTCCTGTTAATCGGCAAAAATTTATTTGTACACCGGATATATTATAATATAATAATTGGATAATATATGCGATTATGACTTAACAGTTCTAAACGATTAAGATTAATCTCTCATTTATGTTTTAAAACATAAAAATTGATTTCATTGCTATCTCGCAATATTTTAATTCTCCATAGCGACTTATTGTTCTTTAAACAATTCTCATTAGCATATATGTTATGTCGGATATATAATGAGATTACAAGCACATTTAATTAAATTGGATCCACCATAATTTCACAGTGGTTCAAAGAAAACATTAAGTCGAGCACGTCTGCTTACAAATTTACGTGAACATCACTTCCAGTATACAACAGGTGACAATATGTGTGATATTAGTGTAAACAGTAGTCGAGTGGGTCTTTCAAGATGAGCTAAGAAAAGTTGTGCTGTTTGTTGCTTTTTAAAGGAAATGGTAGCCACTTCTTCGGAACATTCGGCGTGTCGTACTTGAAAGACTAAACCAGTCTAGAACAGTCAATTATTAATAACACACCATCATATGTTTGCTAGAATTCTTCGAAGAATGCCAAAAAAAATTGAATTGAATAGAAAAAGTGCTTAATAAATTAGATAAAACGCAAGCAAAAGAATTATATGGAGAGCATGCTGTTTAGAATTCATACATTACATACATACATACATTACATTTAATAATTTAAATACCAACGTCGTATTCATAAAAAAATTATAATTTCTGCTTTAATGTATACATCTGTTATTCAACAGATCTTTTTTATAAAACCATATCATAAATGTTTAGTCACCATATAAGTAAAAACTTACAAAACTTTTTTTCTGGAAACATTTCTAATTTTTTCTCATTTTATTGTTAGTCACACGTGTAAAAAGTTGGCAAAACAAATATAATTTGATTGATTGTACTAAAAAAAAATTTGCACATAACTCAAAATTTCACAAATAAGATTTCTTTAAAACTTTTCTAATTTATCTAATTTATAAAATTTATTTTTAAGCAATTTAAGGATTATGTAAAACATAAAAATTTACCACTTTTTTAGCCAATATATCAAAGGATTAGTTGAGGTATAACAAAATTCCTCATCTCAGTAAATAGAGATGTTATTGAAGATCATACTTCTTCTTTTGGGTATTCTAAGAAAAATTCGTATTAAAGTCGAATAACATTATTTTAGTTTAAAACAAATAGGACAATTAAAATATTTGAAGTAAATTCAACTGAATTTTACGTCGATTTATAGTAAAGGATGAGACGTGGATTCATTATTAACGCAAATTTTATTAATGTCCCTATGCCTCAAGCTGATCACACATACTATAATAACTATACCTGTTCCCCCGAAACCATTTCCTTATTTGAATGCGTTCGTCAATTGGACGTACTTAAGAGCTGTCAGTCGAAAAAGTTAAACGCAAATCAAAGACAATCTATGGGGTCAATTCTGATGACCTATTGAAAATAAAATCACAAATTTTTTTACACAAAATTATAAAAATCAGGAACCAGAATATCTTTATTAGCGTTTGCGTTTTAGTAGGCTCCGAAGAAATAACAATCTAACACAATTTATCCACCATACTTTGGTATCTGAATGGCAGTTTTTCATATTTGCGGTACGTCTTTGGAATAGTTTACCCTCTATAATTAATGAAGTAAGCCTCCTTTATAGGGAAATAGCTCTTACCTTATGTATAAATAATTTTTTTTCTTCTCTTTTTTTTTTTTTGTTTTTTATTCTAAGTAGTAATGAAATTTTTCTATATTTTATACATCAAAATTGCATTGTTGCTTTTTGATTTCATTCTTTATCTTAGATTTGTTTTCATATTTTCTCCCGTTTTTTAATTAATTTTTTAATTTTTATTTAATTTTTTCTAACTTATATAAATGATTATATTTTTAGTCCTTAAGATTCATATCTAACGTCCGTTTTTTATAAAATTTAAATATTAAATATAACTCAATTTAACATACATTAGAACCTGCTCTGTTAGAAGATTATACGTCTTGTTGAGTGGGATACCAAATTAAATAAAATAAAATAAATAAAACAAATAAAATAAATAAAATAAATAAAATAAATAAAATAAATAAAATAAATAAAATAAATAAAATAAATAAAATAAATAAAATAAATAAAATTAATAAAATAAATAAAATAAATAAAATAAATAAAATATATAAAATAAATAAAATAAATAAAATAAATCAAATAAATAAAATAAATAAAATAAATCAAATAAATAAAATAAATAAAATAAACAAAATAAATAAAATAATTAAAATAAGTAAAATAAATAAAATAAATAAAATATATAAAATAAATTAAATAAATTAAATAAATAAAATAAATAAAATAAATAAAATAAATAAAATAAATAAAATAAATAAAATAAATAAAATAAATAAAATAAATAAAATAAATAAAATAAATAAAATAAATAAAATAAATAAAATAAATTAAATAAATAAAATAAACAAAATAAATAAAATAAATAAAATAAATAAAATAAATAAAATAAATAAAATAAATAAAATAAATAAAATAAATAAAATAAATAAAATAAGTAAAATAAATAAAATAAATAAAATAAATAAAATAAATAAAATAAATAAAATAAATAAAATAAATAAAATAAATAAAATAAATAAAATAAATAAAATAAATAAAATAAATAAAATAAATAAAATAAATACAATAAATAAAATAAATAAAATAAATAAAATAAATAAAATAAATAAAATAAATAAAATAAATAAAATAATTAAAATAAATAAAATAAATAAAATAAATAAAATAAATAAAATAAATAAAAATAAATAAAATAAATAAAATAAATAAAATAAATAAAATAAATAAAATAAATAAAATAAATAAAGTAAATAAAATAAATAAAATAAATAAAATAAATAAAATAAATAAAATAAATAGAATAAATAAAATAAATAAAATAAATAAAATAAATAAAATAAATAAAATAAATAAAATAAATAAAATAAATAAAATAAATAAAATAAATAAAATAAATAAAATAAATAAAATAAATAAAATAAATAAAATAAATAAAATAAATAATTTAAATAAAATAAATCAAATAAATAAAATAAATAAAGTAAATAAAATAAATAAAATAAATAAAATAAATAAAATAAATAAAATAAATAAAATAAATAAAATAAATAAAATAAATAAAATAAATAAAATAAATAAAATAAATAAAATAAATAAAATAAATAAATAAAATAAATAAAATAAATAAAATAAATAAAATAAATAAAATAAATAAAATAAATAAAATAAATAAAATAAATAAAATAAATAAAATAAATAAAATAAATAAAATAAATAAAATAAATAAAATAAATAAAATAAATAAAATAAATAAAATAAATAAAATAAATAAAATAAATAAAATAAATAAAATAAATAAAATAAATAAAATAAATAAAATAAATAAAATAAATAATTTAAATAAAATAAATCAAATAAATAAAATAAATAAAGTAAATAAAATAAATAAAATAAATAAAATAAATAAAATAAATAAAATAAATAAAATAAATAAAATAAATAAAATAAATAAATAAAATAAATAAAATAAATAAAATAAATAAAATAAATAAAATAAATAAAATAAATAAAATAAATAAAATAAATAAAATAAATAAAATAAATAAAATAAATAAAATAAATAAAATAAATAAAATAAATAAAATAAATAAAATAAATAAAATAAATAAAATAAATAAAATAAATAAAATAAACAAAATAAATAAAATAAATAAAATAAATAAGATAAATGAAATAAATAACATAAATAAAATAAATAAAATAAATAAAATAAATAAAATAAATAAAATAAATAAAATAAATAAAAATAGACTGCGGACTGGCTACAAGCTTGACAAAACCGACTAAAGCGGCTAAAGGCGCAACAATTGGGTTACTGCCAGTGTTTTTTTTTAAGCACGTTTGGATGCATGATATTTATTAATTTATTGATACTATGTTCAGTTATTGGACGGATTGGATGAAGAAATTATGAAAAAGTTACCCAACTTTAATAAGGAAAAATTCGTGTTCCATCATGATAAAGCATAAGCTTATTCATTTGCTTTGGCTTCAGAAAAATTTAAGTTTTTACATTACGAATTGCTTCCCAACCCCTAGTTCTCCAGATCTGACCCCCGGCGTTTATTACTTGTTCCCAAACTTGAAATGGTGGCTCCAGGGAAAGATATTTTCCAAAAAATTTAAAAGTCATATCAGAGACGCAAGCCTATTTTGAAGAGCTTTACACATCGTATTTTTTCAAGGGTATCCAGATGTTAGAGGATCATTGGAGGAAGTGCATGTCACTTAGCAGAGATTAGGTTGAAGAACAAAATTGATTTTAATTCAAAAATGCTCGTTTTTAATTATTCGGCCACAGAGTTTTCACACCATCTAGTGTACCAAACTTTTCTTTTTGAAATACTATGGATTCACACAGAAAACAGACCCGTTGCGGTTACAAAATTTATTGCCAACCGATTTGCTGAAAACCGAATATTGAGGAGCATATTTGAGGAGCTAAGGAACAAACGGTGTCATTTACACTTTTCTATTTTCTTATTAATTTGAGAAAATAAATATTTACCTAGATCTAGGCAATTATTTTTTATTTTTGTTTACCATTTATGTGTCAGTTAGTAACTATATTTTAAGGCATATAAAAGTATTTATGTACATGTTTCAATACAGCCAATATTTAATAAAGTTTCTATCAAATGACATCTTTTGATCCCACACTAAGCAAATGTTACCATTTGATTCAATAGAGTTGTTAAATGTCAGCTTTTGAAAATCACTGAATAAGAAATGTTACCTTATGAAACAAACAGATTTATTTATTCAGAATATGCCTATTAAACATGTAATTTTCCACAATCAGGTTCTAGACAGTCACAGGCAGTATTTTCATTATCTTCATTTTCAGTGATATTGTTTTCATATAAAACGTCACAATACAATTTCAAGGACGGTTCATTTTTCCAATCTTCTCCAAACTGTTTTACCAGTAAACTGCCAACATCCTTTTTCTTTGCGCGTTTTATGAAATGACTTAATTCTTTCTCTTCTAAATTGGCATTGGTCAAGTTGGTATTGCGCTTTAATAACTTTTAACCCTTTTCTCATTCAACGCTTTGACTACTGCTTCAATTAATACAATACAATCACAAAAATAACGTTAGGGAAACTGGGTGTGAGGTATATGTCAGTGTATTGGTGTATTTAGTAAGCAGAATCGCCGAGTTCGCTGTCTTTTAGCAAAATCACAAATCTTTTTGGTTAATTTTAAAAATTCAAATTTTCAGGTATATATTAGCTATTGACAAAACTTTTTAGAAAGCAGGACCGCCGAGTTAGCTGTCTGTCACAAACCTTTTTCAGAAATTTTAAATATTCAAGTCTATATTTGCTATTGAAAGAACTTTTTTTTAGCAAGCAGAACCGCTAGGTGTGCTGTGAGTTTAACATGTCCACAAACTTACAGAGTTGTTTTTTTTACGTAGATATTCAAGTATATATTTGCTATTGACAAAACTAGTTTAAGAACGTTTAAATTTTTATTAACAAACCAAAAGTTTAACTTAATGCTCAACGGGGCAAAAATCTATTTGATTATTTCGGAAATATATTTGATACTTTCTGAAATACAATTGGAAAAGGTGTATATGTTTACACATCTCCCCTGTGATCGGACTCACATTGAAATATTTATCTAAGCTTTTAATATCAAAGAATTTCCAATCTTTACCTAAAAAGTGTACAGTGCCGTGCTGGGATATTACTTCTTAATATTTTTTTTTAGTAGTAATAACTGTAATTTTTCTGAGGTCCCTACCAATTAAGCGATCAGCAGATAACAAACTGTGACCACACAAACGAAACGTTATCATGATTTCTTTCAAAGATGCAGGGGACTCTTTTGTTAACCAAAACATAAGTCTGTCAAATATAAAAGAATTTTTATTTTGCGTATATATTGTATGTCGTTTAAAGATCCATTCTCTTTAAGAGTGTTCAAGTGATTGAACAAGATAGTTGTGCCCCTACCAGCCATATCTTCAGTCTATATCCGATCCTTGATTAATACTCGCCACGTTCACTGCTTCTTCATCCATTTTTAAGAAACCTTTATCAAAGATGAGTGAGAAAATACTCCGAAGTCACAACGGATAATTCAATTTCTTGGCTCAGGAGAATACATTTCAGTGTTTTGCCAATTTTGACATCCAAACCTCAGAATATGAAACTACAAGCTGAACAGAAAAAGAAACAAGTCCATGGATTTTGTGTTGCCATAATGTCTTATCGATTCGATTGTCGATTTAATCAATACACAATCGAAAAATTCCAAATCGATCCATTTGATCAGCAAATGTACCCATTTTGATACGACTTTAGCAACGTCTTACATATTTACTGAGAAAATGACACTTTTTGATATTAAAGGCTCCACCACTGCTGTGTTTGAGTAAAAATGACACCTTTTGTACCGAAAGCAGCTATTGACGTGGATTTTTCTACGAAATTAGCCTTCTTTTTAACTTGATAATTGCATAAATAGATAGAATTCAGTGTTTATAGTCAGATAGCAAAAAAAAAAAAAAACGAGATTGAAGCTGAATGCGTAAATGTCACCTTTTGTTCCTAACCTCCTCATTTGATTACAATATAAAATGATTAGTTGCTTTAAAATTTAATATGACACAATCAAAAATTTGTTGTTATACTTTAGGAGAAATCAATTGGTGAAAATTTCTCTTTGTGTGTTAAAGTATATATACAGGATATACAGGTTTCTTACCAACAATTTCAAATACCATATTTAATTATATATAATTTTTTCAGTTTTGTAACTCTTTTTTGTTGTAAACTTTTACATATTCTTACAGTAAAAATTATTTCTTAAATCAATTCTTGGTCTATAGAAAATAATATAATGATTTAACAACCCTTTCAAGAAAAATTGATTTTATGGGCTTTCATGTGTGAGATAATGTGCCATTTGAAAGGGTTTTTAAAAATGACAAGTTGTGTGTAATTTATAAAATATTTTAACGCAATATAATAGAAACTATGTAAATTCTTTTCTTTTAAAGAAAGCTTTTTCTTTAACTCCAATTTGATGTATAGGTGATTTCCCGCAATTTGTAAGATAAAGCTTCGACCGAAAAAAGGAAAAAATAATATATGATGATATGAGTAGCCCAAAAACTAAATGTCTGCTTTTATATTGGCATTTCCCTTAAAAATACCTCAATAGAAATATTAATAAGTCAATTATTATACCCTATACCACTATGTGGTTTGGGTATAATGACTTTGTGCTGCTGTTTGTAACAACCAAAAATATTTGACCTAGACCCATCTTTAATTATACCGATCGAATCAGAATCACTTTCTGAGTTGATTTAACAATGTCCGTCCGTCCGTCCGTCCGTCCGTCTGTGTGTCCATGTAAAGCTTGTAATCAAACTGCAGGTCGTAAATATGAATATATTTTGATGAAATTTGGTATATAAGCTTTTATCGGCCATGGGATGAATGCTATTGAAATTGGTGAGAATCGGTCCATGTTCAGACCTAGCCCCCATACAAATTACCCCTATGAAATCGACATAAATTGCCATAAGATCCAAATTGTCATATGGATCTTACTCACATTGGGTTTTATATGCGTTCTTTACGTCCATTAATGGGTAGTCCAAAAATGATCCCTTTGGCCCCATATAAAGCTGCTTCCCGATCTTCACTTAAATCTATTAAAAAACAAAAATATTGCACTGATTCTTCTCAGATTTTGTTTGTATATATTTTTGCAAAATACAAGAGACTTTACCAAACATGATCAGGATCGGTCCATTTTTGGACCTAGTCCCCATATAGATATAGCATCCGATATAAACTTTTTCATATCTGCAGCCAAAAAAATTAATAAAAATCTGACTCAAATTTGGTTTTTGCTTATTTTCTATGTCCAGTTAGTTGGGCCTAAGAGATAGGGCATGTTATAGGGTATCATATCGTCGGTCTAGACCGACTATAATTTTCTTACTTGTTTTTATATTATGTTCCGTCAATATGTGAATTTTATTTATACTTATTGTGTTATTCGTATTATGTGTCTATTAAAGACATTATACGAATGAGATATTACTTTCTTTTAAATTGAATTGAAAAATTTTTACGCAATATATTGATGTTGTACTGAATATTATGGTTAACATAATTTTCTTGTAATTTCATATATAACAAATACAATTTTATGTATTTGAGCTATCTATTTATATTTCGAAAGAATGCAATTCAAACGAAAATGATTATCAAAAAATATTTATTCAACAAGTTCAATTTAAATTTTTTCAATTATTTTATTTAACATTTATGTACAATTTTAACATTTCATTTGAGCCTAATTACTATTTACATAGTTGAGGATTGTTTTTCATTCATTTTAATTTACAAAATTTTTGAACATATATAAAAACATAACTTTATTGGAGGAAAAACTTTACACAAACCTATTTGATGTTTTAATTTTTCTAAAAACAACTAATATTAAATAAACAGCTAAACGGGTTAATATATTCATAGATTTTTAGAAATTCATGTTGGTGTAAATCACATAAATATAGAGCAAAGGCGATAGATTATACAATGCAAAATAACAAATTTCTGACATTTTTCTACGTTTGTATAAACTGTGAAGTGCATTTAATTTGTTACAGGTTTTTATTGCCATTCACTAATAAGTAAAAAAAAAATATTAAGCATTCTTTAAGGATGTTTAAAATAGCATTCAAATTTATGACGATTTCCGCTAGGTTAATTATTTGCAATTGACAGTGTTTTGTATATATCTATATATATAAAAAGAAGTGTACATTTTGATTGTCACTCCATAACTCGAGAACGGCTCGACCGATTGCCATAAAATTTTTAGGGAAGGTACAGGGAGGAGTGATGATGGTTAGTTGATTTTGAAATCCAAAATCGGTCTAGCCATTCTCCAGTTATGATTTTTTTCCTGAAAAAATTCAACATTTGAAAAAAAAAGTTTAAATTTCGGTTCGACCTAACGAAAAAAATCTATCCAACCTAATACACAAACTCATACATACACACATTCATTTGATTGACAGCATACAAATGTCAAACAGATGAACCTGTTGAAATGCACATGTTTGCAAATCACTTTCTTTCACTCTTGGATTCTGATACAGCCGGTCATACATTCGCTGCTTTCCAATTGGAATTTTATTACAAGTGATTTTTTTTTTTTTGGAGTTTCATAAATATTGGTAAGTATTGAAAATTTAAAAGGTGATTTTAAGTGTGTTCAGTGCAAAAAATGTGTTTGGATTCCAGAAAACATAGTGAAAAGTGATTTTTTTTCCATAATTTCATCTTATTGCATCATCCATTTAGCGTGTACTCAATATCGAATTCATTCGTAATGTGGACATTGTTGTTACTGCGTACGGTGCTTTTTTTATATCCCATTTCAATAATGGATGATCCAATACGATGAAATTATGGAAAAAAATGGAATATAATTGAATTTTGGAAAACACTATTTCTTCATTCTTTTACAACAAATAAATAAATGAATACGCGAAACCAAATAAATATTTCTTATGATCTTAAGCTAATAAAATTGAATCATCTCAATTAATCATTCAAAAACACCATATTTTTTAAATAATAAACCATGTTTTTTTTACATACTTTCCAAATAAACAAAACAATTTTGTTTTACTTTAATGATTTTTTGAGAAAGTTTAATTAAATGCAACGCATAACAGCACTCACACAACAACAATACTTTTTTGAATTATTCTTAAATAAACAATACTTAATTCATATTGAATTAATTTCATTGATTTAGAAAAAAAAAATGCCGCCAATCAGACGATCAACTATAGGTCGACGTACGCGTAATTCTACCTATAGATTTAATCAAAGGAGATCGCAAAGTTTAGAGCAACACTCACAACAAAATCAAGTACAACAATTACGAAACGCACGTCGTCATAGATCGGCAGATCCAAATCCATTAAATCCAGCATCGAGACGAACGACACGACTTTCACGTCGTGCTGTGCAAGAGATGGAATATGCTGCTTTCGCTTACAATAGCGAAAATGTTTATAGTGAACATGCCAATATTGGTGGAATGACGGTGAGATGTCCACATTGTGATGCAGCCAAATTTCAAGGTGAAACGCCTGGCATGTGTTGTGCTATTGGCAAAGTGAGACTGCCAGCATTTGAATCTCCCCCCGATCCACTTCATTCATTCATTTTTGGAACGTGCCAAACATCTAAGCATTTTTTGGCTCACATTCAAGAATACAATGCGGCATTTCAAATGACTTCTTTTGGTGCGAGCAAAATTGTAAGAGACAATTTCATGCCGACTTTTAAGGTGATTACTTCATGCGGAATATCATATGAAAAATGTGATCTGAGCAGCAATTTTTTTGATGTGTTCAAGAATTCTGACCCAACATCTAATTACATTTCACAAATATTACAGATTCAAGGTCAGATTTATCATCGAGTTGGTTCCTTATTGCCATATCCTGATGCTGATCATCAATTTTTGCAAATCTATTTTATCTATTTTAAAACCGCTCTCGATCGTATGCCAACTGATGATCACAGAATCGTTATCAGGGCAGACAAAACGCCCTTTTAATGTACCAACAATTGATGAAGTGGCCATTGTAATTGTTGGAGACCAGTTTCAATCTCGCGATATTGTGCTACATCGAAGAAATGAAGAATTACGGCGTGTTTCAGAGCTTCACCGCAGCTATGATGCATTACAATATCCATTATTGTACTGGAAAGGTGACGACGGCTATCATATCAATATACGCATGATAGATCCACAAACCGGTAAAATATATATGAATTCAATTTAATATGTATTTATTTAAAAACAAGAAGACATGATTTTAATTTTCTGATAATGTATTCGTACGTTTAACAATATTACCATCGACATATGTTGGCAGTCCGCGCCACGTGCACGAATATACGCAAGATGCAATGTCATACGTTCGCAAATATGGTCGTCCCGACCTATTCATAACATTCACATGCAATCCACAGTGGGCTGACATAAAAAACAATTTATTTGATGGTCAGAATCCAACAGATCGACACGATATAACAGCACGTGTATTTCGACAGAAAGTAAAAGCACTGATGGATTTGATTATCAAATTGCGAATTTTTGGAGAGGTGCGTTGCTGGATGTTTTCCATTGAATGGCAAAAGAGAGGGCTGCCACACGCGCACATCTTGATATGGCTGGTTCGTAAAATAACACCCGATCAAATTGATAACATTATATCAGCTGAAATTCCAGATGAAATCAGCGATCCAGAATTATTTGAAGTTGTCACGAAAAATATGATCCATGGCCCTTGCGGTTAAATAAATTTGAATTCACCATGCATGATCGATGGAAAATGTTCAAAACGGTATCCAAGAGCATTTACTTCGGATACAATTACAGGTGACGACGGATACCCGTTGTACCGACGTCGGTCACCGGAGGATAATGGCCATACAACAATAATTAAAATACGTAATCAAGACATTGATGTTGATAATCGTTGGATTGTGCCTTATTCTCCACTATTGTTAAAAGTATTTCAGGCTCACATAAATGTTGAGTACTGTAACTCTGTGAAGTCGATTAAATACATATGCAAATATGTGAATAAAGGCAGTGATATGGCTGTTTTTGGAGTAGCTGGTGATAATAGCAATGATGAAATCGTTCAATATCAAATGGGGCGCTACATTAGCACTAATGAAGCTCTTTGGAGAATTTATTCATTTCCAATTCATGAGCGATATCCTGCTGTTGTTCATTTGGCTGTTCATCTTCAAAATGGCCAGCGTGTGTATTTTACCGATGCAAATGTACAGCAGAGAGCAGCACAGCCACCAGCAACAACATTAACTGCATTCTTTCAATTGTGCGAAAACGATGATTTTGCCAGAACGTTGCTGTATTCAGATGTAACGCATTATTTCACTTGGACTGCAAAGAAATGGCAACGACGTAAACAAGGAACCCCTGTTGATGGCCATCCGGGTGTTTTTTTTGCAGATACCATGGGAAGATTATACACAGTTCATCCAAACAATGCAGAATGTTATTATTTGCGGTTGTTGTTAGTAAATGTTGTTGGACCACGTTCATTTCAACATTTGCGAACAGTAAATGGTCATTTATGTGTGACGTATCGTGAAGCATGTGAACAATTGGGTTTGCTTGAAAATGATGCGCATTGGGATTTAACGCTTCACGATGCATCCACTGCTTCTTCTCCACATCAAATACGTATGTTATATTCCATAATCATATCAACATGTTTTCCATCAAATCCACTTGCATTGTGGAATAAATATAAAGATTTTATGGCAGAAGACTATTTGATTCGAATGCGTCATCAGACAAGAAACGCTGATTTGGTGATTTCACTGGAAATGTATAATGAGGCATTGATAGCGATTGAAGATATGTGCCTTACGATTGCAAATAAAGCATTGGGGCAATTAGGTTTGTCATCACCCAATCGTCCAATGCATGATTTATTTGATCGAGAATGGCAACGTGAACAACAGTATGATCCCAATGAATTGCGAACATTTGTGAATTTGAATGTTCCCAAATTAAATGACCATCAAAAACATGTCTATGATACCATCATGCAAGCTGTACAAAATGAAGTCGGTGGATTATATTTTTTGGATGCGCCTGGTGGTACGGGAAAAACATTTGTGATATCACTGATTTTGGCAGCCATTCGATCGGAACGAAAAATTGCATTGGCACTTGCTTCTTCGGGAATCGCTGCTACTCTATTGGATGGTGGACGAACAGCACACCCTGCATTAAAATTGCCGTTGAATGTGCAGGTGAGCTTATATTTATTAATTACTCACTTTAAAATTTAATAAATATTAATTAAAATGTAATTATTCTCAAACTAACAGGTGATTGAACATCCCACGTGCAATATTTCAAGAAATTCTGCGATGGCAAAAGTTTTGCAACAAGCAGCAATTATTCTATTGGATGAATGTACAATGACGCATAAAAAATCGCTGGAAGCATTACACCGTACAATGCAAGATCTACGTCAGAATCAAGAAATTTTTGGTGGAGCATTGATATTATTGTCAGGCGATTTTCGTCAAATATTGCCTGTGGTTCCACGATCAACACCGGCGGATGAGATCAACGCATGTTTAAAGTCTTCTCTTCTGTGGCGACATGTGCAAAAATTGACATTGAAAATAAATATGCGCGTTCAATTGCACAACGACCAATCTGCAGATCGGTTCTCGAAGCAATTGTTAGATATTGGAAATGGCAAAGTTCGAGTCGATAATACAAATGGATTGATTATATTGCCTAACAATTTTTGTACCATTCTCCATTCAACAGAAGAGTTGATTGAAAGTGTGTTTCCAAATATTGTTCAAAATTACAGGAATCTTAATTGGTTGAGAGAACGCGCAATACTGGCACCAAAAAATGTACACGTCAATGGAATCAATTATCAGATTCAAGAAAAATTGCCAGGTGCAGGGACATCATATAAATCTGTTGATAGCGCAATGAATGCAGATGATGCAGTGAATTATCCAATTGAATTTTTGAATTCATTGGAGCCACCTGGTATGCCACCGCATTGTTTGAATTTAAAGGTTGGCTCATCAATTATTTTACTACGGAATTTAAATGCACCAAAATTGTGCAATGGCACAAGATTGGCAGTAAAAAAATTGATGCCGAATTTAATTGAAACCACAATATTGACCGGAACAGCGAAAGGTGAAATTGTGCTCATACCATGTATTCCACTGATTCCAACAGACATGCCATTTGAATTTAAGCGTTTGCAATTCCCAGTGCGTCTATCATTTGCCATGTCCATCAATAAGGCGCAAGGACAAACGCTTCAAATATGCGGATTAAATTTGGGGGAGCCGTGCTTTTCACATGGACAGCTATACGTGGCCTGCTCAAGAGTTGGAACTCCAAATTGTTTGTTTGTGCTCGCTTCAAATGGGCAAACGAAAAATATTGTATATCCAAATGTTTTGGATTAACATTAATAATTTTTGAATACAATGCATTCATTTCATAAAAAAAATTTAGAATATTTCATTTCTTTTTTTGGTTGGTTGCAACGAAGTGCATCGGGGTCCGCTAGTTTTATTATACAAATTATTTTACCATAAAATTTATTATTGTTTAAATGACATGCATAAATTAAGAAATTGAGGTAATGTGGAAACATTTAATGGAGTAAATTGTAACGTATTGCAAAAACAATGATTATGTGTTTTGTTAAAATTTTATTGATGGAATGTTACAATTATATGATAAAAATGCTAATTATATCATACGATATTATATGTTGTCTTATAGAAAAATAAACAAATATTCAGTAAAATCTATAGAACTTATTGCGAATTCCCAAAGTTATTATTTTCAATGTACATAGGCAGATAAAATGACTATCTTAACTAAAAATTTTATTAATTTTATAGTAGCTGCAAAACAACCTAATATAGATACGTTATATATTCTGTTCTCTTAAACCGAGAATTTAACCTATGCAACACTTATTAATACAGACTGTAATAAAATTTTTAATATAGCTTTTATCACTTTGCGACATGTTGTCTAGCAATAAATAAAATAAGATAAAAAGAAGTCATTAAATAAAAAAAATAACACAATTAAGAAAATTGTAGTCGGTCTAGAGTTACATGTATAAACCCATTTATATACAAACGTATACAATACTATTGGAATACCCTTATTATTATCATTTAATGTTTATTCAGACCATTGTTTTGTTTTTGTTTAGTTTACATATATTTTTTGAAACAATACAAATACTACGTTGTTTCATATTGTTGTTTCTTACATACATTATGTAAGAGTAAATAGAAAGGCATGCACAATCATGATCCGTAGTTTAAACTTTTTACATTACATTTTTATTATTTGACATTATTATAAGAAGACTTGTAAATTATATGACGCCAGAGTCTGATTTCGGAAGCCATAGCGTGAATATAATAATTAGTCTTTAAATAAAACATTATCCTTGCATACTTATAAACTTAAATAAAAATTATCCTTTAATAAAGAAAATAATTATTTTAAATATAAAATAAATAAAATATATTTTAAATAAATAATCAACGTCGTATTTATTTCGAATAAGAAATCTACGACAAAATTCTAGACCGACTACAGCTTTTCAAAAAAGTATAAGGCTTCAAAATTTAATAAAAGCTCGCCAAGTAGCCAAGTAGCCCAGCCAAATAGCAAATGCCCAGACTATTTTTTTGCCAAAAAAAAAACTAGCTCATGAAATTCAATGAAATTTTTTTCAACTTTGAGAAATTGATTAGAGCCATAATTTTTATACCCTCCACACCTCAGTGGCAGAGGGTATATATAGGTTTGTCATTCCGTTTGTAACGCATCGAAATAAATTCCTGAGACCCCAAAAAAATATATTTTCTTAATCCTTATAATAAGGGAAGTTGATTTATCGATGACCATCTGTCCGTCTGTCTGTGGAAATCACGATCACGCCGTGAATATCTAAGCTAGACCGTTCGTTTTTATACAAGATCGTTTACTGACATCCCAAATGAGTTGCTTTTTAAAATCGTCAAAATCGGTCAAAGGGTTCACGAGCTATGAATGAAACTTTGAAAAAACTCTTGAAAAAATAAAATTTTTCAGTTTGTTTCTTGTTTTTCTTAAGATATGTTGTACATGTTGTAATTCTTCATATTGTTGAAGTCATTACAGTTGTGTATATATTAATACTGCACGCGTCACATTGGCCTAAGCAAGCTTTACCACATATTTTTTTATCATTAAAATTAAATATTAAAAATTAAAAATTAATAAAAATAAAAATAAAAAATGCAAAATGAAAAATGGAAAATGGAAAATGGAAAATGAAAAATGAAAAATGGAAAATGGAAAATGAAAAATAAAAAATGGAAAATGAAAAATGAAAAATGGAAAATGAAAAATGAAAAATGAAAAATGAAAAATGAAAAATTAAAAATGAAAAATGAAAAATTAAAAATGAAAAATTGAAAATCGCAAATCGCAAATGGAAAATAAAAAATGGAAAATGAAAAATGAAAAATGAAATTGAAATATGAAAAATGGAATATGAAAAGTGGAGAATGAAAAATGAAAAATTAAAAATGAAAAATTAAAAATGGAAAATGAAAAATGAGAAATTAAAAATGAAAATGAGAAATGGAAAATGGAACATGAAAAATTAAAAATAAAAATTGTAAAATGGAAAATGAAAAATGAAAAATGGTAAATGAAAAATGGAAAATGAAAAAATGGAAAATGGAATATGAAAAATGAAAAATAAAACATGGAAAATGAAAAATTAAAATTGAAAAATGGAAAACTAAAAATGAAAAATAAAAAATGGAAAATGGAAAACGGAAAACGGAAAATGAAAAATTAAAAATGGAAAATGGAAAATTTAAAACGAAAAATGAAAATTGGAAATTGGAAAATGGAAAATGGAAAATGAAAAATGAAAAATGGTAAATGAAAAATGGAAAATGAAAAAAATGGAATATGAAAAATGAAAAATGAAAAATAAAACATGGAAAAATGGATAACTAAAAATAAAAATGAAAAATGGAAAATGGAAAACGGAAAACGGAAAATGAAAAATAAAAAATTAAAAATAAAAAATGGAAAAAGGAAAATTTAAAACGAAAAATGAAAATTGGGATATGGAAAATGATAACTGGAAAATGAAAAATGAAAAATGGAATATGGAAAGTGAAAAATGAAAAATGAAAAATGGAAAATGAGAAATTTAAAATGAAAAATTTTAAATGGCAAATGGAAAAATTAAAAATTAAAAATTAAAAATTAAAAATTAAAAATTAAAAATTAAAAATTAAAAATTAAAAATTAAAAATTAAAAATTAAAAATTAAAAATTAAAAATTAAAAATTAAAAATTAAAAATTAAGAATTAAAAATTAAAAATTAAAAATTAAAAATTAAAAATTAAAAATTAAAAATTAAAAATTAAAAATTAAAAATTAAAAATTAAAAATTAAAAATTAAAAATTAAAAATTAAAAATTAAAAATTAAAAATTAAAAATTAAAAATTAAAAATTAAAAATTAAAAATTAAAAATTAAAAATTAAAAATTAAAAATTAAAAATTAAAAATTAAAAATTAAAAATTAAAAATTAAAAATTAAAAATTAAAAATTAAAAATTAAAAATTAAAAATTAAAAATTAAAAATTAAAAATTAAAAATTAAAAATTAAAAATAAAAATTAAAAATTAAAAATTAAAAATTAAAAATTAAAAATTAAAAATTAAAAATTAAAAATTAAAAATTAAAAATTAAAAATTAAAAATTAAAAATTAAAAATTAAAAATTAAAAATTAAAAATTAAAAATTAAAAATTAAAAATTAAAAATTAAAAATTAAAAATTAAAAATTAAAAATGAAAAATGGAAAGTGGAATATGGAATATGAAAATATAAAAATGAAAAATGGAAAATGAAAAATGAAAAATGAAAATTGAAAAATGAAAAATGAAAAATGAAAAATGAAAAATGAAAAATGAAAAATTAAAAATGAAAAAAGAAAAATGAAAAATCAGCAGGTAACAAACTGTGACCACACAAACGAAACGTTATCATGATTTATTTCAAAGATGCAGGGGACTCTTTTGTTAACCAAAACATAAGTGTGTCAATAATAAAAGAATTTTTATTTTGCGTATATATTGTATGTCGTTTAAAGATCCGTTCTCTTTAAGAGTGTTGAAATGATTGAACAAGATAGTTGTGCCCCTACCAGCCATATCTTCAGTCTATATCCGATCCTTGACTAATACTCGCCACGTTCACTGCAACTTCATCCATTTTTAAGAAACCGTTATCAAAGATGAGTGAGAAAATACGCCGAAGTCACGCGGATAATTCAATTTCTTGGCTCAGGAGAATACATTTCACTGTTTTGCCAATTATGACATCCAAACCACAGAATATGAAACTACAAGCTGAACAGAAAAAGAAACAAGTCCATGGATTTAGTGTTGCCATAATGTCTCATCGGTTCGATTGTCGATTTAATCAATACACAATCGAAAAATTCTAAATCGATCCATTTTCTTACGTATTTACTGAGAAAATGACACTTTTTGATATTAAAGGCTCCACCACTGCTGTGTTTGAGTAAAAATGACACCTTTTGTACCGAAAGCAGCTATTGGCGTGGATTTTTCTACGAAATTAGCCTTCTTTTGAACTTGATAATTGCATAAATAGATAGAATTCAGTGTTTATAGTCAGATAGCAAAAAAAAAAAGCGAGATTGAAGCTGAATGCGTAAATGTCACCTTTTGTTCCTAACCTCCTCATTTTATTACAATATAAAATGATTATGATACAATCAAAAATTTGTTGTTATACTTTAGGAGAAATCAATTGGTGAAAATTTCTCTTTGTGTGTTAAAGTATTTATGCAGGTTTCTTACCAACAATTTCAAATACCAGATTTAATTATATATAATTTTTTTGATGACTTTCAGTTTTGTAACTCTTTTTTGTTGTAAACTTTTACATATTCTTACAGTAAAAATTATTTCTTAAATCAATTCTTGGTCTATAAATGGCAAATGGAAAATGAAAAATTAAAAATTAAAAATGAAAAATGGAAAGTGGAATATGGAATATGAAAATATAAAAATGAAAAATGAAAAATGAAAAATGAAAAATGGAAAATGAAAAATGAAAAATGGAAAATGGAAAATGAAAAATGAAAATTGAAAAATGAAAAATGAAAAATTAAAAATGAAAAATGAAAAAAGAAAAAAGAAAAATGAAAAACGGAAAAAATTAGAAATAGAAAATGGAAAACGAAAAATGAAAAGTGGAAAATGGAAAATGAAAAATGGAAAATGAGATATTAAAAATGAAAAACATAAAAAGGAAAAACGAAAGATGCATATTAAAAAGTGAAAAATGGAATATGATAAAAAAAATTAAAATTGAAAACGAAAAAGCTGGAGGGTATCAAAGATTCGGCCCAGCCGAATTTAACACTCTTACTTGTTTTTTCTTTATATACCTATGACTACTCAGATATGAAGTATTGTTTTATTACCACGTTGTTAACATATTGCGCATTGAAGCCGAAAATGGGAAATTTTTTGGTAAAATTTTAAAACTCCTTTTTCAAGTTTTAAAAAATTTTCTTAAACAAAATTTTAAAAATTGGATCTAGCACTTTAATGTTTTGTTAAATTTATGTTACAGATGAACTGTGTGAATTTTTAATTTTTAATAATTTTATAACAAAATTGGTTAAAATTTGTTTTAATTTATATTCGCGAGCAATAAGCAGATATTTCCACCAAAGACATATCACAATGGATTATCTTGATCCCAGGAGCATTAAAAGGTTAAATAATTAAAAATTTACCGAATTATTTTACTTGAATTCTAAATAGTGGTTTCATCGAGTTTAATAGAAAAACTCGTTTTCGGTAATTTTTATTAAAAATATCTTAAAATCCAAAGCTTGGTAAACGATGGGTTAACGTTCTCCGATTTATCTCAAATTTTAGGAACGGAATAGCCCTTAAAAATATTTGAATTCTTTGAATAAATTGTTTTTTATTAGCTTGGAGTCATATGTGACCCCAATTCCAAAAGGGTTAATGGGAACACTTTATTTTTTTTCCGAAACCCTAGGCTATTGAGATAAATTATAACACTTAAAAGTAGCAAAGTGATGTACTTTTGATACAAAGAACTTAGAAGTAGTACATTTACAGAATATTTTACAAATATCCAATTTTTGTCGAAATACGAAAAAATAAAATCCTTGTCGAAAAAATTGTGGTGCAGCAATTTACCTAAAAATTCACACAGTTAATCCGTTGTATACATTTAACAAGACCTTAAAGAGCTAGAAAAATTTTTTAAAATTTTGTTTAAGAAAATTTTTAAAAACTTGGAAAATGAGTTTTCAAATGTTATCAAAAAAATTTCCGTTTTCGGTCTCAATGCCTAATACGTTAACAGGGTGGTAAGAAAATAGTACTTCATATCTGAGTACTTACTGGTATAGAGATTCAAACCAAATGTTTGCTTTAATTAATTTCTAAAAGTTAAAAAAATGCCATCAAATTTCATGACTTAGTTTTTTTTTTTTGGCACGAAACTGGTCTGGGGCCTTTGATTTTTCTTGGCGAGTTTTACTCGATTGCGAAGTTTTAAAGCTTTTTGGTAATTTAATACTCATCGCGAATTATATAACAATTTGTCGGAAAAATTAAACTATAGAACGAAATTTTCGTAAAATCTGAAAAAGTCATATTTTCCCCATATAAACACACTTGAAATTTTCGATCGCCTTGAGCCACCTCTAAATGTTTTTTAATTGGCCCAAAACTTTGTATTTCTCACTTTTTTTGCTATTCGCATATTTCTAGGTGGTGCGACCGAGAGTTTGAATAATTTTTTTTGCTCCATATAATGAAGGACCACCCTAATCTGCATACTCAACAACTATTTCCCAAAACAAAGCCGTCAAGCCGAACCTAAATCACAGCAATTAATTCAGCAATCTGGGAAAACAGTATGAGAAAATCATTCAAAACTGAATCAGCGATTCCATTGCAAATTCGTCGGTTATAGCCAAAGAACAATATGCTTCCAAAAAACAGCAAAGTGCAGTGCTCCAAGTTAATCTCATAGCAAATATAATCAAAGTTGATAAACGAACAAAACAATCTCTAGGTTTAATAATTTTGATATAGAGAAGGTAATTGATATCATTTGGCATAAACGACTAATATATATAGTGCTCTGGCTAATAAAATAGTTGTTTTTAGATCTAATGGAACACTGCCACAACATTTATTGTACTCATTTTATGCTTCCAATTTTCTACACCATCATACCTTATTATTGCTTAATTGCAGATGATTGTGCCCTCAGTACTTTAAGCAAACTCACTACGAAATTTTCAAAGAAAGTGGAAAAATTATTTGCCGCTTGATTTTTTGATCCTCTATCAAACGTTGCTCTTAAGTCTATAAACAAAAAACATATATTTTTATCGTTTCTTTAAACTTAATTGATACAAATTAACAACAGTTGAATATCCTGCTCTAAATCTTATAAAGATGTAGTTTGTTTAGCCAAAAACTTTCTTTAAACTTAATTGATACAAATTAACAACAGTTGAATATCCTGCTCTAAATCTTATAAAGATGTAGTTTGTTTAGCCAAAAACTCTTATGGAAACTTTTTGCAACTGTATTCAAAATAAATATTCCGTGATGATTATTCACAAGTTCCTTGTCACCTTTTAAATAAACTGGGAAAATTATGTTTACCATGAGTTTCATATCTAATTTGGTGGATTCAGACATGAAGTTTTACTGTTTCGTAATGATAAATAAATGATTACCAGTTAATATTTTAGTTCATCACAACTTAATTGTGTGCCTCAAAATACATAAACGCTTATTTTTCATTGTGCTAATACAAAATTTCAGTTGATTAAATTTTTAACAACACTTTTACTTCACTTCTCTAACAACTAACACAGAAATATAAAATTTCATTCAAATGCTTTTAACAAGGAAAGGACATGATTGCAAGTACAACTAAGTGTTGCCAACAAAACTTCTAAATACTGAGGTTGCTGTTACAAGTCCTAGTCCTTGTTTTAGAAAATTCCTGCATAGATCAAAATGCAAAATAAAAAAAGCGCAACAAAACAAAAATAAATGAATGTTATACAGATAAGAAGACAGGCCAATTTACAAGAACATGTCAGTGATGACAGAGCCACAAGTTAACTTTAGTGCTGTATAAATTTGTTTCAGGGAATGAACAGCAGAGATAATAATAGTTCTAGCATTTGTAATTCAATTTTATATTTTTACAAAAAGATAACAAGGAAATAAAATGAATTGAGTGAATAGTTTAAGATCTGAGACAAAAGGAGTATAAGCAAATTTTTTTAATCTAAAATATAATGTATTTAGTTTTTATAATATTATTCTAAAATATCTAATGTTAAATTTTTAATTCAATTTCTTTGTTCTTATTTCTCTCTCTTAAAGGTTTCCTCTACAAACACAAATTTTATCAATGGTTATGGTCCTGGTTATAGTAATATGACCAATAATGATTTAGTACATTATGATGTACCCAAAAACATCCACAAACGTATTCAATGTGATGTCAATTTTGAGGTATAGTTTAATTAGTGTTATTACAACATATTAGTTTATAAACATTAAGTATTATCATGACTCCAAATAAGAGAAATATACGGTACTAAATTGTTTTATAACTTTTTGAAAGTTAAGGTGCAAATGAATATATACGCGCAGGGGGGTAAATTTGTATTTCAAAATACAATCACAAAAACAGCCTAACATGGGAGCACACATGTTACGGTGTGAGACGAAAAACAAAGTCGGTATGACTTATGATTGTATTGGTGAAAAAATTATGATATGTAATAACCTGTGTGAAAATGAAAAATGAAAAATAAAAAATTAAAAGTAAAAAATAAAAAATAATAAATGAAAAATAAAAAATGAGAAATATAACATGAAAAACGAAATATGAAAAATAAAAAATGAAAAATAAAAAATGAAAAGTAAAACATGAAAAATAAAAAAAAAAAAATAAAAAATGGAAAATGAAAAACGAAAAATTAAGAATGAAAAACGAAAAAAAAATAAAAAATGAAAACTCAAAAATAAAAAAAAATTTAAGAAAAATTAAAAATAAGAAATGAAAAATGAAAAGTAAAAAACGAAAAATAGCAAATGAAAAATATCAAAGGAAAAATGAAAAATAAAAAACGAAAAATTAGAAATTAACCGGTTGAAATAATAAAAATAAGCACACGACAAACCCCTTGAACAAAAAATAAGCTCTAGCAGCTCACTGCACATTGACTGGCCACAAACTTAATTTTGACGAAGTAGAAATTTTAGTGGGAGAGTGCAATTACAGAAAAAGATATACCTTAGAAATGCTTAACATTATTGGAGTTCCTAGAGAAAAAAGACTGAATTATAAAATAGATACTGACAAATGTACCCACGTTTACAAACACATTATAGATAAACACAGCAGAAAATATTTAGGGTTTTTATGTTGTAACAAAAATTATTTATGTATTTTTAGTTCGTTATTTGATTTTCAAAAAAACAATTATTGTTGTTACGATTTTATAAAAAATATTTAAATGTTTTTTGTTATTTATAAGAATTTTTGTGATATAATTTATAACTAGTTTTAATTCAATTGTCACTGATCAATTCACCCACGCACACAAATTGACCAATTTACATACGTACATAAACAAACAATAAGAAAATAAATATAGAGTAAAAGAGACCATTGAGTAAGAACAAGTGAACCAGTAAAGTGAACCTGCAGTTGATTGCTATAACTGATACATAGATGATGTTTTCTGTTTGATTTTAAAAAACTTCAATAAAAAAATCTTCAGTTACTAGATTTTTACACATCTCCCCTGTGATCGGAATTACATGAAATTTTTGCCAGTCATCTTGTTAGCATCAAATAGTTATAAGAAAATTTTTATTTCAAATTCGTAAAACAAAAAATATTATCAATAGGCATGAATGAAAATAACGGAGATTCCAACATTCTTTTATTATTTATATTTATGATATCGACGTTAATAATTTTTGCTGCCAAAAGCGCTATTTCGCTCAGCCCTCGGTTATTGTTGAAACACAAGCTAAATTAATGAGGCTCCAATTAGCACCGGATTTACATTAAGTTTTGTCTCCGCCAATATCAAGCAATTGCTTTTAAAAAAGGGCAGCAAATAGTTTATTTTGAAGGTGGCCGCCCATAGTTGTTGTTGTATTGTTAACAGTGCTGCATAATGATGAAGCTTTGAAATATGCATTTACTTTATTTATTAAGGTAGAGCGTGGAATAACCAGAAGTGATTGTCAAAAATCTCATGATAACAAAATGAAGGTACCGCCTTTCAAATCCTTCAGCTTCTAATGAATGAATATATTCCACTGAACATTAACCATATTGAATGCGATTTATTATTGCCGCCACCATATAAAGTAGCGGTAATATCCTATGAAATTATGACCAAAGCAATCTCATATTGGCAACGTTCTTTTAGCCAATATAAAGAAAATTAAAAACAAAATTAAAAATGTTTTACTGGGGATACCGGGAAAAATCAAAAACTTAGAATCTGCCTTCCATTTCAGTGACCTTAAACATTACCGAATCAAAATCTAATATTTTTTCTGCCAATAACTGCGGCTCGTATGTTTCAATAGGGTAAAAACATATGAAATCAACCAATGAGTTGACCGCACCGATTTCGAATTGGATGAATTTTGGTACGAAGGGAAAGTTAAACATAATAATAGCGATTGCCAACTTTCAGTGTCGTAGCTCTCGTATTTTCAGAATTATGGCCATTCCAAGTTGGCAAAAATCAATAAAAATGCACTCAGATACCTTAACACAATTTTTAATATCTCGAAAAGTATTCATTGTACGTTAATAATCAAGGGCTCATTTTACAGACTAAAACATGCGCCATTCCAAAAAAAATTTTTTTTCAAATTTTAGATCAAGGATAATGTAAATAAAAAAGGACTAAAATTTCCAAAGGATATTTCTCGAAAATCAATATTTTTAAAAATTTCAAAAAAAAATATGTTAATTCTTATTATGTTTTGTACAAGTCTGTCAAATTTCAATGTGGAGTCTTTATCACAACATGAGTTATTAAGAAAAAAGCAGGCGAAGGTTTATGTATTTCATGAAATGTACCAAAATACAAAAAGGTGACAAATTACAAAAAGAAGGACGTATCAAATGTAACGGAACTTTTTCGACTTTACAACCTAGACGAAATATTTATTGCCTGTTCACACAAAAAATTTACAAATATTTTATGACCTGTGGTCGGCTTATTGGCAGTAGCAAATTCAGTCCCTATTTAAAAAACATTTTATGACCCGTAGTTCACGCAAATTTTCCAATTCAAGAAAAGCAAGGCGTGTATTTTTGTACCTGTAATCTATTTTTTGTACCAAAAAAAACAGTATAAATCGTTCAGAGACTGTAAGTCAAACTTCAGTTGAATACTAGATTTCATAAGTGCTAAACGTCAAAGTGTTATAGTGTTAAAGTGACTTGATCGTTTGAAAAAACAAAAAAAAGAGACTAAATATTTAAATAAATTATAATTATTGTCAATACAAAAAAGTCGTGCACAATTCATTCGGTTGTGGTATTTAAAAAAAAAAATATGCCATTCCATTCAACATTTTGCTGTAATCCTTTTAAAAAATCCGGTCACACTGGGTGCAATAAAAGTTTAAGACAAGTCCAAGAATGGATGCTACAGTATACTAAGGATAAAAACATTACGATCTCAAATAAAATTTGTGGGACATGTAGAATAAAATTTTCGCATCTGAAGATATCATATAAATCTAATTTGGAAGAAGGTTCAGACATAAACGAAAATGTAGATACTTTCGATGACATTGCGTCAGGCACGGAAGAAGATGACATTGCGTCAGGCACGGAAGAAGTTGCTATTTCAAAATTAAACCAATCTTTACCGTATCTGGAACAATCTCCGATAAAAAAGAAGAAGTTACATCAAAAACGGTACAGAGATGGAAAATTCAGGAAAATAAGTGATTCGATTCAAGACAAAATTTTCCACGGTTCAGCACAATCAACTTCGCATATGTGCCCACAATCCGAAATAATAGAACAATTAAAAGAAAAGTTTAAAACATTAACAAAAAATAGCGAGAAAATCCAACTGCTAACAATTTTACCAAAAAGCTGGGCAATACATAAAATTGAGGAAGAATTCCTGGTTACAAACTATATCGCGCGAAAAGTTAAGCATTTGGTTGAAACAAAGGGTGTGATGAGTACGCCTAACCCAAAACTGGGAAGTCCAATTTCACCAGTGACAAGCAATTTAGTAAAATCCTTTTATGAATCCGATGACGTCAGCAGGTGTATGCCCGGACAGAAAGATTTCGTGTCTTTTTTTGAAAATGGTACAAAAGTCAGGAAAAATAAAAGACTTTTGCTTGGAAACTTAAGAGAACTGTACGCCTTATTCAAGGAACGACATGATGGAATAAAAATAGGTATTTCCAAGTTTTGCCAACTTCGTCCGAGGAATATAATTCTAGCAAATGCGAGTGGATCTCATAACGTGTGTGTTTGTACAAAGCATCAAAATGTGAAGCTGATGATTGATGCCATAAATTTAAAAAAATTAACTGCTGGTGTTCCGAATTATCAGCTTGAATGTTACAAAGATTGTTTGAAACAAATGACATGCATTCCATCTTCTTCAAAGTGTCACCTACGTAAATGTAACAAGTGTCCAGGAATTGAAAATTTAAAAGCAAAACTAAATCAATTACTAGAGCAAAATGATATTGATGAAATAACATATAAACAATGGGTAAGTGTAGATAGGGATAATTTGGAGACCATGATTGGCCAAGCCGACGTTTTTGTGGATTCCCTATGTGAAAAACTTGAAATTCTATTACCTCATTCATTTATTGCAAAACAGCAGGCAGCATATCTGAGCGAAAGAAAATCAAATTTGGAAGAAAATGAGTATATAGCAGTTTGCGATTTTTCAGAAAATGCTTCTTTTACTATTCAGGATGCAGTCCAGCAGTTCACTGGAACAACTCTCAGGCCACTTTATACCCAATTGCTATTTATTTTAAATCAGATGGAAAAACACAACATACAAACTTCATAATAATATCTGATTGTCTTGTACACGATTCTGTAGCTGTTCACCTGTTCCATCGCCACCTGAATGTATTTTTGAGAAAAAAGTTTAAAACAACCCCGAAGAAAATCACGTATTTTTCAGACGGTAGTGCTGCCCAGTTTAAAAATAAAAAGAACTTTATCAATTTATGTTATCATATGGAAGATTTTGGATGTAATGCTGAGTGGCATTTTTTTGCAACAAGCCATGGAAAAGGCCCAAGTGACGGTCTTGGAGGTATCGTAAAGAGAGAGGCACGTCGAGATAGTTTACAGCGTCCATTACAAGGTCAAATAACTACTCCAAAACAATTATATGAATGGTGCCTGCAAAATCTTTTGAACTGTAATTTCGAGTTTTTAAATCTAGAAGACCACGAAGAAGAAGCACGGTTCCTTCAAATTCGTTTTAAAGATTTGCGTACTATTCCTGGAACTCAAAAGCTGCATTCTATTGAACCTGTAGATAAAAAAAAATTAAAGTCAAGCGATACGCGGCAGATGCAGATTTTTTAATTGAAATCCTTCAGAAATAAATAAATATGCTGTAATAAAGTGTTTAATAATGATAATACATTATGTTGTACTTTTTATTAAAGGTTTAGCAATGGAGAAAAAGAGTTTAAGCAAAGAAAAGTCGAAAAAGTTCCGTTACATTTGATTTGTCCTTCTTTTTGTAATTTGTCACCTTTTTGTATTTTGGTACATTTCATGAAATACATAAACCTTCGCCTGCTTTTTTCTTAATAACTCATGTTGTGATAAAGACTCCACATTGAAATTTGGCAGACTTGTACAAAACATAATAAGAATTAACCTATATTTTTTTGAAATTTTTAAAAATATTGATTTTCGAGAAATATCCTTTGGAAATTTTAGTCCTTTTTTATTTACATTATCCTTGATCGAAAATTTGAAAAAATTTTTTTTTTGGAATGGCGCATGTTTTAGTCTGTAAAATGAGCCCTCGATTATTAACGTGCAATGAATACTTTTCGAGATATTAGAAATTGTGTTAAGGCATCTGAGTGCATTTTTATTGATTTTTGCCAAATTGGAATGGCCATAATTCTGAAAGTTCGAAGGCTATATGTCTGAAAGTTGGCAAATATTATTGTGCCGATCCATAGATCATGTGTACAAAATCTTATCAAATTTGGAGGTGATGAGGTCACAAATGTTAATATTTTCGGTTGATTTCATATGTTTTTACCCAATACATTCATTCAAATCAGCAATAATATTCGACTGTTCTCGTTGTAAATCTTGAGGTTATAAATCGCTCAACTAGTAGTCGACATCTTGTTTTTGTTTGTTTGTTTGTAGTAGGATTTCTCCCTAACTACTCGTCTGAGTTTTAAAATGTTGGTTTCAATATTTATAATGAGCCTTAAGGAAGCATCTCCAATATAAAGCGGATTTTTAATATAATATACATTGAGTACTATGACAGAGAGAGCTTTCAAATTTGTGTGATGTCACCTATTACTTATGTTAGTATCCATGACCAAAAAATGCGGGATCGGATAAGTGGGAGTGGCACCTGGCATAAAAAGTGTTAACTCAATATTATTTTTATCGAGTACTATGACAGAGACAGCTTTCCTAATTTGTCATCTGTTATTAATGTGAGTATGAGGCAAAAAATGTCCTGTATCGGACAAATGGGCGTGGCACCTCCCATGCAAAGAAAATATAAAATGGATTAGTGTAATAGTGAGAGCGTTGGGACTTGCGGGATTCCATACAAATTAAATACCGTGACTCAAACAAGTGACCACATGTTTCATTAAAGAGAGTTTGAGTTACTGTAAAAACAAAACTGCTCATCAGAATTTGCTCATTTTAGCTACTTACGTTTTGTTGTTCTGTCTGCAATAAGCCTACGTTCAGCAGGTTCAGTGGTACCGTTATCATTTCGTAACAAAATAAGTAAAAAGAATGCATGTTGTCAATTATTTGTGTTCATTAAAATAATAAGAAAATAAATAAAAATGACTATTAATATTTAGTGTAGCCAACATTGGCTGCAAGAACAGCTGCCAAACTTCTTGGCATACTATCCACCAAGTTTTGACAGCAGCTTGCTGGAATCCTCCCCCATGCTGCGTCGACCTGCGCCCACAAATCTTCAATACTTGTTGGAGTTCCAACCACTCCTCTTTTTAGTTCGCCCCAGAGGTGTTCAATCGGATTGAGATCAGGTGACTGGGGTGGCCATGGCAGTACTTTGAATCCACTGTCTATAAGCCATTTTTGTGTCATTTTGGCGGTGTGTTTTGGATCATTGTCATGGGTTTGTTTGTTAAATTTTTCGCATGTAGCAGGGAGGTTTCTTGACAAAATGTTAACATAATAGATGGCATTCATCTTGCCAACTATACATTGCATTGTTCCAACACCCTCTGTTATCATACATCCCCATATCATAACACTACCGCCACCAAACTTTAATGTCGGCTTCACATAACGAGCCTCCAAAGTACTACCAGGTTTACGCCATGTCCACACACGGCCATCTGACCCCAACCGATTAATTTTGGACTCCGAAAATATGACTTTCTCCCAATCATCCGCAGTCCAATGGGCATGAGCACGGGCGAACTCCAACCGTAGCTTTTTATGTCGTTGTGTCAGCAACGGTTTTTTGATTTTAACGTGCCCTTTCAGACCAGCCGCACGCAAAGTATTTCTGACGGTTTCCACTGAGAGGTTGACTCCGTCATACGCTACCAGATTCCTATGAATTTGGACAGCATTTTCAACTTTTTTCATGCGGAGATCTCTAAGAATCCGCCGTTCGTGCTCCGTGCTTAAAATTTTTTTGCGCCCGCTGCGGCAAATTTGAGTAGGTGAAGCCATATTTTTTCGAGTTTTGATGACCACACTCTTGCTCACTTCCAGGGCTGCTGCTATCGCATGACAGCTTTTACCTTCCTGTAAAAGCTGGTGAATCTGGTGACCGACCTCTTTACTTAATGCCCGAACCATTTTTGTATTTTAACACTAGTAGAAAATAAATTAATGATGATTAATAATTTTGAAAATATTTGATATGAACTTACCTGATAAAAAAATATTCACTTTCAATTTAAAAATTTCAATCACTGATTTTTACAATAATTGTTTTGATTAACTTTTTTTACACAAATAATTGACCACATGCATTTTTTTAAATTATTTTGTTACAAAATGATAACGGTAAAATTGATCTCATTGAAGTTAGGCCTATTGCATTGCTAACAAACCAACGATGAGTAGTTTTGTTTTAAAAGTGACTCAAACTCTCTTTATTGAAACATGTGGTCAGTTGTTTGATTCACTGTATATAATATCATATACGCAGCTGGTGTACTATAAAAGCGAAAGTCTCGGTACTTTACACGAGTCCATCAGATTGTATTAGTGGTCGTGGCACCTTCTACGCAAAAAACTATGAAGTACTACGAAAGCGAGAGTTTTGAAATTTTTGACAAGTTCGTTATATGTGAATAGTAGTGGAAAATATAGGGGGAGTCGCCAATATTAATAATCGCCAATATCAAAAATTGCCAAAACTGAAAATCGCCAAATATAACAATCGCGAAAAACAAAAATTTTCAAAATCAGAAATGTAAAATCAAAAATCTCTAAAATCAAAAATCGCCAAAAATCAAAAACCGCTAAAACGAAAGCCAACAGTTAAGTGTTTCTAGATTTAATTTGCTCCAGAATAGGAATGACGAAATTCTTGATAATTGTTGCACCGTATAAAAAAAAATGTTTTGTAAATCAGCAAGTATTGAAATAAAGAATATAAAATAAATTAAACAAAATATTTTAACTACACAGTACAAATGTCTAGGGGAAATTGATTATGATATAAAATATATCAATAAATATCGGTAAATCGTAGCGAAGCTTGCTTGGGCATACTAGTAAACAATAAACAAATAATATTCCATAATAATTTTTTATTGGACGTGGCACACCATCGGACACCTATTTACATTAATAGCAGACAACGCACAAATTTGCAAAGCTTTTTCTAGTATAGTGTTCGAGATATGTGATATTGAATGAGGTGCCATGACTACTGATCCGCACTAGTCGCACTAATAGCCTTTGGAATTAGACAAAGTATTGTTAGTTTCCATTTTATATTGCTCAAGATAGGATATTAAAAATTTATTTTATATGGGATGTGGTATGCCCACTTATTCGATCCCGCCCATTTTCGGTACGCCTACCCATAGTAATATTAGATGACCCTACAAAAATTGGAAAATCTCTCCCACTGATATGATTCCACTCTGACACAAAGAGAACCACTCCCAAGTACCACAAAAACATATGGTGTGAATATAAGACAAACATTTTCAGTGACTCAGTCGTGATGCGATTACATACATATTGGATGTCTAATAATAGTTCATTGAGTAATATTATAACGAGTAATATTAAAAGTGGACAAGGACCTTCGAATTTAACATAATTATTTGAGTAGTGTAAATATTTTGTATATACAGTGTATCTAACAGTTTTCAAAGAGTGAGCACACATGAGTTCTCTGGCATTAAATTTTCAATAAAACCATAAATTAGTTTCTAAACAGATTGTTGAAAGACACCCAGTTGGATTGAATGTACATCAAATATTCCACAGGACTTATTCTCAATCAATCAATGTACTTAGAAAGTATACTGTACTGAGTACTGAATTACAATAATTTATAGTTACATCAATTTAAGCTGTAAGTTAATCTTTTACTTTTTATTAAAACTACATTTACGAACGGACTCTTTATCCCTTCATAGCTCTCCTTAGCTTTTGGAAATTTTTACGAAAATTAAAATTATAATTATTATTAGAAATAAATCCATCCCTGCATAGGTCCGCATATGCTAGAGATTACTCATCCCTGGTACGAACCAAGGGATAAACTCTGTTGCAGCATAAGCTGTATGAACTATTGTTTTGGAATAATTTATTATTATTAGTAGTATTTAAATACTTTTAAATGACATTTCATATTAATTAACAAATATTATTATATATTCTGATTAAAAGTTAACATTTTTAATAAAATTTACATTTTCCTTTCTAAAAAGATTTATATTAATTTCGTTCTTGATATCATTCGGCATCATGTTGTAAAGATTTAATCCTTTGTGAAATAAAGATTTTTGTATTGCTGTTGTATCTGCTCTCTGTGGTCTAAAGTCTAAGTCATTCCTAAGGTTATAGGGTTGAACATCTCCAACATATCTAATCTGTTCGATCAAGTAATCTGGTGCTCTTCCCATCTTCATTTTTTGGATAAAGAATATTGTATTAAGTTGCAGCCTTTGTTGGATGTTTAGCCATTTCAGTGCGTTTAACATATATCTTATTGAAGTAAACCGATTGCATTTTAAAATTGAGCGCATAGCCTTATTTTGTAGTTTTTGCAGCCTCGTTATATGTTGGTCTGAACAGCATGTAAATAATATGGTTGACCCATACCCAAAATGAGGTTTTATGGTAGTGTTATAGATATTTATTGCGGTTAATATTGTCACCCTGTTTCTTAAACGTTTAAAAAACCCGATTTTCTTGCCAATTTTCTTACATATGTATTCGACATGATCTTTAAAGTTTAAATCTTTGTCAATCAAGAAACCCAAATATTTTATATTATTCACTTTTTCTATTATTACATTATTTATTTTGAATGTTATGTTTGTGTTCATATTGATTTCCATTAATATAGTTTTGTTTTCGTTAAGTTTTAATTTATTAATTTTTAGCCATTTATTAATATTATCTATATTATTCTTTAAATTTTCATGACATATTTCCTCCGTTGCTGCTTCTGTGAAAATCAAAGTATCGTCCGCATATAGTACAGCCTCGCATTTCTCTAATGTATTTTCAATATCGTTTATATATATAACAAATAGTAGAGCTCCTAAAATTGAGCCTTGTGGTACTCCAAAATCATTTTCTATTGCATTGGATATTTCATTATTAACATTTGTTAATTGTCTACGATTTGTTAAATATGACTGAAACCAATTTAGCTCTGTATCTTCAATACCATAATTAGCTAATTTCTTCAATAGGATGTCCCTATCTATCGTTTCAAAAGCTCTTTTAAAATCAAGGAAAATCGCTAATATTTTATTTTTTTCTTTTTACATTTCCATCTGTTTATGACATAATTTACTGCAGTTTCACATGAATAATTTCTTCTAAAGCCTGATTGATATTTTGATAATAACCTGTGTTGTTCCATGTATTCTTCCAACTGATTTTTTACTATTTTTTCAATGATTTTTTCACATGTTTTTAAGGTGTTAATTGGTCGATATTCTTCACATTTTAATGTATTTACTTTTTCAATAGGAAAAATAATCGATTCTTTCCAATTATTTGGGAATACGCCAGTCTCTAGTGATTTATTTATAATATTTAATATAATATTGCCTGTTCTGTCCCAATTATCTAGGATTATGTCACTTGATAGTTTGTTATAATCAGGTTTTTTATAGCCTATACCACTACGTGGTTTGGGTATAATGACTTTGTGCTGCTGTTTGTAACAACCAAAAATATTTGACCTAGACCCATCTTTAATTATACCGATCGAATCAGAATCACTTTCTGAGTTGATTTAACAATGTCCGTCCGTCCGTCCGTCTGTGTGTCCATGTAAATCTTTTAATCAAACTGCAGGTCGCAAATATAAATATATTTTGATGAAATTTGGTATATAAGCTTTTATCGGCCATGGAATGAACGCTGTTGAAATTGGTGAGAATCGGTCAATGTTCAGACATAGCCCCCATACAAATTACCCATATGAAATCGACATAAATTGCCATAAGATTCAAATTGTCATATAGATCTTACTCAAATTGGATTTGTATGCGTTCATTACATCCACTAATGAGTAGTCCAAAAATGATCCCTTTGACCCCATATAGAGCTGCTTCCCGATCTTCACTTAAATCTATTAAAAAACAAAAATATTGCACTGATTCTTCTCAAATTTTGTTTGTATATTTTATGCAAAATACAAGAGCCGCTACCAACCATGGTCAGGGTCGGTCCATTTTTGGACCTAGGCCCCATATAGATATAGCATCCGATATGAACTTTTTCAAAATTTTTTCGAATATGGTTTTTGCTTATTTTCAATGTCCAGTTAGTTGGGCCTAAGAGATAGGGTTTCTAAACGCATGGTATAGGGTATCGTATAGTCGGTCTAGACCGACTATAATTTTCTTACTTGTTGTTAATGCTTTTAAAAATAATCTTTAGTTCTTGTAAATTTATTGCACGGAATTTAAATTTAAAGTTTATCACAGGTATTTGATTTTCATACTGCACATTTTCAATGGAATAACTTATTTCTTTAATACTATTTACAAAATAATCATTAAAATTTTTGGCTATTTGAAAATTGTCTTTATATTCTATTTGTTTATATATCACAGTTTTTATCACAGATTTGGGTTTTTTTGGGACTAGTTCTTTAATTTTACTCCACATTTCTTTTTGATGATTTGCACTATTTATTTTATTATTAATATATTTATTTTTTTCATGTTCAGTTTTTGCTTTATATATATTTCTAAATATTTTATAACTATTCCGAGCGCCAATTGTATTTACTGTAATTGCATTTTGATACTTAAAGACTTTTTCTCTTTTTAATGATTTGAGTACGTGGTTAAACTACTTGTTTTTAATTTTTTCAGTTATTTTTTTTTCTTAATAGTAAATTTTTTTATTGTGTTTTCAAGGCAGTTATCAAAATAGTGTACATATTCGTTTAAATCATTAATTTCATCATAATTTAATATTGCACTTATTTCATTTTTGAGCTGTTTTTATCGTATTTGAAAATATTTATTTCTTTATTATTATTTTTCTTCATATTTTCACTCTCCATAAAGATGTCAATGGATTCATGATCAGATATTTTATTATTTATATTATTTTTTGCCGTAATAGTTTCATTATTTGTTATTATATAGTCAATTAATGTTTTCGAGTTTTTTGTTATTCTAGTGTATCCTTTCATTACATGTTTTAGTCCATTATCATTAAGAATGCTTTCCAATCTGCTTGTATAAAAATCATTTTTCTAGTCAATGTTAAAATCTCCAGCTATTAAAATATCACAGTTTGTTTCACGTATTTCTTCCAAAAAATCTTGAAAAGTATCACAGAATTCTGATTTTGAACCACTTGGTGACCTGTATATTATTATTATTATTATTGATGTTTTCTCATATTTCGCAATATATGCACTAATCCAGTCTTTTGTGTCTTTAATGTTATTTTTTATATATTTATATGCCAATGTTTTTTGAAATATACTATTACTCCCCCAGTTCTAGATGAATTCGATAAGGTGCTATAATGCTCATATTGGTCTATTTCAATTTCACTTTCATCTATTTCATCAGTTTGATGCGTTTCTGTTAAAATTATGAACTCAGGTTTATTAATTGCTGCTATTATTTCTAATTTTGTGAAGTTATTAATCAAGCCTTTAATGTTTGTGTATATACCATGAATCTGATTTGGTTGCTAGATTGATAAACCCATCCTTCTCTTTCGAAGAACCAATTTATTTTGATACACCGGACACTCCCGGTTATTGGTGACATGATTCTCATCAAGTCCTCGATTTAGTCTTTTATTCTCTTTCATGCAATTAATACATTTCAAGATTACTTCAGAATTACAATCTTTACCTCTGTGGTTTCCATGGCATTTGTAGCATACAATTTCATTCTTACAGTCCGACGCTTTATGGTTATATCCTTGGCACTTGAAGCATTGCATAATGTCCGTACCATCAAAAACCCTACATCTGTCCCATCCTAAATTAAGCTTTTGACCTGTTATTATTTTCGGATACGATTATTTGTCTTTTTTCAATTTTGCATTAAATATTGTTCTATTATATCTTTTTGTTTCATATATTTTAATCGTCTATCTTGCTATTTTTTAGTATTTCGTTCTGTTTTTTTAATTTTTCTATTAATCCTTTATCAGATATTTTAAAGTTTAAGTCAGTGATAACAATTTGCATATCAACATCTTTTGGGATTTTTATTTCATAATCTTCACTAATTTCACCTTGTATCGCCTTTTTTATTTTTTCCCGTTCTTCTATATTTTCACTCTGGATCACAATCGTACCGTTTTTTCTGCTTTCAATATTTGTAATTTTAAAATTGATTGGATCAACTTTTTTATTTAATTCAGCTTTTGTTTTTTCTATTCTTTGTTTCTCCTTTGGTTTAACAATTAAGGGGACATTTTTCGATAAATGTGGCATCGTTTTCAAAGATTGCGCTTATGACATTTTTGTTGTTTTTACGTTTGTGTCTTTTATAACCTTCTTTATTTCGTTGCACATTTTGTTATTATTTTTTTCGATGGTATCGCGTATATCTTTGTTATTATTTTCAACTTTGTTTATGTTCCCATATAGGATTTTCACTTCTTGTACATTTTTTTCACATAATTTCTGTATATTATCCATCTTTTTGAATCTCGCGTCATAGCGTCTTTCTATTGCTTCCAATAGTGATTTAATTTCACATTCATTTTTCCTTAGTGAACTTTCAAATTCATGTTTATATTCTAACAAAGATTGTTTATTTTTATCAACACTATTTTGAATTTCTCTTACAACAAGATCTACATTTTGAATATATAGCATACAATCGTTTCAGATATATCGTACAAAATTGTCTTCATCAATAATATTTGCCGAATATTGGTCTATGCCAGCACATTTTTTTGTAAAGTGATACACTTTACCACATACTCCATTGCATCGTATGCCACTTTCACCTCTTATTGCTAACTTGCATTTACTGCATTCAGCCATATCATAAGTAGTGATATTAAAAAATATGTTTCTTCCGAAAAGAAAATTCAACTTTTTGTTAATATTTTATTTGCCACTTTATGAATATATAATGTTCATGTTTTTAAATAGTCACTATCTATTTTTTTGAGCACTTTATTATAATTATTTTATTTATTTATTCAGAGCTTTGATATTTTTGCTTGTTATTAATTAACAGGGTTGCCAATATAATAAAGAAAAGTTACCATAGTATTTAGTTACACTACAAATCCAATTACAAACAACATACACCCATCATATATAGTATTTTTGTAAATTTTTTTTTTTTTTAATTTCACATAAATTATAATCTCTGCATGTAGAAATATAATTCCATATATAAAATTTTAAGTTAAATTTTTCAAATATCATGAGATATAATATCAATTAATCAGTCAACTTCATCATGCTTATACTAATAAAAACAAGTAAGAAAATTATAGTCGGTCTAGACCGACTATACGATACCCTATACCATGCGTTTAGAAACCCTATCTCTTAGGCCCAACTAACTGGACATTGAAAATAAGCAAAAACCAAATTTGAGTGGGATTTTTATTAATTTTTTTGGCTGCAGATATGAAAAAGTTCATATCGGATGCTATATCTATAAAGGGACAAGGTCCAAAAATGGACCGATCCTGATCATGTTTGGCAAAAATATGTACAAACAAAATTTGAGAAGAATCAGTGCAATATTTTTGTTTTTTAATAGATTTAAGTGAAGATCGGGAAGCAGCTCTATATGGGGTCAAAAGTATCATTTTTGGACTACTCATTAGTGGATGTAATGAACGCATACAAACCCAATTTGAGTAAGATCTATATGACAATTTGGATCTTATGGCAATTTATGTCGATTTCATATGGGTACTTTGTATGGGGGCTAGTTCTGAACATGGACCGATTCTCACCGATTTCAATAGCGTTCATCCCATGGCCGATAAAAGCTTATATACCAAATTTCATCAAAATCTATTCATATTTGCGACCTGCAGTTTGATTACAATCTTTACATGGACACACAGACGGACGGACGGACGGACGGACGGACATTGATAAACCAACTCAGAAAGTGATTCTGATTCGATCGGTATAATTAAAGATGGGTCTAGGTCAAATATTTTTGGTTGTTACAAACAGCAGCACAAAGTCATTATACCCAAACCACATAGTGGTATAGGGTATAAAAATTTGTTTGCGGATTATCGCTAAACGTAATCAAAAAGGAGAGTTAAGAGGACCATGTACTCTGTAATTTTTTTTAATGTTCCAACAAATAAATAATTTATATCTGCAGAATGAAGAAAAAATTACATTACTTTAATTAAAATGTAAAACCGTGTTTTTTTCTTATTTTTTTTTTTTTTGCCCTAGAATTTTTTCCATCTATTTATACAAATTCCGCTTAGAGTTTACTTCACGTTCAATTAATCGCTTTGTCACTCCACCCTTATGAATAAGTTTTTATTTCTACATTAACTACTTACTAAAAAAGGAAAACTATAGATACGTTAGCTTCATGACTTGATCTAATTATAAAACCATGAAATCAGTCATGTGTCAAACATATGTACTCGTATATATTAACATATTAATTAAAATGTGGGTAAATACACTATTTATATATAAGAACTTAAGTTTAGTTGAATTAATATAAAATGTAATCTTATCATGTACTATTTTTTATCTCTTTTGTATCATTCAAGAGTTCTGTTCTGGGATCCGGTGGCATTATGTATATAAATGGTAGAATAGTTTCTGGTCCACTGGAATCTCTGGTAGATGCTTTAGTGCCAAAAAATATTATAGATTTGGATAAGGTAAGATCAAAAGTATTTTATATATTTGAGGATGCAATATCATCACTATTTTAACAAATTTTATTATCAACTGTTTTTTGCATATTCGTGTTTTAGTATTTCTGAAAAAAAATATACTCACAGGAATTTAAAAAAAAAAAATGAAAATCTTAGTGCGTTCGAAGTTGAATTTATTTGACAAGAGCGTTATTTGTTAGAATATGTAATAAAAGAAACCCGAAACTTGAAAAAAAATCAATTTACAGTTTGTTAGGAAATTGTTTGCAACTGATAAAAAAAATCAATCTAATTTAATTGAAAATGCATATACAATAACAAAACAAATTGACAGTCTTGTAGTGCTCTGTTCATTAACATCATATTAAGATATATACATACATATAAATCTATATAAATACATAAATGTATGAATATATAATATCAGCAAAATATGAGAAGAAAAATTATCTAGATTAAAATAAGTTAAGCCATTTTTAACAATACCACACAATCCTTTACAAATAACTAAAATTAATGTCAACGGTCAGGCAATAAAGACACTAACTTACAGCATGCAAAGATAATCAATCGTAGGTTTGAAATTCAATCTGATTTATTGCCACTCTTACAAATATAAATCAGTTAAGGAATTACGTTAACAATTTAAATTTAAGCTGAAACCCGTTTATCTTTATGACTTATAGAGGCTATAAATAGAGTAGAATTTAAAGTAAAAATATCAAGAGAATAATTAATGCGCAGATGGCTTCTGCTACGATAACATTAGCAAAGGTCCAGAAAGACTCAAGAACCATTCACAAGTTGCTGTCCAAGAAAGCAGCTGTACAGCTTTTTTTAAGGATCGAATTGATCGAGGCAGTTCACAAAATTAAAATTGATGACCACAAAAATATTGAAAAGCTAGTAAGATAATTGTAGTATATAAAGACCTGTACCTGTACCATAAATTTATAGAAGGGGTCGTAGGTCTAATTAAAAGAAGACTAAATCATAAAATAACCAAAAAAAAATCCATATCTGAAATCATTTTTATATGGGATCAGGTCGAAAAATAAGTCAGTCATGACCATCATGCCAAAGTCAGTAATATTTCAAAAAAAAATGTTTTTGTTTTTTTAAGTGAAGATCGTGTAGCAGACTTATATGGCGAATATGACTAACGTTAGTGGAAGGCAAAATTAATAGACTTTCCCATAGCTTTTATTACCGTTGTTTAAATTCTGAACATGCCAATATTAATGAACTAGCTTCAGCTTAAGTAGTTAATAAGTTCTTAGTTTAAGCTTTATCATAATTTCAAATAGGTTTTTGAAAATTTTTACCTCCACTATTTTTTAAATGTATATATCTGTGGTCACAAACGATAACCGCCTAAGTCGACTTAAGAATGATTTAAGTTATGCATGCTATCATATTCTACTAAAAACGCTTTATATTTACGTAAAATCCCCATTTCTCTATCACTGTTTATTAAAAAGTTATTAATGAAAACATGCTGACCTAAGTCGTAATGAAGCCCCATTACATTTATATAAAAAGTTATTTTTCTCAGAAGCATGGTATTCGAAGATTTGGGTTATGTATACTATCATGTTCTACTAAAAACGCTTTATATTTGCGTGAAATCCCCATTTCTCTAACACTATTTATTAAAAATATATTAATAAAAATATACTGACCTAAGTCGTAATGAAGCCTCATAATATTTATATAAAAAGTTATTTTTCTCGAAAGCATGATATTCGACTTAGGTGGTTAATAAATTTCTATAAATTAACAATAATTATTAAGTAGAAAAAGATAAATTCTTGAACTCTTTGTACATAATTATATTAAGAAATAATGTAAATAATAGTTGATCTAAATAAATTGAAATTGAATTGAAATTGAAATTTAAATATGAGTAACATGGTCCTATGGGGGTCAGTTTTGGACTACTGATTAATGGGTGGAACAAATACTCATAGAGTTAATTTTTATGGCCAAAAAGATCTGCATATATGCCAATTTCTCCACCGAGCATTCTGTGCCAAATTTAGTCAATATATATTTATATCTGAGACTTGAAGTGTGATTACATAGTTTACATGGACATGAATAGATAGGCAGATTGAAGAGCGGACGGACATCGGTAAAGAAATTCAAAAAGAAATACTTAGTCGATCGGTAAATTAAGAGGTGGATCTAGGTTAAGTATTTTTGGGAATTACACACATCTTAGAAACTGATTATACTCTGGCCACGGAGCGGTATAGGGTATTAAAGTTTAAGTTATAACAGCAGAATAATCCTACATATAAATCGAATTTTTCTCGCAAGCTTTTTCTCTAGTGACTGTTCAAAAGACTTTGATTTAGTGGTTCATATTCTATATTGAGAATGCATAAATTCACCGCAGGAGTACGATAATTGCTTCAAGGCTTAACGTTTAAAATCTAAACTGATATGTAAATTTAATATTTTCATCTAAACTGAAATATTAAAAAGTTTAGTATAAATTATCAATTACATTATATTACTTATTTTGAAAACAATTTCTTAAAAAATTGCATCCGCTAAGACACACTATGACAAGTTTTAACCATTGGGTGTACCAAAAAAACCGTGACTTATTGAACTTTCCACGTAGTTATATGAAATGCGACACTGCTCCCATAAAATACCACCTGTTAGTAGACTACTGTAAAATTTTTAACAAGCTCCGTTCATTGCTTTGCGTTTAACAGCTGTTCAAACATACAACCTCGTGTTTTTTTTTTGTAATTGGAAAAAAGTGAATTTCAAGTGCTCACTAAACACTGGATACTATGAGGAAACTGCACCATCGATTTCAATGGTAAAAGCGTGGTTTAATGACTTTCGTTGTGTTCGCGCAAATACAAATTGAGGTCAATACCCGAAAATGTCGAAAAAATCCACGATATGGTGTTGGCCGCTCGAAAGTAAAAGCGCATGAGGCATTTCATATGACAGTGTGGTTTCGATTTTAAAATATCAGTTGGGTTTAAGAAAGCTGTCTGCAAGATGGGTGCCGCGTTTGCTCTCAATTGACCATAAACCTAATCGTGTGACAACTTCAAAGAATTGTTTGGAGTTGTTTAACCGCTATTTGAAGGCGTTTTTGCGGCATTTTAACTGTGGATGAAACACAGATCCATTGAAACACTCCGGAGAACAAGCAGCAGACTAAACTATGGGCTTCTCCGCGTGAACCGGTGTCGGAAAATAAGGTGATGGCAACAGTTTTTTGGGATGCACGCGGGATAATCCACATCCATTACCTTCAAAAGGGAAAAACAATAAACGGCGAATATTACGCCAACTTATTGGAGCAATTTAACGAGAATTTTAAAAAAACCGACCCCATATGGCCAAGAAAAAAGTTCTTTTTCATCAAAATAATGCACGGGTGCACACGTGTGCAGTCTCAGTGGCAAAATTCCATGAATTGGGCTACGACTTGTTACCTACTCCGCCATATTCTCCGGATTTAGCCCCCAAGTGACTATTTTCTATTTTCAAACCTAAAGAAATGGCTCAGTGGAAAGAGTTTTAGCTGCAACGATGAAATTATTGATCAAACAAATGCCTATTTTATGGACATCGCAAGATCCTATTTTTTGGAAGGGATACAAAATTTGGAGAAACGCTGGACCAAGTTTACTGAGCTAAAACGAGATTATGTTGAAAAATAATTTGTTTTTGCAAAAAAAAAGTCACGGAGTTATTGATCCGCCCCCAGTTTCATACCCTATACCAGTATGTGGTCAGGGCATGTTTGTAGCTACCAAAAATATATGACCTAAACCCATCTTTTATTATACCGATCGGCTCCGATTTAGTGATGTCCCTCCGTCCGTCTATATATCCGTCTCTACGTATTTCTGTGTATCCATTAGAGTGGTCCTACGTTATATGGACATTTTTGAAGTTGCGATTTTGGGGATAGGCGGATTCCAGTTTGAATAAAGCCATAATTTTTTGTTGTCTCTATACCTATAAGTAAACAGATATGAAGTATTGTTTTATTACCACGTTGTTAACCTATTACGCATTGAGACTGAAAATGGGAAATTTTTTTGATAAAATTTAGAAAATTCCTTTTTCAAGTTTTAAAAATGTTTTTTAAACAAAATTTAAATAAATGGATCCGTCACTTTAGGGTTTTGTTGAATACATGTTACGGGTGACACGTGTGAATTTTTAAGTAAATCCTTTGCCATAATTTTTTGGACAAGGATTTTATTTCTGCGGATTTCGAGAAAAAATTGATTTTTTAAAATATTCTGTAAATGTAGTCTTTCAAATTACTTTGTATCAAAAATTCATCACTTTTCTACTCTTAAATGTTATATTTCTTGTTTCAATAGCCTAGGGTTTCGGAAAAAAATAATAGGACCCCATTAACCCACATATGACCCCAAGCTAATAAACGACAATTTATTCAAAAACTTCAAATATTTTGCAAATAATGTTGAATTTTTAAAGGGTTTCTTAAAATGTTATCCAATGAATTTCAGCTTCATTCAGACGTACCTCACGGTTCTGTTTTTTCTCCTTCTCTTGTCCCTATCTTTCTGAACGAGCTCCTTTGCTAAGCTTTTAACCCTATATACTCTTTCGCAGATGACAGCAGCATTTGTCATTCATTTTCCTTCTCGTGGGTTCGAGTGGGGTAAGTCGAATAGGGTCGATTTTAATGCGCTGAAGACTTAAAATTCTTCAAATTCTATTTTGGAGCTACTGGACCGTGTGAAAAGGAGGTCGTTGATGCTTATTAATGACAGCAGGGTATGCAATTCTATTAAATCATTAGACCATCGTCGGAATTTGGGTTGTATAGCACTGTTCTATAGATACAACCATGGGAAATACTTTTCTGAGATTACCGCAGGTCTTCCCTGACAGTGGTAATCTAACAAAATTTAAGTCAAATATCCACAAACACTACTCCCTCTTTCCTCCTTCCCTTAACTTATTTTCCTGAGGTCAACACAATGCAATGCATCTGATACCAAAACTTAAATTTTTAATAGAACAATTATTTTGGGTCTACTAAAGCCTTAAGATATTTTCATTGTAAAATTTGTTGTAAAGAGAATCAAAAAAAAAAAATTCTTTTTAACAAAAAAGGTATATTGGAAAAATTTCTAAAATTTCTTGTATCGACACAATCTTAGAAATTTCATAGATGAAAACTTCTTTAATTATCTTACAGACTTAGATATTTTCAAAGGACAAATGTATCCCTAAAAAAAATTACAAAAGACAAACTAATCTTGTTTGAAATGTATAAAACAATAAAAGTTTATAAAGGGATAAAGTTTTTTTGAGCCTTAAATAAATTTTTATTTAATTAAAGTGATGTTAAAAAGAAAACTTATGGTAGACAATTAATTTGTGGTAAAAAATAAGGGATACTAAAAAGTTTTCTAAAGTTTTAAAATCTTTTTGAATTACCACACACTACATTACAGCCAATAGTATGAAATAAATAAGAAGATTTAGATATTTATTTAATTGTTAAGTATAAAGAGCACTACACATTTGTCAAATTCACATCAAGCGTTATGGTAGTAGTAGTGAAAATTTGATTGTATGCGTGTCACCGACAAAATCTAAATTTTTTGAATTTCCATCAAGCATCGTCGGAGTGACACATGCAAACAAATTTTCACTAATACCACCACAATGCTTGATGGTGAATTTGACAAGTGTATAGTGTATAGTGTATAGTCTGGGTACGCCTAACAGTATGCAATGTATTTTTTCTAATAATGAAGGTAACGATACTTAGACGTATGTGCGATTATGAAATAAAATATTAATCATACGAGCAGCGTCAGTGATGATCATAACTACATTTTAACCCATTTACGGCCGCCGTGCCAATTTGGGAACACTTAGTATCGAGGGTGTATATAAAAAGTATTGATATTCATTAAAAAATTTATGCATTAATATTTACTAGGAACACCTATGGTTATAAAAAATGTAGAACGAATAAATTTGATTTATTTTTAGTGCCATAATAATCTAGGTTTTGGTTTACAATAACTAAAATTTCTGTGTACAGTTTAAAGTCATAAATTCTTCTATTTGATCAATTCGATACATAACGAATCACACAAAATGACTTTTAGTTTGATATTTTATTTATATCTGATTTTATAACACATAAAATTGTGCTGTGCCAATTTGGGTACAATGGCTACAAGTATAATATTCAAATATACGCAAACACACGAATGAGTAAACGACTAGAAAACGTCAGATGCGTTGTTTTGCTGACTATGTAGTCTTAGTTGTTAAAACGGTAGCATTCTTAAAATACTTCGGTTTTGCCTAAGTGATAATAATTATTTTGCTTATAATGAGAAAATTTATAACCAAATCTTTGGAATGCCAATGGGCAACCCACTTTCTCCAACTATAGCGGATATAGTATTAGATAACCTACTGGACGAAGCTCTTAAAGAATTAGAAACAAAAAATATACGCCTTAAATACATAACCAAGTATGTAGATGACATATTGGCTATTGTGAATACTGACGACAAGGATGAAATACTGAGAACTTTTAACAAACATCACCCGAAAATACAATTCACGATGGAAATTGAAAACGAAAAGGCAATCCCATTCTTGGACACAAAATTATATAGACAAGATTACCGAATAATATTTGATTGGTACACGAAAGATACTGCATCTGGTAGAATTATGAATTTTAATTCAACACAACCTAGAAGCCAAATAATAAATACAGCAAAAAACTTTATACGCAGAGTTTTAAGCATCAGCGATCAACAATTTCACAATACAAACATCTACAAAATCACAAAAACATTAAAGGAAAACAGTTTTCCTAAACGACTAATTTATTCATTGATAAATGAAACCCAAAACAAAATAAAAAACAATAATATTGAAAATAAAAACGACACACAAGATAAACAATTTTACAGTGTACGGTATGTTCCTGGCTTGACTGACTCAAAGAATATAAGAAACACAATAGAAAACAAAAATATCAACTACGCATACAAACCAAACACAACACTTAGTACAATTTTCTCAAACACTAAAGCACCCATCGATAAACAACAACAAAATAATATAGTGTACGAAATCAGATGTAAAGAGGATACCGACCACAGCTGTGATTTAATTTATATTGGTACAACCAAACGCACGCTAGAGACGAGAATGGGAGAACACAAAAACGACATTGCCAAACAAAAACTCGCAACAGCTTTGGCGCAACACGTATTGGAGACAGGTCATACAGCTGACTTTAAAAAAGTAAAAATATTAGATAGAGAACCCATTGAAAAGAAAAGGTACACCATAGAAAGTTTACGAATCCAACAGAAAAAGGAATATACGATGAATTTAAAAGAGGATACTGACAAAATTAATGCTAGTTACAGGGTTGCAATACAATAACTTTACTGTGATATTATTTTAAGCTGAGTACTTGTTATTAATATATGTTCAATGTAATTTTTATTGTTTATGTTGGATGTAAATTAAATTAATTTTTAAATGTGATAAATAATACTCATGTTACTGTAAGTTATTGTCATATATATAGTGTATTTTAAATTGTTTTAACGTGATGTTTTTTTATATTAAATAGAATTTCCTTGAAAAAGTCAACAAAGAATTGACGAAACGTCGGAAAGAAATGTAATTTAAATGCAGTTTTATTTACATTAAAAATCTTAGGCCGTATTAGCTTATTTTCAAATAAAACAAACAAAAGGATATTAGCCAAATAACACAATAACAAAGTTATCAATTTATGTCCATAAGCAGGGAAATCCCCAAGTAAAATCTAAGTGTATTTTATTGTATGTATTACATTTATTAGTTGCTGAAACGTTGAAATATTAGTTGAAATAGTACATTAGAGCTTTTAGCACGCGTATTGAGTTTACTAAGATGAACCGATATTTTAGCTCTAGTAATCACTTTCGCGGTTTAGAAGAACCTGTTAATACGATTATAGAGGATAGCACCGATGGATTTGAGTATGATTTGACCATACTTACACCAGAACCTAGTGTTGTTACTGGTAAAGAAGAAGGACTTGACGACAATATAAATTTGTCAATCTTGCCAAATGATGTTCCTGGAGAAGTCGAGGTTTTTGTTCGCAATGTTGGCACTCTTTTGGATGATGCCGAATATTCCAGTGATGATGAGCCATTATCTGATAAAACGGATCGGATTAGAACTAATACGCCACGGTGTGGAGAGCAAGAGATTTCATCAGCATTTTAAGTTCCATCTTGGCAAAGATCAGCTCCGAATTATTCAAAGATTTATGGGGAAACTGTCGACCGGTTGGACAGAGTAAAAGTATTGACATCAGTTCAAATATTTGAAATGTTTTTCGACGAAGAAGTTTTTGAAATGATCGCTAATTTTAGCCAGTTGTACGCGACTCAAAACAATCGACACAATTTTACGGTCACCGTTGCAGAGCTAAAGATTTTCTTTGGAATACTTAATCTATCTGGATACCACAAAATTCCAAGGGAAAGCATGTATTGGTCTTTAGATGAAGATATAGGAGTAGAAGTTGTGTCAAATTCTATGTCCAGGAATAGGTTTAAAGAAATAAAGAGAAATTTGCACCTTGTCGATAATGATGAAGCTTCAAACACCACTGACAAAATGTTCAAGCTACGCAAACTTTCAGATGTTCTTATCAAAAAGTTAAACCAATTTGGCATTTTCCATGAAAATATTTCTATCGATAAGTCTATGGTAAAATATTATGGTTGTCATTCAGCAAAGCAGTTTATTAGAGGCAAGCCAGTTCGGTTTGGCTATAAAAATTGGGTCGCAGCAAGTTCCTCTGGATACTGCTACTCTTTTGATATTTACTGTGGCAGATCAAATAACTCTGTTTCTGATCCATTGGGTAATAGAGTTGTCAAAATGCTGCTTAATAAATTATCGACGAACCCCGCCAATTACGTAATGTAGGTTATCGTGCTACAGGAACAACAAGAGATAATCGCACTAAGAAATGTCCCCTGACAAATGTAAAGGAGATGATGAAAAACCTTCCGCTGGAAGGATAACAGTATTTGCACAATGGCTACCAATCATGATTCTTATGAACCACCAGAATTTGTTAAAAGATGGTGTTCCCAAAAAAAGCAAAAAACTGATATGCGGAACCCATACATGTTTCAAAATTACAACAAGGGCATGGGCGGAGTTGATGAAATGGATCAATCCATATCATTATACAGAATCGGCATTCATGGAAAAAAATGGTGGTGGGGTTTATTTACCTACATGATAGATATGGCTATGTCAAAGCTTGGCGCCTGCATGTATGTAGTAAAGAAAACAGCATGGACCAGTTAATATCTCGACGAACTATAGCTAGATTTTATCTAAAACAATCACCAAAAAAACGCGCTACTGCTCGTCATTCGTCATCAAATATTGAAGGCTTACAGCCAGACGGCGCCGACCACGTTCCCGAAAAGCTTCCAAGTAGTGCACGTTGCATCAACTGCTACAAGAGAAGCCGTTGGAGTTACAAAAAATGCAAGAAAACACTTTGTATTGTCAAAGGGTGCTTTTCAAAATTTCACTCATAAGTAGCCACTGTGCCAATTTGGGTACACCCCTTTTATGTCCTGAAAAAAGAAAATTTTTAAATTTTTTTTTTGTTTTTCTGTTTTTTTGTACTACTAATTTTATATAAATAAAGAATTTTTCAAAGTTTTCCTTGTCGTTTTGGTTTGGCTTTAAATAAGTTAAGACAAGTTTTTTAAATTATAATATCAAGTTAACAACACACAAAAAGCAATCACCCTATCAACCATTTTTAGAGTTACAGTGATTTGTAGTAAAACAAATACTCTACAAGTCCCTTATACTTCTAATTTTCCTTGGGTACCAAGTAAGGGAATGTCACTAAAAAAAGAATTCCAGTTATATCTAATTAACAAATATTTTAATCATCACTTCCTCACTTTATTTTTTTTTTAATTAAAGTCGGCGCTACAGGTTTCAAACGCTTTTTGCTAAAGACCGATTGCTCCGTAAGGCATCCTAAAATTTGCGGCAAAACTTTCTATTATAAACTTGATCATTTGAACTGTGCGGACTAGTTCCCTGTCTTTCATATCAAAACAAAAACGACTATCTTATTCATTTAAACACTAGCTACTCTAATAAAGCATTCAAGAAAAAGTTGTAAATGTAATGAAACTTTTTGTTTATAGTTTTTATTAATCCCTTTATATATGTTTTATGTGCAATAATTACCCATAGCATTTTTACAAATTACAACCACAGTTTTATAATTTAAATGAAAACCTCAGAGCAACAGATACTTTATTCAACACGTTATATTTACCAACAAACATTAAGAGGATTTTTCTTTGAGTTTTGTTGCATCCGTACATGATTTGAGAATTTTATAAGTGAAAAAATAGAACACCAACTGAACAATCTCATATCCTAAGGGGATTAACAATATTGGAACAAATTTTAATTAAAATTAAATTGAATGTAAAATATATGAAGAGCATTGCTATGTATATCCTTATAAAAATCGACAAATACAAAAATATTCCACGTCAGCAGAGGTAAATGCAAACATTTTATTTCATGGAGTTTGTTATTTTAGTTTTGTTCTCAAAAGTAAATCCCTTGTAAATTATTCTTTAACTTCCTTGCAATAAAAATGTACTAATTGAAATTGAGAATATGTACAACAACAAGAAGATTCAATATCAGATTCCAACAAAGTGATGAATTTAAAAATTATATATAAAATTATATATATTATATATATTCCACGAAAGATAAAAATCAGTGTTCTAAAATGATCATTTTTTTCGCTTGATCTAAAACTATAGATAGAATATGATCAAGTACTTAGCAATGATGTTACAAAAACATATTGTAAATAAATGTGACTTCTTCTGTAATACACGAATTGTGTTTTATGGCGCCATAGCTATAAATATAAAAGTATATAAGAACAAATTTATTTTCTGTAGATTTCTTAGAAAAAAATATAATTTAAATAACTTAACCCATAATAACAAAGTTTTTATTAAAACTCTTTCTTTCCTTATGCATAAGGTTATTGAATCTCTCCATGACTGACGTGACCATTCGTGACTTTGCGTGCCTAAGTCAAAGTTAAACTTTTTTCACAGCTGGTGTATGGACCAAGTTTCAGGTCGATCGGATGAGGGGCAATGACATTTAGATCACTATGTGACAGTGCGTGACTTGCGTGACTGTGTGTGACTATCGTAAAATTATTCTTTTATTTTTTTTTTTTTTTTTTTGATTTGTCAACAGCATATAAATGTTTATTTTATTTATTTATTTAATTTTTGTAATTCTAACACAACAAGAATAAATTCTTATAAGTAACAGTGCTAAACGATAGTAGGGTTTAAATTACAATTATTTCAAAAAGGTACAATTTCAATTTATTTTTAATAGTTTATAATTTGAATTTCCAAGAGTAAAAGAAAGTAGAAAAAAAGAAAACAAGTCTAACAAGAAACATTGCAATATTAAACTTTAAAACTGAAACTTTAAATAAATATGCTACTTTATACACATAATTTTAATAATTCCTTTTTAAAACGATGTGTGTTGCTAATTTTCTGTATTGCATTAGGTAGTTTGTTCCAAATACCGATTGCATAAATAAAGAATTGTCTCTTTAAGACGTCGTAATTAAAGAATGGATTGACAAAATTCTTTCCACGAAGTAGTCTTGCAAAATTTATTAACTAAAATAATAGGGGACGAGATGTCAACAGTGTTAATATTTTTAATGTAAACATTAAATACATTCCCCGATGATGACATTCGAAGAATGTCGAAATATTGGGAAATAAATTAAAAAATTTTATAATTAAAACGGACCTCGAGCTCGAGAATTTTCATCTATCAACATTTGAAAGGTCGAACAACTACAATCTTAAAATAACATTAACGCCATGAAAAACATCAAAATGGTATGCAACAAACCTAAGAAAAACGTCAACATCAAAAGAAACATTAATAAGTACAAAATGACACCAGACAAGAACTTAAACTTGAGATCAACTATAACGTTCCTGTTACGTTGCAGAAATGAAGGTATTACTGCAAATTTTATTAGTAATTCAACCAAAAATGTACATAAGATCTTTGACACAGACGTAACAACCGAAACTACAATAAGACAGACACTTTCAAAATATATCGAAAATTTCCACAACGAAATTCTAAATCTGTTTTGTGGTTTTTTGTTGAGCTAATACGACCTGAATTGTTTCAATGTAAATAAAAATGCATTTTTAATACAATTTTGCCCGACGTTTCGTAGCTTTTTGGCTACTTTTTCTAGGGATCGTTTATTTAATAAAATAAAAACAAATTATTACAAATAATATATCAATACCAATTTTAAACTTACAATAGTTATGATTCTTTTACATTAAAATATAATATTTTACATAAAACAAAAACATAAAAACACAAATTTAACATTTAAAGAATTTAACATTTAATTAATTGCAACCCTATAGCTCGCGCTGATGTTATCGGTGTACTCTTTATGGTTTAAAGTTTTGTTTATTTTTTGTTGTATTCGTAGACTTTCGATTGTATACCTTTTTTCTCTATTTTTTCCTAGTCCAATATTCTGACATTATTAAAGTCAGCTGAGTGGGCAGTGTTTTGACAATGCTGTGCTTTCTTTACCTTTTATTACATCCATTTCATGTTCTCTTAATCTTGTTTAAAATGTTCTCTTCGTCGTCCCCTATATATATGATTTTGATTGTCGTTCCCTTTACATGTTACTTCATGAACAACATTACTTTGCTGTTGTTTGTCAATTGGCGTCTTAATATTGGTAAATATTGCACTTAGAGTTTTATTAGGCCTGTAAGCGAAACATATGTTCTTTTTTTTTTTCTATTGTTTCCCTTATGTTTCTGTTGTGAGTCAGGTCAGGGACGTATTTTATACTGTAAAAATTTTTTCCATCTTCTAGTTCAGGTGTATTATGTTTATCAGTATTGTAAGTTTTTAATTGATTTTCAGCATTTCTAAAAAGATTGTCGATTAATTTCGTGGGGAAACTGTTGTTTTTTAGAATACTAAAATTTATGTTTTTGTTTTTGGCGTGAAATCTGTCATCACTGAATTTTTGAACTCTTAGGATAAAACTTTTAGCCGTGTTGTTTATTTGATTTTTTGGCTGGTTTGCGTGGAAGTTCATTAGTCTACCAGATGACATTTCCTTGGAATACCAGTCAAAATTAATTTGATTATAATTGCGGTGCAATTTGGTATCTAGGTATGAGATTTCGCCATTATTTTCAACCTCAATGGTAAACTGTATTTTTGGGTGATACTTATTAAATATTGCCAGAATTTCATCTTTGTCAGTCAGTTTTATGATAGCCAATATATCATCTACATATTTTGCAATATATTTAATGCGAATATTTTTGTTCTCCAATTCTGTTATCGCGTCGTCAAGTAAACTGTCTAGTATTTTATCAGCTATTGTTGGGGAGAGAGGGTTACCCATGGGCATACCGTAAATTTGATTATATACTTGGTCCTCATATATAAAATAGTTATTGTCATTAAGACAAAACTGAAGAATTTTCAAGAACTTGGAGCTTGGTATTTCGGTGAAATTTTTGATTGTGTCCCATTTTTTCATTATATTCGTAATCGCCGTGTGAACCGGAATGTTAGTGAATAAGGAGACAACATCAAACGATACCATTATATCGTCCTTGTCAAGTTTTCCGTTTTTTAGCTTTTCCTTGACTTCCACTGAATTTTTTACATTATATTTCTCAGATATAATGTTTTTCAATATATTTCCCACATATTTCGAGAGTTGGTAACACGGTACCTGAATCGAAGATACAATTGGCCTAAGAGGAGTACCCGTTTTATGGATTTTGAGTAACCCGTAAATTCTTGGGGCTGTGGCCGCTGAGCAAAAAAAAAATCTTTTAGTAAAACAAAAACACGAACTTTTGAAAATTAATGACGATGAGAAGAGCGAGAAGATTTTGGCGAAGTCCAAGGAGTGGGATATAAAAGACAGATATAAGAAGAAATTTGAGAAACTTAAAGAACTACAAAGAATACAACTTGAGATCAAATATAATAGGAATTGGTTTATCAATAAGACAAAAACTGTAATTCCTGAAGATATGCAGTGGATTCTCTCACTGGGTAAAAAACATGCTTTACCAGTAACAAAGAATGATTTTCCGATTTTTGATTATATAATGGGTGGAGAAGATTTTATTCTAACGATAAGAGATAAGGAGGAACAAGAAATGGCTATTATTGACGACCACATTAACAAATTAAAACTTAGCAATAGGGACAAATTTACACATAACGTTATGGAAGAGAGCAGAAGGTTTCTGAGCAATAATAAGAACATATTAACTCTCAATGCCGATAAAGGTAATGCTACTGTTGCTATAGAGAAGGAAGAGTACGATACAAGAATGAAGCAAATTATTGGAAACATGATGACATATCAGAGATCAATGAAAGACCCAACAAGTGGCCTACAAAGAATAAATATTGAACTAGTTGATGAACTTCTAAGAAACAATATTATTACGGAAACGGAAAATAGAAAGCTTAAAAGAGACACAGCTACGGCTCCGAGGATATACGAACTTCCAAAAGTCCACAAGGAAGGATATCCTTTAAGGCCAATTTGTTCTTGTATAAACGCACCTTCAAGTGATCTGTGCAAATACATAACCAGTATTCTAAATGAAATTACGGAAAATTCGAAATATAATGTTAAAGACTCAATGCAATTTAAAAATAAGTTTAAAGACTTGACTTTGCAAGACGATGAAAGATTAATCTCGTTTGATGTTGTGTCATTGTTTCCTAGTATTCTTGTCGATTTAGCACTTGTTATTATAGAAGAAAAATGGGACGAAATCGCTAAATATACCAACATGACGAAGGGCTTATTTCTACGCGTTGTGAAATTCTGCATAAAAGACAACGGATATATTCAATACGATAATAAGATATATAAACAGAAGAAAGGATTACCTATGGGGTCACCTGCATCACCAATTGTGGCCGATTTGGTTACGCAGAGACTTTTAGATACGGTTGTTGGAAGTTTAACGAAAAAGCCAAGAATTTTGACGAAATACGTGGATGATCTTTTTAGTATAGTCGGGAAAGTGCAATTGAGGGGGTGTTGACAGGCTTAAACAGTTTTCATCATAGCATTAAGTTTACATACGAAAGAGAGTGTAATTATAGACTACCATATCTACACACACTGGTTATGAGGGAGAAAAACAACACAAGTTGACTGGTAAAACAACAAAAAGTTGACTGGTACCAAAAACCGACGGCTTCAGGCCAAATAGTAAATTTCTTTTCGAAGCACCCAAAAAGAATTATTATGAATACTGCAAATAATTTTATAAGAAGAGTACTTAATTTGAGTGACTTGGCATTTCACTACAAGAATAAATTAAAAACAAGTAAGATAATTATAGTCGGTCTAGACCGACTATATGATACCCTATACCATGCGTTTAGAAACCCTATCTCTTAGGCCCAACTAACTGGACATAGAAAATAAGCAAAAACCAAATTTGAGTGGGATTTTTATTAATTTCTTTTGGCTGCAGATATGAAAAAGTTCATATCGGATGCTATATCTATATAGGGACTAGGTCCAAAAATGGACCGATCCTGATCATGTTTGGTAAAGTCTCTTGTATTTTGCAAAAATATATACAAACAAAATTTGAAAGCAATCCGTGCAATATTTTTGTTTATTAATAGATTTAAGTGAAGATCGGGAAGAAGCTCTATATGGGGTCAAAGGGATCATTTTTGGACTACTCATTAGTGGATGTAATGAAGGCATACAAACCCAATTTGAGTAAGATCTATATGACAATTTGGATCTTATGGCAATTTATGTCGATTTCATATGGGTAATTTGTATGGGGGCTAGGTCTGAACATGGACCGATTCTCACCAATTTCAATAGCGTTCATCCCATGGCCGATAAAAGCTTATATACCAAATTTCATCAAAATATATTTATATTTGCGACCTGCAGTTTGATTACAAGCTTTACATGGACACACAGACGGACGGACGGACGGACGGACATTGTTAAATCAACTCAGAAAGTGATTCTGATTCGATCGGTATAATTAAAGATGGGTCTAGGTCAAATATTTTTGGTTGTTACAAACAGCAGCACAAAGTCATTATACCCAAACCACATAGTGGTATAGGGTATAAATATGTCATATGTAAATGACCATTTATATGAACAAATAGAGAAATAGCTAAATTTTTGCCTGTGGAGTGTGGTTTAGGGTCATTATTTCAGCATGTTACAATATATTTGATAGACGTGTTATATATCGTTGAATAGATAAATATGTCTTCTTTAACAATATATATAATAATAAGTAAAATTCAAAAACTTTGGGAACACTTTACCAAAAAAACCAAAAAAAAAACGAAAAACCATAGTTTTTCTATATTTTTTTCTGAAATTTGAATATAAATATCTCAAAAACTATTAACGTTATCAAAATGATTTTTTGAAGTGCTTTAGATAATTTAAATGCCGTTTTAAATCAGTAAACAAAATATAAAAATAACTAATATGAATATGTTTTTTGTGTTAACAAAAAAAATTCGTATGAAAATTTGACTTTTTTCACCATTTAAGCCCTCCTGACCACGTTTATGCAAAGGCGGTGAATTTTATTGCGTCAAATAAATAAAAATATTTGGAGCTTAAATACTGCGGTGAAATATTTGAAGAAATCGAGCGGATTTTTTTGTATTAACTTTAAAACTTAGTTTTTTTTTTTTTAAATTGCACAATTTCGTCCAATGCTGGACGTTGAGTGCCTGTCCAAACATATTAAAAATTTCGCTTACAACCATTCCTGAAGCATATTCTTTTAAAATATGTAGAAAAATATATACAGGTTTTACCAAGGTTGTGAGAAAAAAGTGAAAGAATGAAGGGTATTTTTTGGCAAAAATTTGCAATTTTTAGAACCTGATTCAAAAAGTCAACTTTAAGATTTTGTGCTCACTAAACGGTGTGAAACAATTCAAAAAGTACTTCAACGTGTTTTTTTGAAAAGTACTGGCTATCGCCACATATTTTTAGATTTTTTTTATCTATTTTAATAAAAATGTTATTTGCGAAAAACCAAGAAAGAATTTGGTGAAAAGTTCAAATGTTGATTTTTAAAATCAAATATTTTTTAAACCATAAGCGATAACTAGGTAGTATAAGCATGTTTTTTGTTAATAATTTAATGGTTATTGGAAAAATTTAAAAAAACCTAAAAATCCCTTCATATTTATAAAAGTTACAAGCTTTGAAAGCATTTTCCAACTCGAGGTGGTCGATTTTGGCACCCTGTAGCTCACCCTGTGTTACAACAGGGTATCTCGAAAATAAATATTTTGAAAGCCTATATCCTTGACTACAATCGCCTAGAATATACTATTCCCATCCAACCAATAGTTTAGAAGTTCCAGACTTATTACCACTTTTTTTTTGGTTTTGAACCACTGTGCGTCGTAATTAAAGAATGGATTGACAAAATTATTTCCACGAAGTGATCTTGCAAAATTTATTAACTTAAATAAATAATCTGGATCAGCCAAGTGAATAATCTTATGCATCAGAGTAGGACATCGGTTTTTTAGAAGGTCATCAAAGCGCACATTATATTGTTTGTATGAATATAACGATATGCTATCGGTTCTTTTCTTTCTAAAAACGTATCTAGCTATATTATTGTATGCCACATTAAGCTTTCTAGTATCAGCACTATTACAGTTTGCAAATATTTCACAGCCATAAAGAGGAACAGGTATAAGATAAGTTTTTGCTAAAAGCATTCTTATCTCAAATGGCGTTGACAATTGGGCAGCCCAAAGATTCCTTAACAGCGCATATACCTTTCCAACAACAGAGTTAATTTGTTAATTTGTTGTACTTTGAACGAAAACAATATTTGTATCGCCAACTTTTACATTCTCGTCAAATTCTAGTGTCACGTTATTTCTCGATATGAGTATACATTTTGTCTTAGTTGGATTTAGACACAATCAATTAAACCTAGCCCAATTATGAATGTTTGTTAAGTCATTGTTAATAGATTCTACACAGTTGTTGATATTCGTACATTTAGCACTAGCATGTAGTTGAATATCGTCTGCGTACATATGGATATTGCAGTGTTGGGGAACATTAAAATAATGCTTTCCTACGATCCAAAAGCGCAATAAAAGAAATCATGTTACAATCAAGTTTGCTTCTCAGATGTTCGATCACGTCGACCAATGCAGTAATATAACTCCTATCCTGTCTAAAACCCGATTGTCTTTCGGATAAGTGACCAGGAGTTTTGATATAATCATCCATTTGCCTCTGCATGAGGTTTTCTAGGATTTTGAAGAGGAAAGAGAGAATTGCAGTAGGATGAAATTCGTTATTTGCTTTACGAATTGGTATCATTTTATAATGTTTCCGTATATCTGGGAAGGTAGATTTCATAAGAGCTGTGTTGAATATGTGTGTGATAATAGGTAATAATTTAGGAAGAACTATTTTTATAAACTTTGGGTTTACTTCGTCTACCCCAACAGCGTTGGATTTAATGGCCGAAGAACTTTTCACGACCTCATACTGATCAACACGTCGAAAAGAGAAACTATTTTCGATGTACACAGTGGATATACTATCGTAGGGATTCTTATTGGGTTTATCTACACAAATTTCAACAAAACTCCGGTTCAGGACATTTACATCAATATCAGTGTTGCCATAATTTGAAATTGTAAAGATACTAAATTGCAAAAAGAAAGATGCTAAAACGTACTGGAGTCAAAAAAAAAAGATGCTAAATTATTTTTCAAATTTCATCACCTTTATATTGAAAAATTGAATACTTATTAATAAATTCTTTGGTTTTTAAATCGAAAAATTGATATAAAACATAAGTATCGATTTATATTTTTTTAAATTGAATTAAAATTTTTTTGGATTTCATCTGTAATTTTTTTTAACATCAAATTGAAATTTTTTTAATTTTAAATTAAATATTTTGAATTTTAGAGGGATTTTTTAATTTCAAATATAACAGAATTTACAATATCAAAAGATACGATTATATTACAACAATTGGTTTAAGGAATCTAATATTTATGTGATGTCTTCATCTTCAAGTTCTTCTTGGCTCTGATATTTTTCTGACGATCGACTCTTATCAACGACATCGCTCGGTATATTGTAGGTGTGACAGCACCGATTTTTCAATTTCAAACCTTTTATACGTATTACAGAACATAACAACTCGGATTTTATTCTGTTCAAAGTCTGCTTTTAACTAACGCCATTAAACTAAACAAATGTTCAACTTCGGCTTTTGAGAAAGACAAAACTAATAAAGACAATACAAATATTGATAACTCTTTAAATGGATATTCGGCAATAGAATTTTTGTTAACTTCAATCCTTAAGAGGTTGTATTCAGTGTCGTATCCCAATATTGTTCTGTGATGTAATTCCATTGGATTTGATTTTTTTCTGTTTCAGATGATCTAAATTTAAACTCTTCTAATATGTTGGTTATCGGTTCTTTTACCCGGTTTAATGTGTTTTGTATTAAAAATTAAAACATATCAATACCATTAAAATTAAAATCGCATATACAAAAATAATGAAAAAATCAAAAAAAAGATGCTAAATTATTAATAAAAGATGCTAAGTTAGCATCTAGCATCTTTTCATAAATTTTGGATGCTAAACGACAAAAAAGTTGCTAAATCTAGCAACTAAAATGCTAAAATGGCAACACTGATCAATATCCACATTAACGTTATATATGTGTTTGAAACTTAAACCAATTTCCCATATTTTCTTCCATTTTTGTCAACATCTGACAGCCGAGAAGAACTTTTGGTTGCAATATGTTGATTATGCGACGCTAATCAGATGTACTACTTTATTTCTTAAGTTTTTAAATAATTGATGTAGTTCGGAAGCTTTGTATTTTTCCATATTTTATATGCTAGTTCCCGCTTATCAATAAGATTTCTTATAGCGGATTTGAACCAAGGAGGTTGTTTAGCTGTAATTGTTCTCGTTTTTTGTGGTACACATTCACTGAAGATAGAAGTAATATTGTTTCGCCAGAAAGTAACTTGATAATTAATATAATCCATATTGTATATTAAATTCCATTGAACACTATCAAGTCACTGGTTTAGAAACATTTCATTCAAGTTTCGAAAATCATGAAATATATAGAGGTATCTTCATTGTTGACGTAAGTATCATATGTAAGATATGTTAAGTCATGCTTTGAAAAAAACAGGCGCAGATAATTAATCATAAAGTAAAACTTTAGTTTTTTGGCCAACAAAAAATACATCTAGCAGGGAGTTTGATGTTTTAGAATAGTGGGTTGGAATAATTGTATTGACAGGTAGTAGACTAATTAATTCCATTCGTTCAGTGAGTACAGATTCAGTTTTAATATTACTGTTGAAATCACCAGCTATTATTATATCATTATATAGAAATGATAAGTTTTCTGGGTTATCCATTAGGTGATTAAAGCCACATTTATTGTTGGACCTGTATAATTTTTTATTAGGTACATACACTATTCCAATAAGAATTTTACCACTCCCAACTTCAGCCGCCAAGAACATATATTCAATTTGACTGCCTTTTGTTGACTTACACTTTTGTACGCAGCTAATTTCTTTCCTTACATATTTGGATACACCTCCAGCGTTACTCTCTCTATCTGCTCTTAAGATCTTGAAACCTGGCAGGTTGTATATATTGTCACTTATTTCAGGACCAAACCAAGATTCTGACACACACGCAATGTCAGCTCTTGATGACGCGAAGATGTATCTAAACTCGTCAATTTTTTTACAAACACAATCCCTCGTGTAGTATAAGCTGATTTTATACGTATATCTCTTTTAAGATTCAGCGCAGTCTTAAAAATGTTGTGGTTCGGTGTAAGATATTCATTAACGAAAAAGGCTTCATCATTATCCATACCGACATCACATAAGCGTAAAAGTGATTTGTATTTTCGACGAAAAATAGCAATTTTTGGCCACAATGAGTCTATGGGCAATGTTTAAGATCGATCGAATGAGGGGAAGTGAGGTTTTAATCTCTCGTGACTGTGCGTGACTATGCGTGATTGTGCGTGACTATGTCAAAGTTAACCGCTTTTCACAGCAAGTCTATCGAACAAGTCTCAGATCGATCGGATAAGTGGAAATGGGTTTTAAATCACTCCGTGACTGTGCGTGACTATGTCGAAGTTAATCTTTCTTTTCAGCAAGTATAACGACCTAGTTTCAGATTAGTTGGATGAAGGGAATCCGGTTTAAATCTCTCCGTGACTGTGCTTCACCACGCGTGACTCTGCGTGACTAAATCAAATTAAAATTTCTTTTTACAGTAAGTGTATGGACCAAGTCTCAGATCGATCGGATGAGGGGCAATGGGGTTGCCCCACGACAAACAGAGAGACCGAGAGAGAGTTATGAGTTATATGAAAGCGTTTAAAAAGAAAAACAAAAAACACTTTAGACAGAAAACATTCATGTGGTTAATTTTGAAAAAATAAAAATTCTAGATAATAATAATGAAAGTAAGAAATGTTTTTTATTGTTATTATTATTATTATTATTATTATTATTATTATTATTATTATTATTATTATTATTATTATTATTATTATTATTATTATTATTATTATTATTATTATTATTATTATTATTATTATTATTATTATTATTATTATTATTATTATTATTATTATTATTATTATTATTATTATTATTATTATTATTATTATTATTATTATTATTATTATTATTATTATTATTATTATTATTATTATTATTATTATTATTATTATTATTATTATTATTATTATTATTATTATTATTATTATTATTATTATTATTATTATTATTATTATTATTATTATTATTATTATTATTATTATTATTATTATTATTATTATTATTATTATTATTATTATTATTATTATTATTATTATTATTATTATTATTATTATTATTATTATTATTATTATTATTATTATTATTATTATTATTATTATTATTATTATTATTATTATTATTATTATTATTATTATTATTATTATTATTATTATTATTATTATTATTATTATTATTATTATTATTATTATTATTATTATTATTATTATTATTATTATTATTATTATTATTATTATTATTATTATTATTATTATTATTATTATTATTATTATTATTATTATTATTATTATTATTATTATTATTATTATTATTATTATTATTATTATTATTATTATTATTATTATTATTATTATTATTATTATTATTATTATTATTATTATTATTATTATTATTATTATTATTATTATTATTATTATTATTATTATTATTATTATTATTATTATTATTATTATTATTATTATTATTATTATTATTATTATTATTATTATTATTATTATTATTATTATTATTATTATTATTATTATTATTATTATTATTATTATTATTATTATTATTATTATTATTATTATTATTATTATTATTATTATTATTATTATTATTATTATTATTATTATTATTATTATTATTATTATTATTATTATTATTATTATTATTATTATTATTATTATTATTATTATTATTATTATTATTATTATTATTATTATTATTATTATTATTATTATTATTATTATTATTATTATTATTATTATTATTATTATTATTATTATTATTATTATTATTATTATTATTATTATTATTATTATTATTATTATTATTATTATTATTATTATTTTTTTTTTTTTTTTTTTTTTTTTTTTTCTCAATTTTATTAAACATTTCTTTTAATTTTACAATTGATGCTTAATTTAAGACCCACGAAGCCATGTGGCTTATCTGTGGGTTGTAAATATATTTAACAATATGTATTTTGACCAAAAAAATATATTTATTATATAAAATTTCATTATCTATTAATTCATCATTGCGAACTTAAGTAAAAGTTTTTGATATCTTTTTTTCTTTTGTATTTATTTCTATGATTTTATTATTATTATTATTATTATTGTTATTATTATTACTATTATTATTATTATTATTATTATTATTATTATTATTATTATTATTATTATTATTATTATTATTATTATTATTATTATTATTATTATTATTATTATTATTATTATTATTATTATTATTATTATTATTATTATTATTATTATTATTATTATTATTATTATTATTATTATTATTGTTATTATTATTAGTATTATTATTATTATATTGTTTTATGGAATTTTTTTTGATACCATTTCAAAAACAAGTAAGAGTGTTAAATTCGGCTGTGCCGAATCTTTGATACCCTCCACCGGTTTGAGTATTGATAATAAATGTAAACAAAATATTGGAAAAAGTAAACAATTTGTTAAGTTTAATACCAAATTTTTTCAGCAAATTGTTAGGTTTGTTTTTCGTTTTTTCTGTTATTTCGGATTTATTTCGGTGTTTGCTTTTTGGTCATCGTGGTTGCTGATCGGTTATATACCTATATGCATGCGTTTCCGGTTATATGACATAACTTTAAATGATCACCTAACATAAAATGATCACCTTAGCTATTCTATTGGGAGCGTGATCGTGACAAGAACAACATAGAAAATTATATTTTTTCAAGACTTTTTTTAGTTCTTCATTCAAATCTCGGGCCCTAATCGACCGATTTGGACGATTTTAAACAGCAAGCTTCTCAGGATCTTAGTGAATCATTTTTTATGCCAGCGAGCACCCTAGATGCCCGATTGATGCCGCCATCGTGATTTCCACAGATGGACAGACGGATAGACGGAAAACGAAAAATGAAAAATAAAAAATTAAAATAAAAATAAAAATAAAAAATAAAAAATAAAAAATTAAAAATAAAAAATAAAAAATAAAACATAAAAAATAAAAAATAAAAAATAAAAAATAAAAAATAAAAAATAAAAAATAAAAAATAAAAGATTAAGAAATGAAAAATGAAAAAAAAAAATAAAAAGGAGAAATAAAAAATGAAAAATAAGAAATGAAAAATAAAAAATTAAGATGAAAATCGAAAAATTGAAATGAAAAAAAAAATTAAAAATAAACAAGTAGGAGTGTAAAATTCGGCTGTGCCGAGTCTTTGATACCCTCTATCTCGGTTTGAGTATTGATAATAAATGTAAACAAAATATTAGAAAAATTGCATGCATTTCCTATATGCATGCGTTTCCGGTTATGTGACATAACTTCTCGTTTAATTTAGTTTTTGTTAATTAAATAGCTCGCACTAACCTCCATTGCAAAAGTAATGGTTGTGAAGGGTGGCTATATGCATTAAATCGTGCTAATTGGAGATGGCTGTATATTTTCTGTTAACTGGCTAAATATTTCTTCATTGCGGCCATGATGGAGTAACAAAATAATAACCAAAAAAAAGCTCTCTCAACTTTTTTATTAAAATATTGCCATATTTTGAAAACATAGAGAATAAATTTATAATAATAAATTAGCAAATTAGGGATGCCAAGCGCAAAAAACCAAATGTCCCAAACATTTTACATAAAATAATTTGTTATTAAATTATTTTATGACCAGTTGTCTTGAGCTTATGTTACTTCTTTTGGGCTATGATGGTCGGCTTATAAGTTTTAAATAAAATATATTAAAACAAAATTTATTTCATCTCCGCTCTACGTTTCGTTGACGGTTTTTCAACTTCATCAGGTGTGTAAATAAAAAACTGGACATCACGACACAATTTTAATAAAATTAAATAATACACATCGATACACATTGGAAATTTTAAGAATACAACAAAAAATACACAAAACATTAAACAACAAAGAAGACAAAGATAACATTAAGCTGCAATATTCAATTGCAATGACTTAAATATTAGTTCTGTGATATTAGTCGTTAAGTTTAAAACTATGATTTTTTTATATTTATTTTGATTATTTATTTTTATTAATTTATTTAATTTTATTAAAATTGTGTCGTGATGTCCAGTTTTTTATCTTTAAATTTATTAAATAATAATAACCTGACAATGTAAGTTTGGATTAATCGTAAGTTAGACTATTGTGACTAATATAACTTTATGTTAATATATTGTTTTATTTTAATTTTTTGTCGCCAGAAATTAAAAATAAAAAAAAAAAATTTTATACACCCCTGATGAAATTGAAAAACCGTCAACGAAACGTAGAGTGGAGATGAAATAAATTTTGTTTTAATTTATTTTATTTAAAACTTATAAGCTGACCATCATAGCCCAAAAGAAGTAACATAAAATAATTTGTTATCTTTATTTTCTGAAAAACTTCAAATTTTCATCCAAAAAAAATTGTGAAAATTTATATATAAATAAAATTCTCATCAAGTTGCGTTTATTTATGTAACAATTTTTATGTTCGCAACTCTTAAATATCATATGAGGTTTTCTAAAATTCATTGAATTTAAATTAATGTTTTCTGTAGTGCGAATTCAACGATCCGACAATCGCAAAATATATCGACAGCTATTGTTGTTTGCACTGAGGATTAAGTGATTCACTAAGTACACACATCTTAACGACAGTCGACATCTCTATTTTTCTATTTATTTAAATTGTAAACGAGTGGCATCTCTGCCAAATAAGCGAAAAACACAAAGAAGAATAGAAAAAAAACAAATTACTTTGTGTTTGACAGGATGATTTTATGTTTATGTTTAATATCTTTATTTTTTTACTAATATTTCTGTTTATTTATTTGAAAATGAAATAATGAATTGAATATGATATTTAATTTTTTTATTTATATAAAAAAGTTTTTTAATAAAAGCAAAATTTGTTCACTATTTTATGATTTTTATTTATGTATGACGACATTTCAACCTAAAAATTTAAGTTTTTATCGATTGAATAAACGACACAAAAATGGTTGTCGTGTAGATAACAACAACAGCTGACTTTAACAATAGCGAATATCGTTTAAAAATTTTACTGATAATTTTGCTATTTTCTTTTTTTTAACGATTCGACAATCGTTAAAAGAAGTTACTGAAAATGTATTAATTTCTCCTGAATGCCAATATTTTTTTTAAATGTAAACATTTTTTAAATGTAAACGTATTTGGTGTTTTCTTTGGAATTTCAATTTGTGTTTAACGAATAAAATTTATATATTAAAGATGCAATTGATGTCTTCTAAATTTAAAATTATTAATTCCGACGTTTTGATATGATTTTTGAAATTCAGTTAATATTTTCTAATTTATAATTGGAAATTTTAATTCCAGTTTTTAGAATTTATATTTTCTAAAATTTGAATGGAAAATTTAAAAAGTGCAATTTTGTATTTATGTGAATGATAATGCTTTAGTAATTATAAACAATTTTTAAAAATTAGATGTAATCGCTATCAGATATTTTGTAGGTAATGCTGAATAATAATTCTATATATTACTATGTAGAACTGTTTTAAAAGCAAAAAACTCATTGATAGCACGATAACTCTATTTTGTAAAGACAACAAAAAGTTAATATGCCAAACTTATGTTCATATTTGTAAAAGAATAATGAAAAAAAGTATGAAATAAAAGACCAGTCCGTGTATACTCTTAACATTGTGCTGTATGATATCTATTTGAAAATATTGACATTCATGTTAAAATAGAAATAACTATTTATTGCAAAGCTAACTAGAACAAAAATTGTGGCGCCATCTACTGTGTCATAGTCACGATGAGCATAATGGAGTGACACTCTGTTAATGCAAAAGAAATGTATTTTCCCCACAACAAAATATTGCAGAATTTTATGTAAATAATATAATATACCGATTTATTTCTAACATGCAATTATTATGGATATACATATATCGAATATATGTATGGATATACATATATAGAATATATGTATGTATATAGAATATATGTATATTATTTGTATTATTCAATATGTGTATGTATGTATATGTAAATAACGGGTGATTTTTTTGAGGTTAGGATTTTCATGCATTAGTATTTGACAGATCACGTGGGATTTCAGACATGGTGTCAAAGAGAAAGATGCTCAGTATGCTTTGACATTTCATCATGAATAGACTTACTAACGAGCAACGCTTGCAAATCATTGAATTTTATTACCAAAATCAGTGTTCGGTTCGAAATGTGTTTCGCGCTTTACGTCCGATTTATGGTCTACATAATCGACCAAGTGAGCAAACAATTAATGCGATTGTGACAAAGTTTCGCACTCAGTTTACTTTATTGGACATTAAACCAACCACACGAATGCGTACAGTGCGTACAGAAGAGAATATTGCGTCTGTTTCTGAGAGTGTTACTGAAGACCGTGAAATGTCGATTCGTCGCCGTTCGCAGCAATTGTGGTTTGTACGCTGGTGGAATCATTGGACCGTATTTTTTCAAAGATGCTGTTGGACGCAACGTTACGGTGAATGGCGATCGCTATCGTTCGATGCTAACAAACTTTTTGTTGCCAAAAATGGAAGAACTGAACTTGGTTGACATGTGGTTTCAACAAGATGGCGCTACATGCCACACAGCTCGCGATTCTATGGCCATTTTGAGGGAAAACTTCGGAGAACAATTCATCTCAAGAAATGGACCGGTAAGTTGGCCACCAAGATCATGCGATTTGACGCCTTTAGACTATTTTTTGTGGGGCTACGTCAAGTCAAAAGTCTACAGAAATAAGCCAGCACCTATTCCAGCTTTGGAAGACAACATTTCCGAAGAAATTCGGGCTATTCCGGCCGAAATGCTCGAAAAAGTTGCCCAAAATTGGACTTTCCGAATGGACCACCTAAGACGCAGCCGCGGTCAACATTTAAATGAAATTATCTTCAAAAAGTAAATGTCATGGACCAATCTAACGTTTCAAATAAAGAACCGATGAGATTTTGCAAATTTTATGCGTTTTTTTTTTAAAAAAAGTTATCAAGCTCTTAAAAAATCACCCGTTATTACACACAAAAAATACAACACCAAAAGTTATTTTTGTGTTTTCTCTTTAAATAAATTAATACATAAAATTTTTTTTAGCTAAATTTACATTGTTTTTTTTTTATTGACAACTAGGTATTTTAGCATTATTTGCTTTAGATGCTGGTGAACTTTTACTCCCTTTCTATTAACACGCAGTGTCTGCTTGTCGAAAAAATTTTGGATCGATTTTAACGCCTTTCCCGTGACGCAATCAATCTGAAGGTTTGCAGGCTGGCTCGTGGCAATGACAGAAATGATCTATTAAATTTTTTTAGTGATGCCAAAACAATGGAAACTGTTAAATTTTTCTACCAGTTCATAAAAAAATGTACAAATGGTTAGTTTTTATTATATTATTATGACAATGACTACAAAAACAACAAGTCCAGCTATGACAACAATACAACATTTAGAATAACAACAAGAACAATATAGAAACATCGTGTTTTCATTTTTTTTTTTAATTTTTCAAAGATTTCCCTGGACCTGTTCCACCGATTTTAATGATTTTTGAAACAGAAATCTTCCCACGAATTTGGTTAATCATTTTCACTGAAAATGATCACCTTAGCTATCCTATTGAGTGCGTGATCGTGACAAGAACAACATAGAAAATTATATTTTTTCAAGACTTTTTTTAGTTCTTCATTCAAATCTCGGGCCCTAATCGCCCGATTTGGACGATTTTAAATAGCAAACATCTCAGGATGTTAATGAATCAGTTTCTATGCCACAACGCACCCTAGCTGCCCGATTGATGCCGTCATCGTGATCTTCACAGATGGACAGACGGACATCGCTATATCAACTCCGGTTGTTATAAAGATCACATATGTATATATATATTTTATGGGATCCAAAATTTTTTTTCTAATTATTACAAATGGAATGACAAACTTATATTTACCCTCTGCACACTGGAGTGGAGGGTATAAAAAGGATATGAAAATATGACAGTGGTTTGCTGGTGTATTTTGGAATTATTTTTTATACAAATTGACTTTAACATAGTCACGCACAGTCACGCATAGTTGTGCACAATCACGGAGAGATTAAAACCTCACCTCCCCACATCCAATCGATCTAAAACTTTGTCCACAGACTCTTTGTGTCCAGATATTAACTTTGAGATAGTCACGCTCAGTCACGTATATAGTCACGCACAGTCACTCATATGCTTAAGGAAAGAAAGAGTTTAAATAAAAATTTTGTTTTTATGTGTTAGATTATTACTATAATTTATTTTAGAATTCATGTTTTTATATGCTTCGGCAATAAATAAACTAGCTTTTATATTAAACATAAACAACTGCTTCTGGCTTTACAAGCATCCTCTAAAATGATGTCTGCTTTTTCTCTTGCCTGTCACAAAAAAGCAGAGGGGGAAACATGAATATTAATCGATTTTTATTTACTCAAAATTTGACCATCTCTAGCCAGTAAGGAAACTGCTTTCAAAACAAGAATCTGTTATTTAATGGTCACAAAAAAAATATTTATAAAATCATTTCATTACAATTTTTTCGAATTTTTCAATATTTCAAGTCACGATATTTCGCAAACAAAGGGTTTATTTAGTGAGTTAATATTTTGGATGTACAGCATTTTGGTCAAAGGTAATATTTGTGCCAGATATCATAAAACTGGGTAAGGAGAAGGGATTCATTAGCTTTGTTTTATATGTTTAATATACATACAACGTTACTTTGCACTAATCTCTTTTTATTTTAATTTTTCTTCTTGTACATATTTACAGATATTCCCCCTATAATGTTATAAATATAAATCAGAAATTAAGAAAAATTAGTACGTAGTGATTTTTCTAGTTAAATGAATGTAACTAAATTCGTATAGATTATAACTAATATTTTGTGTTACTACTAGAAATATATCATAGCTTATTAATTATAACTCATTACAATTCCATTAGCCATAACCAACAGCCCATATCAGCTAATAAACTTTCATTAAATCTAAGAACCATAAATGCAACTTAAGCCGAAGTAATATTAGTCAATGGACAATTAAGCAAAATAATTAGTAACTTCTAATTTATGAAAAAATTCAAATCCATTAACTAAAGTTTAAATATCTTAAAAACATTACAGCATGTTTCTTAAATCAAAATGTGTGAACACAGTTTGCATAAAATTAAGTAGAATTTATATTTCATTCAATATAAGCGTTATAAATAATTTGTAATTAACAATGCGATGCCACAAAAAGCAAACACACAACCACCATAAAATATTCATAAAAAAAAACTAAAAATTAAACAATTTTATGGGTAATTGTGTTAAAACGGAGATAAAATTCTGAATATTTATCACAAATGCAAAAGAAAAACAAAATGCAAAGACCAGAAAAACATAAATTAGTTCAACATTTCACTAAGCACAAGTGTACTACGAACTGTTGCCGAAACAAAAACAAAATAACAAATGACCAAGTACTGCTAATGCTCAAACTGTTTTTTTTTTTTTTTTTGGCATTCAGCTTTAAGCATAAAGCATTCACACAAAAGCCTTAAAGGGGGATATCCTCTATTCACTTGCCCAACGGAGTAAGAAATAAAACGTTGTTATTAAAGAAACAAGTGTTAACAACTACAAAAACACTTTCATGTTAGAAATTAGAATCTCTAATGAGAGGGTCTGTTTTAATAACTTAGGCTAATTTTTGGCCAAATAAAATCTTTCTAAAAATGTTCTGCTTAACTAGAGGACTATATATTTCTATGTACAGTGAGGAGCAAAAGATAGCACACAATGTTAAGAATTAAGATAATTATTGCCCTTTGTTAAAAAAACAACGTTACGTTATTTAGTGCTATTATGAATATTAAATAGGATTATTATAATTAAAAGAAATTATTGAAATTGGTAAAATTTTCGTATCCACCAATATTTTATTTTAAATTAATCAGTATTACCGTTTATTTAATATATGGTACAAAAACCATAGTCCTTTAGTTAAATTGGTTTGGTATTCTGTTGGCAAAATGTGCAACCACTTTATTGGGAATAGATTCACAAATGACCTTAATTCGTATCTATAGGTCGTTCACGCCATTTGGAGGATTCACATATTTTTTAGTTTTACCTTAATATAATTCCCTGAATTTTTAGATCTATATCCGGCGACTGTGCAGGACATTTTAAAATCAAAAATTATTTATTTTCTAACCAACGTCATACTATTTTAGCCGTATGCTTCAAGGTAATGGTGGAAGATGAGTTATTTTGTAAAATTGATAGGTGTTGTTGTTCCATTTTCACAATACCTACAAGTTACAAAAAGTATATTCATATTTTTATTTTTTTTTTTGAAGATATGAATAATGATGGATTATTTATTTCAAATACATGTTATAGAATCTTTGAAAAAATTTGCAATTAAAAATTTTAATAACTAAGACCATAACAGCAAATCCCCGGAGGCGTTGTTGTTTTGCGGTGAAATTCATAACTCGTTACCGGATCATGTGAAATAAAAAAATCGAAATGCGTTTAAAAGGTGAATACTTCCTGAGATAGTGACGAAGAGTTTTTCATATTTTTTTTTTTTTTTTTTTTTGGCAGCATTTATTTACACATAGTTAGCAGTGGTATACAAAAGATGACCGTCACATAATAATATGATATTTTTAGATAATGTTCAGATATAACTGAGATTGACAGTTTTGTTTTGCAAACACAAAAATATATTATTGAAGCGAAATGTTGGCCACATATCGAAAAAATTGCAAAGAAAATTGTTTAACCCATCAAAATGATTGCTACTGATATAAATAATTCGTTTGTGCTTTTATTCTAAAAGTGCCAGGGCGTATTTACACACTAAAATAATAGAAAGCCGCGATAATATTCTTCAACCTGATCAATACATTGGAACTCCTAATGGTAAAAGGTTCCTAAATACACGTGCATGATAGCTGGTGTAAGAATTAAATATTAAACAACACAAAATAAGGCGGTCGTTTCAAAATAATCATATTTTTAATGTACCGACTGAATTTTTTTGAATGTAATTTTAAAAAAGTTTCAAAAATTTCGATATTACACTGTAAACCAAGAAGTACACATTCTATGCTAAGCAGTATCAAATGAAAATGAAGAATTTTTAATATAAAATATAAAGTTAGAATTTAGAGCGAGAAATAAATAGGTAACAAAATTTCAGTCAGTCTAGACCAACTGTTCCCTATAGCACGAGGAAATAGGAGGCACCGTAACCGCAACTAATTGGATGTATGAAATAAGAACAAACCAAATTTCGGTGATATTATTATTATAAATTTTTTGCGCGCTTAAATGAACAGTTTGTATTTTAGAGGAATTTCAGTCGATCTCATAGGTCCGAAAATGCGCTGATTATTAGCGTGTATACAAAATTTCATCAAGATATATTCATGTTTACATAGTTGCATGCACACACAGACATAGAGACAGAGAGAGCCGGATGGACGGTGATCACTTTATCGACTCAGCAAATAATTTAGCGTCGATCGGTAGGTTAAGCATTTTTGGTAGATACAGGTCAATTATACCCTGACTATAGAGTGGTAAAGAGTACAAAAATTTAAAAAAAAAATAGGTAAGAAATTTATAGTAGGGCTGGTCGATACCCGATACCATGCACTAAGATCCAACTTTGCTTAAGAGGGGCATAAGGTTTTAAATGTGAAAAAAAGGCGCATTTTCATAATTTTTTTGAAGACACGAATAACGTTAGATTATTTATTTCATATACACGTTATAGCATAACATTTGAAAAATCACTGAAAACATTTTCAACTAAAACAAATAAGACCGACTACACGATACCCTATACGATGCGTTTAGAGACCCTACCTCTTAGACCCAACTAACTGGATATATAAAATAAGCACAAACCAAATTTGAGTGGGATTTTTATTAATTTTTTGGCTGCAGATATGAAAAAGTTCATATCGGATGCCATATCGATATGGGGACTAGGCCCAAAAATGGACCGATCCTAGCCATGTTTGGTAAAATCTCTTGTATTTTGCAAAAATATATACAAACAGAATTTGAGAAGAATTTGTGCAATTTTTTTGTTTTTTGATAGATTTAAGTGAAGATGGGTAAGCAGCTCTATATGGGGCCTATGACTAAGAGTTGTCCCATAGGGATCATTTTTGGACTACTCATTAATGGATATAATAAACGCATATAAACTCAATTTGACTAAGATCTGTATGACAATTTGGATCTTATGGCAATTTATGTCAATTTCATAGGGGTCATTTGCATGGGGGCTAGGTCTGAACATAGACTGATTCTCACCAATTTCAACAGCGTTCATCCTATGAAAGCTTTTATACCAAATTTCATCAAAATATATTTTTATTTGCGACGTGTAGTTTGATTGCAAGGTTTACATGGACACAGAGATGGACGGACGGACGGACGGACGGACGGACGGACGGACGGACGGACGGACGGACGGACATCATTAAATCGAATCAGATACTGATTCTGATTCAATCGATATAATAAAAGATGGGTCTAGGTCAAATATTTTTGGTAGTTACAAACAGCAGCACAAAGTCATTCTACCCAAACCACATAGTGGTTATTATTTTCTATATCCAGTTATTTGGGTCTAAGAGGTAGGGTCTCTAAACGCATGGTATAGGGTATCGTATAGTCGGTCTAGACCGACTATAATTTTCTTACTTGTTTTTCTTCTTTTAAAACTTCGACGAGCTGTCTACCGACTGGCATAAAAAAGTTTTTAGGTCTTTAGCTGTGGAGACAGAGTTGTCACTTGTTACATACTTTCTATTATTCGTGGACGTCCAAAGCAAGAATTTGCGTTATTTATTCCTTCTGATTTATTAGTTGCACGTTCATGTGACCTACTTTAAATTTCTCAGCAGGAACTAAAACCCTGAAAAAATGGGTTCTGTCTCGAGATCATCAAAATAAAAAAATTGGGGTTCGGATTCGGTTCAAAGTTCGGGCTTAGGTTCAGAATAAAAAAGAAAGTACAAAAGTTTTATTAGCAGCAAATCTATTTATTTCTCTAGGAAAATTTATAACTAAAAGTACTGCGCATATAATCTAAGCCACTTGATACAATAACGGAGATTCGGATTTGTGTTGCTTGCTCCTAATATCGTAAAATATTTTTTTTTTTCTTTTGGATATTTTTCATACAATTTAATTTAATTTTTTTAACTAAGTTATTGAAGAATTTGATAATTCTTCCTTCCTTCTTCTTTAGAACTTGTTCGACCATGATCTTCTTCATGATCTTCTGAGGAAGAGCTTTCCATTTTTGAATTTTGCTATAACTGAAATGTTTTTAAAATATGTTTTTTTTTAGCATTTTCAACATCTTCCGGACTTATCGTTAACCTAAATCCGCTATCTGGATATAATGCTCGAATCAAAAGTAGATTAATATATAAGTGGTTTTAGTGTTTAGATTTAATTCTTCTGAAAATATTTTTTTTTTGTAATCTTTCGTTAGCGCTTATTTAAAACCAATGCAGATTATTTAAAAATTGCCTAAACCCACATCTTCCTCAATTACCAAATCCACATCTTTGTTTACATTTACAAGAATTTCTACGAATTTTTTACAAATATTCAATACAATCATTCATTTTATGAAACTTTTCTTTTGTGACCATTAAATGTAGAATGTTGTTGTAAAAAGGAATTTCCTTACGGGCTAATGACGGTCAAATATGGTGTAAATAAAAAGATCAATTTATTTTAATTTTTCACCAAACGTTTCGTCTACTTTTTTAGACTTCTTCAGGAGTATATTTTTATTTAAATTCTGGCGACAAAATAAAGTAAACATAAAGCGAATTTTCGAAAAATATTTTCAGAAAAAGAAAATTAATGTTAGTATCCCTGTTCAGCTTTCGATTCTATATTACATCATTTTAGTTGTAATCACTTATTTATCTAAAAAAAACTGGACTTTACGACACAGAAATTATAAATAAATAAATAAAATTAATAAATGATGATAATATGTACAGTACACAGATATCACAAATTACTCTTAACGCTAGTATCACAGAACTTTAACTATTTTACTAAGTAATTGCAACCGAATATTGCAGAGATGTGTTGTATTTATCCTCTCTTGTGTTCATGGCATATTCTAATCGCTGTTGCATGTGCAAACTTTCTAATGTATATCGTTTATCTATTCTCCTCTCCTCATTTTTATTTCGTCAAAATTAGCCATACGATTATTTTCTTTCACATGCTGAGCGAGTGCTGTGGTTTCTCTATGTTTGTTTATGTCTGCCTTATGTTCAGCAATTCTTGTCCCCAACATTATTTTTGCTGTTTCAACGTAAACTTTGTTGCACCTCTCCCTCTCATTTCCACGGCATGTAATTTCATTTAAAACGTTGTCAATATTAAGGATGTCTTGTTTAGTTTTATTACGTGTAAAAAGCTGCTTTAGTGTTTGTTTTGATTTGTGAGCAATTGTTTCTTTTTCATCGTTGAACATGTGTTTCATTGTTGTTGTTTCTGTTAGTTTGGGAATGTAAGGTCCACTGAAAAAAGCTTTTTCTTGGTTTCGTTCCGTACGTTTCGTTCCGTACGTTTCGTCTTTTGGTCATTTAAATTTTTGTTAACTAAATTATTAACTTAAGAACACGGGTAGTTATTTTTATTTTTCTTATTTTAACCAGGTTGTCTTTTTTAAATTATTTATTGCTGATATTTATTATTTTTTCAATCAAATTTGTCGCTGTATTAATTTTTATTTTCATGGGTCCCGTAGAGTTGGAATATATCATTCTGCGTGAAGTTGTCGGTTTTGCGTACCAATTGGTGATGATTTTGTGATCTTTTCTTACTATCTTCATATCTAAATATGGTAATTCTCTTTTTCTATGGTAAATTTAAGGTTGCTACGTTACGTGTTGAATGTTTTTAGTGTTATTTGTCCATTTGATTTGTCAATTAATGCGAACAGGTCGTCGACGTATTAAGTTAAAAATTTTATTTGTATTTTGTTCTCTTTAAGTTCAGTGAAAACTTCGCCCAAAAGTGAGTCCAATACTATATCCGCAATCGTTGGTGATAGAGGGTTTCCCATATGCTTACCATAATTCTGATGGTAAAATTTTTTGTCGTATGTGAAACGGTTGTTTTCTGATAAGCAAAACTGTAACAGTTACACTGAACAATTTTGTTCCTTATGTCCATTGCTTTGTTATGATCACTTACATTGTGATTATTAGCTGCTAATTTTAGTGCACTCACAATCGGATCGATTATTTCTTTATGCCAGAATCTTCAAGTATTGTGAAAAGACGGCCATTAACGGTTACCAATTTTACGCATGAATCAATGAACCTTTTTTTTGTTAGCTTGATAACATTTAAATAATATTTAAGTGTATCTTCCTCCGCTTTTGCTTTTTTGGTGGTGATCTGACTAAATTTAGATGTTTACGATTGATTTTAAATTTTCATGTATAGTTCAGGATGCTTTCGTTAAAGATGCCGCCTTAGATTTTCCGTATGTTTACCTTTCATTTAATATTTATATTCAGAGCATATGGATGCATCTTTTGCTGCATCATAAACCAATAAATTTTCATCAATATCGTAAACATCTATTGATTAGAAAACTAAAAAAGTTTAAAATAAATTTTTAAATTTGAATATGAATGCTCACTTTACTAAAAACAATTTAACCCTAACCATACTGACAACATTTACACACGTAGACTCCTGACAAAGGTACCCGGGTACCCGTGTGTGTTTATTTGTCCGTTATTATTTATGGTATCCATTTTAAAACGGGGAATCCCCTGTTTGTATTGTATATACAATTGTACTGTGGGTATGCATCGTTTCGATTATATTTTTGCATTCTTCGTTTTTGTGTTGATGCGTACGGTTGTGTTTCTTTGCTTTTTTTGTTTTATAAATTTTTTCGATGTCGCGTAAACGTAATGCACTTGTTATGGAAATGAATGTGTCTGAACCAATATCTTCTGATGCGGGACCATCATCTAAAGTTACACCAAGTGCTGCTGGGCAAGCCCCCAAAATAAGGGCAAATATATCATCATCGAAGTCTTTAGATCATTTACCATGGCGATATGGATATCTTAACATCTCTGCGTAAGTTTTCTTTATATTTTTTTATTTTTAACTACATTCATTTATTTTACGCATTTGTATTAGATTAACTGCAGACGATATTGATATCTTATGTGAAACGGAAGTAGAGGACGACAACATGACGATTCCCACCGAACATGAGTGGTTTCCTGATGCAGATGAAGCCTCGTATATAGAAATGGATGGTGTGGCTGAGACTCCAGAGGAAGAAGACAAAGAGGAATTAGAATTGCGTGGCGAAGTTTCAGATACTGCTTCAATATATATAGCAAGTAATATCAGACTGAATGGTATTCCCAAGAGATCCCAAATGCTAAAACTCCATCCCAAAATGTTATGCACAAAAAAGATTGGTTTTATTCTATAAACACCATATGTTATAATATATTTTATTGTTTATGTACTTAGGTGGACCACATCGCAAATTTAATAAAGTGATGACTGCAAAAGAAATATTTGATGAATTTTTATCAGAAAATATAAAAAATGAGATCCTGAGACACAGCAACAAAAAAGGCAATGAAATAGCACTGGAAGAACTTGATGATTTTATTCGAATTTTACTAGTCATGGGTGTAAATGGTGACAACGATGATCCTCCTTCAATTCTATGAGGGAATTACAGTCATCCTTTATACAAAGCATCGTTAAATCGCGAAAGATTTCAGCAAATACTACGCGTTATACGTTTTGACAATGCTTTCACAAGAGCAACACGCAAACAAACAGACAAAGCTGCTCCTATCTCCGATATCTGGAATATGTTGATGCAGAATCTACGTTTAAATTATTTTCCAGATGAAAATGTGACAGTAGACGAACAGTTATTTCCATTTAGAGGTAGAACCAGTTTCACTCAATATATTCCCTCAAATCCAGCTAAATACGGAATAAAATTATTTTGGTTGTGTAACACAACCAATAGCTATCCTTCGAATGGAATCATTTACACAGGCAAGCCACCTGGTTGTCAACGACAGGTAAATGTAGTAAAAAACATCGTTCTAGATCTGATGGATTTCTACAAACAATCTGGATTAAATGTAACAACCGACAATTTTTTCACTTCACTTCCTTTGGCCAATCGGCTACAAGTTAGAGGAATAATTCTCGTCGGTACTCTTCGACAAAACAAAGCCTATATTCCAAAAGAGCTACGTCCAAACCCAACGGACGACATAGGTACACCCCGATATGGTTTCAACAAAAACGGAACACTTTTGTCTGTTATGACCAAGAAGAAGAAGTGTGTTTTCCTTCTGTCAACAATGCATTATACTCGAGGGGAGCCAGCTATTAATGGAAAAGAGGAGACTAATGACTTCTATAACAAAACAAAAGGCGGACTAGATGTTATGGACCAGATGGAGTCTAAATATACCACCAAACGCAAAACCAATAGATGGCCATTGGCAGTGTTTTCGAACATGATTGACGTGGCTGCATTGGGTGCATTTTGTGTATACTCCAGCCTCGATCCAAGCGCAAAAATAAAACGAAGCTCTCGTTGAGGATTTTTAACATCACTTGGCGTGGAGTTAGCAACTAAAAATATGAACGAAAGAGCTAATGATAATCATATAACACGACACAATAACATCCGGGCAGCTCTAGAGCTTATGACAAATAAAACCATCCCTAAAGAAGTCTTCCGGGATGCTGCGGTCCCATCAGATACAACCCAACGAGATAAAACTGGACGGTTGCCAATAAAGAGTCGCTGCTACCTTAGCGTGACTACTGATCCAAAATCTGATCGAAAAACACGCAAAATATGCGATGGCTGAAAACGACCAATGTGCAATACGCATAGCAAAACTATTGCTCCACACTGCACTAGATTTTAATTTTTTTATGCAACAATATTAGTAAACAGTTTTATTTATTTTTTATACATGTACAAAGTTTGATGTAAAATATTTTTTGAATTAAATAACCAATAAACAAAAAAATACTATAATTTTTACTTTTTTCATACAAAATGTAAAAAGTTGTATAAGGTACCCGGGTACCCATATCAGGAGGGAAAGGACTATTCGACTTTGGGTGGCTCCAGAGTCAATCCAAAAGAATCAATAGTGCTTTAGATGGGAAAAAAATTTAGACAATGGTTATTTGAAGGAACTTGTGGAGCCTCAAATTTGTATTTTATTTAGTATAAGAAAAATTTGACTTCAAAGTACGTTCGGGTACCGGGGCACCCGTTTTAGTATGGTTAGGGTTAAGCTTGTGTGCTGGTTATTTGTTCGTTACTCATTTCGTAAAATTTAGTACCATGTTTCACTTTTGCTATTCACTGCTTGTAAGTATGGATGTAGCGCTAATAATTGCCTTGCTAATATATGTTGAAAGAGAGACAAAACACTAAAGGAATGGGATTAATGCAAAGTAATATGAGAAGTATACTGAGTGTAGGCTATTATTATATTTTTTGTGAACCTTGTTAGTTACGGAGCATTATAATAAACTATAGTCGGTAACGGATGTGTTATAAATGAGTTAATTATAGTACATGTTCCAAAAGTAAGAGCAATTTTGTTAAAATTATTTTTCTTAGGTGGCAAAGTGAAATGAAATCAGTACTCATTATAGTCTTAAAGTAGTTTTGTGCACCTACCTATACAGTGGACTTAGCATAAGAAAATTGTTAGACAATTTACCTTGAATTAATTTTATTATGCCATTCATCAGAATATGTTGGTTAGGGATGATTACACTGTGCATGAAATTCATGAACCTGGGCTTAAGAATATATGATTGTTCACCTATGCGAAGGTTTATGGATACTTTAATAAAAACTTACATACCGTTTGGCATGGTTTGTGTAGGGTTAAATTTATGGTACTTATAAATTTTTAATTTTGGCCGTAACCGTAAAATTTTGAAATTGTCTCAGATTTGTGTTTATAATTTTCACCTTCAATTCGAGGAAATTTTTTAATCTATAAAAAATTTATAATAATAAATAATTTTATAAGAGCATAAAGGTATCGTAATCAATTTTAGGCAATTCACAATTCAACACAGGGCGTGCGATGTACAATTATGTATAACGAAATTCGATGAATTTTGAATTGGCTAAAATTCATTAGCATACCTTCAGACTCTTAAAAAATCATTTATTACTAATATTTTAAGTTATTTAATTTAATATATTTTTAACACATATTATACATAAATTTGGAAATTATGCACTTCTCCTCCATATGAACTACAACTGTGCCAATTTTCGTACTCTTCCGTGCCCGCATTATGCTAAAAAGTAAACGAAAAAATTGTCCTTCGTGTATTAATATATAGATGCTTCTATCGCACTTCCGCTTGCTGAAAAAAAGTCACACGAAAAATGTTAACCCGTTTTCTGCCGCTTTTCGATTTTTCGAACAGATATTAGAGTTTTTATAACTTTTTGACGGCACTGCATTCACCTATCAAATCTAAAATTCGGATTTTTTAAAACTTAAGTTTTAATTAGTTATTATTTATTTCTAATATGTAAGCAATTAAAAAATCCATTTTATACTTTTTAAAAAAATTATAAATTTAAAAGTTAATCGTCCAACGTTATAAGAGCCAGTGATGCTTTGGGCAATGTGCCAAAAATTCGTTAAGCATCAAAAATTAGTAATTTATATATTTTTAAAATCAATATTATTTATAAATTTTGTTACTACATCCTTTGCTGTTACTTTGCTACTACATCCACCGAGTGTAATATAAGAAAATCAGCAAGAGGAGGAAAGGCTGATGGATTCATAAAAAAATCAAAATTTCTCGAAACTCTTTGCAGCCAAAATTATTTATATTCCGATATAGAAGATGGTGAAACGCCCAACTGTGCCAATAAATTATATCATTCTTTCCAGGTTTAACTATATTTTCTCAACCAAATCGTTCGGAAGAATGAGTTTTTGTGTAACCGGGTTTAAGCGTAATCTTCTTTCCTCCCGTGGCTCAGAGATGAATGCTTTTTAAATTTATTTTATTTTTCTTTCAAAACGGAACAAACGGAATAAAACGAAACAACTAACTGAGCCGGCAAACATTATTTTGCCTTATAACTTATTTCTAATGAATATTTTTGTTGTTAATTAAAATATAAGGAATGTATTGTAAGTGTATGGGGATGCGACTATGACAGAACAGAAAGTAGAATGGAACGCTGTACACCACGATCGCCGATGAAACCAAAAAAACATCTATCGTCTATTTTTCCAATACAATGTGTTTCTCTTATGTAAAGAACATTGAAATATAAATTTAAAAAAAAAATTTTAAGTCTTATTTTCAATTGGTATTACACTTACTTCCTGGAGTGAACATGGGAAACATTTATTAGAAAAAATTTATATTCACCGTAAGCCGTAGCGAAGTGCGATAGGGTACAATAAAATTTTCTTTGTATTGGAGGTGCCACGCCCACTAACCCAATCCCGCACATTTTTGGTACGACTACTAACATTAATAACCAATTGGCGTGCAGAAAGTTTTAAGACTCTGGCCGTCATCGTACTGTAGATATATAATGATATGTATTTACCATGTATGGGAGGCACTACGCCCACTTTTTTGGTCCCGCCCATTTTTAACCCGACCTCTCACATTACTTACTTATGTACTCCTACAAAGTTTAGGAATCTTGCTATCGTAGAGCTGCAGATATATGATGTTAAAAATTTTCAGGGTATAATGACTTTGTGCTGATGTTTACAACTACTAAAAATATTTGACATAGACCTTTCACTTTCTGAGCCGATTTAGCGATGTCCATCCGTCTGTGCGTCTGTGTGTCCATACTAACCTTGTAATCAAATTACAGGTCGCAAATGTGAACATGCTTTAATGCAATTTGATATGTAAGCTTCTATCAGCCATAGCATGAACGCTATTGGAACTGGCAAAAATCGTTGCATGTTCAGACATAGTCCCCATACAAAAGACACCTTTGAAATCGGCTTAAATTGCCATATGATCCAAATTATCATATAGCTCTAGGTCAAATTGGGTTAGTGTGCGTTTATTACATCCATTAATCAGTAGTCGACAAATAAACTTTACAGGACAATTCTTAGTTATAGCCACCATGTAAAGCTGCTTCCCGATCTTCACTTAAATCCATAAAAAACAAAAATATTGCACAGATTTTTCTCAAATTTGGTTTGTATATGTTATTGCAAAAAATAAGTGACCTTATCAAATATGGTCAGGATCTGTCTATTTTTCGGCCTAGTCCCCATATAAATTGAGCATCCGATATGAACTTTTTCATTTTCAAAGGAAATAAATAAATTACAATACCACTCAGATTTGGTTTTAGCTTATTTTCTATATCTAATTAGTTGGTCCTAAGAAATACGGTCCCAAAACACGTGGTATTGGGTATCGCATAGTCGGTCTAGACCGACTGATATTTTCTTAATTGTTTTAAATATGGGCGGTACCCATATATTAACCGTCCTCCTACCTTCAAAAAAACTTCATAATCCTACCACTGTGTAGTTATACCCTATACCACTATGTGGTTTGGGTATAATGACTTTGTGCTGCTGTTTGTAACAACCAAAAATATATGACCTACACCCATCTTTAATTATACCGATCGAATCAGAATCACCATCTGATTCGATTTAACGATGTCCGTCCGTCCGTCTGTGTGTCCATGTAAAGTTTGTAATCAAACTGCAGGTCGCAAATATGAATATATTTTGACCAAATTTGGTATTTGATCTTTTATCGGCCATGGGATGAACGCTATTGAAATTGGTGAGAATCGGTCCATGTTCAGACCTAGCCCCCATACAAATGGCCCCTATAAAATCGACATAAATTGCCATAAGATCCAAATTGTCGTATAGATCTTGGTCAAATTGGGTTTGTATGTATTTATTACATCCATTAATGGGTAGTCCAAAAACGATCCCTTTTGGACAACTCTTAGTCGTAGGCCCCATATAGAGCTGCTTCCCCATCTTCACTTAAATCTATCAAAAAACAAAAATATTGCACTGATTCTTCTCAAATTTTGTTTGTATATATTCTTGCAAAATACAAGAGGCTTTACCAAACATGGTCAGGATCGGTCCATTTTTGGGCCTAGTCCCCATATAGATATAGCATCCGATATGAACTTTTTCATATCTGCAGCCGAAAAAATTAATAAAATTCCCACTCAAATTTGGTTTATGCTTATTTTCTATATTCAGTTAGTTGTGCCTGAGAGATAGGGTCTCTAAACGCATGGTATAGGGTATCATATAGTCGGTCTAGACCGACTATAATTTTCTTACTTGTTTTTTACTTCTTGTATGTCTTTATATGGAAAAAGGTTTAATTTGTAAACCAATATTATTTTATTTAAAGAACAATCAGTTTTACGTATGTCTTTTCGTATAATGTAATGAATGAAGTATAGTTCTACATATTTTCTATACAGGTAATGCAATCAACTTGGTTTTGGTGAGCTTTGAAAAGGTTTCATTTTTCGCAAAAACAGCAAGCTAACTCATGGTTATATTTTGCTTTCTCGTTCTTTTTCTGCACGTAACATAAGAATCTGCCTCTTTTTTTCATCATTGGAATGTGCGAGGTAGAGTTTAGTTCAAGTGTATTCTACCACACAGAAGTAACACATATACCTCGTTTTCTCTGCGCCATGTATGGCTGGGGAAGGGCAAGTTCCAGATCACGCAAAAGTGAACGATGCTTTGCATGTTTTTGTTATCTTTTCGCTAATTAGAGTTAATTCTAAAAGTATATGAAAGTATTGTGCTAAGTTCAATAAATAGTTTCATTCAAGGCTGATGTGTCAATCATGTTATTAGGTACAACCACTGACCGGCAGCCTGTTAGTTTTCAGTGACGTAAGGGTTGAAAACCATTGGTAACATTTCAGATCACATTTCCCAGATGACGATTTGGAGCAAATTTATCCGCAGATCTGTTTTGTCGACGACTTATTTTATCACTGAAGCGAATAATTTTGGTCAAGTGCTCAGACTGTTTTTTCGACATAATTTTTCTAGGCGGATCGAAAGTGATAACCATCAGCTCGTTATTCATATATATTCAATAACATTCAACTTACTTGTGAATGCCAGCCAATATCAAAACAGCCGAGTATGCATGAAGCATCGAATTCTTAATGGTTTTCATTCTTTAGCCCGCTAAATGCATACTTTTTCCAAAATGATTTTCTCAATATGCGGTTAGAAAAAATACCAAGAAAGCATCTTTGATACCATTCACGCGCGATTAAGTAGCATTAGTAGTACCTGCTCAACACATAAGCGGTTCGATTGCGTCCTGCTCTTTGTATAGCTATTGCGCTCCGAAGCCTTTTGTCATTTGCGACAGACAAAGGCTCAATATGAACAAAAGCATCACCAGCATCAACTTCAGCATTAAAACTCCTTAGCCTACCATTTAGAAAATACGCATACCTGTTTGGTTTCTTATTTTGTTTTTTTACTTGGCGTACAAGGAACTATTTTCATACAATTTTCCTATGCCGTGTAGAAAACTACACCAAGCACACCAAATTGAAGTTGTCGAAAAACAATGATCCGTGTATGATTTGAAACTTAAAAGTAATCAATTTTGGTTCAAAAAGTAGCCACCTATTAATGTCAAACACACAAACAAATTTTTATTTTTATACATATATGTAAATATATATATGTAAATATCTCAAACAATTGACACCATCGATCTATGGGCACAACGTATTTACTTAATTATTTTTACACTCAAATACATTAATGTATGTGGACGATGTGAAGATTATTTATACCCTGAACAATTTTAGTTAATAATTACATTTGCAGAATGATAATGAATAGCAACAAATGATTTTTACAACATCAATTTAAATTAATGGTCGGTATTTAATGAAAAATATTTTGCTGGATGTATCAGAGCCACTCAGTGAATTAGGCGTACCTCCGATAGAAAATTTGACTTTATAAGTCATATTTTGCTATCAATCATTATATAGTGGCAAAAGAGCTTACGGATCTATAATACAACAAAAAAAAAAAAATTATTTCCTTGGTAGGACTAATTCTCGAATATGCGTCTGTAGTCTTATGTCCACTATATCACGTGCATGTAAATAAAATTGAATCATTATAGATACATGTTTTATATTTTTGTCTTCATTGCTTGGGCTGGGATCCTAATGAGAGGTTGCCATCTTTTGAAAATCGGCTGGCAATAATTATGCTTCCTATATTAAAAAGCCGCAGGCATATGTAAAATGTTACTTCCTATTAAAACTGTAAAATCTGAATTTCTTCTAAACGAAATAGGTATACATATTTTATTTCGATCATTCAAATATTATAACTTTCTAATTATTAAATGCAATTGCATGAACTATGATGATTTTGATCAACTTCACAGAATTGTTCATGTGTTCATTATGTTGTATCCCTTTATTAATTTTAATAAAAGTTTGGATATCGCATTTGAATTCCATTAAATTATATAAATTTATTTTAAATTGCCATGTGTTCAATGCTAAATTAAATATATAAATGTATAATTTAGAAACCAGCAAGGATCATTGCACAGACTAAATAATTAAATAAAATAACAATAATTTAAAGCTCTTAATATATTACATTCGAACATTAAATTGGAAATTTATAAAAGATCTGAAGTGCCAAAAAATTGCTTTGTACAAATATTACTAACCTTTAACTATGGAAATTTGGAACATAGTCAGTGCCGTGTTGGTAAATTTTAACCGTTTTAATTCTATAAAAAATACTAACAAAAAACATTTCTTCATAACTATTTGAAAACGCAAAATGAAAAATAAAAAATGAAAAATGAAAAATATGAAATGAAAAATTGAAAATGCAAAATAAAAAATTAAAAAGGAAAAATAAGAAATGAAAAATAAAAAATAAAAAATGAGAAATAAAAATGAAAAATAAAAACTAAAAAATATAAAATAAAAAATAAAATGGAAAATGAAAAATACAAAATGAAAAAAAAAAATGAAAAATGAAAAATAATAAATGAAAAATAAAAAATGAAAAATATGAAATGAAAAAAAAAATTAAAAACAAAAAATGAAAAATAAAAAATGAAAAATAAGAAATGAAAAATAAAAAATAAAAAAATAAAAATAAAAAATAAAAAATAAAAAATGAAAAATGAAAAATAAGAAATGAAAAATAAAAAATTATAAAATAAAAATAAAAAATTAAAAATAACAAATGAAAAATAAAAAATGAGAAGTGAAAAATAAAAATAAAAAATAAAAAAATGAAAAAATGACAAATAAAAAATGAAAAATAAAAAATGAAAAATAAGAAATGAAAAATAAAAAATAAAAAAATAATAATATAAAATAAAAAATAAAAAATGAAAAATAAAAAATGAAAAATAAGAAATGAAAAATAAAAAATTATAAAATAAAAATAAAAAATTAAAAATAACAAAAGAAAAATAAAAAATGAGAAGTGACAAATAAAAATAAAAAATAAAAAAATGACAAATAAAAAATGAAAAATTAAACACGAAAAATCAAAAATGAAAAATATAAAATCTATATATATATAATTCATTTTCTGTTTGTTTGTTTGTTTATTTGTTTGTTTGTTTGTTTGACCGCTATACAAATTTTTATTTTTCAACGGATTTTCCTGAAATTTTGTACACGCGATCTATATACCCCAGGAAAGGTCGCCATATACATTTTACCGGCCACGCCTACTTTTACGCCCACTTTTTATGTAAAATTCATTTTCTGTTTTATTCATATTTGTTCACTATACAAATTTTTATTTGTTAACAGATTTCTCTGAAATTTGGTACACACGATACCTGTACTCCAGCTAAGGTCACCATATGCTTTTTATCGATCACGCCTACTTTACGCCCACTTTTTGTATACAATTCAATTTCTGCTTTTTGGTATATTTGTTCGCTATACAAATTTTTATTTTTCAACGCATTTCTCTAAAATTTGCTACACACGATCTTTGTACCCCAGGCCAGGTCACCATGTGATTCTTGCGGCCACACTTACTTTTACACCCACTTTTTATATACAATTCGTTTTCTGTTTTTTGGTATATTTGTTTGCTATACAAATTTTTATTTTTCTACGGAATTCTATGAAATTTGGTACACACGATCTCTCTGCTCCAGGGAAGGTCAACATATTCTTCGTACCGGTCACGTCTACTTTTTGTATACAATTCTTATTCTGTTTTTTGGTACATTTGTTCGCTACACAATTTTTTTTTAAACGGATTTCTCTGAAATTTGCTACACACGATCTCTGTACTCCAGAGAGGTCGCCGTATGATTCTTGCCGGCAACGCCTACTTCTACGCCCACTTTTTATACAAAATTAACAGCGTGAACAAATTCCCCAAACTTAAAAAAAAGGTACCCAAAAGAAATGAACAAATTCCCCATTTTTTTAATCGAAATAAAAAATGAACTTACTCTCCAAATTCATTCTTAAATTTTTACATATTTTTATTTAGTGAATTTTGTTATACTGTTCTCAATATATGTCCTACAATAAATGCATTTAAAATGAGTATTATTTTCAATAGCATCATTTCGTTGATCTGAAAAATATATTTTGACAATTAAAATAAGTTGGCAACAGCTGCGCGGCAGCACAGGTGTGGCTGCTAAATGCGCGGAAACGGCGCGCGAACGCAGACGCGACGAATGCGGACGCGACGCGCTCTCGGAACACAGCTCAGCTAAAATATCGCAATGCTCTAAAAAATATGTTTTAGGAATTTAAATAAGTTAAAGAGAACTCAGCGGCGGCACGGGTAGTAGCTGCGAGGAAACGTCGCGAGGCGCGCGGACGCGGACACGAGGAAGCCAAACACAGCTTAGTGAAATGTCGTATGATAAATTTTATCTACGTATGTGCAATAATTACCTGTTGATCAAAATAGGCCACACTATACTATAAGCAGTTGCTTAAAGAAACCTTGCGACACAATGTTAAAAGTCGCATTAGGCTTTCATTTCTGAAACTTGAATTTGACGTCTCTGCTCAATGATGATCACTTATTGAATGAAGTAATTCAGCATCTTATAAAAAACTTCTAAATTAAAAAATCAAAAAATTTTTAATTGAAATAAAAAATGAATTTACTGCCCATACAAATTTTTGGGGAGAAAGTTCATTTTATTGGGGAATTTGTTAATTGGGGACTAAGTACTCAGCGTCTGGAAAGCATAGTGAACCATTTTTCAAGTCAAAGGCCTTTTTATCCCGGGCAAGACCGGGTAAAAACAGCTAGTATAAAATAAAAGGAAAAATTAAAATTAAGCGGCTGAAATAATAAATTATTATAATTATTTTTATATTAGCAGTGCTCCTGCAGTTGATTGCTATAAGTGATGCATAGAGAACGCTTTCTGTTTGATTTTAAAAAAGTGCCATAAAAAACTATAATTGGTAAATGTTTACACATCTCCCTTGTGATCGGACTCACATGATACATTTTTAATATACTACATTTTTAATATAAGAAATAAAAAAAAAAAGATTTTAAGTTTCTTCATTTCAATGAAATATGTACCTTATTTCACAAACTTTTTTTTTTTGTAAAAAAAAAATTTACCAGCACCTTCAAGGTTAAATCTACATCTTTTATACAAATTAGTTATTATAACATTTTTTCAACAAATAAAAATCTTTTCACAATTATCTCAATTTTGAGATCTTTTTATATTTCTTTGTCATAATTTATTCAATTATATAATATTATATTAAATTTACATATAAATAAAATAATGGAGTTTTAAATTTTTCAAATAAATTACTGAACGTAAAATTTTATTTTATTTCTAGGAATTTATTTTTTCGTTTTTACTATCATCACGTTTATATTTACGTCCTCATGAATTGTTGGGCAAACTATTATCCTCAGTACCTGATAGTGAATCACTAGAATCGTTGGTAGCATTATTAGCTGAATGGACAAATAAGTTTCCCTATGACTATCGCGATGAACGTATGATGAGTCATGTTAAACATATCGTTGCTAGGTAAGCGAATTGCTCATAACCCTAAAAAAATATTTTATTACGATCTCTATATAAGGAAGTAAACCAAGAGTGTTGAATGTGTGTGAGACAGCATGTGTAACCGCAGTCGAAAATGTGTTTTTGTGTGTGTGTATGATTTGATTAAATTTTCTTTGTATGTATTGTGCCATTATAGTTTATACAAAATGAGTAACATTTGTTGTTTTTGTAATAATTTAACTGACATTCGCAGATGTTCCAATACACGTTTAGAAGCCATTGTATCGGAAATATTGAGTGCCTTGTTAAAACGTTTGACTGATTTGGAAAGACATGAGGAGGAATTACGCTCTTGTCAAACTTTAAATAATCCAACAACAGAGAAGGTGAGATTGTTATTTGAAAAACTATTAGATTATTTGCATAGATTGTTTATTTTTTTCAAACTCTTTAATTTAACTCAATTTCATTTTAATATGTAGTGATGATAGTTATATTTAATTTTATAAATATTTCTTTTAGTCTGAGCCTAAGTTATTTGATTGTCCCACTTCTACACAGTATGCACAAATTTTATGTCGCATCGAGAAGAAATTAGCAAAACATGTTGGACCCGAGGAGTTCGTACAGTGTAGCAGTAATGTGTTACTAGACAAACAGGTCAGTAAATTAATAACGTTTTTCTATTAATTATTTAAGTTATAAGAAAGTTATAAGAAATTTAAAACTACAGTGATGTACTGTAATATAATGAAGGACCAGTTTTTGCTTACTGTGAGCATCAAAAAATAGTAAACACTAATTATTAATCATTAAATTCTCTTATTACTTTGTAAGTGACTTACGTTAAAAAGTAATATTGCAGAGAGTACTACTGTAACAGGTACAGGTTGACCGCTATGGTGGCCCTTAATAAAAAAAGTGTTCAAATTATCGGTCTCACTCCCTAGAAATATGCAAATAGCAAAAAAAAACTGAGAAACACAAAGTTTTGGGCAAATCAACAAACGTTTAGTCGTGCCTCAACGCGATTGAAAATTGCAAGTGTGTTTATATGGGGAAAATATCCAGATTTTACGAAAATTTCATTTTATAGATATATCAAACAATTTAAAATTTTGTAAAGACATTATTGCATTTCACTCTTTTACTTTTTACCAAAATATTCTGTCGTATTTTATTGAGGCAAATGCCAACTGGCCTCAGCACGGAAATATAGGTCAGTATATATCAGTCATCAGCACAATAATAGTAAGCATAAAAGTTTATATTTACTTCATTTATTTTATTATGCTGAATTCACTAGCCACTAAAAAATAGTACAGGCAGCGCTAGAGAATTTTCGTTGTTTTAAATTTTTAAGTGGAAATTTTTTAATTTTTTGACCTGGTCAAAAGTTTCTGACTGTAAATTTTCGACCATGTAACGCAAGCAAATTTTTTATTTTTTTTTTTTTTTTTTTTGTTTTTAAGTGCAAATTTCTTATTATATTGAATTCATCAACAGAACTTGAACACTGAAAATTTTGGGACGCTTAAAAATAATTCAGGTAGCGCAAGTGGATTTTTATTTTCTGCTGAATTCATTAACAATATTTTGATGATCATTGCCTTTCAGAATTTATAGTTTTTATAATTGCCAATACATAAAAATTACAAAACATTAAACATCTACTTAAAAACACTTCGCCATCCTATGAAAATCAAAATAAAATATGAAAAAAATTAAAACTTCTCTGAATTTTTTAGAAATTAATCTAACAGGCCTTTAAGATCATGTTTCAAAAATCAAATAAAAGATTATTTATTTTTTTCCCATCCGACGTTTCGTTGGGATTTTCCAGCTTCTTCAGTGATCTTAATTTAATATATAATCTTTCGTCAATTCCGCATTTAACACATTTAGTTTTTACGACATAAAAATATTGAAAATAAACATTCTTTTCAAACGACAGTAAAAGTATTATAATCGGTTAACCATTTAGCCTACAATTTAATTTGAAAAAGGATATTTTTCAAAAAGTTTTGCGCCTTTTTCTAAAAACTAAAAAATTCCAAATTTGGATAGCTCTATCATCCATTATTTTTATCCGAATTCTATCATACACACTCATTGATTTCACTGAATACTTCTATCAAATTTTTGATTTTTGCCATAGTCCCCGGACCTTAACCCGATCGAGAAACTGACGGAAAAATTAATCGCGGCGCTATTTCCAGCAGGGCAAACTTAAAGAAGCATCTGAAGAAGGAATGGAACATAATCTCCTCTGATATAACAAAAAGAAACTTGTCGAGTCGATGTCGAGAAGAGGTGCCTAAGGCCCAATGAAAATAAAAAAAATATTAAAATATTTAAAAAGTTTACTTTTTGTATTGAAGTTATGTCTGTGGTTTTCTGGAATAACAGCGTATGTCCATTTTTGTCAGTTTTGAGTAAACGATGCCAAATATATTAATTTTTAACGCTCATTACATGTGTTCAATTTTTTTTTTAAATATTGACCATTTCTGAGTTTATTCTTTAAATAACGACTTAACTTAAATATTTATTAAATTAATTTGCAGCACTAACGACGTATGTCAACCTACGTTTGATCGCTGACAAATTGTTTTCTCAGAAAACGACACATAGCGACATACCTTGTTATTAATGAAAAAAAAAACGCAAAATAATTTTGGATTAGTTTTCAGTTTATAACCACTTGTAAAAACTTGTGTATTTATTTCTGCTATTTTTTGTCACTATTATTCTTGATACGTTGTTATATTCTCATTCCAAGTACCGTTAAATTTTTGTTGGCGAACAAAAAAAATCAATTTTTCAAGCAACAACAACTTACGTCTACATGGGTGGCTGCATTGGTAGTTTTCTTTTTCAAAGAAAACGACGTTTGTCTACATAAGTTGTTTTATCTGCACACACTTTAAGTGTAATTTACATATTGTTTTTTCGTCCTTCTCTAGGATCTATTCCTCAGAAGATTTTTGACTCAAAATTTTATATAAAGTATTTAGTGCCCATATCTACAGGACTGTTAAATAAAAAGCTCTATAATCTTTATATCGGGCCCATAATTTCAAATATAACGTTTTTTGGCTCCCCCGAACATTTTGATTTAATGACATACGTGGTTATTCTGGAAAACCACACATGTTGCTGTTCATTGCTGTTTGCTTTTCATGACGTGTAAAATTTTGTAATATTCTAAATAGAGTGCATTTACTTTTGTTTTTTATTACTTTTGTTTAATGTTTTTATTAAGTTCAGCTATAATTAATTACTTCTTAAATTCCTTATATCTATTTTTATTTTGTGTTAATTACTCCATTTCAATAAAACTTTTAATAGATTAACTGAGGTAATTACTTTCTTTTGACGCCAACAGTATAATCTACGTATTGTTTTAGGTCCCAAAATGTTTTATTTTTTGTTGTATCTAGGAATTGTATATATTCCAATTCGTTTTTACAGGCGTAAAGCTATATCTACCTGATAAGTGTATAAAATCTTTAATAACTACTACATTTAAAAGATTATTCGTTACTTTTAAACTACAAGGAAATGTAGTTTCATTTTAATTCATTATCAAGTATAGTCAAGTAAACACCAGCGTACACGAAAAATGCCAAAGGTATTCCTACTTTAACCCTTCGTCACTGTATTTTCATTAAAATTTATATGCAATTACATTAATTGTTTTTCTTCTCTGTTCTTCTCTCTTTACATTTCGCTACTTCAGCATAGATTTGCTATACGCCGCAAAGTCCTCAGCAGCAAGTGCATAATGACTAAAAATTAACAATTCATTGCTTAAGAATGGGAAATTGTGTTTATTTATTGATTTTACTACTTTCTGGTGAAATTGAAAAACATTACAAACAAACAAAAAATATAAACAAAAAATTAAAAATTTGTAGGCAAAAAAATATTTTTTTTTTTATAAATTTATTTATATCTGCGTAACTGTTGATTATGTGGAGACATGATATAGGAGTAGATGAAAGGAATAGTAATACTAAATTTTTTTCAAATTATTTCATCAAAATCGGAAAAGTCGTTCTTGAGGGAGGGCGTATCGCGAAAATGGTATGAAATGGGAAAAAAGGGTCTGATATTCGGATTCAGGAGGTTATTTTACATAAGAATCAGCAGGAATAATTTCAGGGCTGGAAAAATGTTGTTTTGCAGAGCAGTGTAATTGGAATTTAAAGTCAATAGCCCTAATGAGTTTAGTTATTATTATAAAATAATAAAATCATTATTTTGGGTCTAAAACATGAAATATGATTAATGTCTGAAGATCATTCTAATATGAATAAGCCAATTCTGTACTCACTCAGCTTTGACTGTTTTAGCATTTTAACTGTAGATGTGAAAATTCGAAGCTTGCTTCATTAGCTTTAAAACGCTTTTAAAATAAGAGCATATTAAACAGTTTAAATAGCCTTTTATCCTATATACCCAAATACTTAACTATTTTTAAAGCACTTTTAAACTTATATAAACTTTAAGTGAATATAAAACAAGGTCAAAACTTTAAACAAAATACTCTTAACCATATATAATAAAAGACTGAAAAAACTTAATAATTATGGCTTTTGTGAACAACTTTTAACCTTAAATCTACAATTAATGAATGTTGAATATACCAACTTACTGACACTCAATAAAACTATAAAGAAGAAGGGAAAATATACATAAAATACACAGATGATTAAAATTTTATTTTAATTTTACAGTAATGGAAAACATTCATTTTTCTCTTTTAAATCTAGCACAAAGAATAAATTAAAAGTTGTTCATGCATTTTTCTTTACTTACGTATTACTATTTTTTTTTATTTGGTCAGAAAAAATGGGACCAACCATCATCTTCGGGTGGACCACCAGGCGTACAAGATCCCAAAAAGACATGTAATTTGGAAACTTATCTTGATTGGTCAGCACGTCTACGGTTATTTGTGTGCAACGAAATACTACAGGTAAGTAAATAAGATACATTTGTACAGCCGTGTAACACGTGCATATATTATATCAGTATGGAAGAGCTAAAAGCAACATGAAAAGTAATGTAAAACTTGAACTAAATTAAGTTAATAAATAATAAAGTATTCAGCTGGAAGGACATCTCAGGTTTCTTGTGCAAATAAACGGTAGAGAGAATAGGAGTAACTGTATAAAAGTAAATAAGAAATTCGTTTATTTACATACAAAGTACCGGACTGGATCAACCACATATCGTGATAATCAACAATTCCTTTTCATACATATTTTCTGTCCATGAACATCGACTAATGTAATGTACAGTGGTTTGAATACTTCTAATGATTTTGTATATTAATAATATTATATTTTGTTTAAACTATCAGTTGTAGAATTAGAATTTATCTAAAGGAGCTAAACATTATTTCAGAAATTTTAATTTCTAGATAAAATACACTATTTCAAATATAAATACTAGACGATAGTTCCTATATCCTGTGATAGAAATATAAATATAACCTTGCAACCAATTTACGTAGATTTTTTTAAAATCTGCTCAGTCAATCTGCCGTTTTCTACGTGCCATATGTAATCTTAGTTATGTCCACAATAGGGGTCAGGTTTGTCTTAATATCAGATGCTCTTTGTTATTGTAATTGCGAGCCATATCCAAGGAACTAAAAAATGATGCCTTACGTAGAGTAAATAAAAACAAGGAAAAAATTTAAGTCAGTCTAGTACATTACACAATCCTAGAGAAACCTATACTGGGTGAGGTCAATGATGGAGATAAAATTAAGAATAAATCAAATTTCAATGAGATACTTAGATATTTTACAGTTAATATGGGATGTCTGCCGTATTAATGTGTTATTAGCTAGATTAAAATGAGAGATAAAATAAGAGTACTTTCCAAAATTATTAAATATTTTCGATGAAATCTAACATGTTCCTGCAAAAAGTTAGTCAAAGAAACAAAGCTCTGCCCTTAATTATTGACTATTTTTATTTAAAGTATTTGCATAATTTGACCATTGATAGCAAACCTGGCTCGGGAAGAAAGGAAGGTCAATATGATTTTCGTTAGGGCAAGAAAATTGACAGCATATTGAGAAGAACTTCCAATATATCCATAAGAAAAGCAGCCCGGTTAGGTCAGTATCCGTAATTTATGGTGCGAAAAGTTAAAGCCAATGAAAGTTTGAAAATTAAAGACGGAACGTATGTAGTGGCAGATCTTTGGCAGCTTCCTGTTCATAATTTTTGTATTGCTAATGCTGGAGGAAAGGTTAGGGATAAATATAGGACAAAAGGCGAAATATATTCAGCTGCACCAAAAGAAGAAGGTCATTTGTTACAAAATATACATTATTTTCCTATTTTTAAACCATCCATACTTTTGGCATCCATACTTTTGGAATGGGACAAGAACAGTTACTTCGTTTTTGTACCAAGGGAGGTAAATCCTTCAAACTGTCTGGAGTTTAGGCTAGTGGAGAGATAATGGGCTCTTGTGAAAAGCTCAAAACAGGGGTCCCACATGTGGAAGATTTTAAATATATAAGATTTAAGATATAAAACCCCTAATGGAAGGGTTTCTCGAAAAGGTCCATAATCTCATAAGTAGTGATTAGAAGTATAGAAGTTATATTTTTTTGTAAGCTTTAATATTCAATGGTTTTCATATTATTGCATTTTGTGTAGGTTAATATTTTTTTCGATCTCACTCCTTATATTTAAATTGCTGATAAATGCTTAGTAAAGGCCCATTTACACGACACCATACAGTCGTATGATTTTTCCGAAATAAAAATCCGATGAAATTCGTCGGACTGTCATAAAGTCGTACCGACATTATTTCGGCATATTTAGGCCATTTACACTATCACACTCAAGTCTTCTGAAAACAGCTGTTTAGAATAACAAGCAAGTTTATTTTGATATTTATATTTTATTTCCACGTTCTTTGTTTTTCTTTCCTTTTTTATAACTGTACAACAAATTGTGGGTCATTGAAAGTTTCCCGAATGGGACTAATGGGAAATGGGAGTAGACTCTCAGTAGAGAGAAACCCCCAAAGAGTTTTAAAAAGTTAGCTCGTATTGTTTTTTGAAAGCGGTTTGAAGTTGGGCTATTTGAGACAAATTTTTCAATCTTTTTTTTATATTTCATCTAATAGAGTGAATCAATGTACAAACTAAATAATTGGAATTGAACATTTTAGGCCTAAAATATTTAAAGTTATTAAGTTTTATTGTCAATGAAGTTTAGTTCCACTTTTAACACATTTTTTGGTTTACCCTGCATCATATGTGCTGTGATCACAGCGCGAACACGTAACACCCATAGACCTATTTCACAAAGACGGTTCAGGTAGAGTTTGAATTTTAGCCAAATCGGTTGAGGAGTTCAAAAGTTATGAGTGAAAATGTGAACATATCACTAAATTTTCCATATAAAATGGTACTTTTTAATTTGTTTTAATTGTTTTTGCTTGTATTCATTGATATTTTTGAACCAACTGGCGTTTTGTTTTAAGTTACCGTTACCTTTCATTACATAATGTTACGTAGAGTTACGTCCCGGTCCGTAATGTTACGTCACGTTAATTGTAATAATTTTTGTTTCATATATTATATTCGTGGATCGAGTAACGTTACGTAACTATACGAAACGTTTCTTTATTTTACGTTACATAACTCATGTCCAGTTCTTTTGAGCTTCGTTACGTCACGATGCGTCACGTTACGTCGTTGTTTTAATTTCATACTTGATTTATTCACATATAAAAAAGTTGATTTTCTGAATGGAAGTGTCAGTTGCAATGTTCTAGGACAGGTCACAAGGGGCAACTAACCCCGTCCTAAGAAAACCCCATTTTAAAGTGACTGGGTACTTATAATTGTTTTTTTTTTTAATTAATTTGGCCAATCGGCTTTCATCACTCCCACTAACTAAAGAGAAACAATTGCAATATTAAGAGAAATTAACAAAACAACTCTTAATAGAGTTAATTTTTCTATTTATTTCTATTTAATTAAAAACCGTTAAATAACCGTTAGTGAATACTCTACTTGCTTTTTTTGAGGCATTGTAAAATAAAGCATTTTCATGTTTTATTAAATTAATATTTAATAATATTTAAATAAATAAAGTGAAAAGAAATTTTTAAATTAGTTTAATTAATTTTGAAAAAAAATATTTGGTTTTAATTTAAAACGTTTATAAAATGGTTTGTAATATAAACAAAGAGAAGAAGAGTCAGAAATAAACCTGAATTTCTGTATTCTTCAGATTCGGATTCTTATTTCGACGATGTCTATGGCTCCCTACAGCATCCAGCTGAGAAAAAATCTCCAATTATATAACGTAATTTTTTCTGATATAAACAACAAATTTGAGACTTGTAGGGCTTGTTCTAGAAAAATGTGACAATTTGTTTTGCTATGAAATTTGACAGGTATCATCTCAAATAATTTTTTTTGATATTTGTTATGGAACTCTAGTTTTTTATAGCAAGAATATTTTTTTCAAATTTCAGCGTACAATATTGAATTTTTTTCTGTCAAAAAAAAAATCTAATTAAGAAATTTAAAATTTTAAAAATTAAAATGGAAACAGCCCATATTATATTATAGTTTTTTATACTATTTTTAAGTATTTTCAATAATATTTATTTAGTTTTAATTCTTTTGTTTCCTTTACTAAACACAACAATAAATATATATTACTGCAACATTTTAAAATTTAAAATTAGCATTCGTTACACAAAATTTAAAAAAAAATTCTGGAACGAAAAATTAAAAATAAAATTCTAAATTCTAAATTTTGACCCCATGTATCTGCCCCCTTTAACAAAAAGAAAAATAGTTTTTTCTTTTAACATAAACTTTAATAGGAGAATACGGAAACACAAATTTTGTACAGGTAAAATGATCTTTTAATTTATTAATTTAAACCCAAAGGAAAAATATAGTCGAAAAGCCAACTTCAACAGGCTATAAAAACCGAATATCTGTGGTTTTCTGGAATAACTGCGTATGTCCATTTTTGTCACTTTTGAGTTAACGATGCCAAATATATTAATTTTTAACGCTCCTTACATGTGTTCAATTTTTTTTTTTAATATTAACCATGTCTGAGTTTTTTTCTTTAAGTAAGTAACGATGACTTAAATATTTATTAAATTAATTTGCTGCACTAACGACGTATGTCAACCTACGTTGGATCATTGACAAATTATTTTCTCAGAAAACGACACATAGCGACATACGTTGTTATTAATGAAAAAAAAATGCAAAATAATTTTGGATTAGTTTTCAGTTTATAACCACTTATAAAAATTTGTGTGTTTATTTCTGTTATTTTTATATTCTCATCCAAAGTCCCGTTAAATTTTTGTTGACGAACAAAAAAAAAATCCATAGTTTTCTTTTTCAAAGAAGACGACGTTTGTCCACATAAGTTGTTTTATCTGCACACACTTTAAATGTAATTTACTTATAGTTTTTTTCGTCCTTCTCTAGGATCTATTCCTCTGAAGATATTTGACTCAAAGTTTTATATAAAGTATTTATTTCCCTTATCTACAGGACTGTTAAATAAAAAGCTATTAAATCGTTATATCGAGCCCATAAATTCAAATATAACGTTTTTGGCTCCCCTGAACATTTTGATACGCGGTTATTCTAGAAAACCACAGATATAAGCTAACTTTTTAAAACCCTTGGGGGTTTTGATATATGTATTGTATACTTTAATTTCCCGTTGGTCCTATTCAGGAACCTTTTTCTTGTCGCAAAGTATAATACTACAAAAAAAAACCAACTCTGGTCCGATGAAAATGGCAAGTTTTTAGAAATGTTTCTAAAATCATGGGACTTCGAAAATAAAATCCTACAGGCAGTCAATTTCATTATATAGGCTTTTTACATGATACGACTTTTTCATAATAACCGAATTTTGACAGGTCGTATTACAAAGCAGAGCTAGCAGAGCCCAGTCCTCAAAATTTGAGTTCAAGTTCTAGGAATTTTTATTCTTTTGTTTAATTTATTTTTTTTAATTTTTCTATGCCTATTTAATTCTTTAAATTTATTTCATTATAAATATTTATTGAACACACACGAATAGGAGCCACTTTGTATGGCACCCAAAAGGTATGCTAATTTTTGGCAAATCAAAATTTAACGTAGGGCGTGTGATATGCAATTATTATAATGAAATTCGATTGCGTTATTATTTATTGTCGTTATTGGTTTATGTCCAAAATTATTTTTCAATTCAACACAGGGCTCTTCATGTACAATTTTTGCGAATACATTAACAAATTTAATAAACACAAACACAGCATTGTATAATTTTTTCATGTGTTAGTAGTAACTTAAATGAGCATTACTCAAAACGATGCAAACCTGTAAATCTGATAAACAGCCAAAGAGAAATACCTTTCAAATGAGGGATGTTTGGCCAAAACAGGATTAAAACTGACAAAGCTACATCGGTCACAAGAAATCGCCTTAACTGTTTTTATTATTGGTAACCATTTTTGACTTAGAGTTTGCCTCTAAGCTTACATAATGGTATGATCGGACAGAGATATAATTGGGCTCACAAAATGGGCATTTGCATTTCTTTTTTTTTTTTTTTTTTCAAACCAAAAATAAATTTTTACTAATATTTTCACTAACAAGGTTTTATAAGTAAAAATTTGATAACACCTCAAAAAGGGATTGTTTTAGTTTCTCCTTTGGATAATGATAGCTATAGAGGCTTACCAATATTTACCTCAATCAAGTATTACTCCTTCGTTTCAAAAACCCTCTTATTTTTCAGATTTTGCGAATACGGATTTTTAAGTGCCGACTAATCTTTTTATGTAAATTTTTTACAAGTGAGGAAATTGAAACTCACTGTTTTGCACTGAAATTATTTTGGCGCAGGTGTAGTGCATCCTAGAATCGATTCTTTTGAATTAAATTTACCATTTTCTCCTCTTAAAAAGATACTGAACTGATAAGAAGCCAAGATTTAACTTCTACAGGGACAATAAAAATGTGGTGGTTTAAATTCATCGCCCTGTTACAATGTTACATTAGCGTGGCCCTTACTAAAAAAAGGGTTCAAACTGTCGGTCTCACCCCCTTGAAATATGCGAATAGCAAAAAAACCGAGAAATACAAAGTTTTGGGCCAATCAAAAAACGTTTAGTCGTGGCGCAAAGCGATTGAAAATTTCAAGTGTGTTTATATGGGGAAAATATGACTTTTTTTCAGATTTTACGAAAATTTCGTTCTATAGTTTAATTTTTCCCACAAGCTGTTACATAATTCAGGATCAGTATTAAATTATCCCTCCAAAAGGCTATAAAACTTTAAAATCAAATAGAACCTCGCTAAGAAATAGCAGATGCCCCAGACCACTTTTATGCCAAAAAAAAAATAGATCATTAAATTTGATGGCATTTTTTTCAACAATGAGAAGTTGATTAAAGCCAGCATTCTTTTTTGGTCTCTATACCTATAAGTACTCAGATATGAAGTATTGTTTTATTACCACGTTGTTAACCTATTGCGCATTGAGACCGAAAATTGGAAATTTTTTTGATAAAATTTTTAAAACTCCTTTTTCAAGTTTCAAAAAACTTTCTTAAACAAAATTTAAAAAAATGAATCTATCAATACAAGGTTTTATTAAATGCATGTTGGAGATTAACTGTGTGAATTTGTAAGTAAATCCCTCTGCCAGAATTTTTTTGACAAGGATTTAATTTTTGCGGATTTCGAGAAAAATTGGATTTTTGTGAAATATTCTGTAAATGTACTCTTTCGAAATACTTTGTATCAAAAGTTCACCACTTTTCTACTTTTAAGTGTTATATATTATCTTAATAGCTTAGGGTTTCGGAAAAAAATAATATGACTCCATTAACCCTTTTGGAATTGGGGTCACATATGACCTCAAGCTAATAAAAGACAATTTATGCAAAAAATTCAAATATTTGGTAAGTGCTGTCCAATTTTTAGATGCGGCGCTTAAAATATAATAACGAAATGTGTAGCAGTTTCGTTCCAAAAATTTGGGATAAATCCGAGAACGTTAACCCATTATCTGCCAAGGCCAGCTTTGGATTTTAAGATATTTTAAAATAAAAATTACCTAAAACGAGTTTTTCTAATAAACTCGTTGATACCACTAGTTAGAATTTAGGAAAAATTATACGGTTAATTTTTATTTATTTAGCCCTTCAGTGCTCCTGGGATCAAAATTATCCATTGTGATATACCTCTGGTGCAATTATCAGCTTATTGCTCGCGAATATAAATTAAAACAACTTAGGTCATATGTTTAAAAAATAGGACTTTTTTTGAAATTCTCCTTGATATAATTTTGTAATTTATTCCATTAAGAGTAGTATTAATTTAATATTAACTTTTATATATATTATTATATTTGAAATTTACTTTTATTTAATAAACTATTTAAAACTGTGAAATAAAATGGTATAAGTTTCAAAACATGTAGGTGACATTGAAGATAATATAAAGCGACTGATTATAAAAAATCAAAAAATGTCAACGATTATTAGTAATGGCATCTTCACCGATTGACCTGAAAATTTTTTTTTTTTGCGTTTTTTATCAATATCCACCAAATTGGTGGGCGAGACAGCAAGAAATTCAACTATTACTTTATTACATAAAGTAATTTTATAACAAAATTGGTTAAAAGTTGTTTTAATTTATATTCGCGAGCAATAAGCAGATAATTGCATCAAAGATATATCACAATGGATTATTTTGATCCCAGGAGCACTGAATGGTTAAATAAATAAAAACTAACCGAATTATTTTTCTTAAATTCTAAATAGTGGTATCAACGAGTTTCATAGAAAAACTCGTTTTAGGTCATTTAAATTAAAAATATCTTAAAATCCAAAGCTGGCCTGGGCTAATAATGGGTTAACGTTCTCGGATTTATCCCAAATTTTTGGAGCGAAACTTCTACACATTTGGTTATTATATTTTAAGTGTCGCACCTAAAAATTGGACAGCACTTACAAAATATTAGAATTTTTTGTATAAATTGTCTTTTATTAGCTTGGGGTCATATGTGACCCCAATTACAAAAGGGTTAATGGAGTCATATTATTTTTTTTCCGAAACCCTAGGCTATTAAGATAAAGTGTAACATTTAAAAATCGAAAAGTGATGAATTTTTGATACGAAGTATTTAGAAAGAGTACATTTATAGAATATTTCACAAAAATCCAATTTATCTCGAAATCCGCAAAAATAAAATCCATGTCAAAAAATTCTGGCAGAGGGATTTACTTAAAAATTCACACGGTTAATATCCAACATGTATTTAATAAAACCTTAAAGTGACAGGTTCATTTTTTCAAATTTTGTTTAAGAAAGTTTTTTCAAACTTGAAAAAGGAGTTTTAAAAATTTTATCAAAAAAATTTCCAATTTTCGGTCTCAATGCGCAATAGGTTAACAGCGGGGTAATAAAACAATACTTCATATCTGAATACTTTTAAGTATAGAGACCAAAAAAGAATGATGGCTTTAATCAATTTCTCAAAGGTGAAAAAAATGCCATCAAATTTCATGACCTAGTTTTTTTTTTTGGCACAATAGTGGTCTGGGGCATTTGCTATTTCTTGGCGAGGTTTTATTCGATTTTGAAGTTTTATAGCCTTTTGAAGGGATAATTTAATAGTGATCCCGAATTATATAACAGCTTGTCGGAAAAATTTAACTATAGAATGAAATTTTCGTAAAATTTGAAAAAAAAAGTCATATTTTCCCCATATAAACACACTTGAAATTTTCAATCGCTTTGCGCCACGACTAAACGTTTTTTGATTGGCCCAAAACTCAGTTTTTTTGTTATTCGCATATTTCTAGGGGTGAGACCGACAGTTTGAACACTTTTTTTTTCCCCTCCATATAACGAAGGGCCACCCTAATGTAACATAGTTTGATCCAACCACCCTTGAACGAGCTGAATATGTCTTATACAAGACGTGGCTAGCTTTTTTAAACTAAAGGCCTCTCGTATTAATTTTGCTTTCAAAACTTACACTAAATAAACTATTTACACCACAGTACTTTGACCATTTACTAGAACACAGTTCATGGTAAGTGACTAGCATACAGAAACTTGTAACTTCCTGTCAACTTACTTTTATGAACTTACTAGATTTTTTATTTATTCGTCCAGTATACTGACCCCCCCTTGGTATTAATGTTTGTCATTGAATTTTAATAAGCCAAAAGGCAACCTCGGAAGTTACACTGCCAGTTTTGTTACAAAAACATCCGTCCCTCTCTATTTTTGTTAATAAGCCCCACAAATTGTTACTTATTAGCAATTCTCATCAAGATTTTTGTATGTCATTTAATATTTATCAACAACAACAAGAAGAAATAGTAATAATAAAAGCCATGCGAACAACTTTTAAACTTTGCATATTCATGTCCACTCATCATGTATGAAAGTTGTTTAGGGTGCCAGTAGTTTTAACATATTGTACTAAGCCTGGCCAGATAGTTGTGTAAGAAAGATAAAACCGAAAAACGTAATTAATATATGGAATATGTTTAATAATAGCATGTAGATCTTTGAAGGAGTTATTTTGAAACATTCATAATTTTTAATTGAAGCTGCTTAAATATTGAAAGTAACTTAATTTTTAAAAGAATTTTTGTACTTTATATGAATATGTGATCAGTTCAAACAATGAGATGGTGCCTAACTTTGTAGCTAGTCCAGTACAAATGTCCTATACAAATTTCTTGTAAATTTTATCGGCTTGGGATAACTTTTGAGTTAATTATGTCAATCCATAACTTAGCTTCAGTGTCTATTAATAACTTCATCCACTATGGCAAAGCTGATCACTTTTGACCAAATACTCATTCGAAAATCTAATGGTGTGGAGAATCGTGTAGAGTATCTAGATCGAATTTAATTATCCTTTATAAAATAGCTTTTTGTATTCAGTAAATATGTAGTAGTTAAACGAGCGTAACAGTATAAAACCTATTTTTGCGAATTTATACAATAGTTACCCAGAAGACATAGAAAATTAAGTTTTATATAAATTTGTAGTGGATGTTTTAAAACTGTCTCAAAGTATTAATTCATGGGCACTATTAAGTTGAAAGAAATCATGAAATGTCAATATAACTAAATGGCACCCTTATGTAACCTACATACAATTATATGTATGTATGTGTTTTCTGAATAGGACACAATTTTGCCTATAGGCACGTAAACTAACATTAAACTTGCATATGTGATTCAAGAATAAGGTCGACATTTTTAAATCTTTCTAAAAGTTATCTTACTTATTCAGCTTTATTGTTAATTAAAATTGGTTACTAACCATGTCCATTTAAACAGCAAATATTTTACAAGATATCACAATGAAAAATATTTCGATTTTAGAAATAAGTCATTATATCAAAATGTCGTAAATTGAAAAAATAAAATTATAAATTGAATTAATTTTTAATAACTTTAATTAAACGATTAACTAAAGTTAAGAAAAACCAAACTTTTGCCTGCAAATAATTTGCACTTAATATAATTATATTTACAAAAAAAATCTCTAAATAGTTTAGTTAAAAATCTGAATTAAATTAAAATTTTTTCGAAGCTCTAATACCCGTAAGTATCAAGTAAACATATTAGATTTTATGAACAGTAATTCACAAAAGTTGCGATAAAAAAATATGTGAGTCTAATCACGGGAGAGATGTGTAAACATCTATTTACACATCAATTAATATCAAACAGTAAGCGCCATCTGTGTATAGCAAGCAACAGCTATGGTTGCTATACGTGATGGTTACAGTTGTTTGATATACATGGTGCTTTCTGTTTGTTGTTGAATCAGCTAAATAAATTTATGTCATAATCTTTGCACCAATACACTTACATATACCTCACACCGATTTTCTCTTATGCTGTTTTTGTGATTGTATTGTGAAATAGATTTTTACCCCCTGAACGCATAGATGTTTATACACCAAAAACTCATTCGCTCCTCTTAATTTTCTCCTAACATATTAGTATGATTGCTGCGACGTCTTCCTCAAATTGCACTAGCCAACAACGTTTTGGACAAGAGCAACCAAATATCTTTCCTGGGGTAATTTGTTGGGCTGAATTCAAATTTTTAATTGTTTTTTCTCTATCGCTTCAGGTTTCCGAAATACAAAAAAATGTTTATATTCGTTTTTTAGATAAAAAATCATTAGTTTACTTAAAAATCAATGAATTTTCAGAAGTGAATGGAGTTATTTGAACGCCGTTTATATTTTGTTGGTTCGGTTTCACGTATTAGAATCCAGCCATAGTCCCCCAGCATGATTTTGTCCCAAAATCCCTGATTAAATTTTCATTAAATCTTGGTGAGAACGCTCCTCTTGTTCATCCCTCATCGCACCTAAGTTTTGTGGAAAAAAATCTAAATGCAAATGAACAAAATGCATTTCGAGTGACATTCGTGCACCAAATTCGTGATAATTTTTCAATAATTCAGCAACAATTTGCCTGTAGTTTTCACTCTTAATGTTTAAAAGAAAACTGTCCACGATGCTCTTGAATTATTTCCAGGCTGCATATTCCTGCTCAAATAAACATTGTGAAAATTTGACATCATTCAATAGCTTCCTGATCTTAGGGCCAACAAATATGCCCTCTTTGATTTCAGCATTCGAAATTCTAGAAAAAACCGCTATCAAGTATTTAAATGCTACACCATCCTTGTTCAGAGCCTTGGCAAAGTTTTTAAAGAGGCTCCATTTTATATTTAGCTGCAGAAGAAGAACATAATTTGGATCAATTAATGGTTTATTTGATATGTTATGTTTTCCGGTAAACACTCAGTTCTTTTTGGCCACTCTGTTCTGATGTAATGATGACATGTAGCACGACAATCCCACAGACAAAGGAAATAAAAATATTTTGCGAAACCCCCTTGCATACCCGTCAACAAACCAGTGACCGGAAACAGATTATTTTACAGTTATTTACAATGGTCTATACTACGCATATAAAGCAATTTAAATCACACACCTTACGGTCACCACATTTCCTCCATTTATATTCTTTGAATTTGAATAATGTCAAAAATTCAGTCACTGATTCTCAGCCTTCTTTTGTACTATTGGCATGAGCAATTTGTATTTATGTTTTTTTTTATTCCCATTACGCAAAAGAAGAGCCTTTAAACTGTACTTAGAAATTGATCTTCTTGTCATTTCACCACTTGTATAAAACAGTTCTGCAAATATTGCAACATATTTTCGATGTCCACGGTTTGTCCAAGTTTCTGACAGCAAAACCAAAATAATGTAAATATGCATATTTTAATGATTCTAATATTGCATACCCTTTTTTCCAACCAACTATTCATCACACCGAAAGCAAAAATAGCTTGTGTCAGTAACACACCATCTCCCTCACATGCTTAAACGCTGTTATTATGCAGATTTAGAATGAATGTGGGCTTCTGTCAAATTAATTATTGTGAAATTGTAGTGCCAGTATTGACTGTTTTACAGCATTGCCAGCATGCGATAAAAAATGAACAAGACGCGATTGCCCAATTTTTATCTCAGATTCGAATTCAGCGCACACAGTTAAAAGACATGCTTCGTGTCTACAGTGAATTTTCTTTTAATTTGTAGACCAGTATTGTAATTCCATACTAAATATTTATACCCATACCACTACGTGCTTTAAGTATAATGACTTTGTGCTGCTGTTTTTAACTACCAAAAATATTTGACCTAGACCCATCTTTAATTATACCGATCGACTCAGAATCACTTTCTGAGTTGATTTAGCGATGTCTGTCCGTCCGTCCCGATCTTCACTTAAATCTATCGAAAAACAAAAATATTGCACAGATTTTTCTCAAATTTGGTTTGTGTAAATTTTTTAAAAATATATGTGACTTTACCAAATATGGTCTGGATCGATCCACATTTCGACCTAGTCCCCATATAAGTATAGCATCCGATATAAACTTTTTCATATCTGCAGCCAAAAAAATTAATAAATATGCCACTCAAATTTCATTTGTGATTATTTTTGATATCGAATTAGTTGGACCGAAGAGATAGGTTGTCTAGCCCATGGTCTAGGGTGTCGTATAGTATAGTATAATTCTTACTTGTTTAAATTACAAAACCGTTGTGGATTTCCTACTCTTCGAACAATTTTAGGCTGAAACAACTTCTCATTTTTGCAAACCTTAAAATCGGTAAAAATTCTAACCACATGGCATACAATAACCGAACTATCTTTGACTGCTGATTTGACTCGAATAGGTCGGCCTTTTTTTTTTGAGAGCAAGTTGGGTATATCAAATATCTTTATGCCCTGAACTGTTAAATGGAAGTGATATACTGAGTGTAACTACAAATAGATTGACCTTGACTTATCTTTAAACGTTACCGATCGATTCAAAATCACTTTCTAAATCGATTTATTGATGGAAGTCCGTCCGCCTGTACTTCTGTATGTCTGTCCGCTCATCTGTGTGTCCATGTCGTTCTTGAAATCAAGGCCAATGAAATTTCCGAAAGTCAGTGCGTGTTTAGGCCTAGCCCCCATACAAATAACCAATATCAGGCCAATTAAAATTGTCGTAAGATCCAGACTAAATTGGTGAGTGAGTGCCTATTATACTCACTAATCTAAATATAAACCCTGTAGCACCACTTTTGGTCCGCATATAAAGCAGATTCCCGATTAGCACTTAAATCTAAGAAAAAAATTTTCACTCTGATAGGCGTTATTTATATATGTGGTTAAAATCGATAACCCTCTAAGTCGACTTAAGAACGATTTGAGTTATATATGCTATATTCCATTAACAAAACCTTATATTTACGTTAAATCCCCAGTTGTCTAACAATGTTTTTTTTAGATATTTATAAAAACATTCAGACAGAAGTAGTAATGAGGCCCCCCTTACATTTATATAAAAAGTTATTTTTGTCAGAAAGCAAGATTTTCGACTAATGCTTTTGACCACAGATATGGTATAGGTGTGAAAATACGCTGATTTCACCAATTTCAATACCGTTTGTCCTATAGCCGCTTAAAGTTTATATACTAATTTTCATCAAAATATATTCCTTACGTGGAAACAGAGACAAATGCTTTTCTGTGTCCATCGGTATAACAAAAGCTGGGGCTAGGTCAAATATTTTCCGTAGTTTCAAATAGCACAGAATCTCATTTTATCCTGACCACAGAGTAAAATAAGTATGTCAGGAAACACTATGGAATCACTCGTGGAACTTAGCATAAGTGTAGGAGAAAAAAAAATCGTTACCAATATCGACTTTATAAAAAAATTTTTAATATAACTTTTTAATTATCTAACGAATAGCTTTATTCTACTTTTATGTTTAAAAATGAAATAAATAATTGATTCAGACTAGAGGTCTATTTTTATCAATTTTATTTATATTAATTTATTTCATAATATTTGGCATCTTCAGGTTCTTAAACTATAAGCATAATAAAGTATTATCACAACAATGTTCCAGAATATCAATAACAAAAATAAATATAAACTCACGAAGACGGCGAGTATCAATAATCAAATAATCATATATGACATGTAAACGATTTTACATATAACATTACACTAAATGATCTCTTTTCTTTTGATATGTTTATTAATTTAATTTAATTTAATTCATCTACTTTGAACTCCTATTATACAACAAGACTTATAATCTTATTATTAGAGTAAAGGAGGAGCAATAGTAATGAGCAATGATGTTGAAACATTTAGAAGTAAAGTTTAAAATTTTAAAAAATATATAAAAACAGATAAAATAAGTTTAAAAAAAATAAAAAGTGAATCTTAGTTATACAACAATTAAAAATGGAAACAATTCAATAAAATTAACAAAAAAAAAATAATTATTTACACTATAATTTTAACATAACATATTTATGCAAGACTATAAAAATCAAAAAGTGACCTATTAAAATGCATGGAATTGCTTATAGATTACATGTTCGGAGGTAGAATTCCAAAGACGTATAGAGTGGATATAGAAATGTTATTCAGATTTTGTAGTTCGATGTTATAGTTCGAATTGGAGTCAAATCGTTATTCCTATGTGATAGAGAAAACGATATTATGTCACAGAGATACGATATTTCACGAGTATATAAAATTTTGTGGAGTAGAATTAAAGCTCGTATATTTAACAAGTCAGCAAACATAACACCATACAAGTTATTCGCAACTGATGAGACATGGTCGTATTTCCCCACACCATAAACATATTTTACAACAGCGTTGTAGGCATCATTTAGCTTACCATAACTTATGGTATCGATTTTTGAAAAATTTCGCATCCATATAAAAGAGTGGGCATTAAATGGGTTTTTGCTAGGAGTAAGCCAATTTTAAGTGGCGTGAAATATTGAGTTTTCCATATGGTTCGCAACATATAGTAAACTTTTCCAGCAGTACCATTTACCGATATATGGTCTGACCAGGTTAGAGTATTATTAAATATTATGCTAAGATTTTTTTGCCATATTTACGATTTCAATTCTTTGTTTGTTGAGAATAGTTGCTTGTTCTGAAAACAATTATGTGCAACATTTGCAATGTAAAGCGTCTTTTATAGTTCTTTTCCATTTGTGAAATCTCAACATTTTGAATTATGTTATCCGGAAATTTTTTTTGTAATATATCTTGTATCCTCTTCATTTTATAGTCCTTTTCCATTTGTGAAATCTCAACATTTTTAATTATGTTATCCGGAAATTTTTTTTGTAATATATCTTGTATCCTCTTCATATTATCGTTATGAAACTGTTTGTGGCTGATCGTTAATACTTTACTAATAAAAGTGTTTGTTATATTAATGATAATATTTCTTGCTGGCATGAGTGATAATTAATAACTTTCCTTGACTATGTTAGTGTTTGGTACCTATCTATTCTAATTTGGTTTCCTTTCCTTATAACTTATGTATGTAGATAAGATAATCTTCTATATTCTTCCTTTTCGGTGGTGAACATGCGTCTGTAGTGGAAGTCGTTTGGCTGGCTGAGCATACCATCCATCTCATCTATAATATTAATAGCCTAGGCAATTTCTTGTGACCGATGTTTTGTTCTACCGTTTTATTCCGATTTTGACTAAACGTATATTATCTGAAAGGTATTTCATTTTAGCCGTTTTGCAGATTTACAGATTTTAAAATTTTTCCCATTATGTTGAGTAAATTGCATTTAAAGTTGCTACTAACACATACATAAAATTTTACAATGCTACGTGTGTGTTTATTAAATTTGTTAAAGTGTTTGTAATAAAAATGAGTTTGTTTTTTTGTGTTGATTTGTGAACTGGCTATATTTGTGTAGCATACCTTTAGGATCCTTATTTAATGAAAAAATAAAATTTCCTAGAATTTGCACTCGAATTTCCAGTGCTGAAATTTGCTAGTTTGTACATATTATGCAAAATAAGTCATCCACATATTTTGCCAGAAGTCTAGATTTCTTTTCAAATTTATTTATTTTATTATTATTTTAATTTATTGGTTTTTAAGATAGTTCCTCCATCAGTATGATTGCTACTATTGGAGAAGTTGGTGATCTCGTAGGTAACCCACTATATTGGGTATATATTCTTTGTTCACATTTAAAATGGCGGTTAAGCATTATGCAGAATTTTAATATTTTCATTAATATTTCTATTGGCACTTTCGTATGTTGCTGTATTTCATCCCATTTACCTTTTATAACATCGATTGCGATTGTACTTGTAAATAGAGACACCAGATTGAAAGAAACGTGTATCACGACATTAAATATCACACTGTTATTAATCTTGTTTTTAAATTCTACAGCGTCCTCTGCATTTAATTCCGAGTCTTTAGTTATAACCTCTAAAATATTCCAGTCAATAAATAAATTCTTGGCGCGCCTTTTCTAAGCTTTCGCGTTTCTTACAAAGATATTATATTATTTCATATTATAACTTTTTAGGATATTCCATCACAAAATATTGATCATGTGATAAGGACTTTTAACCATTCCCATATAATTTTATAGGCATAAAGTTGTAAAGGATGACTCGATACCTTGTGAATAACACCAAAATCATAGATAAACTTAATTATCCTAAATCGCCTTACTACTTTTTTTTAAATACATTTTTCACCTTGCATACTACCATATATTAGGAACTAGGGGAGCTAAAATTATAAATATTTCTTAACTTCATGAGAGGATACCACCGAGAAAGCTTACTTTCTTCGTCGCCCACAAATAGATGTACCCACTTATATAATATGCAGATGTTATGAAGTTCATTTTGGATTTTATTTTAGACTTGCTCTAAAATTGTTCCACTGATAACCTTATATTGTTAAATAACACATATGTACTTAAGATACTAATTTAAAAACCCAATCACTACTACTATTGATGACCTAAAGCAAATTAAAATAAACTTCTGTAAGGTTTTAAATACGTTAAAGCACAATAATATACATTGAGTAAAAAAATTCATTAAGAATGTGACTCTAGTTGGCCTGCCACAACTTAACGTTCATACTTATCTTTAACTCTGCACCTCTTGTTTAACCTACCCATATTTTTCTTTATATACCACTCCTAACTGTCTTGCACATACCAAAATATCAATAAGAATTTAACAAAACATAGTGGTTTTTTCAATTTTTTATTACATTTATTTATTTATAAATCTTCTACCTTCGAGTTGCCATTCATATAAAATTTAAATTTGATTTTTTAAAGAAACTTTTGATATTTATTTTACTTCTTCAACTTATAAGATGTGTACGCTTCAATGTGTTTTGAAAGCCTATTGTATTGCCAAATTTACAGAACTAACTTCATGTGTAATTGGGTATTTCATTTTTATACAATACCATGAAAAAATAAAGATAACAGTAAAGCAATAACAATGATCAAGTTCAAAACGACCTAATAATACCCAATAAGATTGTTAGAAGTTATTTTCAATATTTCATATTTTCACATCTTTAGTTATTAGATTTTTGAAAGTGCTGTTTCGGGCTACAAATAAATTAATCTGCATTTCCGATGAACGAAAGGACTAAAACAAATATCATGCAAATATATTGAAACATGCCAAAAGGCCAAAACTATTCGGAAGGTGATTTAAAATTCCATCCATTCCATTCAGTTCAATGCAAATATTTGAATCTCAGATTTTGTTTCTTCGGGCAGCTTATCTCTTAGTAACTTCTGCACATAGATTTGTAATAATCTTTTGTAGGGTAAAAGTAATACAAATTAATATTAATATATTACAACCACAATCAAAAAGCATATTCGTAGTCTTATGCATGACTGAAGCTGATTTACAATTCCAAGGTATGCTTGAATGATTTATTTAGTTTTCGGTTGTTAGTTCTTATGTGGATTTCCATTTCTCATATTTGATTTACAAACAAAATTGTTATTGCACATGTGTAGTAACGTAGCAGTAAATATACAGTTAAAGCCAATAAAATATGTGTTTCCTCATATTGTTACTAGTTATTGTAGTTTTAATTTTAGACTCGGGTCAATACATGAAGCATTTACGGTCAGCATACGATTTTGCAAAAACTTATATTTTATTTTGGCTACAAGTGATATCAGTAGAAATAGAATCTATATATATAAAATTCATTTTCAGTTTGTTTGTTTGTTTGTTTGTTTGACCGCTATACAAATTTTTATTTTCCAACGGATTTCCCTGAAATTTTGTACACACGATCTCTATACCCCAGGAAAGGTTGCCATATACTTTTTACCGGCCACGCCTTCTTTACGCCCACTTTTTATGTAAAATTCCTTTTCTGTTTTATTCATATTTGTTCACTATACAAACTTTTATTTGTTAACGGATTTCTCTGAAATTCGATAAACACGATCCCTGTACTCCAGCTAAGGTCACCATATACGTATTATCGGTCACGCCTACTTTTGCGCCCACTTTTTGTATACAATTCATTTTCTACTTTTTGGTATATTTGTTCGCTATACAAATTTTTATTTGCTAACGCATTTGTTTGAGATTCGGTAAACACGATCCCTGTACTCCAGCTAAGGTCACCATATGCTTCTTATCGACTACGCCTACATTTACGCCCACTTTTTATATACAACTCATTTTCTGCTTTTTGGTATATTTGTTCGCTATACAAATTTTTATTTGTTAACGATTTCCTCTGAAATTTGGTACACACGATCTCTGTACCACAGGGAAAGTCACTATATGCTTTTTATCGGCCACGTCTACTTTTGCGACCACTTTTTTAATTTTTTATGGGTTTCGTTCGAATTTACTGCATATTGTTCTCAAATCCCAGGTAAGGTCTTCATAGACTTTTATCGGCCACGCCCACTTTTTTTAATTTTCTATATGCGCTTTTAGTGTTTGTTCATATTTTAATTTTTCAATGGACTTCCCAAAAATTTTGTACATAAATCACTTTACTTACTACTCTTGAGTTTACACTATTATGAAATGAAGATTTTAAATCAACCTATTACAAATTTTCCCAGCTTATCTTTTTTACTATATGAGTTGCAACACCCCAAAATTAGTGCAGATTTATTTCACAGGTTGACTACCGGTGCAGGATTATTCCGATTATAAATATTTGCATCTCGCCTTTTTAAATACAATGAAAAATAAAATATTACATTTATTTCCATCTTGCCTTTTGGCTTCATTGGAAAGCAACCTATTACATATATTACCATTTCATCTTTTTCAATATATAAATGAGTTGTAAAGGTGGAAAAAGAACTATTTGTAATTGTAACTTACACATGAAAGCATATCATATAGGCCGTACTACCTCAAATGAAAAAAGGCTTAAGCAAAACAGAACTCTAGAGAATCTGATCAGACCCAAATTCGTATCGAGTCTCAACGAGTTAGACAATCTGAGTCGAGACATGCTTAAACAACTGAGCAAATCCAATAACGTCTTGAAGCCCAAAGAACAAGACAGGCTTTGTAAGAGAAGCGGAAATGCCTGAATCTACTCCAGTGCGTCTAGAAATCCAGCAGCTAAGCCAAGCTTAGTCGAGGGAATCTGAAACTCCGGAAACGACTCAACAATGTCTTCAGGCCCAACGGCTAAGACAAGCTAACTCTAGGGAATGTGAAACTCTTGAAACAACTGTAATATCCCTACCAGAAGACTTTTGTAAGTTGGTTTTTCATTGCAACAGATGGTACAAAAAGTTGTTCCTAACATAAAGTACGGTAGCAGGTATCAACTTAGAATCTCCCTGTTTTTTTCATAGACAATTATTTGTCGCCTGCTCCAGAGTTGGGAGCCAGCACAAACTTTTCGTATATGCACCAGAAGGAAAAACCAGAATTGCTATATATCCCCAAGCTCTAGAATAACTAAAATTCGTAACTTTTAGACATAATACACTCAAAATAATCCATGCTAAGTTTTAGTGGTAAGCATGCGCTCAGCACTTAGTCCCCAATGCACAAATTCCCCAAAAAATGAACAAATTTCCCAAATTTTTAAATAAAAGTCCCCAAAAGAAATGAACAAAATCTCCATACTGCTCTCAATAAACGTATTTAAAACCTGTATTCTTTTCAATAGCACAATTTCGATATGCGAAAGCGGCGCGCGGCGCGAGGACAGATTCAAATAAATTGACGACAACTGCGCGGCAGCACGGGTGTAGCTGCCAAACGCGCGCACGCGGACGCGACTCGCTTGCGGGACACAGCTCAGTGAAAAGTCTTATGATAAATGTTATCTACGTATGTGCAATAATTACTATACATACATATACTATAAGCAGTCGCTTAAAGCAACATTGCGGCACAATATTAAAACTTCGCATTCATTTTCTGTTTTTCTTTGACGTCTCTGCTCAACGCTGATCACTTATTGAATAAAGTAATTCAATTTTTAAAAGTTCTGATTCCTTTAATTTGCAAAGGATTCCGTTATATTTGATGTTTACAAAATAAGTAAAATTCAAAAAAAAAAAAAACTTAAGGCGGTTTCGCAGCTTATTTCTGAAGTATTTTTGCTGCAGCGTCTTATAAAAAAAAGTTATAAATTAAAAAATCACAAAATTTTAAATTTAAATAAAATATGAATTTGTTCCCCCAAAAAACGTGAATATAGGGCATTTTTTCACCATGAACAAATTCCCCAATCCCATAAAAATTTTTTGTGTGTAAGTTAATTTTTTTGAGGAATGGTTCATCGGGGACTAAGTACTCAGCACCTGGTAAGCATAGTGAACCATTTTTTAAGTGAAAGCCCTTTGGATCCCGGGCAAGACCGGGTAAAAACAGCTAGTTAAAAATAATATTCGTATAATCAACGAAGTTAAAATGTTTTGCAGCCTTACCCTCTTTGTATTCGATAAAACTTGGCACGAGTTTTTACCTTACTTAAGAAAGAACAATTTATATTTTTTTAGTTCTAGTTATTACAGTGCCTTAGGTATGATATCGCAACACTGGTCTAAAATAATTTTGGTAATCTCAAAAATTTTTTTACCTTTAACTCGGAGCAAGGTGTTAACTAAAATGCATTATAGCATCATTTAAAATGGGATATGCCTAAATTATGTTTACTAAAATTATCGCATGATAAAAATGTTATGATAAAATATCTTACAAACTGAACAGCGATGCCAACTTTTTCGAGCATAATCCGCAAAAGAGTGTCCCAAAGCACCTAAAGTTGCTAGAAATCATTAGCAATAGCTGTATATAGGATTACAAACACTTTTAATATGAGAAACAAATACACTGCCGCTCACTTAATTACGATCGCAATTTTCCTTACATTTAAATTAATTTTTGCTTGCTTAAATTATAAAGTATTGCATTTTCAACCATTTAAAAGAGAAAAAAAGCAGCAACAGTATGTATAAAATTATTAATAATTTTTTTTTACTAAAAAACATGTTTTAAAAGGTCATTATTTTGGCTAATTTTAAAAGGTTCAACATTATTAAAAAATAATAGAACAAAAGATATTAATTTTCAAATTTGTTTAGAATGATTTTATAAAGTTTTAATAATGTTTTAAGTTTTAATATCCTACTTTATTTGATATAACTTCAAAAATACGATTTAGAAGGGAGTTATAAAGTTTTTCAACTATTGGTAAAGATATTTTCTCCAAGCTTTTTTAAATCCTTCATTTAAGATTTCTTTGGTTTGATAAAGTCTGCTCGACTGATATGCCTTGCGATAAAGCAATCCCCAAATATTTTGTATAATATTCAAGTCGGGAGAATACGGTGGCCACTCCAAAGTACTGATTTTTTGGCTTCGAATCAATTGTTTTACTATCCTTGCAGTATGGATCGGGGCATTATCATGTTGGAATGACCACGGAATGGGTCCAAAAACTGTAGGAAAATACCTTTTCAAGTACACCTTTGTAAATATTTGCTGTCACTTTAGATGAAAGGAAATGTTGCTCACAAATATTATAGAATGAAATTGACCCCACAAAATCACACTACTCTGAAAACTATGCAGACGACTCAAATGGCGTTCTTCTTTTCGCAAATTATGGAAATAATAAATATAACCATCAGGACCCTCAAATTAAAGTTATTTTCATTCGAAAAAAGCAATACGTTGTCATTCTTCTTTATAACGCATGTATTCACGGGCAAACTGAAGACGTTTTGCCTTACGAATGGCATTGCATATCTCGTTCGGCAGTAGCTAGGCTTGCCGTAATACCTGCTTTTGTTTAATTGTTGCAGCAGAATCAGTTTAATTTGAGGCAGCTCTTACGTTGGCTCTTCTATCGGCTTCTGTTGTGACTCCATGTGTACGACCTTTCATATTTTTTACGTAACCAGATTGATTTCTAAAAAAATGGCTGACAACATTTTGACTTCGTCCAATTCTTTTTTGCAATATTCCTATGGCTTAGCCCCAATTCCATAGACGCTTTAATTTTGTCTTTTTCTTCGTCACTTAATGGCTTTCCGCGCCCCATTTTTAAAAGTAATTCAAATAATCAGAAATCCAAGAATTATCACAAATTTGATCTGCTTGAACTTAATTTATTGTTCTTGAACATAATCAAATGAGCTAATATTTACATATCGCACCTAAAGTGAGTCAACTCAAAATTTTTCAATTTTCATTTTTTGCATGAAAAAAAGATACACGGTGATCATATCTATCCACTGTAAAAATATAACATCGATTTTTCAAGTCTTTCGCAAAAAAAATACAGTTCTAACCCTCTTTGTCTTATAAGAGTAGCTTCTTTAGAATCCACTAAAAAGACATATTTTGAGTTGCACCCAAAAAACTTGTTATTTTTGATGATCACTGCAAAAATCAGAAAAACAGCTACTGTTATATACTTATTATTCGCAATTCTTTACAATGAAACAACCGTTTTAAAATTTTATAGTAAATATTTAAAAAACCTTTTTTTGTCTCTACTGAAAATTTGTAAATTTTGAGTTGACTCACTTTAGAGGTACATGTACGATATGTTTTTCTTGCATTTTTACATAGAAGCAAAAAATTAAAGTAAATGTTAATCCTAACGTTAAGGTGCGTTCAGACTACGCAAATATTTGACCAAATAAGCGTAACCACTAAATAATGTATAATTTTCCTTGTATAATTTTCATTAAGTTATACAATATATGATATAGAATATAGTTAAATATATTAAATATTACTAATATAGTAAAACATAACTTAATTTTATCTTTTATATATCATGTAAGATTGAATAAAACTTTCATAAAATTAGGGGTTACGTTTATTTGGTCAAATATTTGCGTAGTCTGAACGCACCTTTAGTATTTCTTTTCTAATCTATAAGTATATAAAATATCTCTAAATTTTTGTTTAAATAAATTGTTTTCTTAAAGTATATATTAAGAGAAATAAACATAAATTTAAAAAAAAAAAAAAAACTATGAACCGAATCAATTGAGCGGTAGCTATGTTAGCAGTTAAAGGGAATGCCAATAGGTTATCCAACTGATAGCTGATATTGTAATGGAAAATTGTTAGACGTATGAATTGTTAAAATTAGTATTAAACCTAGGATTTGAACCAAGTGCGTCGATGACATTTCTGCTATTGTGAAGAAAGAATCGACAAGTACAATGTACAATGGAGTTAGATCACATATAGATTCTATTAAAATACGGCAAGATAAGAACTCAAATTAATATGGCATCAAAAACCGACAGCTTCTGAAAAAGTAATCAATTTCTACTCTAATTACACTATGCGTATTATGATAAATATAACTAGCAGATTCCAGCCCTCGAAATTCGAGCGCAAATTAAAGGAAATTTTGTTTTTTCATTAAATAAAGACCCTAAAAGTATGCTAATCAATTATAGCCAATTCACAAATCAACACAAAACTAACTCATTTTTATTACAAACACATATCGAATTTCGTCAAAAGATAGTCATATTTCCGTCCTGTAGTTTGTTTACTTGGACACACAGTCGGAGGAACAGATGGACGGGACATCGCCAAATCGACATAGAAAATGATTCTGAGTCGATCGATATAATAAAAGATCGAGGTCAAATATTTTTGGTAGCACAAACGCATTATCCCCTGACCATATAGTGGCGACTTTGCCGATTTTTGATTTTGCAGATTTTTGTTTTTGACGATTTCTGTTTTTCGAGAGTTTCGGTTTCAGCGGTTGTTGATTTGTCGATTTTTCGATTTTGCGACTCTGCCCATATTTTCCATGAATGTTCGCATACATAACATTAATAGGCATAGCGATTTCTTATGACCGATATATAGATTTTTATTTATTAACCGATTTTAACCAAAAAATACCTCATTCCAAATGTATTTCGGGATATTTATTTGGAATAATGCTCATCTAAAGTTGCTACCAACACATACATAAAACACATACTGTGGTGCGTCTGTTTATTATAAATACCAAAAGCCCCGTGTTTAATTTCGAATTGACAAAAATTTATTACCACTCCTTTAGACTCTTATAAAATTATTTATAAGCAAACCCATTTATATATCTTCCGTGTATTCAACAAATATTTATAACGAAATTTAATGAATTATATTTAAAAAGTGTTGAATTGTGAATTGGCTAAAATGGGGTAGCATACCTTTAGGCTTTGTAAAATTGTTAAAGTTTCGAAAAATAAAATTTCCTTGAATTTGCACTGGATTTTCGAAGGCTGGGCTCTTTTTGTTAGTAATTAATATACTTGGCGATTTTGGTCCCGCTATTTTCTATCTGACTACTCACATTAAAATCTGATGAACTTTTACATATATACTGATATTACATATATACTTTTATGGGCAGCGCCGCACCCACTGCTCCGATCACAAGAATTATTAGGTCGACCGATCACTTGTATAACTTATGGGCTCACGCAAATTCCAAGGCCCTCACTTCTACACTACTCCTGAATGTTGAATAATTAATTCGTCTGGGAGGTGCCACGGCCCCTTATCCAATTCTGACCATTTTCTCGCCCATGGCTACTAACATCAATCATAGGTGACGCTCTACAAATTTACAAAGATCGCCTTAACATAGTACTCAATATATATATATATATATGATATTAAAGTTCACTTTTTATGGGAAGTGATACGACAACTAAAATATCAAAAAACAAGTAAGAAAATTATAGTCGGTCTAGCCCGACTATACGATACCCTATACTATACCTATACTATACTATGGTCCAACTAATTGGATATAGCAGATAAGCATAAACCAAATTTGAGTGGCATTTTTGTTAATTTTTTTGGCTGCAGATATGAAAAAGTTCATATCGGATTATATGTCTATATGGGGACTAGCTCCAAAAAAGGACCGATCCTGACCATATTTGGTAAAGTCACTTACACTTTGAAAAAATATATACAAACAAAATTTGAGAAAAATCTGTGCAATATTTTTGTTTTTTGATAGATTTAACTGAAGATCGGGAAGCAGCTCTATATGGGGCCTATGACTAAGAATTTCCTATAGGAATAATTTTTGGACTACTCATTAGTGGATGTAATAAATGAATACAAACCCAATTTGACTAAGATCTATATGACAATTTGGATCTTATGGCAATTTATGTCGATTTCATAGGGGTCATTTGTAGGGGGGCTAGGTCTGAACATGCACCGATTCTCACCAATTTCAACAGCGTTCATCTCATGGCCGATAAAAGATTAAATACCAAATTTCATCAAAATATATTCATATTTGCGACCTGTAGTTTGATTACAAAGTTTGCATGGACACACAGACGGACGGACGGACATCGTTAAATCGAATCAGATAGTGATTCTGATTCGATCGGTATAATTAAAGATGGGTGTAGGTCAAATATTTTTGCTTATTACAAACAGCAGCACAAAGTCATTATACCCAAACCACATAGTGGTATAGGGTATAAAAATTGTAGCCTATAGTTCTTCCGCAATACACAGTAAGAATCTGTAAAAATGTCTAGAAGATCGATCAAATGATTTCACCTCCCATAAGCTACAAACAAGCAAACATGAATTGTTATGGCTCAAATTGCACTGATACTAGGAGATGGTTTTATGGCCAGCCGGCCAATGTAGGATCTTGCGCTCTGTGCTAACAACAGTTTTTCTTTTTTTTTTTTTTGCTGCGGTGCGTTTAGTCTAAGTGTAGAAATAGGGATTTTTTAAACAATTCTGAATTTCGCTGAGAACTCCACTCAATTTTCAAAATATCTGTCGCATTTTTTAACATTGCTTCACAACAATAATTTATACTTATTACGAATAGGCATCAAGAATACTCAAATATACACAAAGAACAAAATTGCCAATATTTTCGATTTTTATTATAATAAAATAATCTGAATCAAGTTGATATTCGGTTACTAACATACATCACCGCAATTGAGTTAGCAATATAAGTATTTAGTAGCAACAATGAATCTGATTTCTGTGTGTACAAATAAATGGCTTTTCAAAAGCCAATTATTACCAAAGTTAGACCAATATATAAAATGTATAGCTATATGTATAATGTCGACTACCGGCATCAACGTTTACTTTAAATTTGAATTTCAGATCTTCTATAATATTAATAGGCTAGGCGATTTCTTGTAACCGATGTTTTGTTCTACCGTTTTATCCCGATTTTGACCAAACTTATATTAGTTGAAAGGTATTTCTTTTTAGCCTATTTGCAGATCTACAGATATTAAAATTTCTTCCTTTACTATGAGTAAATTGCATTTAAAGTTGCTACTAACACACACATAAAATTATGCAATGCTATGTGTGTGTTTATCAAATTTGTTGATGTGTTTGTAATAAAAATGGGTCTGTATTTTGTGTTGATTTGTGAATTCGCTATAATTGATTAGCATATCTTTAGGGTCTTTATTTAATGAAAAAATAAAATTTCCTAGAATTTGCGCTCGAATTTCGAGGGCTGGAATCTGCTAGTATTTTTAATTCTGCGACACTTTTAAATGTCTTTTTTTCTCTAGATATTATTTTGTTTTTATGAGCTACCCAAACAACAAGGGTATTATGACTTTGTGCTGCTGTTTGTAACTACCAGTAATATTAGCCCTAGGGCCATCTTTTATTAGACGGATCGACTCAGAATCACTTCCTGAGTCGATTTAGCTATGTCCGTCCGTACGTCCGTCCGTCCGTCTATGCGTCCGTGTAAACAATGTAATCAAACTAGAGGTCGCAAATATGAATATATTTTAATGCAATTTTGTGTATACACTTTTAGAGGCCATAGGATGAACGCTGTTGAAATCGGTGAAATTCGGAACTGTTCGTACCTAGTCCCCATAAAACTGACCTCTATGAAATCGACTTAAGTTTCCATAAGATCCAAATTATCCTACAGATCTCGGTCAAATTGGGTTTATTTGTGTTTATTACATCTATTTATCAAATGTCCAAAGTAAACCCTATATGGCAACTCTTTGTCATAGCCCCCATATAAAGCTGCTTCCAGATTTTCACTCAAATCTATCAAAAATAAATAATATTTCACAGATTTTTCTCAAATTTGGTTTGTATATAGCTTTTCAAAATATAAGTGACTGTACAAACATAGTCAAAATCGGTCCATTTTGTGATATAGTCCCTATATAAATATAGCATCCGATATGAACTTTTTCATATATGCAGCCAAAAAAATTAATAACAATGGCACTCAAATTTTGTTTATGCTTATTTTCTATACCCTTGGTATAGGGTACGTATAGTCGTTCCAGACCGACCATAATTTTCTCACTTGTTTTTTTAACTGTTAAATGCATAATACAGCCATTTTACAACGAAACGTTTTTTAAATAAAAAAAAGTATGAAATATATATGGGGGATTTCATGTCAAGTGCACCAACTTTTGAAACCGATGTCTTCCGATCGGGATGAAATTTGCACCAAGGTTAGTCCTATTGGATAGTAGTTTAGACAAAATCGGTCCAGATCTCTCTGAGTTAGAGGGGATCAAAATTTGACATTTTGGCCAAACAGGTGTTTTTCCCATCCTTGTAACTTATTACCTATTGTTCTTAGAAAATTTTCTCCCAAATAGTTTAGATAGCTATTTCTTCAGTATTTCGGAAAAAAAAAATTTAAAAAAAAATAAAAAATTTTGTAGACTTTTTTTTTGCTAAATTAATGCATTTTTTGCCTTTTTTCCAAAAAAGGGCATTTTTTTTTTTTTTTTTTTTTCATAAGAAAGATTAGGATTTTTCCTTTAAGAGCTTTTTGGTCTCTTAGTGGGATGGGAGTGGGATATCTATCAAAATAAATGTTTTGTAACTCAAGACAACGGTTTTTCAATTTTTCATAAATACACTATTTTGAATTTTTTCCTATTTGTGTCCAAAACCTTACAAATAAAACTTATACTGAGAAACTAGAAAAACTAAACTTTCCGAAGGTATGTAACATACCTTCATAACATAATAGAATAGAATGGTTTTCTGTATCCTGAAAGAGTTATTTGCAGCATTTCAATCTGAACCGAGGATGTTAGAATTGGCTTCACGAAATTAACCCAAATGAGGCCAAAACATTGCGTTTTGGCAGAAAGCAACGGAACTCACACAGTATTCGTTTGCATTTACCATGAAAATGTTAAACTGATGTTGAAGGAAATCAACCTAAAGTATTTAACAGATGATTCGGCAGAAGATTTACACGATTACCGCGATTGCCTTAAATTGACTATGTGTCCTAATGCAACAACTTCTTGCCACTTAGGTGAATGTACCAATTACCCGAAAACCACATTCATCAAAGAAAATTTAATCGACTCTTTAGATCGAGAATATATAGAGGAGGTCAAATTTGATTCTTGGATTCAGACTGACATATGCACATTGAAAACAATCATTTTAAATGTGGATGATTTTGTGGAAGAAATGTGTACAGGATTGCTAAGCTTGAGAACCCATGACTTTTTAGTTAAAGATCAATGGTCATTCTTCAAGGATTTGAAGATACATTTGAAGTCTGGTGAATTCGTTATTTCATATGATTTCGCAGAAAACTATAAATATGTTCTTCAGGATGCCATACAAACATTCCACTTCAATAACGACCAAGCAACTATATTCACAGTAGTTATTTACTACATGAAAGATGAAAAATTGGAACACAAAAGTATGGCAATCATATCCGATGATTTAAAACATGATTCCGTTGCAGTTTATGAGTACCAGAAGAGAATACTAAAATTTCTAAAATCTAAATTTACAGTAAAGAAGGTACACTACGTTTCGGACGGAGCTCGTCAACATTTTAAAAACAAAAGTAGCTTGGTAAATCTTATGGCCAATTAAAAAGATTTTGGAATGCCAACTGAGTGGCATTTTCATCCTACTGCTCATGGTAAAGGAGCATGTGATGGTATTGGAGCAAACCTTAAAAGAAGTGCAGCGAAGTATAGCCTCCAGTGCTCTCATCAAGATCGCATCTTAGATGCGACTGCTCTATTCCATTGGGCAAAGAGTTATTGTAAAGAAACTAAAATAGTTTTTAGTAGCAAAGAGGATCAGCAGGAAACATTGAAAACACTGAAGAGCAGATTCGATGCTACGGTAACAATCGATGGCACCGCTCAATACCATGCTTTTATACCGCTTGTCGATGGAAGATCCAAGTTGAAAAAGTTTTCTGTCTCTATTCAATGCGATTTCTTTCCAAAGACAACAAATAAACCAGCAGCGAAATCAACAGCTGAACCTAGTAACGCCAAGAAAGGATTGACAAAAAAACGCAGTAAATAAAGGCGATAAAAAAGCTGGATGAAAGACTGGGTATTTAAAAATTTACAAGACTTAAATACTTCATCAGCTAAAATAAATTAACTATAAAAATAGTTATGATATAAATGGATCTAATGCAATTAAGATAAAATTTTAATAAATTACTTATCTTTTTATTTTTAATATTATTATTATTATACATTAATTTAATTATTATTAAAAATAAATAAAAAATAATAATTTTTCAACATTTCTATAGAAAAAAAGCGATTTTTTCCTGAGGTTAACATATTCTGAGTATTACAGTATCGAGGGTATAAAATTTTAGTTAGGTATGTTATATACCTTCGGAAAGTTTAGTTTGTCTAGTTTCTCAGTATAAGTTTTATTTGTAAGGTTTTAGACACAAACAGGAAAAAATTCAAAATAGTGCATTTGTGAAAAATTGAAAAACCGTTGTCTTGAGTTACAAAATATTTATTTTGATAGATATCCCACTCCCATCCCACTAAGCGACCAAAAAGCTCTTAAAGGAAGAATCCTAAGCTTTCTTATGAAAGAAATAAAAAAACAAAAAAATGCCCTTTTTGGAAAAAAAGGCAAAAAATTCTTTAATTTAGCAAAAAAAAAAGCCTACAGAATTTTTTTTTTTTTTAAGTATTTTTTTCCGTAATACTGAAGAAATAGCTATCTAAACTATTTGGGAGAAAATTTTCTAGGAACAATAGGTAATGAGTTACAAGGATGGGAAAAAAACACCTGTTTGGCCAAAATGTCAAATTTTGATCCCCTCTAACTCGGAGAGATCTGGACCAATCTTGTTGAAAAATTGTGTCTAAACTACTATCCAATAGGACTAACCTTGGTGCAAATTTCATCCCGAGCGGAAGACATCGGTTTCAAAAGTTGGTGCACTTGACATGAAATCCCCCATATGTATGTGGTCGGTTTTATCGACTAGACGAGATCCAACACAGGTAGATTAGAGAAAAGAGTTTGGTCTAACTTTGGTAATGATTGGCTATTGACAATATGCATAAACCAAATTTAAATGACGATCGATGCCATTTATACATGGGGCTTGGTCGAAAAATAGAGCGATCATGACTTTATTTCTCTAATTTTTTTTTTTTAAATATATGCAAACCGAATTCGAAAAAAAAAACTTATTTTTCGAACTTTTTTTCTTATAAATATCTTCTAAAATCCTTGAAAAATAATGCCCTAAAAGGATTTTTGAAAATTCAAATTATTTTTGGAGTAACTGTTATTTGTACGACAGTATAAAAAATTCTTGTAATAGAACTTTAAATGCGTTTTTCTCGAAATCACTTTTCTCAAACTGCGGTGTCGTTTTTTTTTTTTTTTTGATGTCGTATCGAAAATCGGCGGAAGTCGTTTTGTAGATAATCACGTCAGACAGGTTCCGAACTAGGATAATTGGGCTAACTTCAATACCGTAGGAAGTGTGGGGCAAAAACCACCAAAAACCAGCTAATTTTTGAAAAAAAAAAATCGCGCGATTTTGTCACTTTTCGATATTTTGGATAATCCTAGTTCGGGACCTGCCGGACGTAATTGCCAACAAAATGCCATCCAACGAATTTCGATACGACATCCGGTTCTCAAGAAAAACGACACCCCGTTTGCCTTCTCATTTTTACGTACCCCTTTTCATCGCTCTGGAAGGGGAGGATAAAAAAAATTGAAACAGAAACAGAAACAGATACGGAGAAAGTTAGAATATGTAAAAAAAAAACCCATAGTTGATAAACGATTGAACTACAGCACTTTTAAAAAACGTTATTTTTGTGGGATTGAAAGCTATGACATACCTTAATAGATTAATGTGAGGATCGGGAAGAAGCTTTATATGGGGACTGCTCCTTAAAATGATCCAACAGGGTATATTTATAGATTACTGATAATACGTTAGGCAGACAAAGCTAAGCTGTGACAAGTTAATACGTGTTTAAAATTTAATCTTGGTTGTATATTATTAATTTCAATTGTTAAGTGTAACTGAGCTGTGTATTTAATGCAAAATTATATTATAACGAACCCTAGAAGATGTCGACAAATAACACGGTACAACACAAAAAAAAAATTATATGGTACGGCCTATAAATTTTGATAGAGGCGTTTTGAAAGTTTACCTCTGAATTTCTTCTGAATTGTTCCGCAAAAATATTCGCCGTGAAATTTTACTATAAGTTCCTGATTACACCAAAACGGAAAATTCAACCAGAAAGTCAGAAATAAGACACAACAGAAGAGAGCTTAGGGTTAATTTCGCATTTATTAAGAATTTTATTTTAATATATTTTGGGGTACTTTAAAATTTTTTCCATTTATAAAACAAAATTAATATTCGATTTAAAGTAAATCCAATATATTCGCTGCATTCACTATAAAACCTTGGTTTTAAGAAAAAAAAATTTTTTTTTTTTGGAAAAAAAAACACATGCAAACATTTTTATAAAAGACACATGCAAAATATTATTATACAGTTTTCAACAAGCGTCCAACAAATTTAAATACAAATTTATACAAAATTTTAAGGATATTTTTACAATTTTTTCTCTTGTTTATCTTTCTGTTATTTTACAGTGCAGTGGCATCCAAGAGCGTAGTAGATGTGTTGAACTATGGAGTGGAGTGGCACAATATTGTCTGTTAGTGGGAAATTATAATAGTGCCACGGCAATATTGGAAACATTGGAATCACCGCCAATAGCACGTTTGAAAATAACGGTAAGTACACGGAAACATTCCTACATACCTTTAACCGTATAATGTCATTTGAATACGAGTGCATAAACTGAAAAGCACACGTTTCAGTAACTATGCAAATATACACTAAGATTGTAAAAACATAATTTTTTTCATGAATACACAACTTTTGTAGTGAGAACAATTACAAAAAAAAATCCATTTTTTAATTTTTCTTAATAAAAAAGGAAATCTAAAAGTATGATTAGAAAACGTGATGAGATTTTTAAGGCAATCGCTAATTTTAAAGGGGATGTGTGTTGACATCAGAATTTAATGAATTGTAGTATTTAATTAAAAATAACGTGAAATTCTGCAAAATATTATACATAAATAAAGTAGATATTCTAAACCTAGTTGCTAAGGGTATTAGCAACAAAATAGGAACAAATAATATTCAAATTTAAAACAAACTCATATGCTAATATGCTCATATAGTTCTAAACAAAAAAAGGAATAGTTCCAAATATCCTAGTTCTAATTGTCATATAATTAAATTTAGAAAAACCTCGTTACAGCACAGGGTGAGTTACAAGAACACAGATATGCAAATCGAAATGAAACCTTTCCGATTAATTAAACTGCGGAATATATTCGGCGCCATTGTCTGGAGTGGATGAGAAATTCTTAGTCAGTGTGAAAGTACGACACCAGTATACCAAAACCTAAAAAATGTTTGACGTTCTGAGGCCATAGTTTTGTTTTATGACATATTATATATTTTTTTCGTTAGGAACATAAAAAACATCATAATAACTAGGGAGGATTATGGTAAATATTAAACAAAAATTGATGTTCATTGGCATGAGAATACCTATTTTAAAATACATCTATTGATTAACAGAAAAATTTCTAAATTCTGCAAATAATCTAACCCATAAAAACAAAGTTTTTATTAAAACTCTTTATTTCCATAGGCATATGAGTTTTTAATCGCTCCGTTACTGTGCGTGACTTTACGCTACTATTTTAAAAATAATCTTTGGTCACAACAAGTTTATGGGCCAAGCTTCAGATAGATTGGATTAGGAGAAATGGGGTTTAAGTCACTTCTTGACTGGGATTGACTATACGTAACTATCTTTAAGTTAATCTATGGTAACAACAAGTCTATGGACAAAGTGTCAGATCGATCGGATGAGAGGAAGTGAGGTTTTAGTCTATCCGTGACTGTGCGTGACTCTGCGTGACTATACGTGACTATGCTTGACTGTGCGTGACTATTTTGAAGTTAATCTTTTTCACGGTAAGTCTATCGACCAAGTTTCAGATCGATTGAATAAGGGGAAATGGACTTTATAGCACTCCGTGACAATGCGTGACTATGCGTGTTTACGCCAAAATTAATCGATAGTCACAACAAGACTATGGGCCAAGTTTCAGATCAATTGAATGAGGGTGAATGGGGTTTCCCCATGGCAGACAGACAGACAGAGAGTATGAGTTAAAAGAAATAGTTGTAAAAGATAATTTCTGTAGTCTAATAGCTACTTATGAACTTATGAACCCTTTCCGAAACTTATGAACCATTTAGGAATATTATAATGGTTCCTGTCCTTTTAAAGTCGTCCGCCTTTTGTGACACCTGTTTTATGCTCTTTGACTCCCTCTTCGGAAGAGTGCAATATCCTTTTACTGACCTAAGCTCCGGACAGCTTGCAAAATTTACCTCAGTTGGTACAAAAACCATTATATTGCTCGTATATCACTCATGAGGTTACTTACTGTAGTGGCAGAATGTCACGTGCGGACATGTTGCTTTGGCTTAAGGAAGTAAGTAGTTTTGTATACCTGTTCTAACAAATGACTTGCTTCTTTTGCCGTAACTGCATATTGCTTGCATACCAGGATTTTTTAAAGAAGTTTCATCTGGTTATGGGTCCTAAACTTATCTTCTATTTTTCTTAAGCATAAGCAATAGAAAACGTTTGATCCGTAAGCTGCAAAAAATGTACCAGTACATATGTTACGACGCCCATTAAGTAGCATGCACCTATACTACCTATAGCACCAGTTAGAGAAAAAATAATTAATTAATTGTGGTGTACCTTTATTCTTGAAATGGAATTATTATCAAAATTTTGATAAATTAAGAAGAATGTAACATACTAGCAATGGCGAAGCGAACTTAACTCGCACCCGGGGCAGAATATATTTTTTGTGAACATTAAAAATGCTAGGTCACTTAGGCGATCTTGTCCCACCATTGATCGTATATATGTCAAAATGCATTTTAATTTGCTGAATGTACGTTCACAGCTACCAGTTGATACTGAAATAGTTTCTTTTCTACAGCAGCGGAAAAATCATTGAAATCGGTATTACAAAATTCTCACAAAGTTTTACAATTTTTTCAAGGTCGTTATCAACATTATCCTTGTTTAATAAATTTTCAACGTCTAGTAGAAATTCAAATTTAAAATAAGGGTCACTTAATAGTGTAAATCGTGAACATATTTCTTGTTGGAGAGGATCAAGAACGCTTTTCATAACGGGAGCCAATTCTCCCGGCATTTTGCGGCGTCTTCTTATACGTATTGTTGTATCAATATCCCATTTTTCATAAAGAGACTTCGCTTTTTCCACTGCCTCTTCACAGAGCTTGTTTCAAATTTCTGCAAGTTCAGTCGCTGATGTTTCAAGACCATGGAACGCTTTTCAAAATTTATTCTAGGATCGTATAAATTGAGCTACATACGATCAATATTCCTTAAGATTTCCCACCAGAAATTAACTAAAATTATGAAACCAAAAGTTAGTCTATTCTGCAGCAGAATTGTAGCTTCACTTCTGGCATCACTTGTAGATGCCATAAGGAAGTGCTGACAGACACAGGTCGAGTCAGCCTTGCCAGTAGAAAAGACGTGCCTTATCTATTATGAGTTCATTATTACAGTTTGATTTAGACTATTGTACCTTTTTTCCCTTTTTATTAATGAATTAACATTTATTACATTATTTATTTATTATATTATTTTCTTTATTTATTTATTTTATTTATTATATTATTTATTTATTAATAAACATTTATTACTAAATTTAAAATATATTTTCCAGAAATCAATTTAAATAATAAAAATAAAAAATATTCAGCAATTTTTTTGTTTTGCAGACCATTTGGCGCCCCTTTGTGAGTAGCGCCAGGGGCATATTGCCTCTCTTGCCCCCCCCCCCCCTTCTCAGTTAGCCACTGCATATTAGGTACAAATATTATGATAACTGAAATTTTAACACATATATGAAATTAAAGCATATAATATAAGCTAATGGTTTCAAAAAATAGTTATTTACTTGATGGTAAATTACTAAATTGAGTGAAACAGAAAAAAAATAACTCACGGTTTGAAATGGCCCATGGTTGACGCCAGGCCTGAAGTTAGTTGTAGACAGAGTTTCTCTCTTTTCCTTTGATTTCGCTCAATTGTATGGAATTTTATTTTTTAAATAGAATTAATATGTGTGTGAATGTGTGTATATTATTAAATAATAATTTTGGTAAATTTAAAAATTAAGTATTCCAAAAAAATAATCCATCAGTAACTAATAGTTCAAGATTTTTATAGCACTTAATTTATCTATGGTTTTTTTTTTCTTTTTTTTTCTTTTTGTTCTTAAGTTTTATTTTTTTTTTGTAATTTCAAAGTGATTCACAGCTCCTGTGTAAAATTAAAAGCGCGTCTCCAAATTTTTTGCAGGCTTCCTGTATGGACTTCTTGCATGGTTCTAACTCAGCCTTGGAGCCCAATTCAATTTCTTTGAATCTTCTTGGCCCTTTCCAAACAAAGTTTCCTATTAATGGATAATTTCTCCTGATAATTTGCAATCATATTGGAAAGAGCTTGATGATAGTCCTTTAATCCTTTGGTCCTTTGGCCAACTCTTTGTAGCACTAAATTAGATTTGGTTGAAAATATCTAATAATTGTGTTGTGTAATTGTTTGGGTTTAGGTCATAAATAATGAAGTAAAAGAAACTAAAAACCAAGAAGTTTTTATATTTTATTTTTATTTCGCTGATTTTATTCTTCCGATATTTCGATCTGCTTTGCAGATCATCTTCTGAAACAGCCGTAGCCCCACGGATATATGGGCTACCGAAAATCCATAAAGTTGGAGCACCTCTCCGACCAATCTGTTCGTCTATAAATTCACCGGCATACGGACTTTTTCAGTACATGGTTAATATTTTAAAAAATATGACAAAAGATTCGGAATATAACGCTAAGGATGCTATTGACTTTAAATATCGGATCAATGGCACAGATATCGAAGAAGACGAAGTACTTATATCGCTTGACGTAATATCACTATTTCCCAGCATTTCTCTTAACCTAGCACTGAGGACTATTGAGGGTAAATGGAATACTTTGGAAAAGTACACTAAAATACCCAAACAATTATTCATGGATATCTTGACTTTCTGTATAAGAGATACACGATATTTTAAATATGACGACAGAATATATGAACAACGTAAGGGAATGCCTATGGGATCACCTGCCTCACCTGTAATAGCAGACATCGTAATGGAGGAACTACTGAATTTTTCGATAGATATAATGAAAATAAAACCAAGAAAATTTATAAAATATGTTGGTGATTTGTTTGGAATATTAAAAATTGACGACAGATAGCACCTTAAAAGTTTTAAACTCTTTTAACAGACAAATACAATTTACGACTGAAAAGGAAAGTGGCAACAAACTATCATATTTAGATGCGATAGTTATTAGACAAGGAAACTTGCTTAAATTAGATTGGTACCAAAAACCAACATCATCTGGAAAACTGATTAATTTTTATTCAAAACACCCCAGAAGAATCATTATTAACACTGCGACGAATTTTATAAGAAGATTTTTGGGAATAAGTGACGATGAATTTCACCATAAAAACAAATTAAAAATTATAGATATACTTAGGAAGAATGAGTTCCCCAATAAAACCATTGACGACTTATTGGAACACGTCACATCGAAAAACTATAATTACACAAAAAAACAAACATCACCAAAAATTTATAAATCTATAGCTTATGTACCCGGACTATCCGAAAGATTCAAAAATTCTGACACATATAACAAAGAAACGAACCAATTAACGCTGAAAACTCAAAATTTAAAATTTAAAAATGTAATAATTATTATTATAAAAATATTTTGTGCGTTTATTGTGATTTATTTGTAATATTATTATTGTTATTTTATATGTATCTTTGTCAGTTCCCAGAAGATGATCTGCGAAGCAGATCGAAATATCGGAAGAATAAAATCAGCGAAACAAAAATAAAATATAAAAACTTCTTGGTTTTTAATTTCTTTTATTTCATTATTTATGACCTAAAACCAAACAATTACACAACACAACAACACCAAAGGTCAACTATATAACTTAATAATATTTAATAATTTTAAAACGTACTTCTGTTGCATCACTCATTGTAAACAAACTGGCAACAAATGAAAAGGATTTTTTTGATCTCACTACTTAATATCATACATAATAAAAATTAGATAACTTACAAAATATGCGCCTTAAGGTTTTAGAGTTTCTGTTATCACTGTTTTCTTGAGTAACTGATTCCTTAATGGTGGGGTGAATTTTTTATAATAATCTTTAAGATTAACAGTATTATGGTGTTCTTCTTTAACTTAACATATTATTTTTAACACTGATATATAGACTACAGTTCTATATTCTATAGAGGTTGCTGAGTTCAATAAAACATTTTCACTTTTTCAATTAGAGAAAGGCTGCGCAGGCACCGTCCACACAATTTTTTTAAAAAGAATGTAACGATATAGTATTATCAAAGGACTGAAATTTTCTTGCTAACTTAGGAAATTATGAAAAACGAACACATTTAAATTGAACATCCATACAGTTAGTTACTCACTTAAATATGCTAGCAGATTCCAGCGCTCGAAATTCGAGTGTAAATTTTAGGAAGCTTTTTTTTTCAAGTTAACCAATTCACAAACCAACACTTTATGCTTTATTACTATTGTGAATGAAGATAACGAACTCATTAGAAAACACATTAACAAATTTAATAAAACACACATATCATATGTGTAATTTTATGTATGTGTTTGTAGGAAATTTATTTGCATTTTACTCAAAATAAAGAAAAAAATTTTAAAATCTGTAAATTTATAAAACGGCTAAAGAGAAATACCTTTCAAATAATATACGTTTCGTCAAAATCGGTATTTAACCGTAGAACAAAACATCGGTCAAGAGACATCGCCTAGCCTATTAATATTATAATCTTCTTGAATCAACATGAATACGTAAAAAGGTTTCTAATTAATTTGGTTTTCAAATGTTACTCTTAAAATACTCTATTTTAACTTGTTTTTAATATATAACAATAAGTTTCTAAAATTCAGATGGGTTAACATTTTTCCATAATATTTTATTTTTTGGTATTCATGCAATTTTCTATTGTTACAATCGAAAATAACTTTAATGTAAATTGATCATAATAATATTAATCAACAATTTACTAAAAGATCTGCTTATAAGTATTTTTCTAAAAAATGTGTTATTAGACAATAATAAGTTGTTGAAATCATCAATATTTAAAACTGAAGCATGATATCCCGGATCTAATTTGAATGTGTAAGATAAAATATAATATTCAATTGATAACGAAATTTATTTTGTTATTATAAGTACTTTAATTTTGTGTGGGGTTTCTTTATATAGTCTTTATTGAAAAACTATATTGCCTTTTAAATTCTTAAGAAGAAAGGCGACAATTCTCAACACTTTAAATAAACTTTCTAATGGTAACCGGATTCCATCCAATGCTTTTTCTGTGTGTGAAGATATTTTACCCTTAAATATTTTTGTAAAAAATTTATTGTTTTATTTATAATAAAACTAAATTAACGTTAAGTGGTTAACATTAAGTGGTTTCTAAGTTATAAAAAAGAATAATATATATAGAAGCTAAGATTTTCTATTTTTTTTTTTTTTTTTTTGATTTTTCACACAAATGTTCTAAAAACGTTTAAACCTTATTAAGCGTCATATACATTCTAAAGAAAAATTATTTCTCTATTAAAATATATACAAAATATCAAAAATTCTATAAACTCTGAAATAAGAGCCAGTTAGATCTGCATTGTACCGTAGTTTTAAAAAAATGTTGCCGCATTTACTTTTATCCTATGAACATGTTGCTACCACCCACTTTTTAATACAATTATTCCATTATATGAATGAATTTATGTCGGCCAAAGCTGACTTTAAATTTTTGTATACATAATTTGTGGGTTGTTCCTTTGAATATCACATTGTTAAAACAGAAATAATTCACTTTGTGTATTTTTCTCATCAACACCCTGTAGCACTATAAATCCAATAATAGCTTGAATTATAAATGGCTTTTTCAAAGCAAAAAGTCAACCTTAAATACATATCGCAAAGGCCACTCTAAGTATTATGATAGACGAACTAGAATCATATTAAACAAGCTACCGAAATGTCAATATTAGGGTTGTTGCTTTCATGCCAAAATAATCTTTCACAGCCAAAAGCCCAATAAAAAATATTGTATTACAATAAAATAATATTCAAACATAATAAACAATAAATTTTCAGGACAGATAACAACATTTCACTAATTTCAAAGATCTTTGGTTTTCATATTATTTGTGATTACTTTGTTGTAAAGGGAAATAATAATACGAAAATATTTTTAAAAGAAAACAACTTTTTTGAAAGGGTACTTTTTATAAATGATTTAATTTTTAAAAGAAATACATGTGGGGGAACGAAATATATGCGACATATATTGACACTTGGACGTATGAATGATTATTCCATTTAATGAATATATATATAAATCATACGACGCACTGTGGTCAATATTTTGAGATAGCGGCCAAAACTCCTTTTGGTTTTTGTTCTCCGATTTTAAAGTTATTAGACTCATATGAAAGTAGACAGTATTAAACCTCGGGAGCCAAAAAATTAGAACTCTATTTCAACTATTTCACTGAGAACAGGGTGGTCAAAAATGGGCTTTTTCAGAATTTAGTAAATTTATGATATTTTTAGTTAATTTTTAAAGTTTAAATGATCATAATTTTTTTGTTTTTCAAGATTTTTAGACGAAATAAATTTTGTGTTGTAACTTATTCCTATTATTTCCTATTACTGGTAAAAAAAAATGAAGCTCTAATGTTTTCAGAACAATTAAAATTTTTTTTTTAAAAAAGGTAAAATTTCTCGGAAATTTCCTACTTCATAGAGCACAACTCCTGTGAGTCAAGCTGAGTCAAAACACAAAACACTATTTTGTAGTCCTAGCTCTCCTCTACATTCCTATATATACATGTCCATGCATCGGGACTGCACTTTTTGAGCTACAGCAATTTTTCTGACCCAAGGTAAGATATTCGGTACAAATGCACGTCATATTTTTTGAGAAGTTATTTGTATGCGAAAGTGTCTATTATGCATCTATTTTGATAAAATTTTGTACAAGAGTTCTTATTGACCCAAAAAATAATTCTGTTGAAATTAGGAGAAGTTGGCCCATATTTGGACCTAGTCCACATAGAAGGGTGTATCAAAATTTTGACAAAAATGACAATAGAACTCTCAAATTATGTGGTATCTGGCAATTCATTTGGAAAAGGTAAAAACGATTTTATTGCCATCTAATATTACACAACTTAAATACGTGAAAATTGCAAATAAATTTAAAACCAATAGAAATAACTGGTAAAACCAACTACCTGTTATATTATGTTTCAAAGAGGTAAAAAAGATCATGTTGAAACTTCGAGCAATAGTATATTAATCCATGCATTCATTTTTTTTCTTCATTATTGTTTAAACAATGGCTAAATTCAGTTATAGTGTTCTATCTGATATATATTTTGAACGGAAAGATGAAAACGACATTATTTTATATATAATGAATAATCCATTCTTCAAAATTTGCGACAAACAAGAAATTAAAATTCATAACTTAAAAATAAAAAACTTTTTAAATACTTTAAGAAAACGGTACATTCAATGTTCCAGAAACAAGAAATTTTTTTACTCACGCAACCAAGAATGGCTAAGAAATAAACTTATTTTTAAAAAGCCATCAGTAACTACCACGGAAACTGTAAAAGGTGGTCGACCAGCAAAGCCAATTGATAATTGTAGTGAAAGATCACGAAGACGCAAGCTTAAACATATCAATGAAGAAGTTTCTTGTAGCATCATAAAGGATTCATTTCTGCATCAAATTCAACCATCGAAAACTAAAAAGGGTAAAATTGCTATCATTGAAAAAATAGTGGAAGCATGCCCCAGATGCACAAAAAGGATTTTAGAAAGTATGCCGACACCAACTGAAGAAAATAAATTTACTCCAGAAGAAGCATTTGCACTATGTTTGGATTTGAAAATGACTAAAAACCAATACATAGAATTGCGGAAGCGAACCAATGAAAAAAATTGTGGAATTTTTCCATCATATCGAGATATAGTTTCTGCCAAAAAAGATTGCTTACCTTCACCAACTGCTATTAGTGTAACTTCAAGTTCAGCAGAAATAAAATTGCAGGATCTTCTTGAACACACTGCAGAACGATTACTAAAGACATTTGATGCTGACTATTTAAAGAAGTTTAAAAATTGCAGCATGACTTTAATTTCTAAATGGGGAAGTGACGGGTCCTCTGGCCAGAAACAATACAAACAATGTAATGCGGAAAATTCATCAGATGCCAATTTATTCATGATTTCTTTCGTTCCATTACATTTAACAAAAACTTATATTGGTTCAGAGCCGTCAACTAGTAGAGCTGCAGAGATAGATGTATGGAAGAATGAAATTCCCTCGCCAACAAAATTTTGTAGACCAATAAAGTTTGCTTACAAAAAGGAGACTCAAGATGTCATAGATGAAGAAGTTCGAAAAATAAATGATCAAATTAAAGAACTTCAACCAGTAACATTTAAATTTGATGACAAAGACATTGAAGTAAATTTTAAAATGTGTCTCACAATAATTGATGGAAAAGTTGCACAAGCTTTAACCAAAACAAAGTCATCGTCAAGCTGCACCATATGCTAAAAAAACATCAAGTCAATTGAGCCAACCACCAACACAAGACGATAGTTTTAATGAAGCATATGAATTTGGAATGTCACCTCTTCATGCTAGAATTCGTTTTATGGAGCATATTCTTAAATTGGGATACGATTTGGAATTTGGCCCGTTAGGCGAAACAGTGAGAAACAACAAAGAAAATTTGGAAAAAAGAAAGCAAAAAAAAAAAGATATTCAAGAAAAATACCGTGAGATAGGCCTTATAATTGACCAGCCAAAGCAAGGAGAAGGAAATTCTAATGATGGAAACACAGCAAGGAGATTTTTTTCCGATCCAGAAACTGCAGCTTCTATAACTGGAGTAGATTATGATTTAATACGACGATTCCAAATCATATTACAAGTTATAGCATGTAGCAAAAAGATAGATGCAAAAAAATTTGGTCAGTATGCTAATGAGACAGCAACCCTTTATAACCAAAAATATTCTTGGAGACATATGCCAACCACAGTTCACAAAATTTTGTTCCATGAGGAACAAATAATTCAGCACAATATGCTTCCAATTGGAGATCTCTCAGAAGAAGCCCAAGAAAAAAGGAACAAAGACTACAGATTCTTTCGCGAGCACAATACAAGAAAAATTTCCAGATGTTATACTAATGAAGATCTTATTAATATTTTGTTATGTACATCATATATGTCCAGTATTCGACAAAAATGGAAATCAACCTCATTAGAGTTAGATGAAGAAGCTAAACAACTACTGGAAAATGAAAATCAAAGCTATTTGGAAGAAATTTTTACTAATATTGTTTAATTAATACTAGTTTAAAGATTATAATTTGTTTCTAATTTTAGTATAAATTTTTATTAATACATTTAAATAAAATATATGTGCACTTTAAATCAATAGTAAAAGTTTACTTAAAATTTTATCGATGTTGTGTTCTGTATATAATATATCCAAATGGTATTGATATTGTTGGGAATTTCAGTGTTATTTTTCAGTCTAATTAGCTTTCTTCCAAAAAAACCAACCTTTGGCCCCTGTGAATATTGAGACGAAATAAATGTCAGGGGCCAAATGTTGGCATTTTCTGACCAAAATTAAGTTTAGGAATAATAAATAAGTATTGGTTGTAAAATACGATTGAAGGAAATAAGAAATTATAAAAAAAATACCTATTTAAAATGTCAAAATATTCAACTTTTACATGGAAACTCAACAAAAAATTAAAATGCATTTTTAACTCCAAATTACTTACGTTCCTATCAGTCGATTTTTACGTTTGAACACGCAAATTGAAGCTTAAGGTCCCTCCTATTGAACAAAACAAATTGCGTAAAAAAATACCAATCCGATCAAAAGTTATAGAGTTTTGACCGCTATCTCGTGAAATTGACCACTGTGCGACGTTGTAGTGCCAGTGAGTCAACGATGGGCGTATGTTATTACATTATATAAAGATAACTACTGTTTTCCTTGATTTGAACGTGTAAATTAATGTTGATTGCTCCCAGCGTTAAAAAAAAAGTATTAAAAAAATTTGAAATAAATTAACATGCTAACAAAAATAAGAGTCATAAAACAAATAAAACCAGTTTAATGTTTATTAATCTACCTAAGAAAGTTAACGCTTTTCAGGCCATCATTACTACCACTTAGCGTTTGAAACTATAGAAATTTTTACATTATAGTAAAAATTCCAACATACTTGCTGAAACATGTCATAATAACTTTAAAATAAAATATACCCCTAATAAGTTACGTACAAATATTCGACAGAGTGTGAAATGTATTTATATGCATAAATTCTGCAGTTTCCATGCCTTTGCATCTAAATGTAAATATGTTTGTGGCCCACCAAAAAACAGACTTTGTTGGTTTTGACATCATCAGCATGTGTGAACATAATGCCACATAGTCAAACATGGCAACAAAGGAAAAATAAAGACCGAGAAACATCCAGCTGCTATTGAAAAAATGCACACAAATTTTAATATACAGAATATTTGGCTGGTGGTAATGTAATTTGGCCTATTATTTATTTGATTAGATTCAGCATTCAACGTTTTTTTTTCGTTTTTTTTTTTATTTGCCAAAAAAAAAAGCTAAAAGTTTCCAATTGTTGAAACACGCAGATAAACTTGTAGATAAAGAAGAAATGAGGGACAGTAATCATTTCGCTGGCTAATCTTAAATTATGGAATTTAAATCATGAAAATCTAACTAAAATTTCGAAATTTCCGCAGCAAATTTAAACTTGGAATATTGCCAAGATTTTTGATCAAATTTGACGTTGAAAAGGTGTAGCCAAAATCTTATTGAATGAAATAAAGAAAAGAAATATAAGTGTAAAAATATAAGTGTAATTAAATAACTTAAATTATGAATTTCACTACTACTTATATTCTATGAAAGTATCATTATTTTTTGTAACTATCTGTTTTTGAATATATTAGTATAAGAAACTGATTCCTTTTCTTCCCATATCGATAACGTATCAAGAGAACATGTTTCAATTGAAGATATATCTTTTTTTTTTCCTTTTAAATGTGTGTGTTCTTTACAAATCTTTTGTTTGAATAATACTTTTTATATAAGTTATAGAAGAGAAGATTTTGTACAAAACTTCGAGATTTTGAGCCACATGCAAACCCACGAAAAAGGAATTATTGACAATTTTTTCATCGCGGTATACTACTTCGCGTTTTTAAGGAGAAGTACAAATATGCTTAAGATTTTGTTTCAATATAAAAAATACTATGATTGCGAATTTGTTTTCACTATAAAAAGACTTTAAATTCATAAAGGAAATGGTCCTGGTTTTATTTTTATACTGTAAATAGGATTTATATAGGTTTGTCATTCCGTTTGTAGTACACAAATTAAGTTTAAGTTGGTAGAAAATGCGCTTATATATTAATGAATTTTTTGGGGATATTTTCGAATTACACTTTTTATGTGTTAACAATTTACAAAAGTATTGAGTCAGTTTAAAGAATAAATGATTCGATTTTAATTACATCATTAATAAAAAGATCTATTCTTCAACCTAAGTATATCTAAGGTAATCTGAAATATTATTAATCACAAAATCTGTTACATCAAATATATTTAACGAGAATGGCTTTTTTCTACAATATAAGTAGTTATACTTATAAATCGAAATAAAAAAGTTCCTATTTATTTCGCATTTAAAAATTTTTTTTATTTTTATTTTATAAGCGTGATGCAAATTTTCAGAAATGTTTTTGAACCTTATAAAACCTAGAAATAGCAATTATTTGGAAATACAATTTTTTTTGGATAGCTTTCGTAATTTTTGATTTTGAAGATAAATGAACACCCGGTTTGTTTTAATTTTATATATAACATATATTTTATTTTATAACATGATAACATACTTAACTCAAATCGTTTTTAACCCTTAAGCAAACATCAAAATGTATTTTTTTTAATACACTTTATTTATTAATGTTCACAAGAAATTATTGATTGATATAAAAAAAACACAACGAAATAATAAAAAAAAAAGTATATTAAACAAATAAAATCAAATATAAATAAATAAATCAAAAAGTCAAATTTAGTCTTGATTATATTTAAAGCATATATAATCACATTTGGAATGTTGAAGGCAAACAAGACTTTTACAAAATTTGCAGAAGAATCTAGTGTTACGTTTTACATCATCTTTATCTTTACAAATTACGCACTTCGATTTGTTTTTCAAGAATTCGGGTCAGCTTTCTTGACTCAAAATGTTTGTAGGTTCCTGTAAAAGATGGAAGAATAATTAATTCCAAATAATTTTCCTTTGATTAGCATTACCTGAATGTTTTTATTTAAGAAAGCTTCTATTCCTGATCTACCACCAAATTTGCTGTAATTTTTTGTTTTTACTATGTTCTTCAACGCAACGGCATGCTAGCTGTTCAGAAAGTCGAGATAAATATTTTCTTCTGGCGCATTCTTTGTTCTTTCAGCGGATTTCGGGAAAACATTTAATAATTTTTGTATTTTTTAACAAAAAAAAAAACATAAAATGTATATGTATTATACCCTATACCACTATGTGGTTTGGGTATAATGACTTTGATTTGCTGTTTGTAACTACCAAAAATATTTAACCTAGACCCTTTTATTATACCGATCGACTCAGAATCACTTGCTGAGTCGAATTAACGATGTCCGTCCGTCCATCCGTCCGTCCGTTTGTGTGTCCATCTAAACTTTGTAATCAAACTACAGGTCGCAAATATGAATATATCTTGAAGGAATTTGGTATATAAGCTTTAATTGGCCATAGGAGGAACGCTGTTGGCGAAATTCGATCCATGTTCAGACCTAGTCCCCACATAAATGACCCGTATGCAATCGACATAAATTGCCATAAGATCCAACTTATTATACAGATCCCAGTCAAATTGGGTTTGTATATGTTTATTATATCCATTAATCACTTGTCCAAAAATAATCCCTACAGGACAATTCTTAGTCATAGGCCCCTTATAGAACAGCTTCCCGATCTTTACTTAAATCTATCAAAAAACTAAAATATTGCACAGATTTCTTCCAAATTTGGTTTGTATATGTTTTTTCAAAATATAGGTGACTTTACCAAATATCGTCGGGATCGGTCCCCATATAAATATAGCACCCGATAGATATTAACTATTTGATATCTGCAGCCAAAAAAATAAATAAAAATGCCACTCAAGTTTGGTTTATGCTTATTTTCTATATCCAATTAGTTGGACCGAAGCGATAGGGTCTTTAAGCCATGGTATAGGGTATCGTATAGTCGGTCTAGACCGACTACAATTATCTTACAAGTTTTTATACAAAATTTGATACTCGGTTTTTAATTTGTATACCCTATAGCAGTATGCGGTCAAGGTATAACGAGTTTGTGCTGATGTTTGTATCTACCAAAAATATTTAACAAGACACACCCTTTATTATACCGGTAGTCTCAGAATCACTTACGTAGAACCATTTTTAAATCAGTCAGTAAAAAAAGTTAGATTAATTTTTTTTCAAATTGGTTAACACATATTTTGGAAAAAAGTAAGAAAAAAAACTAATTAACTATAGGTCCATTTTTTTAACTTGTCCCCACATAAAAATAACACCATATACAAATTTCATAATATCTGTGCACCACAAATTAATAATAACTAGCAGATTCCAGCCCTCGAAATTCGAGTGCAAATTCTAGGAAATTTTATTTTTTCATTGGCTAATCAATTATAGCCAATTCACAAATGAACACTAAAACAAACTCATTTTTGTTACAAACACATTAACAAATTTAATAAACACACACATAGCATTGTATAATTTTACGTATGTGTTAGTAGCAACTTTAAATGCAATTTACTCAAAATAAAGGAAAACATTTAAAAATCTGTAAATCTGCAAATCGGCTAAAAAGAAATACCTTTCAAATAATATACGTTTGGTGAAAATCGGGGTAAAATGGTAGAACAAAACATCGGTCACAAGAAATCGCCAAGCCTATTAATATTATAGATACCACCAAAATTTTTTTTATGATTATTTTCTTTATCCAGTTATAAACTCGGCAAAGTTGAATCCAAAAACCACTTTAGTTTTTTCAATTGTTAATAACGAATATCTTGAGTAAACTAAAAGCCAGCGTTACGAAACTTTATGGATATCTCTGACATTTGGTCAGCGTATAAGTAAAGAACACACTTTAACACTGACTGATCGATGTTAAATAATTGATTTTTAATTTCGAAGACTTTACGCAATGGATTGCGCCAAATTTATATTATAACTCATAATTATAATTGCGGAAAAACTACTCAGCCACATCATATTTTCCCATGCTTACTCATCCGAGATTTTGGTAAAATAGAGATATTTGTCATACAATTTAAGGGCAATCCTAAGATCGTCCTAACGGCTACCTGCCTGAGTTTGAAGATGAAATACCTTTGTCGGTAACCGTCATTAAGTTAATCAGCATTTGACAGTTTTTGTTGATTTGGTAACCATAAATGGCATAGATCCAAATTTTCTAATATAGGGTGCATTATTTATACTTGAATAAATTAATTCTATAGTTTGAGGAATCCACCTTCGTAAATTATTATATAAAGTATTTCTGTTGAGAAAAATTCTGTGCGCCATTCAAATGGTAACTAACACATTTACAAAGAAAATTGTAAATGTTATTTTAAAGGAATTCATAAAATAAAATAATATAATATTAGTGCCAACGAGAAATACGATGTATATATAATTTTTCATTGAAGATAAAAAACAGATTTCTTCAAAAGTGTTTTGTTATCTTTCAACCACTCACAGTTACTGCTAACTACGGAGGAAGGAATTTCTGGCACGATTATTAATATGTTTATTTGTGTTTCAAATTTATATGCACTGTGTAACAGTCCAAGATAATTCCATGGATTTTTATTTCAATTCAACATTACAACTAAATAAATAAATTTGCCAAACCAAAATGACAACGACTACTAAAGGTATAAAATACTGTTTCAGGAATAGCAACTAAACAGCTTTTGAAGTAAAACATATTTGCAAAGGTTATAGTCATCAACAATTTGTATACCCTACAATGCTTATTATTTCTAAAAGTTATAAGAATAGTCACTTTCTGAATCGATTTAATTTAAAACTGGTTCTATTACTGCACATGTGTATAAGTACAGTTATTTAATTTGAAATAAAAAGGTAATCTGTAATCGGCTTACGAGCATTTCCTACTGAAATTTTTAAAAATTGATATTTCAGATCTGAAGTTATACTTGAATTAACCTCAGATCCAGATACTCATATATAATTTAGTAAAATTTCTCTGACAACAGAAACATGACACTTATATTTAGTTTAAGATTATTTTATATGTGTCCCAATGACTCAGATAGTGTAGTGGGAAAATTAGCTAATATTCTCCACGGAAACTCAGGGGTATCATTTAGTCGACCTAGCCTTTCGTAACTCTCTTAATCGTTGCCATAAAAAGTAAAAATCGTAATGAAACCATTGAAAGGATTTTATAAAATATCTATCTTTAAGACAACATACAACACAGAAACGCACTTTCCGCACTAATGGCTTCTACTTAATTGCATTCGTAAACGCACAACTTAAAGAGAAGTGCAAGATTTTACTTTTTTGCGAAAATTGAAGCCAGCACCAACTTAAGTGTACGATACACATATAAAATCATTTTTCGTATTCTACCTTTCACATTTTATCATGGTGTTTTTATCTTTAGCGGCATGAACACGATTTTAAGAAAGTAGTTGGTAGTCAATTCATTAATATACATGCTTGTAAATTTCTTTAAATTATCAGAATACAACAGCTTTAAAATCCTTATATGTACAATAAAAGTAAGCATTATGTACAACACTTAATACAATTTTGTAAGAACTTGCACTTGGCGACAATAACAAAAATTTCAAAAATATTAACCCTCAGTTAACTTACGCAACTATATGGTTTAGTAAAATTTGATTCATGCTTTTATAATATTCACTAGCATTATACCCGCTACGTGGTTAGCGAAATTATTATATCTATAATATCAATAGGTTAGGCGATTTCTTGTTACCGATGTTTGATTCTACCTTTTTATCCTGAGTTTGACCTAACGTATATTATTTGAAAGGTATTTCTTTTTAGCTGTTCACCAGATTTACAAATTTTTATATTTTTTTTGCTTTATTTTGAGTAAATTGCATTTAAAATTGCTACTAACAAATTGCTGTAATCAAACTGCAGGTCGCAAATATGAATATATTTTGATGAAAATTGGTATGTAAGCTTTTATCGCCCATGGGATAAACGCTATTGAAATTGGTGAGAATCGGTCCATGTTCAGACCTAGCCCCCATATATTTGACCCATTTGAAATCGACATAAATTGCCATAAGATCCAAATTGTCATATAGATCTTACTCAAATTGGGTTTGTATGCATTCATTACATCCATTAATGAGTAGTCCAAAAATGATCCCTTTGACCCCATATAGAGCTGCTTCCCGATCTTCACTTAAATCTATTAAAAAACAAAAATATTGCACTGATTCTTCTCAAATTTTGTTTGTATATATTTTTGCAAAATACAAGAGACTTTACCAAACATGATCAGGATCGCTCCATTTTTGGACCAAGTCCCTATATATAGATATAGCATCCGATATGAACTTTTTCATATCAGCAGCCAAAAAAATTAATAAAAATCCCACTCAAATTTGGTTTTTGCTTATTTTCTAAGTCCAGTTAGTTGGGCCTAAGAGATAGGATCTCTAAACGCATGGTATAGGGTATCGTATAGTCGGTCTAGACCGACTATAATTTTCTTACTTGTTTTAGCTTTAGTTTATTAATAACCTCATTGAGCAGCATTTTGGATATTTTTAAAAATACCTTGCTATGAATTATCCTCTCTTTGACTCGTTTTATGAGGCCTGCGCCACGAAACGAAATTGTGGATTCATTCGTAGAATATTTCTCAAAGACCAGCACAAAAATCGTCAATTATTTCGGGTTTTAACTTTTCATAAAACTTTATTCTCGCCGTTATTTGGTGTCTCTGATGGAATCTACATATAAAATTTCATATTCCTAAATTACTTTGTAAATAAGATACAAAAAAGTAACCTTTCACACTTATGGGCCATTTTTACTTCCCTTATCGTCCGAATTTTCAAAGCTATCTTATACTTCTATCTCTTTTTTCATTTGTTAATATTAACTGAAAACTGTTAAAGAGAAACCATGTTTTATTTATGAAAATGAAAACTTTTAATTTTAATAAATGTGGCGGTAGACCGGGCACATCAAGTGAATTCAAAAATTCTGTTGGAGAATTGACTGCTTCATTTTCTTCAACAACACTATCCATAGATTTGAAAGAAAACGTTTCGGAATCAATCATGTCCTGAATAACATGTTGTCGACATCGACATTTTTTGCGGCTAAAATAGCTCTTTCACTTAACCAATCATGTTTACGATATTGATTTTGAATGTCGGGGAATACATTTTCAATTGATTCATCGCGTGACGATATAAATTGACAAAAATCTTGTGGATATTTTAAAAGTTTGACTGTTTTGGTTAATGTTGATTTTACCATTACCAAGATCAAGTAGTTGTTTTGAAAATTGGTCAGCCGTTGGATCATTTTGAATCATACTCGCATATTTGTTGTTAATTTGAAAGCTACTCCTTAATATTGATGATTTTCAGCAGGTATTTATTTCGTCAGCATAGGTTGATTATGATATGACTGGCAATGTTTGACGAAAATCTCCAGATAATAAAATGAGTGCTCCGCACAAAAGTCTTTCATTGCCTTTCAAATCTTTTAAAGTTCTATGTAATGCTTCTAAGGAATATTTATGAGCCATGGTACATTCATCCCAAATAATAATAATGCATTTTTGCATAACTTTTGCCAAACCGGAATGTTTTTTGATATTACATACATACGACATTCTCATTCGTTTGTACGTTTAACGGTAATTTGAGTGCTGAATGAGCTATACGACTACCATGCAATATTGTTGCGGCTATTCCGGACGAAGCCAATGCAATTTTTCCTTACTTTTTGGTTAGAATTTTTATATGTAAAAACTTTTGAGAATTTTGTAACTTATAAAATTTAAATAAATTTGACAACTCATTATTTTTGGAACGCCAGCGCCATCTTCCAGGTCCAACAAAAAATTTTTTGTCGTCATCTAATATACATATGTGTATATTCTTAGTTTAAGTAAAATCGCACCGTAAATAAGAATATTCAAAATAACTTTACCCCAGCGCCCCCTATCGGGTCTATTTATACATACAAAAATTTCCTATGACGAAATATACACACATTCTGAATTGCAGTCAATTCGCACTGAAAATAAGAATTTTGTTTATAACTTGACCCCAAAATCAGCCAGAGGGTTAAAACTAAAAAACAAAGAAGAGCTCGAACCGATCCTATGGTGCGAATCTTAGCTCGACAGCTCTTATGGTTCCGGCGATCATTCGTTACAAACAAATGAACCAACGTTTTCATCTATAATATTAATAGGCTAAACGATTTCTTGTGACTAATATTTTGTTCTACGGTTTTATCCCGATTTTGCCCAACATGTATTATTTGATACGTATTTCTTTTTAGCCGATTTGCAGATTTACAGATTTTTAATTTTTTTTCTTTATTTTGAGTAAATTGCATTTAAAGTTGCTACTAACCCATACATAAAATTATACAATGCTATGTGTGTGTTTATTAAATTTGTTAATGTGTTTGTAATAAAAATGAGTTTGTTTTTTGTGTTGATTTGTAAATTGGCTATAATTAATTAGCATACTTTTAGGTACTTTTAGGCTCTTTATTTAATGAAAAGATAAAATTTCCTAGAATTTGCGCTCGAATTTCGAGGGCTGGAATCTGCTAGTATATATAGATATGTTAAGAAGATGCAAAAAGGTACCATATTTACATTTTTGGCCGTTTTCACCCCCCCTTAACATCCGAATTTCCAAAAGTTTTCCTTTTATCTGATGTTTCTATCTAGAGTGGAATCAACTTAATATATATTTCATATTCCTAGATTCGTTTGTTTAGAAGATACCAAATGTACACTTTTTCCCCTTCTTGGCAGTTTTTCCTGCCCTATATGTTAGAGTTAGAAACATAAAAAATAAACGTTATGAAATTATGAAAAATCTGAAATAACTTAAACACATATCCATTTCATATAGTAGAATATCAGTCTATAGCACTCCCCATTATCAGTATTTCTCAAATCGTTTCTGTTTAAAAAGTTTCAAAGCACCATTTTATAGTGGTCCGGATGGTGTTCCCAGTTGCATTTTAACAAATTGTGCTGATACTTTAGCTACTCCCTTATCAATAATATTCAAGATATCAATAAAATATGGGTACTTTCCTAAACAGTGGAAGGATTCCTAAAACATTCCATTACACTGTGGAACAAATTCAGGTTAGCAAAAGTTAGGTCGATTCTGAGAGTGAGGGGAAAAATAGAGGCTAAATTAGAAGACCCGTATCGCGGCGTTTGTTTATGTTAGTTCGAATTTTTTTTTAATCGACTTTCGAACTTTGCAAAAAGCATGAAAAAAAATAATTTTTCCAATATTTTGCTTCATAAGCACCACAAAAATTTCCTAAATCAATTTTTTGAAAAATTTTAATTGTTGCACAGGTCTCTAGCAATAATTTGGCTTTTACAGATTGAAAAAATATCAATTAGTCGACGAGGTATAGCCAAAAAACCATATAAACAATATGCTGAAAATCGGCGTTTGATTTAAATTATTGCTAGAGACCTGTGCAACAATTAAAGTTTTTCAAAAGATTGATTTAGAAAATTTTTGTGGTGCTTATGAAGCAAAATATTGGAAAAATTATTTTTTTTTTCATGCTTTTTGAAAATATTTTCCACAAAACTAAGTCTTTTTTGCTTTCTGTTTGATCTATAATATGCTTCTCAGTTTCTTCAATAAATTTTATTTGAAAAGAAAATGGTCTTAGTCGATAATTTGCGTTAAAAATACCAAAACCATTATATAAATAGCGATTTAGGTAGAAGTAACTAAAAAGGGAAGTTCCAAGAGTTAGGAATTAGTAACACAACTTTTTTTTCAACCACCGCACAGGTAGCGATTTTTTTTTATTTCGTACAAGCGAACTAATTTCAAAAATGAAGATTCAGTTAAGACTCGAAACTCAGGCGAAGCTGATGTCTTTTAATTTTCGCTCGGTCGCGATAAAATTCGCTATTCATTTTTTTGGAACTTATTTAATTTTGTGAGTGATTTAAGTTAAGTGCATCGGTTTCATAAAAATAACAAAAAAAACATCTTATGATACATCAAAGGACCCAATCCTAGTCACACAAAACCAATTGGATGGAATTGTTGCAAATTTGTGTTTGACTCAGAAAAAATCAGAACTACTGGCTTAATTTTTTAAAGGAAATAATTTGCTGGCGAAAGGTACCAAAGTAACAGCATATCGAAAACGCCAAAAAGAGTTAGAAAAGTTCTTCAATGTGAATGATGCAAAAAATTTGGCTTATTGCAACGATATTGAAAAGTTAATGGAGATGATATGGTTAACCTACAAAGAAGATGATTGGCGTTTAATCATCGATAGTTCACTAATCAGCTTAAAAGTTGTGCTTTTGCACAAGACAAATAGAATGCCTTCTGTTCCGATTGCGTGTAGCACTGACACTAGTGAAAATTTCGATAATTTGAAACACATGCTGGAAGTAGTCAAATATAACGAACACCAGTGGCGCATTTGCTGCGACCTCAAAATGGTTTCATTTATTACAGGCTTAACAGCATCTGACCGTCCAAAATATCCGTGTTTTTTTGTGCGATTGGGATTCACAATACGGAGAAGGTATTAAAGGAAGAAACCAGTACAAACAGCATAACTGGAATAGTCGAATTGGACGAAAATGGCCTAGAGACAATAGGCTTCACGAAAGTTTTGTTCCTGAAATGAAAGTTTTGTTGCCCTTGCTCAACATTAAACTTGGCATTGCAAAAAATTTTTTGAAATGTATCGCAAAAAGACCAGCAGTATTCAACCACTTAAAAGATATTTTCCCAAGACTAAGTAACGCCAAAATTCAGGAAGGGGCTGTTAATGGTCCCGACATGCGGAAACTAATGAGTCGTCAAGATTTTGACCAAGTTCTGGCAGACAGAGAATTAAATGTATGGCTCGCATTGAAAGCAGTCATTAAAGGACTTTCAGGTAAAGAACGCAAAGACAGCTACAGGCAATCTGTTGCAAATATGCTGGCATGTTAACATGTTGTTATCACCAAACTGCGCTTCCGTTTGAAATAGGTAACTATAGGGTGTGCATATTTTGAATTCCCAGATTTTTCTAATATCTTTGTCAGAATGCACAATTTAAACATGTTAACTATTGAAAACTATTTTCGTTTCAGGTACAGAGGAAAGAAATCTCCGGATGCAATACTCGCTGAAATTTGTTGGTGGTATAAAAACACCTTTGAAGAAGAAGAAGACGAGGAAACAGAGGAAGAAGGGGAAGACAAAGATGAAATTCCAGAATATCTGTTGGAGGAAATTATCGACCTTTCTGATGATGATAACGATGACCAAGATTTTAGAGAGAGTAGTGATGTTGATCCCCAGCCGCCTACTAAACGGCAACTGGACAAATCATTAATTTAGTTTATTTGATTTTTTACTTAAATCTTTTCATAACTAACATTCCAAAAATATATTTTTTTCCATATTTTTATAAATTATTTTTCAATGTTTCTTCAAAACCAACACTGAACAAAATTGGTACATAAAAAATGAGAAGTAAATTAATATTAAGCTGGAAAATGCAAGTTTTGTATTATGATTGTTTTCTTCTCAAATGAAATTTATTGAAGAAACTGAGAAGCATATTATAGATCAAACAGAAAGCAAAAAAAGACTAAGTTTTGTGGAAAATATTTTCATAAAGCATGAAAAAAATAATTTTTCCAACATTTTGTTTCATAAGCACCACAAAAATTTTCTAAATAAATTTTTTTTTTAATTTTAATTGTTACACAGGTCTCTAGCAATAATTTGGCTTTTACAGATTGAAAAAAATAGCCAAAAAACCATATAAAAAATATGCTGAAAATCGGCATTTGACTGCAAAGTTCGAAGGTCGATTCAAAAAAAATTCGAACTAACATAAACAAACGCCGCGATACGGGTCTTCTAATTTGGCCTCTACTTTCACCCCTCACCCTCAGAATCGACCTAACTTTTGCTAACCTGAATTTGTTCCACAGTGTTATTCTAATCTGGAAATAGGTCAAGTATTACGAATTATAGAGGTATCGCCAAGCTCAGTTCAATTCCTAAGCACTTCGAGAAGTGTATAACTGAATTTCTATGTATCAAGCTTCTTCCGCATTGTCACATTCTCAGCATGGATTTCGAAAAGGCTGCTCAGTGATGACAAAACTGTTGCAATTAACTACTTTAGTAAATCGCGGATTTAACAGTGTTCAACAAACTGATGTTATTTACACTGATTTCAGTAAAGCCTTTGACAAAGTTAATCACAATATTCTCCTTGAAAAATTGCATCTAATGTGGTTTACTACCAATAGTCTAAATTGGATAAAGTCTTACCTTTTGTGCAGAAAACAATGTGTTAGATTTAATGATGTAAACTCTGAAAATATTATTGTAAATTCTGGATCTATTCTCACTATTCTCACTCTTCATTAATGATCTGTCGTATATTATCAAATTTTGCAACGTTCTTATGTATGCTGATGATGTGAAAATCTTCCTTAGTTATAAACAAGTAATGCAATTATAGTCGGTCTAGACCGACTCTATGATACCCTATACCAAGCGTTCAGAGACCCTATCTCTTAGGTCCAACTAATTGCATATAGAAAATAAGCATAAACCAATTTTGAGTGGGATTTTTATTAATTTTTTTGGCTGCAGATATGAAAAAGTTCATATCGGATGACATGTCTATATGGGGCATAGGTCCAAAAATGGACCGATCCTGACTATGGTTGGTAAAGCCTCTTGTATTTGCAAAAATATATACAGAAAAAATTTGAGATGAATCAGTGCAATATTTTTGTTTTTAATAGATTTAAGTGAAGATCGGGAAGCAGCTCTATATGGGGCCTATGACTAAGAGTTGTCCCATAGGGATCATTTTTGGACTACTCATTAATGGATGTAATAAATGCATACAAACCCAATTTGAGTAAGATTTATTAGGACAAATTGGATCTTATGGCAATTTATGTCGATTTTATAGGGGTCATTTGTATGGGGGCTAGGTCTGAACATGGACCGATTCTCACCAGTTTCATCCCATGGCCGGCGAAAGCTAATGTACCAAATTTCATCAAAATATATTCATATTTGCGACCAGCAGATTGATTACAAGGTTTACATGGACACACAGACGGACGGACGGACGGACATTGTTAAATCAACTCAAAAAGTGATTCTGATTCGATCGGTTAAATTAAAGATGGGTCTATGTCAAATATTTTCGATTGTTACAAACAGCAGTATAGGGTATAAAAACTACCTGATCAAATATACCTTCTGCAAGACTTAGACAGTTTTTACATGTGGTTAAATTCAATCTGATGGATTTAAATATAAAAAAGTAAGCATATGCGCTTTTCTAGAAACTGAAAAGCCTTGGGAAACTACTCCTTAGGCGGCTGTGAGCTGGAGTTGGTACAAGAACTTCTGGATCTTGGAATCTTGTTTGATATAAAATTACATTTTGTACAGCATATTACGATGACAATCAATAAAGCTCGTGGTGTGCTGGCTTTTATTAAGCGATGGGCAAAGGAGTTCATCGATCATTTCATTACGGAACAGTTATATGTTTCTCTTGTAAGACCTATTTTAGAATACGGTTCGTTAATCTGGGATCCTTATTATAATGTTCATAGTAACCATATCGAGTCTGTTCAAAAACAATTTCTTCTCATCTGCTTGCGAAGTTTATATTTGAACCCGGTTGATGATTTTCTATCTTATACAATTTGCCTTGCTCAAATTAAATTGCCTACATTTAAAAGTCGTAGGACTATGCTGAATGCTGTATTCTTAACAAATTTGATAAATGGTGATGTCTGCTCTGATTTCCTGCTCAACAATATTAAATTTAATGTTCCACAAGGATCAACACGCTTTTTCATCCCATTATCTCTTCAAGTTTTTCGTGCGAATTACGCAAATGTTAACCCTTTTATGAAAATATGTAAAAGTTTTAATGAATTGAATGTCTTTATTGATTCATCTGTAAATCCTGCTGTTACTAAACGAAATATTATTTTATTTTTGAACACTTAATTAAAAATTTTTGGTTTGTTAACTTTAACTATATAATTAGTTATACTGTCTGTAAGGATTGATTGATTGAAACAAATAAATAAATAAATAAATAAAAAAGGCTGAATTTCGAAAAACTCAACCCTGTGCCAATGTTTGTTTCTCGTATGAAGTATCCACAATAAATTTTATAATCCTTGATCGTTTTTTTACCATTTTCCCCTTTTTTGATCGTTTTAACACCTTAGTGTACGAATTGCTAAAAAAAAAAAAAATCTCTTCTTAGTGGAACATACAGTCCAAATTCCAAGTTTCCGGGGCGAAGAGTTTCACGCAACTCTTCAGTGTATATAGAATAATCATCTTTTAATTTAAACTGATGATTATTCCATGTATACCAATAGCATTCTGAAAGCTAGTTATATCATATTTGACAGAAAAAATATTGTCGATATTTAATGGCCATCGCTAATAGACCACTGAAATTTCTTGTTACCATAAACAAACACTTTTCATTGCAAGAACAAAATAACTCATTTCTCTACATATATATTTTTAAGTAGCAGTCAATTGTTGTTTGAAATGCTGTAGGAGCTGAACAAACAAAATTCTTTACATTGTCATGAGACAAGTACTCAAGTAGCAACTAACTACTTGAGGCCATAGTACCTACTCATATATATATGCATAGATATATAAAAAAAAATAATAATAAATCAGCTATTTGAAAGATTCACAATGTAGGGAAACGAATTCTAAATTCATATTTAGAAATATTTTCGTTATTGTTAAAATATTAATTTAGCATTGAAGTCTTAAGTAATCAGAACTAAGGCTTATTGTCACAGGCCCTAGTAGAATGAAAAAATCATATATTTTTTATGGGTTTTATGGTTTACAAAACAAGATTTTAATACGACCTTTTAAACCTAATCTAATAATTTAATATTGGAACATAATACAATTACTATTTTTTGCAAAATATATAGGCTTTACTTCCAAATACAAATCTCCAATTAGAGAAATAATTCTTTTAATGTATTCTAGAAAATACCAGCTAGAACTTGTTAGTTTGACGGCACAAGGAAAACAAAAGAAAATTGTAAGAAAAAAATGTCATCCAAGAATTAAAGATATCTAAAAAGCAGCTTTGGTAAATATCCGGTCATAAAATCATTTATATAATGTGTATCAATAAAAAAAACAAGCTAACGATAGAAGATGAAACTATAAACAAGTCGAAAGAAAAACTCTTAATGTAAGCAATGAAAATGAACGGAAAGCATGATGAAATTACAAGTGAAAATTTCAAATAACAAAATGCTTCTACTGCAATGTCAACCAGCATAATAGCAGTATATGTACGTCTGTAAAGGAAACAGTGGTAAAAAGGCAGCTACACTTTACTTAGCAAGTGCTAAATGTTTGTGTATTTCTTTTGAAATAAATACACCAAGTTTTATGTGTGCTTTTTCATAAAAAGAAATTAAACTTGTGTCATAAAGGAATAAAATTTTTGCTTTAAGGTTTCATCGTTAAGTGTCATGTTTTCAAAACCATAAACCTGATATGATGGAGGGTAATCACAATAAGAAAACAAAAATGTACTTGATCTTAAGAAATATATGTTATGGCTGCGCATTTAATATTTGCTACGAACTGTAGTTTAGTTTCGAATATAAAATATATAGTGAAAGAAAATAAATTATAAAAATTTAAAGATTTTATTATTCCAAAAGGAGGTTAAGCAAATTTCAGCTTATGTAAAGTTTAGTAACACATAATGGTGAAATAATGTCTATAACAGTTTTTATTTATCCATATAAATGACGCCGCGTTAGTTGAAAAATCTGGCAAGTGGAGTAGCGGGCGGTGAAGCTTGCCATTTATATACGTTAACTCTTAAATCTATATATAAAAGAGTTGCGTGATTTATCATCATCGCTCAGCCCAAACTCAAGAAAGTTGAAATTTGGAAGGGATTTTGAAAAATTCAAACATTAGGGGTGTAAAAGCGGACAAAAAGGGGGAAAATGATAACAACTGAATCCAGGAATATTAAATTTGGTGTGTAGACTCCATCCGAGAAATAAACATAGGCTCAGGAATCGTTTTTCGAAATCCGGGGAAAAACGGCCAAAAGGGTAAGCACTGTACCTTTTTGCATCTTCTTAACATATTAATCTATATTTATGAATTTTGGTGTAGAGACTCCAAAGAATACGTGGGAATCAGTCCAGAGTTTATTTATTGCTAATTCTAACGTCAAGGGGAGGAAAAACGGACAAAAGCGGGGAAAATTGTACATTTGGGAGGAATTGAGAAGAAAAATTTCGAGAAATCTGATATCAAGTGGGGCAAAAACAGCCCATAAGTATAAAAGGGTACCTTTTTGTATCTTATTAATAAAGTAATTTAAGGATATGAATAGATCCCACCAGAGAATCAAACATCGGACAAGAATAAAATTTGTTTTAATTCTAGCCTTTTCTCACGCTAGACGTTTTGAGATACAACCCTTTAATACAATGAAAATAATTGGGTTTCAAAAATACTTACGACGTGTTGCTTCTACAATTGCATTTCCTTCGGCAAAAACAGTAGCCACAGGTGCACTAAATGATGTGTATAATGACTACCTAAAATCAATCAAAAATATAATTTCTAAATGAAATTAATTTGGTATTAGACATGTTGACGGACATATACAAAAAAATTCCTATATAAATATTAAAATCCACTATTCGCATAATTTTAATTTAAAATGCACCTCATTAAAAATTGAACGTTTCCTTCACCCACCCACTGGAAGAACGGTTGGTGAAGAGGTAATAGAAATATTAAATTTTTTTCAATTGAAAGATAAAAACCATAAAGCTATATCAGATGATGGGTCGAACATAGTGGCCGATACGAAAATTAAATGAAAAAAATATAGAATGTTTTAACTGCATGGCATATTCACTTCATCGATTTATATCGCATGACATTTTATACAACGTTTTATACGAAAATTTGAGTACCATAATTTCAAAAGTTAAACAAATTTTCTGAATTTTAAGTTATCGAGGAGAAGAAATAGTACAAATTCAACAGCTGAAAGAAAACCAGAAAATATATCACATGCTCATATCTATACAAGATGTTACAAGATGTGCCGATAGTGATGAAAATATAATATTTGGAGATATTGAAGCTAAACTAGAGGCAATTATTAAGATGCCTCATTTACCAATTATTAAAAATTCAGTGGAAATAAGATGGAACTACATTTTTACTATGATTAGTAGTTTTACAAAGAACTCTGACGTTATCAACATTGTACTCCTTAAAATATAAAGCGGAATATTAATTATTTTATTTATTTATATATTTATTTATTTATTTATTAGGTCAATGGAATAAGTCCTTACAGACCTGTATAAATGATATAATTACATATGTACATATATTGAAACAATTAAATGGTTTAAAAATAAAACAAATAGTTAGGAATTTAAGAAAATAATGATATTATGCTTAATTACATCAGTGTTCAACGAAAAATCAATTAATTGATAAAGATTATTATAATCAGAACAAATTCTTCTAAAAGGATCAGCTAGAGCATAGTTGGTTTGAAAAGATTTAACAAAGAGTGGTTGGAATTGGCGTGATACTCGTTGAGGAACATAAAAATTATATTGTTGACAAGAAAGTCAGAACAGATTTCACCATCAATTAGGTTGATCATAAATGTTACTTTTAGCATAGTCCTACGGCTTTCCAAAGTAGGTAATTTTATTAATTTAAGTCGATCGACGTATTAAGGTAGATTAATTGCAGAATTCCAAGCTAAGCCACGTAAGCAAAAGGGTAGAAATTGTTTCTGTACAGACTCGATTCGTTGAATATGAATGTTATAGAAGGGATATCATATTATTGACCCATATTCTAAAATAGGTCTTAAAAGAGATGTAAAAAGTTGTTTGGTTATGTAAGGATTAATAAATTATTTTGCCCATCTTTTAATAAAGGCGAGTGTACTTCTAGCTTTATTAATTGTCATGGTGACGTGAGATACAAAGTTTAATTTAGGATCAAGTAGAATCCCTAAGTCCAGAAAGTATCAACGAGTTCAAGCTGATATCTTCCCAAAAAGTAGTTAGCAGGAAAAACATTATTAATTATTAATTCAATAAATGCAAGAACAACTAATTAAAGAATTTGCTGACTTCCTAGAAATTTTTTCCGAAGTAACTACATTTGTCCACAATCTTAGCAAAGTTAACCGAAAAAGATAATAGTTCATCGTCTGGCCAAATGAATTGGTAAAAAGAAGTGGTAAATAAATATACAACAAACAAGTAAGAAAATTATAGTCGGTCTAGCCCGACTATACGATACCCTATACCATAAAGAGAGACCCTAGAGACCCTATCTCTCAGGGCCAACTAACTGGATATAGAAAATAAGCATAAACCAAATTTGAGTGGGATTTTTAATAATTTTTTTGGCTGCAGATATGAAAAAGTTCATATCGGATACTACATTTATATGGGGACTAGGTCGAAAAATGGACCGATCCTGACCATATTTGGTAAAGACACTTATATTTTGAAAATAATATACAAACCAAATTTGAGAAAAATCTGTGCAATATTTTTGCTTTTTGATAGGAAGCAGCTTTATATGGGGCCTATGACTAAGAATTTTCCGATAGGGATTATTTTTGAACTACTGATTAATGGATGTAATAAACACATACAAACCCAATTTGATTGAGATCTATATGATAATTTGGAACTTCTGGCAATTTATGTCGATTTCATAGGGGTCATTTATATGGGGACCAGGTCTGAACATGGTCCGCTTTCAACAGCATTCATCCCATGGCCGACAAAAGCTTATATACCAAATTTCATCTAAATATATTCATATTTGCGACCTGTAGTTTGATTACAAGGTTTACATGGACACACAGACGGACGGACGGACGGACATTGCTATTTCGACTCAAAAAGTGATTCTGAGTCGAATATTTTTGGTTGTTACAAACAGCAGCACAAAGTCATTATACCCAAACCACATAGTGGTATAGGGTATAAAAATCCAAATTTTACCGGACACTTTTGTATTGGATAAGGATTATGAAAACCATTTTACAAAAGAAAAGTTAGTATTACAGGAAATGAAAAAATATACGACTAAAGAACTACTTTCATTACATAAATTTGCTCGTATACGTACAAATTTTTTTATATATATTATTTTGCAGAAAATCTCAGTAACGCGTAAAATAATGCTGGATTTTCTGTCCGAATGCGGAAAGTGCCTAGTAAGAGATCCCGTTTCATTGGATATTCAAAAATATTTTGATATCCATGTCCATCCAGCGGGGAGTCTTGATTGGTGGAAAGATAATCAACAGGTATGATAAAAATCATTCTGCGATTTTTTAACCAATTAGAAGTCGGAGTAGCTAAAATATACAAATGTTTAGGTTTTACTAATACTTTCAATTTACTTTTCAGGTTTTTCCGAGAATTGCTGAAATGTCTAGTATATTTGTGGCATACCTGCCACATCAGTTTCCTCTGAAGTAACATTTTCAATGGCAGGTTCATATATTACTGAAAATAGAAGCCGGCTGAACCCCTCATCAATCAAAAAGCAACTTTTTATTCATGACAATTTTAAATAATTAATCAAATTAAAATAAACAAATTACAAATATTTTAAAATAGTTTTTATTTAATAAACTAATTTGGGCCGACATTTGAGCCGCCTCCGTTGCAAAGAAATAAACGCCGCCGCCGCACAGTGGACTATTTGACGAGAAGGCGGTCAAAAATCTATAACTTTTGATTGGATTGGAATTTTGATATGCGTTTTTGTTTGGTAGGTGAGACTTAAGCCTTTAAGTTTTGCTACAAAACGTAATTCTCGACCGAAAATAAAAATAGTTACGTAGGGTTTAACCCTTATCCTGTGTAAGTGGGTCAAAACCAAAAAAATTACTTTTATTTCGCTTTATCTTGAAAAGTTATTAATATATTTTTCTGAAACTTTGTGACTTTTAATCATTCGAGAAGATGTATAGAATTCAAAAAAAAAATAGTCCTATCACCTAACAGAGCGTCCCCATTAAAAAAGTAGCCTATAAGGTGTAAGTGGGTCAAAATTGCCCAATACAAATTGCATGATTATTTTTACGTTCATATGTATTTCAACTAGTACATTCATTTTTTTTTTTTTTTTCAAATTACGTGATATTTGAATTTTTAAATTCAATGAAAAAGACTTTGCAGTTTGCAATTTTGGAATAAAACTAAGTAGGTCGTTCAAATTTTTGCAAAAATATTTTTTTTTTTTAACTACTGTTATTTTAGATATAAGAACTTAATTCAAGGAAATCATTTTTTACATATATTATTGAGAAATTTAGTTTAGTATGAATATTAATTTAGTCCGAATACAATTTCAAAGCGTGCGGTTGTTGTAACAAGATTAAAAATGTCGCGATTGAACGAAAATGAAATTCATGATTTGTTATGTGAAACAGAAGATGATAAAATAGCTAACGATCTGTCAACAGATGAAGATGATGGTGTGATATCAGATATTGATTCCCTATATAGTCAAAATGTATCAGATTTGAGTGAAAGTGATAGCGATGAAACCAATGATAATGAAATCACAGAGAACTTTATCTCTAAAGACGGAAAATACCTTTGGACAGACCAGATTCCAAATTTAGATAATGCTGGAAGACGTGCAGCCGAAAATATTATGGATACTAAACCTGGACCAACTCTACGCAATTACGAGAATTACTTCTATAGAATCATCCTTCGATTTGCTTATGCCCAAAGAAATCGTTAAAATTATCATTAGGAGTTTCTGTATATGGCGAAAACTGGAAGCCAGTTGACGAGATATCAATGAAGGCGTATTTTGGTATTCTTTTGTTGACTGGTGTATTTCGTTCGCATGGTGAAGCTTTGGAAAACTTATGGGATGATCGAAACGGACGACCTATTTTCAAAGCAACTGTGTCTCTTTATAGATTTCAAAACATAACAAGAGTAATCCGCTTTGATAAAAAAAAAACCGATAGAATAGAAAGACGCGCTCGTGATAAACTTGATCCAATAAGAAACCTTTGGGATCGATGGGAATATAATTTACGGAAACTGTATAATCCTGGTCCATGCGTTAAAATTGATGAGCAATTAGTTACATTTCCAGGAAGATGTCCCTTCAAACAATTTATACCGTCAAAACCCGGCAAATATGCGATAAAAATTTGGGCTCTTTGCGATTCGGACACTAATTATGCATGGTCAACGCAGGTGCATACAGGTAAGGACAAAAATTGCCAACCAGAAAAAAATCAAGGACGTCGCGTAGTTTTGGATTTGGTAAAGGATTTAAAAGGTAGAGATGTCACCTGTGACAATTTTTTTACTTCCCATGAACTTGGAATTGAGAAAACTTACAGTTGTTGGTACCGTTTGAAAAAACAAAACCTTCCTTCCACCTAAGTTCACCGACCTAAAAGGAAAACCACAACATTATTCGCAATTCCTTTCTGATGTAACCAACAATACCACAATTGTGTCATATGTACCAAAAAAGAATCGTGCTGGCATTCTATATAGTACTTTACATCATAGCGCTGAAATTGTTTCTGATACCAAGAAACTCAAAATGATCCATGTTTACAACGGAACGAAGTCCGGCGTATATGCAGTTGATCAATTAGTCCGCAACTATACTTGCAAGCGTCGATCAAATAGGTGGCCACAATCCTTATTTTACAACATGTTGGACATTTCCCCATATAATGCTTTTGTTATCCATACTGCCATTGACGCAGAATGGAACAAACAAAAACACTTTCGACGTCGTCTTTTTTTGGAAGAATTAGGTAATGCCCTTGTCCATGATGAAATATCACGTCGTTCCACAATGCCGAGAAGCAGTTTTGCCAAGTCGACTGTACGAAGTTTGCAGAAGGAGGGTAAAGTGGTTGAGAAGAGCGCTCTAAAGAGGGGCCGATGCTATATATGCCCCCAACGTTCATCCAGTACAAAATATTCAAACAAATGTACGAACTGCAATAATTTTATTTGCAAAAGCCATTCAAATGTAATATTTTCATGTGCAAACTGTAAAAATGATACATAATTTAATGTTTTTATAATAAATTACTATTGGGCAAAATTGACCCACTTACACCTAATACGTTATCTTTTTTTTACACGGGATAAGGGTTAAAATACATTTTCATTTGTAGTTGAATTTTAGTACAAAAGTGAAGTGTTAAAAGGTAAAAAAAGTTTTTTTTTAATACAATATTTTAGTTTTTCAGTTAATTTTACAAGTAATACTTTTTAACTTTTTTTTTACTTTTTTTTATTGTCTTTTTAAATATTTTTATTTTTATTTCAATTTTTATTGTAAATTTACAAAATATATAAATTTTTGAATCAAGAAAATTTTTTAACTATATAAAAAAAGTGTAACTTATGGTTAGTGTAATGAAAAAGTACTTTAAATCAACCAATTTTAGCAAAAATTTCTTCTAAATAGCCTTGATTTTCATCTCCTAGAAGTTGTTTAGCTTCTCCGTCTAATTCAATAGAGGTAGTTTTCCGTTTTCGACTAATATTGGACATATATGGATCTGAAGTGCACAACAAAATATGGATAAGATCTTCATTAGTACAACATCTGGACATTTTCCTTGTGTTGTGCTCGCGAAAGAATCAGTAGTCTTTGTTCCTTTTTTCTTGCTCTTCTTCAGATAGATCTCCTATTGGTAGCATATTGTTTTGAATTATTTGTTCCCCATGGTACAAAATTTTATGAACTGTGGATGGCATATATCTCCAAGAGTATTTTTCATTATAAAGTATAGCTGTTTTATTGGCGTACTCTCCAAATTTTTTGGCATTTATCTTTCTGCTGCATGCTAGAACTTGTAATATGATTTTGAATCGTCTTATTAATTCATGATCTACATCTGTGATAGATGCTGCAGTTTCCGGATCGGAAAAAATCTCCTTGCAGTATTTCTATCATTTGTGTTTCCTTCCCCTTGTTTTGGTTGGTCGACTCCGAGACCTAGCTGTAGATATTTTTGTTGAATTTGTTTTTTTTTTTTGTTTTGCTTTCTTTTTTCTACATTTTCTTTGTTTTTTCCCACTGTTTCGCCTAACGGACCAAATTCCAAATCATAAGCCGATTTAAGAATATGCTCCATGAAACGTATTCTAGCAAGAAGAGCGGACATTCCAAATTCGTAGGCTTCCTTAAAGCTATCGTCTTCTGGTGGGGGTTGGCTTAATTGACTTGATTTCTTTTGGCATATAATGCAGCTTGACGTTGACTTTGTTCCAGTTAAAGCTTGTGCAACTTTTCCATCAATCATTGTGAGACACATTTTAAAATGTACTTCAATGTCTTGGTCATCAAATTTAAATATTACTGGTTGAAGTTCCTTAATTTGATCTTTTATTTTTTGAACTTCTTCAGTTACAACATCTTTGGTTTCCTTTTTGAATGCAAATTTTATTGGTCTGCAATACTTTGTTGAAGAAGGAATTTAATTTTTCCATATATAAATTTCTGTTGCTCTACTAGTTGACGGCTCTAAGACGCTATACCTTTTTGTTAAGGGCAATGGAACGAAAGATACCATAAATAAATTAGCATCTGATGAATATTCGTCATTAAATTTCTTGTATTGTTTCTGACCAGAGGATACATCACATCCCCATTTAGAAATTAAAGTAATGCTGCCATTACAATTTTTTTTAAATGATCAGTATCAAGCGTATTTAGCGATCGTTCTGCAGTATGTTCAAGGAGATCTTGCAATTTTATTTCTGCTGATGTTAAGTGACACTAATAGCAGATTGTGAAGGTAAGCATTCTTTTTTGGTAGAAACAAAATCTCGATACTCTGGAAAAATCCCACAATTCTTTTCATTGGTTCGCTTCCGCAATTCCTTGTATTAATTTTTGGTCATTTTCAAATCCAAAAATAGGGCGAACGCTTCTTCCGGCGTAAATTTCTTATATTCAATCTACTATTTTTTCAATTATTTCAATTTTATTTTTTTTATTCTTACTAATTCTTTGAGAAATTTCTTCATTAATATTCTCCAGCTTGCGCCTTCGAGATTTTTCACTACATCCGTCAATTGGTTTTGCTGGTCGACCCTTTTTCCACTTTCGTTTGCAGTTGTAGATGCACTCTCTCAAATAATTTCCTTTATTAACCAGACTTGGTAACGTTTGTACATCTTTGCCTTGCTATGGAAGCATTCAGTGTACCGTCTTTTCAAATTCGATACAAAATTAGTAATTTTTCCTTTGTGCATTTCAATGTCTTCTAGGTTACAATTCTTAAAGAAGTCGTTGCTCACTATGTGCATAATTACATCGTCTACATCATTTCGTTGAAAATAAATATCTGTCAGATGTCTGTAACAGTACTTAGCCATTGCACAAATTGTAATGAATAATAATTGTGGAAACATTATTATAAATACTCTTTCTTCAAATTATGTAAAATAAAAATTTGTATCTTTTATTGCCACTTTTAGAAGCATAAAGGGCTACGTCGCTATAGTTTTTTTTTACCATTTACTTGTTATTTAAATTGTTTCCCGTTTTGTCAGGTATTTAAACTATATAACTCTAATTAAGACTATTAATATTTTTGAAAGATACCTTGTAAATGTACCTGTAACAATTAACCCTTTTTTTATCAGTATATAACAACTCCTGACATCTCTACCGACACGCAAAAAAATACACCGCGGTGCACCAGTGCGACCAACTTTTGTATTCATAACACTCAGACGGATGGACGGACATCGTTTAATTGACTCAGAAAGTGTTTTTGAGTTGATCCGTATAAGTAAAGATGGATAAAGGTCCAATATTTTTGGCAGTTACAAACATCACCTCAAACTTAATATATCCTAACCACATAGTGGACAACTTTTGTATTCATAAACTTTGCAGAAAATTCTAACCTTGGTTCAGAAAAATTGTTCTGGTGCACACGGACGGAAACTGGTGGCTGTATAATGGTACAAAGGAGTATAGGGGAGGGTTCGGACTATAGAAATGTGCAAGATTTTTTCTGACTGCTTTTGACCGGCAGGAGTTATGCTCTATTAAGTAGGAGATTTTCGGAAAATTTTGACCTTTTTAAATTTTTTTTTTTTTAATTTCGGAATGACTCAGTGATTTTACATTTTTAACATTAATAGTATGCAAGCCACAAAATTACACAAAATATATTTCACTTCAAAATCTTTTAAATCAAAAAAGTTACAGTCATTCAAAAAAAAAATTTACAAAGAAATTTTTAATTTTAGCAAAATACTGAGAAAGCCCATTTTCGAAGACCCTGTTCGCTGTGATATAGTTGAGATAGAGTCGCAATTTTTTGGCTCACGAGGTTTACTAGTATTTACTTTTAAACAAATAACATAAATTTAAAATCGGTAACAAAAAAAAATGATTTTTGGCCGCCTTCTCAACTGGTCCACTGTGCGCCGCCGCCAACAAAAAAGACCGCGTGCTTCTCTGTACTGAATAGATAATATTTATATATTACTACGCAAAAAGTACCGCAAAAAATCCGAATTTTACCGAGATCTATATGATAGTTTAGCAATTTCAATCAACTGCATATGGGTCATTTGTGTGGTGACTATGTCTTCGCCAATTTCAATAGCGTTCCTCAATAGAACTTACATAGTAAATTTATTCAAAATATATTCATATGTAGATTGATTTCAAGGCTTACATGGTCACACAGTCGGATGCATGGACAGACGGACATTCCTAAATTGACTTAGAAAATGATGCTGAGTCCATCAGTATAATGAAATATGGTTTTAAGCCAAATATTTTTGGTAACTACAAACATTACCACAAACTCTTTATACCCTGCCCACATAGTGGAATAGGGTAAAATAGTTCAACTTATATTATAAAGTGCTATATTCTGTCTACTTAAATATTTTTCTCCATGAATTATTTTTGCATATAAAATTCTATACAAATTTAGCTTTTACATCGCAAATTTTTTTAACACTAGTAATTTGATAAGTGTATTGAAGACGCTGAACAGCCTAACTTGATACTCTGCTTTTCTTAATATCATACTAATGTTCAACAAACCCAATCAGAAGCTGCCAACGCCTTCACATATGCTATAGTAATTCTTTTTTTTTTTTGATCATTGCCTCAACGAGAGATAAGTTTAGTGTTATAAATATCTTCATAAGAGTAAAGTCAATGATGCTGAAATAAATTTCGTAATCATGACCATAATATAGAGCATTGAATGAACATCAATGTCAATTTCAATACAATTTATTTTCCAACACCTTCATTTTTGTTGAAATACAGTTTCCATAAACGTCAATCATAAGTTGTTCAAATGATGGAAAGAAAAACAACAAGAATATGAATTTCATAAAAAGTCAATTCAAGTGAAAATGGTAAATATGTTTGGCTTATGCGAAGTGCTATGGCGTATGAGTGTTTTAATTATAAAGGTTGTACATCTCTTTTGAAAGTCATTTATGTGTATTCAAGGATAAAGAATAAAAATTCAGCATTCAATAAAAGTAAAAAAAACTAAAAGATAATGATAAAAAAAATGGTGGTTTGATTCTGGTATCCAAATTAATTGTTCCCTTTTAGAAATTAATCACTATGATGTCAAACTTTTTGGTTACACAATTTATTGAAATTTTCGGATTTTTTTTTTTGTAATTTCATAATTAAATTTCAACTACAAAAAATATGAATTCATGTTAAGTCTAAAATATGTTCAATCAATATCGTTTATATTGCAAATGTCTTTTAAATCTATTTTCCTTTTCATATATCTGCGCATGTTAATGACAACGTAATCACTTTCAACAAAAATAAATAAATAAATTTTTAGTGGAGCAAATTACAAGTGACATGTCAGCAATTGGATTGTATGCAACGTCATGCCGAAGGACATGGAAATTTGTGGCATAAACAAGCAAGCGTCTTAAATGAAAATCACCATCAACAGCAAATGCAAGAACAGCAACAGCAACATCACCAGCAGCAACAACAATTACTACAACAACAAAAGACTGATACACACTTAACATTAGCAAACCAACTTATATCATCCACATCATCGTCGACGGCAACAAACGTAACAGCATTAACTGATACAACAACAACAACAATACTAACGGAAGTGGATATCGAAACGGAAACACCATCAGTGGCATTAAGTGGCCTTTCTGACAAAGAAGAATCGACAACATCGCGTGATACTTCAGTAGTAAAGGTAGCTATAAAAACACCAACACCACCACCACCATCATCAAAATCTCCATCCCTGGCCACCTCAGATGATGTTGCAGATTCCCAATCAATAGTCATTACGAAAAAACTACTAACTGCAACAACATCCAAATCCTTTTCTACAACCTCACCTCTTTGTCAGACAACATCAGCAATTGCACAGAATTCCTACACATTGATGCCAGTATCAACGTCAACAACAACTACAACAACACATAAAACTACGGCTACAAAGGCCTTAAATTGTTCCTCAACTACCGCGAAACCTAATGATTGGGTTGTAATTCCGGTGTTTGCGGATATTGTTAAATTAGCACTGGCAGGACGTGAAAATTGTTTGCAACGGTAAGTGAATCATCATAAACATAAGTAGACACAAAAATAAGCGATATGATAATTACGCTTACGATAATGATAATAACTATTGCTAAACCATGTAGCGGCACAAGATATAAACACAATATCATGTGCGGGTTTTGTATTCTACGTTCCCACGTCAATGCAATTACAAAAATAATCTTATTGTGCACATATGTTCTTTAATGTGTAAAGTGTAGAAATTTTAATTAAAATGACTAGATTGATGTTGATAAGTTGTACAGTGGACTAAAGGCACCAGTATATGTCTAAAAATAAAAAATAATAGGAAATAGTTTCAATTTTTAAATAACTGCATCCAAATATGTAAATATAAAGTGCCAATAAAAATTTTCACTGCACAATATAAAATAAAAATTTTTAATCACAAATTTAATATTGCAAATTGCAAGAGAAATAAAAATTCAAATTGAGGAAAGAAAAATATCGTTGATTTAGCATTAGTTGAAATAATAGACGCAAGGATGCTGGCGATGAGCAAGTCGCGCTGTTCTAAAATAGGTACCCCATCTAGCGCTGTTTTATTTTTTTTTCATATTTTTCATACAGTATAAAAATTATGTTTTCCATTATCGAAAAATTAAGTGTCTCTTAAAAGCTTTTAAAACTGAATTTGAGAAAATGTAAGCAATATTTTTTTTTAAGATGTAAAAGATGATCGAGAAGCAGTTTTATATAGGGGCTTTAACGTCAAAAGTTACTACGGCCTTTATTTTTGAACTATTGATTGAAAAGTAAAACAATCTTTAAACCAAATTTTTTTTTAAATCAAGATGGTAGTCTACTTGTTTTATAAATTTTGTGGTAACTCGGAGGATTTATAGACATACATGATTTACATATATGCTTGGTTTGAATGTGCACCGACCATTGGAGGGCTGATCACGTTACACGAAAATAAAGGCAGATAGGCAAACGGATCGGCTGTCATCGTCAAGTCGACCAATCATATATTTGGTAAAAAAAAATAATATTTATAATATATGCCGATCGCCACTAGTTTAGCAAATCACTAAATTTTCTCAAAAAAATAAGTAAACCTAACTTAAGCCAAATCTATTTTAATAAATGTAGCTTATGTAGCTTAGTAAGGGGACATTAACATTAATGCGTGTTATAAATACACAAACAAAATTTGATCACGACTAATTTGACAATCTGGGTCCTAAGGGGTAGCTTTTATGGGAATAATCGGTTTCAACAGCTTCAATACTGAACAACACCAAATGCTTATATATCGAAATTTATCAAAACCAGATGTTTATCTCCATGAATACTGATTACTATCTCGCAAAACTGTATATTCAGTTTTACAACTAGAGCATACTGCTTCTCTATTTAATACATTTAACCCCACTGTACTCGCTTGAACACAAGAAAAAAAACGTCATATTTGTTACGTGTAAACATCTATATGCGCAGGGCTGTAAATTTCTATTTCACAATACAATCACAAAAACAGCGTAACATGTGAGCCGTAAGACAAAATCGGTGGGGCTTATGATTGTATTGGTGAAAAAATTATGATACGTAATAACCTGTTTGAAAATGGAAAATGAAAAATAATGACTATAGTATACCCTATACCATGCGTTTAGAGACCCTACCCCATAGGCCCAACTAACTGGACATAGAAAATAAGCATAAACCAAATTTGAGTGGGATTTTTATAAATTTTTTCGTCTGCAGATATGAAAAAGTTCATATCGGATGCTATATCTATATGGGGACTAGGCCCAAAAATGGACCGATCCTGACCATGTTTGGTAAGGTCTCTTGTATTTTGCAAAAATATATACAAACAAAATTTGAGAAGAATCAGTGCATTATTTTTGTTTTTTGATAGATTTAAGTGAAGATCTGGAAGCAGCTCTATATGGGGCCTATGACTAAGAGTTGTCCCATAGGGATCATTTTTGGATAACTGATTAATGGATGTAATAAACACATACAACCCCAATTTGACTAAGATTTATATGATAATTTGGATCTTATGGCAATTTAAGTCGATTTCATAGGGGTCATTTGTATGGGGACTAGGTCTGAACACGGACCGATTCTCACCAATTTCAATACCGTTTATCCTATGGCCGATGAAAGCTTATATACCAAATTTCATCAAAATATATTCATATTTGCGACCTGCAGTTTGATTACAAGCTTTACATGGACACACAGACGGACGGACGGACGGACGGACGGACGGACATCATTAAATCGAATCAGATAGTGATTCTGATTCGATCGGTATAATTTAAGATGGGTCTAGGTCAAATATTTTTGGTAGTTACAAACAGCAGCACAAAGTCATTATACCCAAACCACATAGTGGTATAGGGTATAAAAATGAAAAATTAAAAATTAAAAATTAAAAATTTAAAATTAAAAATTAAAAATTAAAAATTAAAAATTAAAAATTAAAAATTAAAAATTAAAAATTAAAAATTAAAAATTAAAAATTAAAAATTAAAAATTAAAAATTAAAAATTAAAAATTAAAAATTAAAAATTAAAAATTAAAAATTAAAAATTAAAAATTAAAAATTAAAAATTAAAAATTAAAAATTAAAAATTAAAAATTAAAAATTAAAAATTAAAAATTAAAAATTAAAAATTAAAAATTAAAAATTAAAAATTAAAAATTAAAAATTAAAAATTAAAAATTAAAAATTAAAAATTAAAAATTAAAAATTAAAAATTAAAAATTAAAAATTAAAAATTAAAAATTAAAAATTAAAAATAAAAAATTAAAAATTAAAAATAAAAAATGAGTGTAGTTGAGTGCTATAGGTGGTACATATATGACGCTTTCTTTTTAAAAAAAGTGCCATAAAAAAATCTTTAATTAGTAGATGTTTACACATCTCCCCAGTGATCGGACTCAAATGAATTTGTGTAAGAGAGTAGAGAATTTATATATTGAAATGGTTAACAGAAAAAACTTAAAGGTAAATTTGTATATTTTTTTTGTCAACAAGCATTTTCGTTTTTGGAATTTTTTCACTTTTCGTTGAAATCTGCTTTATATTAATTAGTGCCAAATTGAAGTTAAAAACAAAAAAAAAAAAAACAAATTAAACGTATCTATGTCTAAATATTTAAAAAAAATTATAAGGAAATTTTCAAAAGTATTTTTTGATAACATATGTATATAAAGTTAACTTAATGCAGCAACTTTTGCGTCTATATTGTCCCACTATACTCGTATAAGTACAGGCTATAAAAAACTTTTCCAAAAATTTGTATACCCTATATCACTATGCGGTAAGGGTATAATGACTTTGTGCTGATGTGTGTAACTACCAAAACTACATGACTCATCTTTTGTTATACCGATCAAATCAGAATGTAATTCTGAGTCGATTTTGCGATGTCCGTCTGTCCGTCGTCCGTCGTCCGTCGTACGTCTCTGTGTCCATGTTAACCTTTTAATCAAACTAAAGGTTGTAAATATGAATATATTTTGATTAACTTTAGTATATAAGCTTCTATTGGCCATAGAACGAATGCTATTGAAACTGGCGAAAATCGTTACATGTTCAGACCTAGTCCCCATACAAATGACCGCTATCAGATCGACTTAAATTGCCATATGATCCAAATTATCATATAGACCTTGGCCAAATTAGGTTTGTGTAAATTTATTACATGCATTTATCAGTAGCCCAAGAATAAACGTTATAGGGCAGTTCTTAGTCATAGCCCCCCTATGAAGCTGATCAATCAATCTAAAAACTAAAATATTGCACAGATTTTTCTCAAATTTGGCTTGTATATGTTTTTGCAAAAAATAAGTGACTTTACCAAATATGATCGCGATCAGTCCATTGTTCGATTTGGTCCGCATGTAAATATAGTATCCGAAATGAACTTTTTCATATCCGAAGGAAAAAAAATAATAACAATGCCACTCAAATTTGGTCTATGCTTATTTCCTATATCTAGTTAGTTGTATCTAAGAGATAGGGTATTCAAACATATAGTATAGGGTATCGTATAGTCGACCAAAATGGACAATAAATTCCTTCCTTTTTTTATTTATTTTTTTTTTTTCACCTTATTATTATTTGGGTCCAACTAGGAGTAAGATGAATATTAAAAAAAGAAAGGCAATTTTTTTTTTTTAAAGATGGGTTAATTTGACAGAAATTTTCTAAGTAAGATTTTAAAAACTGACTAAAGCCAACTGTTCTTAGGCCCTGGGAAGAGAGCATACTTTTCTAAAATACTTTAGTCTACTGAATTCTATCGCATCAAATCCTTGCGGAATTCAGATTTCCCATCTGGGCTCGCAGTCTGGAGTTTACTCAAATTCCTATTTGACACAATTTTTTGCCGTAGTGTTTTTGCAAAACAAATATTACAAGACTAAGTTCCACTGTGCTTGATGTCTACTCATAATTCAAATTTCACATCGTTTGAGTGAAGACATCGAAATTTGTGTTACATTTCATAATATGGTAAAATATTTACGTTTAAAGCACATCTCTATCTTTAAAACACAAATATATAGTACCAGCCAATTATACATATACATACCTAAATAACATGCATGTTTACGTATGCAAAATAAATATCTACTTTTATAATCATAAAATTCTCTTAAAAATTTACCTTTTTCTAACATTTTAGATGACTAATTACTAGTAACCAAAATATCTAAGAAAACATTATACATACATATGCTACGTTTTAATTAACCATAAAATTATTATTTAAAACCACGATGTATACTTATTATTTAAAATTTGCAGTATTAATTTCATCAACAATATCTAATTTAAAATGTATGTCCTTGATAAGTAACACGTAAATGCTAGCATGTTTGAAGGTTCACCCAGAAATATGGTTGATTTAAAACACAAATTTTATTTAACATGGGAATAATAAATTGACTAATTCTATTGACATTATAGAATAACTAAAAACTAAAATCGAACTGAATTGGATTGTATATAAAACACAATTTATTATTTACTCAGTTTGAATTGTGAACTAAATACTTGAAACTGCATAGTTTGATGTAGATATTATGTTATTCTAACCTCACTATCGATATAATAAAATTGATAAATTCTCAGAATAAAGTATTTATGCATATACAGTGACTCACCATCAAAAATGCACGGTATATAACTTTTGCTTAATTAAAGAGTAAAAAGGGGTGTAAACGGGAAAGTCTGAGCATTTCCAAATGAAAATAACGTGGTTACAGCAATCGAGCTGTCAAATTTTCGCTATTTTCAGATTTTGTAATCCATACCACTTTGTAGTTAGCAACCTTTTATTGTTTCTATTATATCCCTTTCTGAGTCGATACAGATCGCAAACAAGAATATGTCATGTCCGCCACAGGACGAACGCAATGAAATTGGTAGAAATCGGTCCAGGTTCAGACCTACTCCCTTTATAACTGACCACTATGGGGTCGATTTAGAATACTATATGATCCCAATTATCACATGGATCTCATTCAAATTGGGTAGTGTATTTTTATTATATCCATAAATCAGTTGTCTAAAAATAAGCCATATAGGACAACATTTAAAGCTGCTTTCCTTTACTGCTTTCCTTTTCTTTACTTCAAAAACAGATTTTTTCTCAAACTTTGTTTTTTTATTTTGATATGTTCCTAATGACCAGTGATTGTAATTACTTGTTGTGATATTAAGCTTCCTATGGTCGTCCTAAGCAGGAATAATTAAAACAAATATGCTGTAATTTTGTTTTCTGTCTGCGACGTTTTTTATGTTTTTGCAAAAAAAGCGACTCTCCCAAATATGGTTAGCATTGGTCTATTTTTCGGTCTAGTCCCCAATGAATATGGCATCCGATCTGAACTTTTTCAAATCTGCAGGCAAAAAAAATTAATAAAAATTGCACTCATAATTGGTATATGATTATTTTCTATACCCAAATAGTTGGACTTACGGCCAGTTTTGTAAATGTAGGCTACGAGGTACCACATAGTCGGTCTAAACCAACTATAAATTTCTTAATTTTTTTTCTCATTTTAATTTTTTTAAGCACAGGATTAATCATTACAAAGGTAGGGCCACAGCGTTGATTGGCAATAACTGAGGCCAGTTGGCAGAAAAAATTATAAATTACAATATTCGAAGCTCAAAAAGGAGATATAAAAAAAGATTTAAAACAAGTAAGAAAATGAGCAAAAAACATTTGGCAATGAAATAGTTTTACAACAGAAGCATTTCTAGTTTCCCAAAGATTTTTCAAATAATAATAAAAAAACAAAGTTCTCGGACTGTTTCTTATAATTTCTGAGAGATCATTATATTCCAAACTACCAACGTGCTCCACCCTGGCTTTAAATAGAGTTTGATATCTCCTGAATGAAATAGTATGATAACTAGTATTGCTAACAGATTTTAAAACATACAGTAGAAGTTACATTTTATATAACACATACACAGGAAGAATTGTTGCGTATACATCTCTGATAGAGATAATGCTGAAAAAGTTACTAGAAGGTTAAAAATGGTTTTAAGCGTTTTATTTTGAGATCTTGGAAGAGATTTCAATTCACTACTTTTCGTGAAACCATGTATAATAGTCAAAAAGCTCAAAGAAAATTATTAAATTATTAATTTGCTCTTATGCTAAACTTATTTGTTAATTTAAAAATAAAACTCGTAGCAGATACAATCAGCATTTAAGCAGAATTGTAACAGGCGTCATTATATTGATTATCATCAATTATATATTATTATCAATTTTACATTATTTTGATTCATTAGTATTTTGCAATAGTCATCATTATTTATGTTAATTGTCATTTAGAATTTTGTCATTATTTGTTTCAATTATTAAATATTATTTTATTGTTTGTAATTATTTTATTGCTTTGCCTGTAATTGAGTCATTATGATTTATTCTTTTGTTGATTTCTTTTAATATATGTATGTTGTTTCTAAAGCTATTGATCTCTTGTATATTAGTTAACGTATTATCACTCAATAATGCATTTTACTCATTGCTCACTTCAAACTTTCTTACTTTTCTAAAATTTTAATATAACAAGAGATCACACATTTAAAATTGTCATTCCATAACTAGGGCTTGAAGAATAAATACTTAATTAAATATTAATGAACCCCCGACGGACTTCTTATTTAAAAGGAATAGCCAAATAATGAAAACTAAAATATAAAACCATATTAAATTATAAAGTAATGTAAACCTATAATAAAATAGAAACGTAGGCGAATTTGACGCTTCGGCAGTCTGTTCTTGCCTCGTATTCATAACAATAGTAAATATATATTAAATTGTTAGTGGCCAGCTTGGACGATTACGTCTGGCTTTGACCCTTTTTATTTAATATATATATATATATATAACTGGGGTCTCATCCCCTACAGAATTACTTATCCTTGTATACTCCACAATCATTGTTTCATCATATTCCGTACGAGTTTTGGAGCAGTTTCATATTTATATGGGTAAAAATACTAATTTCATTATGTGATCTTCCAAATTAAAGCCCTTTAAGATTTATTTAAATCTTTTTTTTCTAACTCAGAATTAGACAGAACACATTTTAAAATCCCAAATGAAATCCTTTTTAAATCACATATTTATACGATAAAAAATTAAATAGAAAAAGTAACTAATATAGTTTTTCGAAGGGCCACCTTTGGTATTAAGCTCGACTTGCAGTCGCCTTTTCATCGAAATACTCCATAAGAATATTTTTTTCAGATTAGTTTCGTTTTTAGGAAACCACTTGGTAGTGATATACTTCTGAACTGTTATATCCAGGACCAGAGAAACCAAGACTTTGTGCGTCTTACGTTTCGAGTAATTTTTTTGATTAAATTTCAGGAAAGGCACAAAAACACTTTAAAATGTCTAAGCACTGCGAAGCATCCATGTGGTTCTCAGTAAAATAAATCTTTCCTACTTAATATACAGTAAGATATGCACCGGAATGTTTTTCAAATTACATAGTTGGAATTAAATTTTAAGTTAACATAGCTGTCAACGGCTTTCTGCGTACTCTTTTGGGCCCATCATTATAGAAAAGCATAATTTTCTCTCTCATGACAGAACATAATTTCATGCGAGTAGTCATCAGGATTGATAGCAAAATATAATCTCTTTTCGTTTGTCGTATTATAGCGGTTTTTTGATCAATTCTTGACTTACTGTTACTCTATCGCAGGAGAATTCAATACCACATTCATTTTTATACCTTATACCACTATGTGGTTTGGGTATAATGAATTTGTGCTGCTGTTTGGAACTACCAAAAATATTTGACCCAGACCCATCATTTATTATACCAATCGACGCAGAATCACTTTCTGAGTCGATTTAGCGATGTCCGTCCATCCGTCTGTCTGTTTGTCCGTCTGTGTGTCCATTTAAACACTCTAATCGAACTACTGGCCGCAAATATAATTATATTTTAATGAAATTCGGTACACAGCTTTCAGGGATTATAGGAAGAATGCTGTTGGAATTGGTGAAATTCGGTCTGCGTTCAGACCTAGTCCCCATACAAGTGACCCTTATGAAATCGAATTAAATTGCCATAAGATCCAAATTATCATATAGATCTCATTCAAATTGGGTTTGTATGTGTTTATTATATCCATTAATCAGTAGTCCCAAAATAATCCCTATAGGACAATTCGAAGTCATATACCCCATATAGAGCTGCTTCCCGATTTTTACTTAAATCTATCAAAAACAAAAATATTGGACAGATTGGACAAATTTGGTTTGTTTATATTTTTTCAAAATATAAGTGACTTTACCAAATACGTTTAGGATCGGTTCATTTTTCGCCTTAGTCCCCATATAAATAAAGCACCCGATATGAACTTTTTCATACCTGCAGCCAAAAAAAAAAAAGGATTAATAATGCAACTCAAATTTGGTTTATGCTTATTTTCTATATCAAATTAGTTGGACCGAAGAGATAGACTCTCCAAACCATGTTATAGGCTATCGCATAGTCGGTCTAGACCGACTATAATTTTTTTACTTGTTAAGTATCTGCATGTTCCGTAGTTGAGGACATCGAATTTTCACTTACTTAACTCCCTCTGAAATCTGACTTTGGCACCCATCTGAAGGTTATTGTTCGAGTATAACTTTGTACTCCGCACGATTTGAACTATTGCGAAGCGTCTGTCTTGTTAAAGGAAATATTTCGGATAGTTCTTAAACGGCATTCCCGAGATTTTAGTAGAAGCAAACCAACTGAATCACATCACTTCTCGTGTTTTTGCAAGGCACATTAAGTTCAACCTAAGCACATACAATTTTTAGTAAAAAAAAGTAAATGCGTTGGCAGTAAATGCATTTGGAATGAATACTATAAATCAAATTGAAATTGACCATAAAATGTTGGAGTCCCTTTTCTTTTTACACCCTGACGCCATTATTCAGACGGCAAGTATGAGTTAGTTATTCCATTTGAAACACATCGCAAAATGAATTTGCACCCCATATTGGACATATATTCTTGATCCTTATAACAACTCGAGTCGATATAGCGATGTCCGCTTGTTCGTCTCTTTGACTGCCTGACTGTCTGTCTGTTGAAATCACGCTAATTTACAAAATAATCTACCTGGGTAAACTTAGGATAACATTGTGATAAATTGTTATGTTTTTAATTGAATAGATTTTTCCACTTAGGGCGGCTGTGAGGTTTAAACCAGCGTCTATCTTACATACACTCGTACTTGAACTTTTTGATCAGCACTTTAACACACTCACCGAAAGTCAGGCCTACGAGCAGTGTGGTTAAGAATCAATTTTCATACCCTACAGTTTTTACTTTGTATTAATCCCAGAAGGTACAGCACTGTTCAAACAAACGATCTTTATTTTGAATTCCTTGAATATTTATGCATTCCAATTTCCACTATTCTCAGTTTCATAGGAGTTGTTGTATGTGATGTGTGGTTTGTATATTCCACATATGGCACTCTTTACATATATTAGATAACATTGCTCTGGCAAATTTTTTTTTAATATTTCATTAGATTTTGACAGTATTAATTGCAACATGTGTGAAAAATGACGTCATCTTTGTTACTGTTTTTAGGTAAATACTTAAATAAGTTACACAGTGCAAAATATAAAATACAAGAGTTGTCAGGTAAGCCGAGGTAAGCCCTTAAGTGGATCTAATTGTCGTGTGTAAAACACACTTGAGGTCTATACTTAGTTGGGCTGCGCCATTCTGGATTAAAAAAGTTAACAAAAAAATTCTATGCAAATATATGCAACCACAATAATTTTATTTATATTGCATAACTCGTATATGATTACCAATTTTATCCTCATATGGTGATCGTTTGCATGTATATTTTTTTCCCGTTTTCTCAGTACATACATTTTCGATGCAGTAAGCATTAATTCATATGGCATTATATATGATTATACAGATTTCGCTGATTTTCAGCTCTGCTTGTTTGCGTGTAAAAAATCACGTTTTATTTGTTGTCTGTTTATATGAGCATGATATTCTGGTTATTGTTTCATTAATTTGTTGAATATTCGTATGAAATAGAATAAAAAGAAAAAAATTCACAAAGTTGAAGTTTTAATTTTTCACAATGCAGTTGTATTTATATAACGATTTATACAATTTATTTTCATTATGTCTGTGTTATAGCAAAGATAAGTGTTTATTGAGGTTTTTTTAAAAAACATCATAATTTCATTATAGTATGAGTATGAAATGAAAAGCCATAATTAAAATAAAAATGTAATAAATTGAAATGGTTTTCAACTCAGATATTTTTTATATATTTCTTTATTGATACATTTTTGTGTATTCTTTCTTATTTTTGTAAAGTTGGTAATATTTAATGTTTGAGCATTATTAATACATAAGAAGTATCATGTGTATTTAAAGCTAAAAATTATTGTCAGTTTTTCCAAGAAAAATTGAATTATTAACAAAATTTTAAAAATTATTAAAACTAAGAAAAATCAGGAAAATATCACCGAAACAGGTCTTTTATGTGCGAATAAATTATACATATATGTGACCTTCTTCGAGAAAAGGGACGAAGTGTGTCAAAAACGGTTTGTGTCAAAAACTGTGGATTCTGGTACCTAAAAGGGTGTAGAAACTTTAAATGCGTTTTTTCTCAAAACTTAATTTTCACACACTAGGTCCCTTTTCTCGGAGAAGGTCATATATACATATATATTTATATGTATATATATATATATATATATATATATATATACTTATATATACTTATATCTATATATATAAAATTGATTTTCTGTTTGTTTGTTTGTTTGTTTGTTTGTTTGTTTGTTTATTTGTTGGTTTGTTTATTTGGTTGACCGTTATTTTTAAACGGATTTTTCTGAAATTTGGTACACACGATCTTTCTGCTCCAGGGAAGGTCTTCGTATACTCTTTACCGGCCACGCCTACTTTTGCGCCCACTTTTTGTGTAAAATTCATTTTCTGTTTTATTCATATTTGTTCACTATACAAATTTTTATTTGTTAACAGATTTCTCTGAAATTCGGTACACACGATCCCTGTACTCCAGGAAAGGTCTCCATATGACACCTATCGGCCACGCCTACTTCTTCGCCCACATTTTGTATACAATTCATTATCTGTTTTTTGGTATATTTGTCCAACGCATTTCTCTGAAATTTGGTACACACGATCTTTGTACCCCAGGCCAAGTCACCGTGTGATTCTTGTGGCCACACCTACTTTTACGCCCACTTTTTGTATACAATTCGTTTTCTGTTTATTGGTATATTTGTTTGCTATACAAATTTTTATTTTTCAACGGAATTCTCTGAAATTTGGTACACACAATCTCTGTACTCCAGGAACGGTCGCCATATGCTTCGTACCGGCCACGCCTACTTTAACGCCCACTTTTTGTATTCAATTCATTTTCTGATTTTTGGTATATTTGTTCGCTATACAAATTTTTATTTTTCAACCGATTTCTCGGAAATTTGATACACACGATCTCTCTGCTCCAGGGAAGGTCGACATATTCTTCGTACCGGCCACGCCTACTGTTACGCCCACTTTTTTTATACAATTCATATTCTTTTTTCTGGTATATTTGTTCACTGTACAAATTTTTATTTTTCAAGGGATGTCTAAAATTTGGTCACACGATCTCTATACTACAGGGAAGGTCACCATATGCTTCTTACAGGCCACGTCTACTTTGCGCCCACTTCTTTGTATATAAAACTTATTTTTTTCCTTTTGTTTGTTAGATTTATCGTCATTTTTCAGACATATTGCAATTACTACTGTAATTAATATGCAATTTTAATTTTGTTTAAATGGTGCGTGGTAAAGAAGAAGAAAGCATATATTTCAAAAATTCATAACTGCACTGTATTCTTAATCGGACCGTTTTCTGGCATTTCAGCCTTCATCAGCGATTTATTGAACATTGTGATAATTGTTATGTTTAAATTGAATAGATTGTTTCTATATGAAAATTTTTTCTACTTAAGGCGGCCATGAGGTTTTGAACCATGAACCCTCACATACACTCGTACTTCCTTTTATTTGTTTCTTTATTTGATTGCTGTACAAACTTTTATTTTTCAACGGCTTTCTCCGAAATCTAGTACATATTCCAGGGAAGGTCGCCATATGATTTCTACCGACCACGCCTACTTTTACGCCCAATTTTCATATAAAATTCAAATTTCCTATACAAATTTGTAATTTTCAACGGAAATTTGAAATGAAATTCTGATATTTGGTTTACACGGGAATAACTACACGGTGAACAAATTCCCCAAACTTAAAAAAAGGTACCCAAAAAAAATGAACAAATTCCCCATTTTTTTTTTTATCGAAATAAAAAATGAACTTACTCCCCAAATTCATTCTTAAATTTTTACATATTTATATTTAATGAATTTTGTTAAATATTTATTTTAGTGAACATTTGCATCCTGCTCTCAATATATGTCCTACAATAAATGTATTTAAAATGAGTATTCTTTTTAATAGCATCATTTCGTTGCGCGGAAGCTACGCGCACGGGGAATACAGCTTAACTAGAATATCGGAATGATCTGAAAAATATATTTTGATAATTAAAATAAGTTGACAACAACGTCGCATTAATTTTTATTTTATGAAACTTCTATGAATTTGACGTCTCTGCTCAATGATGCTCACTTATTGAATGAAGTAATTCAATTTTTAAAAGTTCTGATTCCTTTAATTTGCAAACGATTCCGTTATATTTGATGTTTATAAATAAACTTAAAAAAACTTAAAGCGGTTTCGCAACTTATTTTTGAAGCATTTTTTCTGCAGCATCTTAAAAACTTCTAAATTAAAAAATCAAAAAATTTTGAATTGAAATAAAAAATGAATTTACTGCCCACACAAATTTTTGGGGAGAAAGTTCATTTTATTGGGGAATTTGTTCATTGGGGTCTAAGTACTCAGCGGCTGGTAAGCATAGTGAACCATTTTTCAACTCAAAGGCCTTTTTATCCCGGGCAAGACCGGGTAAAAACAGCTAGTATATATATAATATTGTAATATTGTATTATTCTGGGGTTTAATAATATAAAAACAAAATCAATTCAAGGGGGGGCCAATCTAGAAAGAGATATATTTATAATTACTCGATTATAAGTAAATATAATTGGGGTTATGGGAAATAAAAGAAGAAAAAGAGAATTAGTTTCTTTTATTTAAATGTAAATCTGTGGGATTAGGGATGCTCACCTTTTGTTAGAGTTGCAATTTTTTAAAAAGAAATTTGTGTTTAATATTTCAAATTCTTTTATTTCAAACCAATATAAATTTAAGGCATGTGTATGGTTACAAATCAAAATGATAAGTAAGTTGCAAACTTACGGTTAAATTCTATTACACTTCGTTTTTATAAAATTGAAACGGCTGAATATAATTTCAAAATTACTTTTACACCATTATTTAAATGTTGATGACTAACATTTCAAGGGGTATGTATTGTAGCCATTTCCTTAATTTAACAATTCAAAATATATGTACTTTAGTGATTTACTTAAACTAATATTACAATGTAATATTAAAATAGTAAAATTTATGAAATCCATTATCTTTCTTTTTTCCGTTTTATTATTTTGGTGTCCAAAATTGTTTGGACAAATATTTAATGAAAGTGGATTTAATTAAATTAACTAAATTTATTTAAGAGTAAGAAAGCCTTTATAGAAAAAAAAAACATTTTTCAAAATGTGATATTTACATGTATGTAGAGTTGTCTAAATATTATACATTTGAAGAACTTACATTGGTTTCCGGATTAGACATGAATATTTTTTGTTGAATATTTGTACTCTTTTAAAAAACATATAAGAAAAACATTTTTTTTAAGCAAATAAATTGTTCCTCAAATGCCATTTGTTTTTATACCCTCCGTCCCAGCGTGCAGAGGGTATATATAAGTTTGTCATTCCGTTTGTAATAATTAGAAAAAAAATTTGGATCTCACAATATATATATATATATTTGTGATCCTTAGAACAAGTGGAGTTGATAAAGCGATGTCCGTCTGTCCGTCTGTGATAATCGCGATGATGGCTTCAATCGGGTAGCTAGGGTGCTCGTAGTTATAAAAAATGATTCATTAACATCCTGAGAAGTTTGCTATTAAAATCGTCCAAATCGTCCGAGAATTGAATGAAGAAGTAAAAAAAGTCTTGAAAAATATGATTTTTCATGTTGTTCGTGTCACGATCGCGCCCTCAATAGGATAAGTGGGGCGCTCGTTTTTAGTGAGAATGATTAACTAACATCATGAGAGGGTTTCTGTTTGAAAAATCATGAAAATCGGTTTAGTAGGTCCGGAGAAATCACTGAAGAAGTAAAAAAAAATATATGTTTCTGTATTGTTCTTGTTGTTATTCTAAATGTTGTATTATGGTCATAGCTGTATTCGTTGTCTTTGTGGTCGTTGTGGTAAGAATATAATAAAAAGTAACCCTTTGTACATTTTTTTTATCAACTCTGGTATAAAAATTTTAAAGTTTCCATTGTTTTGGCATCACTAAAATAATTTGTTAGATCATATTTGTAATCTCCACGAGCCACGCCACGCCTGAAGCGTTTCAGATCGATTGGGCCACGGGAAAGGGGTTAGAACTCGATCCAAAATGTTGTCGACAAACAGACAAGCAGACACTAATGCCGTTTTCTTTTCTGACAAAAAATGTCGCATTTTATTTGCACTTTTTTCGAAAGGTTTATTTTTTAATATACTCTAAATTAAGAGCAACTTTATTTTATACTTCAATCGAAAGGTCTGAAAGTCGAGCGCTCGTAAATCGCAAAGAATTTTAGCCATTGACTTCTTTCAGGTCATAGTGTGAGAATATTTCCATATTGTTCCCCTTTTTGAATATTTTCACCCCATTTTTCGCATTTTATGAACACAGCACTTTTTTTTTAATTTGTTACTTTTCAGTATATAAGTTTAAAAAATGGTTTGAAAAAATGAAATTTCAATGCCAATGAAAAACTCCCAAGTATAATTTTAAAACAATTTATAAGATTAATTTGCATAGTTTAAGGCGTTCTTTTTTTTATTTATTCAAATTCTATTATTTGCAGACAAAAGATGTTTTTAATTTTGAAATTCAATTATTAATGCATAATTGGCTTTGGTTTTCACAATTACCTTTTATTCTTCTTCCATAGATATGTACACTAAGCACACATATATATGTTTAAACGGTATAATCCTCTTACTCCTATCCACTTCTGATGGTAAACTACATCATAAGTGAGGCTGCCAGGACATACACAATAATATGAGATTTAGCGTTTAGTTTAGCAAAGTACCATATGATAGCTAATTAGCAAATGAGAATTTTTAAAAGCAATCATTATATATACATAACTGGAAAAAAAAATTTTATGCTTTATTTACTACAAGCGACTATTGGATTATAGATTAATTGATTTTGAGATGATACAATTAACTCGTTCTTACATCTCTAGTATTCGAGTTGTCGCATGACTGAAAATTTAATAATATTACATAAATCAACCAACCTTGACTTCAGAGTTGTATGATATTCTTGACGTACATCAATTTCCAGATATTGTTACAAAAACGATTTCTTAACACTAAGATTTCTTAACACTACTTAAGGTTAATGGTTAATGATTTTTACAATTCAAATGGTATAAAATAAGTAGAACTAATTCAACCGATTTTAAAATATAGGTTACACCATAGATTTTGATGTGTAAACATCTATACTCGCAGGGGGGTAAATTTGTATTTCACAATACAATCACAAAAACAGCGTAACATGTGAATTTACATGTTGCGCTGTGAGCCGTAAGACAAATCGGTGTGACTTAGGATTGTAATTCAACAGCCCTTTACTGTAGAATGTTAAAAATTTCACAATTTAAACGTATAACATTAGGGTGGCCCTTCGTTATATGGAGGAAAAAAAAAGTGTTCAAACTGTCGGTCTCACCCCCTAGAAATATGCGAATAGCAAAAAAAACTGAGAAATACAAACTTTGGGCCAATCAAAAAACGTTTAGTCGTGGCGCAAAGCAATTGAAAATTTCAAGTGTGTTTATATGGGGAAAATATGACTTTTTTTTCAGATTTTACGAAAATTTCGCTATATATTATAATTTTTCCGACAAGCTGTTATATAATTCAGGATCAGTATTAAATTATCCCTTCAAAAGTCTATAAAACTTCAAAATCGAATAAAATCTCGCCAAGAAATAGCAAATGCCCCAGACCACTTTTGTGCCAAAAAAAAAAAACTAGGTCATGAAATTTGATGGCATTTTTTTCAACTTTGAGAAATTGATTAAAGCATCATTCTTTTTTGGTCTCTATACCTATAACTACTCAGATATGAAGTAGTGTTTTATTACCACGTTGTTAACCTATTGCGCATTGAGACCGAAAATTGGAAATTTTTTTGATAAAATTTTTAAAACTCCTTTTTCAAGTTTGAAAAAACTTTCTTAAACAAAATTTAAAAAACTGAATCTACAACTTTAAGATTTTATTAAATGTATATTGCAGCTTAACTGTGTGAATTTTTAAGTAAATCCCTCTGCCAGAATTTTTTTGACAAGGATTTTAGTTTTGCGAATTTCGAGAAAAATTGGATTTTTGTTAAATATTCTGTAAATGTACTCTTTCTAAATACTTTGTATCAAAAATTCATCACTTTTCAACTTTTAAATGTTATATTTTATCTCAATAGCCTAGAGTTTCGGAAAAAAATAATATGACTCCATTAACCCTATTGGAATTGGGGTCACATATGACCCCAAACTAATAAAAGACAATTTATGCAAAAAATTCAAATATTTTGTAAGTGCTGCCAATTTTTGTTTTAATTTATATTCGCGAGCAATAAGCAGATAATCGCACCAGAGATATATCACAACGGATAATTTTAATCTCAGGAGCACTGAAGTTAAATAAATAAAAATTAATCGAATTATTTTTCTTAAATTCTAAATAGTGGTATCAACAAGTTTATTAGAAAAACTCGTTTTAGGTCATTTTTAATTTAAAATATCTTAAAATCCAAAGCTGGCCTTGGCAAATAATGGGTTAACGTTTTCGGATTTATCCCGAATTTTTGGAGCAAAACTTCTACACATTTGGTTATTATATTTTAAGCGTCGCATCTAGAAATTGGACAGCACTTACAAAATATTTGAATTTTTTGCATAAATTGTCTTTTATTAGATTGAGGTCATATGTGACCCCAATTCCAATATGATACTTCATATCATATCTGAGTACTTATAACTATAGAGACCAAAAAAGAACTTTAATCAATTTCTCAAAGTTGAAAAAAATGCCATCAAATTTCATGACCTGGTTTTTTTTTTTGCACAAAGGTGGTCTGGGGCATTTGCTATTTCTTGGCGAGGTTTTATTCGATTTTGAAGTTTTATAGACTTTTGAAGGGATAATTTAATACTGATCCTGAATTATATAACAGCTTGACAAAAAAATTAAACTATATAACGAAATTTTCGTAAAATCTGAAAAAAGTTATATTTTCCCCATATAAACACACTTGAAATTTTCAATCGCTTTGCGCCACGACTAAACTTTTTTTAATTGGCCCAAGGTTTCCATTCTCAGTTTTTTTGCTATTCGCATATTTCTAGGGGGTGAGACCGACAGTTTGAACACTTTTTTTATTAAGGGCCACGCTGGTATAACATATAATTAATTCAACAACACCACAAATTTGCTATAAGTGATACATACATAGATGATGCTTTCTGTTTGATTTTAAAAAAGTGACATAAAAAATCTTTAATTACTAGATGTTTACACATCTCCCCTGTGATCGGACTCACATGATTTTTATATTTTCGGATATATGTATATCGTATTCTTTATTGGTATTTTTCTGTAAACTCCAATTTTAGCCAATTTAAAATATTTGTAGCATTTTCTGCACAATCATAATTATAATAGGCAAGAGCCTCCTCAATGATTATACTCAATGATTAGATACTCAATGATTGGATACTCAACATACTGGGTGAGGAAAATGAATAAACAAATAAACAAAATTTACCTAGACTTGTTGTCTGATAATAATAATTGAAGTCCAACTCAGGGTAATGATTATTAGGACAATGTGACAACATGCACCGATTATCACCATATTCAACTGGGATAACCCTTAAGCTTGTCATTGTCTCCAAAGCTTCAATTACAGCAATTTTAGAGTATTTAACCGTGACCTAGTCACGCATGGTCACGCACAGTCACGGAGTGATCTAAATGTCATTTCCCCTCATCCGATCGATTTGAAACTTGGTCCATACACTTGCTGTGAAAAAAATATCAACTTCGACATAGCCATGCGCAGTCACGCATCGTCACGCACAGTCGCGGAGTGATTTAAAACCCATTTTCCCTTATCCGATCGATCTAAAACTTGCTGCGAAAGACTTGCTGTGAAAAAAGATTAACTTTGACATAGTCACGTAGTCACGCACAGTCACGGAGAGATTAAAGCCCAACTTCTCCTCATCCGATGGATCTGAAACTTTGTCCATAGACTTGTTGTGGCCAAAGATTAATTTTAAGATAGTCACACACACGCACAGTCACGGAGATATTCAAAACTCATATGCATAACGAGAGAAAGAGTTGTAATAAAAACTTTGTTTTTATGGATTAGATTATTAACGTCCTTGTTCTAAGATGGATTTATGCATTCTTTCGAATTCATTTTGGAAATCGGGAAAGCTCACCCTAGCATATCGTCGACACCAAATGCACCCCAAAACCAACAGAGACCCACCACAAAAATTTCTTTTGAAAGAATATCGTGGTTCCTTACGTAATTCTCTCCAGTACGAATTGCAACCATTCTGACCGTCTAAGTTAAACTTTTTCTCATCGAACAAAGTTATACGGAAAAAAAATATTTCCAAAATATATTGACCACAGACTGCAAAAATTTTTTTAACTTATTCCATTCCATACTCACAATTTTTTTTTTTTTTCAAAAGGAACATTTTAAATTTTTTGATAGTGAATTTCTGAAAACTGCCTGGCAGTTTTCGTTAAGCTGCTGGCGCTTGTGAAAATCTGGCGCTTACTTGGTACCGAAAGATTGGATTTTTCCCAAATTTTTTTTTATTTTATCCGTAATTAGAGGGGTAAAATTACAAACTATCTTATCACACCGATTTTGTATTTGAGAAAAAATTTAATAGGCCAATAATAAACCACGGCTGATTTCACCATTAGCTGAGTAATATTTTTTTAATACTGCGTTTATAATTATGCACCGGCCAAAAAAAAATGATTATTTGTTGCAAAACAATAAATTCCCACCAGAGGCTTTGGTCTGACGCTGCACAAACCAGCCAAATGGTCTTTGTCACCCGGCTTATCCCTGGACCCAAAATTAGAATACAAATTTACTTTGTATTGTAATTAATATAAAATCAAAAAAAAAAAATATTTTTTATGGCATTAACATTTTTTTCTCATTTTAGGCAAATGTAAAATATTGTCAGAAATATCATGCGGCTAAAATGTTTTACCACAGTATATTACTCTTTATAGGTTCTTTAAAGGCACTTACTAATTTCATTTATGAACTTTAGAAATTTTTTTTGCATCTATAAAAATGAGCAACTATTTTGAAAAAGTTCTCAGCCAGTCAATATGATGGGTATCACTAGTGATAGATACACAACCCCAACAATTGCATTATCTCCTCCAACGAAAATGACCACTCTATTGAAATCTCACCTCAAAAACTACTGAGATAAGAAATTTTCAAATCATACAATTTTAGTTTGAAAAAAATTATACAACAAAATTGTTAATTTTAATACAAACTTACGTCCTTGTATGAGAAATGAAATCTTCTAGCAAGAATTGACATTTTCCTGAAAAAGAAGTGCAAAAATCATGAATTTTTAAATTTTTTCAAAAATGGAAAAAATTAATAAAGACGATGGCTCCCCTACATATGAACATGCAACATACAGTTAACCGTGTGAAAATACAGGAACTTTTACATTTATGCCGCAAACTTGCAACCAGTGCTTCAGTTTTATTAACAGTCGTTGCGAAAGCCAAATGAACGGGAAACTGTAATATATTAAACTCAAATGGCATATCAGTGGTATTAAAACGTCTTCACCTATAACTTTCCATTTTAAAATTGTTGCTTCAATTGCAATCAATTATGCAACAAAGTCTTGCTTCGGTGCATAATTTTGGTGTATTTATATTACGATGCATTATAACTGGAAATCGTATTTTCAACTATAGATTGTGCGGTGGCATTCCAGGCAAATCAAGAGAATTCAAAGATTCAGTTGGATAATGCAATATGTCTTCTCTCTTCTTCACAGCATCAAGAGATTTATATGTGATCAATTCGTCAACTATTTGAGATTAAATGATGGAATTCAAATCATTGATATCGCTATTTTTTCCTGCAAATATAGCTCCCTCACTTAACTAAACATCATTTTTGTATTGCTCTTGTACATTTGGGAAGATTTTTTCTTCCTTTGGTTGTGTGAATATGCAAAAATCTTCTGGAACTGTAATGAACCCATCAATATCAATCGGTATAATAGTTAGTGTTTGTCTGAAGTATATACCAAATACAACATTTTATTCCAAAAAAGTTTAGCTCAGAACCGTATAAAGAAACTAAGCATAAGCATTAATTCAAACTAGTATAGCCCAGTACTCGAAATTCGAATGCAAATTCTAGAAAATATTTTTCATTAAATTTTTGTCTTCTTTTTAATCTATATATATAAAGAATGTATGGATATTTCAATGAGCCCAAAGGTATGTTAATCAATTTTGCAATTCACAGTTCAACACAGAGCATCTGCTATATAATTTGAATCATTCGCATTAACAGGGTGGAACGAATTATTATAAATATTTTATTTTATTTTATTTTATTTTATTTAATATATTTTTAAAGCAGATTAAACACAAATTTTATCATTGTCAGCTTCTCCTCCATATGAGCTATAACTATGCCAATTTTCACACTCCTCCGTGCCTGCGTATTGCTTAAAAAGGGAATTAAATATTTACCTTCACGTATTAATATATAAATTTTTATGAATTTGTGGGCTTTAAATATAAAAAAAATTCGTATCGAATACAACTTTTATATGCAGACTAAGTAAAATAATCAACCAAACATGATCATACTTAGTAAAGTTACTTATTTTTTCTTAAACTAGATATTGAATAAAAGCTATGCAATATTTTAGAATTTTGATATATTTAAGTGAAGTCCAAGAAGCAGCCTGATATGGAACTATGACTAAAAAATAAACATACATAGTTTATTGTTGTATTACTAATTAGCAAGGCAATTTATAACCATCTCATCTGAATGAAGACAAGGTCTGAGCATACACCGATTTTCACTTAGTTCAAAAGAGCTCATTCTATGGCCCTCCAAGCTTTAGTAACGAATTTCATCAAAACATATTTATATTTCCGACTCGTAATTTAATCAAAAAAAGATTTACGGGAACACACATATAGTCATGCTGATATCCTTAAATCTATCGGTAAAACAAGAGGCACAATATTATTACACTCTGACAACACAGTGATACAGCGCATATAAAATCACAATTTATAAATCATATTTGCACTTTATAGTAGTACTGAGTCCGATGAAAGAGCCATGACTATGTCCAAAATTAAACAACCAGTCGATGTTAATTGTTCTTATGTAATATAAAAATATAAGCTATGATAGATCAAAATGAGGATTGGAGTTACTTTTTGCAATACCAAAAATGCCTACAGCACTATTTTAAATTTATTTTCATAATTTTTATTTACAAATAAAACTAAATTTTTTTTTATACTGAGATTTTATGCATTAATAACCATGAGTTTTATAACCACCACCATAACCACCATTACTGCCGTGACCACCGTGGCCATGTCCTTGACCTCCACCATAACCTGGTTGATAACCACTACCGTCATGATGACCAGCCCCGTGACCACCGCCATGACCAGCCCCGTGACTACCGCCATGACCACTGCCGTGACCAGCGCTGTGACCACCACCGTGGCCTCCAAAATCGTCTCCTCCGTAGTTTCCACTATGACCACCACCAAATCCGCCTTGTTGACCACCATAGCCTCCTTGGGGCTGTCCACCGAAGCCTCCACCATGACCACCACCGTGTCCTTGACCACCCTGCTGTCCGTAACCATCTTTATTACCATAACCTCCTTGATTACCATAGCCGCCACTGGCAGGATAGGCCAATGCAATTGCAAGCAAGGCCACAAAGACAATCTAAAATTTTAAATTGTTAATGATTATTTTTTACCAACAACATTTTATTTTTATAATTTGGGTATCCTACCACAAATTTTGCCATTATTTTTAAAACGTTGTTCTACAGAAAATATTTGCTTGTGACAGCTTGAACTACGAATTTAGAACTATTTCATTATTTTACCAAAAATGAGTATTTATATAAAAAAAAAGAATCACTACTCTATTAGGTATATAAAGATTTTGAGGAATTATAAAATAAAATATAGAGCAGCTATTATTAACGCACACAATCGGGCACTGCTACTGCGGATTATCAGTAATAAACTCTAGGAGTGTAACACAAGTAAACAAAAAAATCTAAGATTAAATTTAAATTTCAATAACAAGCTCTTATAAAACCTGATTAAGCTGTGTTTATTCTTGAAGAACACACAAGTACACATTGATTATTTTCAAAGCAATTAACATTATGACAACTAAACTAACACGCACATATGTGGACTGTTTTCATAGGTTACAACTTTGTACACCTAAAGAGTTTTCCTTATCAAACAGTTTTAAATAAAAAAATATTTCATATAAAAAAAGATTTCATCGGCCTAGAGTGACAACCATCATGAATGGCATCGTTATTCAAATATATTTTTTTGCATATGTATGAGGGAAGTTCCCGAAACAACATTTTAAGTTTCAAAGTGCCACATTGTTAAGTATCTATAATATTAATAGGCTAGGTAATTTTTTGTTACCGATGTTTTGTTCTATCGTTTCATCCCGATTTTGATCAAATGTATATTATTTGAAATGTATTTCTTTTTAGCTGTTCACCAGACTTACAAATTTTTAAATTTTTTTCCTTTCTTTGAGTAAATTGCATTCAAAGTTGCCACTAACATATACATTAAAATTATACATATGCTATGTCTGTGTTTATTAAATTTGTTAATGTGTTTGTTAATGAATTTGTTATCTTCATTCACAATAATACACAAAAAAGTGTTGGTTGGTGAATTGGATAAGCTGAAAAATATAGCTACCTAGAAATTGCATTCGAGCGCTGTAATCTGCTAGTCTATAAAATTAATAGGCTTGGCGATTTGTTGTGACCGTTATTTTGTTCTACCGTTTCATCCCGATTTTTAGCAAAGGCATATTATTTGAAAGGTGTTTCTTTTTAACAGTTTTCCAGATTGACAGATTTTAAAATTTTTTCCTTTATTTTGAGTAAATTACATTTAAAGTTTCTACTAACAAATACATAACAAGTAAGAAAATTAAAGTCGGTCTAGACCCACTATACGATACCTTATACCATGCGTTTAGAGACCCTATTTCTCAGGTCCAATTAACTGAATATAGAAAATAAGCATAAACCAAATTTGATGGGATTTTTATTAATTTTTTCGGCTGCAGATATGAAAAAGTTCATATCGGATGCTATATCTGTATGGGGACTAGGCCCAAAAATGGACCGATCCTGACCATGTTTGGTAAAGTTTCTCGTATTTTGCAAAAATATATACAAACAAAATTTGAGAAGTATCAGTGCAATATTTTTGTTTCTTGATAGATTTAAGTGAAGAGCGGGAAACAGCTCTATATGGGGCCTATGACCAAGAGTTGTCCAATAGGGATCATTTTTGGACTACTGATTAATGGATGTAATATATACATACAAACCCAACTTGACTAAGATTTGTATGATAATTTGGATCTTATGGCAATATATGTTGATTTCATAGGGTCCATTTGTATGGGGGCTATGTCTCAAATGGACCGATTCTCACCAATTTTAATAGCTTTCATCCCATGGCCGATAAAAGCTTATATACCAAATTTCATCAAAATATATTCATATTTGCAACCTGTAGTTTTTATTACTAAATTGAATCAGATAGTGATTCTGATTCGATCGGTATAATTAAAGATGGGTGTAGGTCAAATATTTTTGGCCTACGTGGTCAGGTATAATGAATTTGCGCTGCTGTTTGCAACTACCAAAAATATTTGGCATAGACCCACCCTTTTTCCTACCGATCGACTCAGAATCACTTGCTTTGTAATCTAGCTACAGGTCGCAAATGTGAACATATTTGGATTGAATGTGTCATTTAAGTTTCCATCAGCCGTAGTATAAACGCTGTTGAAATTCGCAAAAATCGGTGCATGTTTAGACATAGTCGCCATGCAAATGACACCTATGAAATCGACTTAATTTGCCATATGATCCAAATTATCATATAGTTCTCGTTCAAATTGAGTTTGTGTGTATTACGCTCAGTAATTAGTAGTGCAAAAATAAAGCCTATAGGATAATTCTTAGTCATAGCCCCCATATAAAGCTGCTTCCCGATCTTCACTTAAATCTATGAAAAAACAAAAATATTGCACAGATTTTTCTCAAATTTGGTTTGTATATGTTTTTGGAAAATATAAGTGACTTTACCAAATATGGTCAGGATCGGCCCATTTTTCTCCATATTATATAGCACCCGCTATGAGTTTTTCATATTTGCGGCCAAAAAAAAATTAATAAAAACTAGCAGATTCCAGCGCTCGAAATTCAAGTGCAATTTCTAGGCAGCTTTATTTTTCAACTTAACCAATTCACAAACCAACACTTTTATGGTTTATTATTATTGTGAATGAAGATAACCAACTCACTAACAAATACATTAACAAATTTAATAAAACAAAAATAGCATATGTATAATTTTATATATGTGTTAGTAGCAACTTTGAATGAAATTTACTCAAAATAGAGGAAAAAATTTAAAAATCTGTAAATCTGCAAAACGGCTAAAAAGAGATACCTTTCAATAATAATAATATACGTCTAGTCAAAATCGAGATAAAATGGTAGAACAAAACATCGGTCACAAGAAATTGCCTAGCCTATTAATATTATAGATGCCACTCAAATTTGATTTATGCTTATTTCCTATATCCAATTAGTTGGACCGAACAGACAGGATCTCTAAACCATGGTATAGGGTATCGAATAGTCGGTCTATACCGACTATAATTTAATTACTTCTTTCAATTTAGTAAATGGTATATGAGCAGAAGACGTAGCGCAAACGGATTATCGTATGCTATCATTTTATTACCAAAATTTTCTGTGGCAGTCAGCAAAAATTAATAGTTTTTATTTCCAAGTAATTTTTTATGACTTTTATTAAAGAATAAAACTTAACTAATAATCACATTGCAATTTTTTACATATTAATTTTCTTATTTTCCATAACCACCACCATATCCGCCATGACCGCCATGACCACCGCGACCATGACCACCACCATGACCGTAACCACCGCCTCCATGATGACCACCGCCATGACCACCTGGATCAGCAAAACTAACTTGTTGACCACCAACGGCATCTCCTCCGAAACTTTCACCAACATAAGCTGCATCATTTTGAGGACTCGCACCTCCTTGGTTTTCATAACCCTCACTATTGGGTAGCGCTAAAGCAATGCCGAATAAGGCAATAAACACAATCTAGAATTAAAGATGGTAATTGTTTCCTTTTACATTAAAATTTTTTATTAAAAATTTGTATTCTCACCATAACTTTCACCATGTTTTCAAATACGTTATTTTTTCAAAAAGAAATTAAATATTTACTTGTCACTGATTTGATAACAAAGTCAACACTATTTAATTATTACTTTCCTTAATGGGTATTTATACAAAATATTGAGTATTCTAGTAGCTACTGGCAATGAAGATTTCCATGAATATGACAATTAGATATAGTGCCGACATTAATGATACAGACGGTCTTCCACTTCTTGTACTTATTATCAGTATTAAACTCTTTGATCGTAATACCTACAAGTAAACAATATAAATATGAGATTAAATTTCAATAACAAAACATTGTAAAAATACTTATTCTAGAAAAGACCACCAATACAATTTACACAATGACTATGAATATTCTCAGAAAAATAATAATTTATAGTCACCCACATACATACATATTCTGAAAAGATTCTAGAAATGTAAATATTACATTGCTAGAACAGTTACGTTACTGTTATGGTATATATATCAAAACATATTTTATATATGTTTGATAAGATGTACGAAGGCGGTCCAAGAGCTACCCGACCTAACAAAGAAAACAATATATTTACCTTTATTTCTCAACATAATATCCTTTCAGCTTGATACAATTTTTCCAGCGATATTCACTAGTCTCGATATGATATTTATATCAAATCTGTCAAGCTCATTAAAGTAGGCGTCAACCGCAGACTCCACCTCTTCAATGTTGGCAAATGTTTTACCGGCGTAACATTTTTGGAAATAGAAAAATCCGAGGAAGCTAAATCTGGCGTAAGGTGCTTGATGAAGTAATTTTAAGTTTAATTCATGGATTTTGGCCATCGCAATAGTGGATGTGTGAAATATTGCATAGTCTTGATGAAACTGCACTTTCTTTTTCGCCAACTGTGACCTGTTTTTTCCTTAACTTCATCACCTGAATGCTGCAATAAGTTAGCAAAATACTCACCGTGGATTTTTTTTTCCTCTTGAAGCTAATCAATAACAGAAGGGAAGAACTGTTTTCCTTCGTTTGTACACGATTCTCCCATTTGAGTCTATTGTTTAGACTGTTCCTTTGTTTCAAGTGTAAAGTAGTGGATCAACGTCTCATTCATGGTTTCAAATCAAGGCGAAAACTCGACTTCATTGCGGTGAAACATTACCAAACACTCATGCCGACAGTTGTCTCACCTCCAAATTTGTGGTCAATATGTAATGTATATGGCTATCATTTCAGTTAGCCCACGCACCTTCAGCCGACGATCAGCTTATACCATTTTCTGGATTTTTTTTTTAATCCGTTTCTGGCGTAGCCACCTCAATTGTTAATAAATTGGTATCACACCTCAAAATTCTACCAAAAATTTTTTTCCATACAAACGGCTCTCACCCTAATATATAATCATCGATGGCCCTTACATCAACTTGTGTTGTTTTTTTATTTCTTTGGTATCTAATGAATACCAGTAATTTTGGATGTTTGGAAATTTTTGGTTATATAACGTAAAATGATTTGAAAAGTTCTTCATTTGTATATAGCGTAAGAAGTTAGAAGTAAGACTAAAACGTTGTGGAGTATGAGTGTATTGGCGCAAAGATTAAGATATAAAATTATTTCACCAAATTCAACAACCTCTGCTGTAATAACGTTAAAAATTTCACAATATAAACGTATAACATATAATTTAGCAACCCCTCATGTATAACGCTATTACTAATATAAAAATTATTTCAGCTAATTCAACAACCCTAACTATTACAACCAGTTGAAATAATAAATAATAATAAATAATTTTCTATTTTAGCTGAGCCCCTGCAGTTATTTGCTATTAGTGATACATAAATGACGCTTTCTCTTTGATTTAAGTTGATGTGTAAATAGATGTTTACACATCTCCCCTGTGTTCGGATTAACAAAGTTTATTAATTTTCGGACACTTTTACTTGAATACGAAGCTCTTTGTTATAACCATTACTTTCAGAGCGTCGAAACCAAATATTTTATAAAAGCAAATTCTAGCAAAAAAAAGTTGTGTACGGCCAGTGCACAGTGGGTTCGAAGGTACTCAAAGTGGCGGTTAATTCAGGGAAGCCGTAGTTTATAAATATGTTGAGTTTTTATTAATGATCTATATATAAATACGTGAAGGAAAATTTTTAGTTCCCTTTTTAAGCAATATGCGGGCACGGAAGAGTGTGAAAATTGGCATAGTTTTAGATCATATGGAGAAGAAGCTGAGAATGATAAAATTTACGTTTAATCTGTCTTAAAAATATATTAAATTAAGTATATGTATGTTTAGTCGAGCTTAGTGTTCCTTGGTTTTTGATGCAAATAAAACAACTATTTATTTATTCTTTACACCCAACGTTTCGCTGCTATTTGGCAACATCTTCAGGGGCACATTTATTGACAAATAAAACTCACAAATATTAAAAATCGTAACCTATTGTTCCACAACTAGTCATACATAAACAAATTTAAATATATGGTATAATATTCTCAGAGTATCGAAAAATTCATACAGCTCATATATGACTCATTCATTTTTCATTTTTGAATTCATCTTTATTTACAGTTTTTATTTACATATTTACATTTTCCGAGATTTTATCTATAGATATTACAGCGAATGAAATTTATAGTCAAAGATATTGAATATTTAATGTTTAAATATTTATATGTTTTAATATTTCATATCTGACTATCTTAATATATGTATATATTAAATTAAATAAAATAAAATATTTATAATAATTCGTTACACCCTGTTAATGCGAATGATTTAAATTACATATCAGACGCTCTGTGTTGAATTGTGAATTGCGAAAATTGATTAACATAACTTTGGGCTCATTTAAATATTCATAAGGATTTTATATATGTGAACTTCTCGTAGTGTGTCCAAAAACGGGTTGTGTCAAAAACGGTGGATACTGGTATCTAAAAGGGTGTTGAAACTTTAAATGCGTTTTTTTTTTTCAAAACTTAATTTTTACACACTAGGCCTCTTTTCTCGGAGAAGGTCACATATATAGATTAAAAAAACGTTGGAAGACAAAAATTTAATGAAAAAATAATATTTCCTAGAATTAACAATCGAATTTCGAATGCTTGGCTATACTAGTTAATCAAAAATACATAAAAACACAGCATTTTCGAAAAAATTAAAAATAAAACTGGGCGCTTTTTTTTCGGAAAAAAAAAGTTCTTAGTTCACTATTTTAACTGTAACTTTGGAATGAAAAGCGATAAATGAATAAATCAAATTGGAAATTAGACCGTGTTTAATGTGTTTTAAAAAACTTTAATAATAAATATATAATGTATATTAGTATTAGTAAAAAAATAATTTAACATTACAATTTTGTTTTTCACTAAATCCCATATATATAGAAAATTATCTCAAAAAAGTCACGAAAGAATGGTTTATTAAAAAAAAAAAAAAATAAAATTTTTGGTGAAATCTTTGTTTTTATTTTACAATTTTAATAAATGGTATTAAAATAATTGTGTTACTCTGCATTATCAAATTCATCATAACTATCCCAATTATCACAATCTTCATTATCATCATTAGTTTCATCATAATTATTATAACCTTCATCATCGTCATCACTATCTTCATTACTATAAGCATCACCTTCTTCATTACCATCTTCATTATCTACATCTTTATTATAATTTTCATCAGAAATATTTGACAAAACTAATAACTCTTATTCTGAAGTTGCTAAATTAATTTTTTTTTCTGCCCATATTTCTTGCTCATGCTACATATAAATGGGTCAGAACCTATTGAAAATATCTGCGTTGGACTTTTATCGGCTGCATTTACGGGCAAAGTGCTCTCTATAATTTTTAATATCTTTATTTCTGATTTCTTGAGCTTCTTCCGATAATTCTCCAATTGGTAAAAGTGCGTGCTTGAGAATCAGATTTTTTTTAGAAAAATTACAATAAAAAAAGCTCTGCATTGTCTCAAGTTTTTTTGTTTTAAATTAAAACTGAAGTCCTATGCTTTTTTTAAAATCCACAAGTCGGAATCCAACTTTAAGCAACTTTATAAGTGCGGTCCATAAAATGTGGAAAATGTCCCAATTTTGGACCTTTTTTAAAAAAAGTTACCAAAAATAGTCATACATAATTTTAAAAAAAAAAAAAAAAATTTATATCTCGAAATACCTGAAGTTCAAGGTTCCATTACAAAAGTTTTACTATTTTAAGGATTTAATAGAAAAATATGTACTTGAATCGTGAAGAATTTCAATTTTTCTAGTTTTTGCAACAACAGCATTAATTTGCTGACTTTGACAGCTCATCACGTGATAAGCATACAACGTAGATGGCTGGAATTTCACACAGTTATGAAGAATTTTATCTAGTTTTACCCTGTATAAAAGTTCCTGACAAAATCTTAATTCTTAAATTTCAATTAATCGCCACTTTGGGATCAATTGACCCAATGTGCAGCGTAGAATTATTATGATTTTCATATATGTATATTAGGGTGGCCCTTAATAAAAAAAAAGTGTTCAAGCTCTCGGTCGCAGTGAGTATGGGCCAATCAAAAAACACTCAGAGGTGGCTCAATGCGATTTAAAGTTTCAAGTGTGTTTATATGCGGAAAATATGACTTTTTTACTTCACCACTTCCGACAAATAGTTATAGAATTCGGGATCAGTATTAAAATATATTTCCAAAAAGCTATAAAATTTCAAAATAGAATAAAACCTCGCCAAGTAATAGCAAATGACCCAGACCACTTTTGTGCCAAAAAAAAAAAAACTAGGTCATGAAATTTGACGGCATTTTTTTCAACTTTAAGAAATTAATCAAAGCCAACATTCTGTTTTAGTTTCCATATCTGTAGGTACTCTGATATGAAGTATTTTTTTGTTAACACCTTGTTAACCTACTAAGCATTGTGACCGAATTTGGAAAATTTGTTTGATAAAATTTTGAAAACTCCTTTTTCAAGTTTTGAAAAATTTTCTTAAACAAAATTTTAAAAAAATTGATCTAGCTGCCCAAGGTCTTGTTAAACGCATGTTATAGATTAGTTGTGTGAATTTTTAGGTAAATCCCTATACCATAATTGTTTTGACAAGAATTTTATTTCTGCGGATTTCGAGAAAAATGGGATTTTTGTAAAATATTCTGTAAATGTACTATTTCTAAATACTTTGTATCAAAAATTTATCACCTTTGTACTTTTAAATGTTATTTTTTTATCTTAATAGCCTAGGTTTTCTGAAAAAATATTATGACTATATTAACCCTTTTGGAATTGGGGTCACATATGACCCCAAGCAAATAAAAAAAAAATATAAAAAAAATTCAAATATTTTGTAAGTGCTATGCGACGCTTAAAATACAATAACCAAATGTGTAGAACTTCCGTTCCTAAAATTTGCGATAAATCCGAGAACGCTAACCCATTATTTGCCAAGGCCAGCTTTGGATTTTAAGATATTTTTAAATAAAAATTATGGAAAACGAGTTTTTCTATTAAACTCGATGAAACCACTATTTCGAATTTAAGAAAAATAATTCGGTTATTTTTTATTTATTTAAGGCTTCAGTGCTCCTGGGATCAAAATAATCCATTGTGATATATCTTTGGGGCAGTTATCTGCTTATTACTCGCGAATATAAATTAATACAAGTTTTAACCAATTTTGTTATAAAATTATTTTATGTATAAAAGCTGTCTATATTTTTTTAAATAAGATAAGAAAGATCCACAAAAAATTAAATAGCACTTACAAAATATTTGACGTTTTTGAATAAATTGCCTTTTATTAGCCTAGGTTGATATGAGATCCTAGGCTATTAGGATAAAATAGGACATTTAAAAGTAGACAAGTGATGAATTTTTGATACAAAATATTTAGAAATAGTACATTTACAGAATATTTTACTAAAATCCCATATTTCTCGAAATCCGCAAATATAAAATCCATGTCAAAAAAATTCTGGCATAGGGCTTTACCTAAAAATTCACACAGTTAATCTCTAATATGCACTCAACAAGACCCTAAGGAGTAAAATTAGTTTTTTTTTTTTAAATTTTATTTAAGAAAATTTTTTAAAATTTCCATTTTCGGTCTCAATGCTTAATAGGTTAACAAGGTGGTAATAAAACAATACTTTAGATCTGAGTGCTTACAGGTACAGAGACTAAAACCAAATGTTGGCCTAAATTAATTTCTTAACCCATTAACCGCCAAAATGAAACTAGCAGTGATAATTAACAAAAAGGTTTATTTTTTATTCATTGTATACAAAATTAATATAAAAGTATGAAAAAATTAAAAAATAATAATAAATGGGCGGAGTAGGGTGGGTGTACTCAACTGAGTACAGTGGCGGGTTACAGGTGAAAATTTTCAAAACTTTTTTTTCAACGCATAATGTTTTTAAATACTTCTTGCACTGCCATCGAACTCTTGCATGACATAAGGCACATCTTAGTTAATTGCTTTTCTAACTTTTCGGGGTAATGACCTATACCATCTTGGGGTAGTCCTAGTACCAATGAAGAGGAAAGTCGAGATTTGTTTTGCTCGTTTTGGCGTAAATAGTACCTTGCAATGGAGCGTCGGAATAAAAGTTGATCCATGCTATCGTTATGACTCATTACATATAACCGCCAAGCGTTTGCAATTGCCATATCTGTTATATAGGTAAACAATGCCCACCACTATTTCTTACCGCGAATGGCAATTCTGTAGAGTGAAATGGATTGGTCCAGTTCATCTACTCCTCCCATATGTTTATTATAAGACTGTAACACCTTTGGTATGCTGACATCAATTTTTTTTCGTTGTGTAGAAGACCAACGTTTTATAGCTCCTAATGGCTCAGCTGTGTCATAGTTTGTTGCCATTGTACAGACGCTATTGTCTTTCCATTTTACCAAAAGAATTTCATTTTGCTTGTCGACCCTATAGTCATATGACGCTCGCTCTTCTTTTCTCATTTCTTTCGTACTTCTCAATGGACACTTTTTTGTTCTGTTCTCTCTAATGGTTCCAGTCGCACGAAATCCTTTTTCTTTGAGATCTACCATGAGATTATAACTAGTAAAAAAGTTATCAAATAATACTTCATGCGATGCTGAGTCAGTCTCCATTTTCTCAAGCAAGTTTTTTACTACTCTTGACCCTAAGGGATCAGTATAATTTTCCTCCGATTTTCCACAATAAAAATCGAAAGTGTAGCAATATCCGGTAGAACTAGCTGCCACCCAGTTCTTAAAGCCAAATCGTACTGGTTTTCCACGTATAAACTGCTTGGTAGGATGATGACCAAAATATTTTACCATCGACTCATCAATGGAAATATGCTCGTGCAATACTCTCCACTGAAGAAATTTCTCCATTACAACTTCAGCTAATTGATTTTGATACCATTGACATTGATTTTGATACCATTTCTATGCCACCATCCTCATCTTAAGACCAGTATAAATCCTCTCTGGGTAATTTGTGATACCCAGAGAATATCAGTACACCCATACTTTTTTTTAAGTCGACGGGGTCAAGTTGAAAGTGATGTCTATTATTTTGATTGGCATATAAAATTGTATTGCTGATAATCAAACTAGTCACTTCTTCATCAAATATTTTCTCGAACACTTTCGGGCACATCAGTCGATACCCGAGATGTTGAAGAATATGTTGGTAAGCACTTATGCCACGCTGGTAGTTGACTGCGGCTTCTCTTTACCTTTTCGGCCAACGGTTCATCATCACTTAAAATTATGTTATTGTTGCATCTAAACACCTCAGTGTTACCTGGCACATCTTTCGGCAAGTTGTCAGCTACAATGATCTCATCACCACCTTCTTCTTCATCTGATAAAACACTCGGCTCCGGCGGAATGAACAGCTTCTTCTAATCGTTTGAAACCATTACAAACTTTAAAACGTGTAGAACTCATCGTAAATAACTTTTGTGCTCTAACCTTATAGTCTCAACACAACTTATAAATGTTTAATCTAACACGAAACAGCTTTTTCCAAATCAGTCGCTACCAGTAGAATAGATATTTTGGGAATCCCCTTGTTACATAGATAAACACGTAAGTATGTATTGCAGAAACGCGCAAGTATGCATTTCTGTAAACATAGCAGTGATGCCACAATTTTTATATGGATTCCGCCGTTGTACTCAATTGAGTACAGTTGTATTTAAAATACGATAACTTTGTAAAAGGAAATGGCAGACCATTTTTTTTTACATATTTTATAAATAGAAATACTTGCCTTTAGAAAACTAAAAAAAAAAGAAAATTGAAATACAGTAAAAGCAAAAAAATGGAAAAGTCTGGGTTTATCTCGCCACACCAATTTTGTGTAAGTTTAAGAGTCCATTTGTGACAGTTGATATGTATATACCAAACTTTTTTTGTTATTTTAACGAGGTACGGGATTCTTTTAAGCTTAAAATGCAAAAAAAAAACCAAAAGCTTTAAAAATTTTACAAATTTCACATAATATTTAGGTGTACTCAATTGAGTACAGCGGCGCCAAATGGGTTAATGTTGAAAAAATGGCATCAAATTTCATGACCTAGTTTTTTTTGGCACAAAAGTAGTCAGGGGCATTTGCTATTTCTTGGCGAGTTTTTATTCGATTTTGAAGTTTTGTAGCTCTTTGGAAAGATAATTTAATACTGATCCCGACTTGTATAACAGTTTGTCGGAAAAATTTAACGGTAGAACAAAAATTTCAAAAAACCTGATAAAAGTCATATTTTCCCCATATAAAACACACTTGAAATTTTCAATCGCGTTGAGCCACCTCTAAATGTTTTTTGATTAAATGTTTTTTGAAGAGCCGCCCTAACGTATATATTGTTCAAAAGGATGCTACGACACAGGGCTGTGTAGTCAAAATAAAGGGTAATTTTTTAGCTATTATCTTTTTGGCAACACTGGTTTAAACAGCTGACGCACGTTTCGTGTTTTGTTTGATTGTCAAACATCTTCAGTTTGGTCTATAATTTAACCATGAATCGTCTTACAAACGAACAACGCTTACAAGTTATTGAATTTTATTATCAAAATGCGTGCTCTGTTAAGAAAGTTCATCGCGCGCTTCTTCCATTTTATGGTCAGTTTAATCGACCCACTGAATCGGCTATTCGGGCTATTGTGATCATGCGATTTACCCCCTTAGACTACTTTTGTGGGGCTATGTTAAAGCTCATGTCTACACAGACAATCCCGCTTCAATTGACGCATTGGAAGACAACATTGAAGCATTTATTCGTGAGATACCGGCCGAAATGTTGGAAAGAGTATGCCAAAATTTGACTAAGCGGATGGCCCATTTGAGGCGCAGTCACGGTCAAGATTTGCATGAAATAATCTTCAAACGTTAAATTATATTTACCGTACTATCGATTCAAATAAAGATTTCATGCATTTTTCTGAATTTTATGTGTTTTTTTTTTTGGAAAACTTTCCTATAGCTCTCAAAAATCACCCTTTAGGTGACGTAATATTTTACATATGGCTACAGATAAGGATAATTTAATTTATTTTATGAGATCAAGTTCACTCAAATACTTTAATTAAATAGTGTGGAAGTGTGACAAAGATTTAGCATTTAAAGCCTTTTATTTCATTCGACGTTTCTGGGATTACATTTATTTAATTTGGGAAATTACATTTTTTGTTTATTTTATTTTTTTACAACTCTACAACCGTGCTACGATTTCTCGCAAAACACGTTTAAATTTCAAAAAATTCTTCGAAAAACTAACAATTTCATGAAGACAAACAAACAGAATATTAATTTCATGCATGTATACTTCGTTATGTAAATATAGCTAGATAGGGCTGTAGGATAAATTGGAAATCTTCTAGTTTGCCAATAGTTGTAAAAAAAATCTATGTAAAAATATCAAATGTATTTCTTTCCCATTGTGGGCCCACCAAAGAAAATATCTGCGATTTTTAGCTCTGAATAATTTATATAATTTTATTATTTTTAATTCAGTATAATCACGTGCAACTTATTTATAAACATATGAATTAGCCGTGACTTGGACGATGACCACCGGGTTGACCATGACTGCCTACATGACCTCCACCGTGACCAGGCTGAACATGACTTCCTCCATGAACACCACCACCGCCGCCGTGACTACCGACAGAACCGTGAACACCGTGACCACCGGGACTGCCGTGACCGTGTTGTGCCATAACAACAGCAATTATAGCGAAAAGAACAATAAACTGAAAGAAATTATAAAAATTTTCAGTTAATTAATTAAACTATTCAAATTGTTTTTGCAGCAACTATTTCTATAATAGACATTTTTCTGGTATCTTGCATCCAAATTACATTTGCCGTTTCAAATATTAAAATATTTGCGTTATATATCCCATTTTTTCGAAACTGTTTATTAAAATCATGAAACTTATATGAATCTATGTAAAATAATGTTTCGTTTGAGAACAATCATGTCGGTGTTTATTGCAGGATATTTAACTAACATTGCCAGGATGTTGGATATATTATTTTTTATATTTAGTTATATCCTTATTTTTTGAATACTAGAAATTATTATATTCAAAATGTCATTATATCACTGATCTGCTGATATGTTGACTCTGTTGCAATTTACATATAGATATGATTAAGTATCACTCATACGCATATTTATAAATTTTGGCTGGGAACAAAAGTAAGCAACGTAATGGTGTCTTTAAGAGACACCACTAAAATTGGTCTTTAAAAGACACCACAAAAGTTAGCATTATAGAGTAATATGGTTAAAATTTGGCTACCTTTTTGATACCGTGCGCATACTAATATTAATTAGTATTCCGTGTATATTAAATTAAATTGTTTTGATTTTTGGGTGGGCGATGCAAATAACTGGTTCCAAAATATTTATAAAAGAATTTATATTTTGCTAGATTTGCAGTCAATGACCCAAAACATATTATAAAGTATTTCACGATTTATATTTTTTCGGCTGGTAATAAAATTAAAATATCAGTTGTAGAAAAAAGTTTCTACTATTTGACAAAAGATCGCGCCACAAGTAACTTATGTCAAAATTAACCGATACAAAACATCATTACCATTAACTTGAAATATTAACGATTTTGTTATTGTTAATCATATTCTGTTTTGAGCCGAGTAAACGTGAAATTTTAATTTACTTCTTCAATTTTAAGAAATCTGCAGATGTGGCAAATCGATTGCTTGACGAAGCATACCGAGAGACTTCCTTAAGTGAAATGAGTTTTCGTGAAAGCAGTTTAAGAAGGGTGAATTGGACATCGCCGAATATAGTGAAAGATCGAAAGTGTTCCAAGACATGGAATTGATTTAAGCTTCACGGTGAACTCAAGAAAAACTTGTACTTCTCTTCTTTTATTGTGTAGTTGGTGGGATCAACCATGTGAAACCATTATCGGGGCAAGGAACAGCGTTCCCAATATTACTCTATTAGCCTGCATGGTTATGCTCGTCCACATGCAATTGCGAAGTTTTCGCCCACCCATCGTATTCACCTTCCGATTTCCACTTCACTCAAGCTATGACACATGGTTTGTCTGACCAGCACTTCAAATCATATGAAGACACCTAAAATTGGGTCGATTCATGTACAACCTCAAATGATGAAGCATTCTGCTAACATAATATCCGTATGAAGCCAGAAATATGAGAAGGAGCAGTGGCAAGCGATGGAATATACTTCGAATAAAACGTAGTCATGTTTTTTCGCCAACAATGTCCACTTTTTATATTAAAAATATGGCGGGATATTATTTGTTAACCTAATATAAGTATTTATATTTATTTTGGTATGTTTACTTACAAAGATTTTAGCCATATTTGTTTAGTTTGATTTCAAATGTCTTACTTAACTACTTAAAAGTTCTAAAGTTAAAGGTTTATATACAAAATTTTTTGTTTATCTTTCTCTATATTATCCACACAAATAACACATACAGCACGATCTGGAAATGTATTTATTATTAGCAACTGGTTAAATTTTAACGATCATTATTTATTTCAAAATATAATTTTAGTTCGCGCTTGTCTCATGTTTGTGTGTATGTTATAATATGAGTATGAACCACTCTAATACAAATTTCGGATTTGTTTCATACCGAGAAAAGAATATACGATTACTTTTAAAACTGCTTCTCAGTGATTAAGGTACCTTACAAATACACATATGTATATTAAATTGTAGTACACCTGCAGTGTTTAACTCGTTTTTAATTCTTAAAACTGGTTTAAATTGATGGTGATCAAAATTTATAGCCATTCTCGTACCAGTCTGTAACAGCTGAATCCTAATACTTTCTGTGTCGTACAAAATCCGTCTAAGTAAGATTTAACAAGTAAGACCGTTAAATGCTACTGGGCCGAATCTTTGATACCCTCCACCTGTATATTTTCTATATAAATCTTTCCTTCTAGCTGAAATCAATTTCTAACTGTCTATATATCTTGTCTATTTTTGTGCCCTCAACACAACTGTGCAGAGGGTATATATCAGTTTGTAATTCCGTTTGAAACGAACGCCATAATTATATATATTCTTGTTCTTTATAACAACTCTAGTCGACACAGCGATGTCCGTCCGTCCGTCTGGCTGTTGAAATTACGTTCGTTCCTAAAATAAAACACTTACCTGGCTGAGCTTAGGGTAATATGCTTTTTCATTATTTCGAGCAGGTTGGTGTTTAAAATACATTAAATCGGGTAATTTTGTTTCAAGATAGGACCTAAAATATAGTCACACCTAAAAATTTATTATAAATAGGACAAAAAGACCAGATATTAATGAAACCGTAAAACACAGGTGGAGGGAACCCAAAATTCAGCCTGGCCGAATTTGACACTTACATTTTGTATTAGCGAAACAAATATATACTAATATAATAAAGAGGTAATGTGGGTTTGTTTGTTTTTAGGCAGTACTCTCCGTATATACTCATCTGATTTTAAAAATCTTGATTCCAATATATAGGATTGTCCTTAAGCATGGACATAGGCTATACATTTTATGATATTTTTAGAGGGCGTGACACCTCCGATATAAAGAGACCATTTAATATCGTATATATTAGGGGGTGGGTGCGGGGGTGGTTAGGTCTTAAAAGCAAAAAAAGAGCGTATTTTAATATTTTTCATCTACGTGTTATAGCATAACATTTGAAGAATCTTTGAAAAAATTTTCAATTAAAAATTTTAATAAATAAGCCCACGACAGCGAATCTCCGGTGGCGTTGTTGTTTTGCGGTGAACATCATAACTCGTTACCGGATCATGTGAAATAATTTTTTATTTTTTTTTTTCAGCATTTTGAAGCGAAAAACACAAGTTTTGCTATAAAATTTCGATGAATTTATTGTTAAAAAAAAGGGGAAGAAAATGGAAAATAAAAGAACCTTTATGTGGGTAACTGGTGCTTTCAAAAGAATCGGTTAACTGATTTTGCGTTATGATGTTCAAGGACTTCGAACATGTTATTTGCGAAAAAATCGATTTAAAGTTTTTTGAAAACTGATTTATGTACGATATACCATAAGAAGCCGGTCGCTGGAAATGCTGCATCTTCGTTAGTTTTGCACTTTAGCACTTGACAGAGAGAGCTTTGCAAATTTGTTCAATGTTACCTATACTCTGTGTTAGTAGCAATGCCGAAAATGGGCGGGATCGAATAAGTGGGCCAAATTCAAAAATCTGCAAAACCGAAAATAGCAAAAAAAAAAAAAATACAAAAAAATCTTAAAAATCAGATATTTGGCAAAATCAAAAATAGCTAAACTAATAAAATTTAAAAATGATATTCTAAATTCAAGGCTATCGTTAAGTGTTGCCGGACTTCATTTGGAAAATCCAAATTTTTCCCATGGCCAGCTATATATAGCTGACTCCAAAGTAGAAACGTCGAAAAATATGGTAATTTTTGCATCGGATGAAAAAACAAAAAATAATTGTATATCAGAAAGCATTAAAATAAAATAATATAAAATAAATTAAATTAAATTTAACTAAATTTTTAGATTGCACAACACATAGTTCGTAGGAAAAATTAATTATGAAAACATAGATGTCAATAAGTCTTGGAAAGTCGTAGCGCAGCACGACAGGGCATACTGGAACAATATAAAGAAAATATAAACAACAAGTTTTATGTATTGAAAATTTGGAAGTAAAATTATTTTATATACATAACAACAAATTTTTAATTTTTTTAATTATAATATTTTCTTTTTTAATTTTTATTAATTAGTTGTTAATTATAAATTGTTAATTATAAAATTTATATTATTTTATAACTATTTTTTCAAATACTTTATCAAGGCAGTTTAACATGCTGGTTGGGCGATAGCTTTTCGTAGATTTTGCTTCATTGCCTAGTTCTAATATTGAATACAACTTTCCCAGCTTTCCCACCATTAACGTTTTTCACAATCACGTCGAAAAAAGTATCTGTCATTTTCTGTAGCATAAGTGAACGTATCCCATCTATTCCAGGGGCTTTACAATTTGTGAATGTATTTACATATAATTTTACTTCTTCTGGCTTCTAATCTTACGGTTAAGCGGTGATGTCAAATTATATGCTGCATTGTTTAATTTCTCATTGTCATTGCTTTTCTCAACCTCCAAAATTTATTATTGCCTGTTGGCACTTTTGTCGTAATAAATAATATTTTTTCAAACAATTTAAAAATTAAGTGTTTATTGATTGAAAGTATAAACTCAAAATTGATTAAAAGAATATAATATTGTAGGTGCCTTATATTTTAATCTTTATTCATTATTGTTTTTAAGTTACCTTTGTTTTGTTTCTATTTTTTTTAATCAATTTTGAGTTTCTAAATATTTTATAGGTTATGGTTTATAGTTTCAATCAATAGACATTTAATTTATATCACCATCGTTTTTGGCATCAACAATGGGATTTTTTAGTTTGATGAATTCCGTAATTCTGAAAATGAACAAGGTTGTTCACACTTAACAGCTATATTTCCATATCTGTAATGAAATCTACAGAACCAATTTCTAGTAAGTGAACGAAAACGTGATCAAGAATTGTTCCTAATATTTCCTCTAAGACACGAACGAGGTTGACGATCTCTTAATTCGCCCTTAAGAGAACCAATTTTAATTAATTGCTTATTTATATTCTCACATAAAAATTTCGTGAAGTTTTCAATAATTTTTTCAATATTAGAACTTCATCCTTCTTTAGTACTTGTAATTTCGTTGTTAAACATAACCTCCCACAATCTATCTGCTAACTGTATCATTTCATTAATATCAGTATGGTTTGAACTAGTTATCGCTATATTCAGACTTTTGGGTAACTTTCTTAGCCAACATTTCTTTAAAATATCAAGTCCGAAACTAGTTCCAGCTAGAAGAGTTCAAGAATGATAAAAATCGGAGGGTTTTCTATCGCCCATTACGCTTTCAGGCAATATTTTTTCTAATCGGGATGTTTCACTTAAATAATGACATTCCACTAATGTTTTCCCTAAATTGTTGTAAAAATCTTAGATTGGGGGATTCTTAATAAGATCAAGAACGGTTATAACAACACCTTGAGGAAGGGTTGTTATAATGTATTCATATTTAGTTCGGTCCAAAGAGATTTCTTTAGTAGTAAGTAATATTTCTGCGTGGGTAAACCATGCCTCTGGACAATTAGTTCAAAATAGAGGAAGTTTTGCAGAAGCAGCATGAATCTCAAAATCAAACTGCGGTAATCTATGGACAGAGTCCAAACTATGTTGTGATGGATGTGTATTCTGTGAAGAATTCTTTTCAGATTGAGAAACATTACGTATATACGTTCACACTAACGACATTTTCGAAGAAGAAATTTACAAACAAATGTTAACTTAACGTAAAAGTATTAATAATTAAAATTGTCGAAATTCAGAGTAAAAATTTTTAAAATTTGAAAATATTTCAGAGTGAAAAATAACCAATGAAAGTAAACAGACACCAATTACAGAACAAAATGTATAGCTTGAATATTAAACTCGACGTGATTCTTGAAAAATCTTGATGGTATCTTGACTATCTTATCTTGACTTCTTGATTCTTGATTATCTCGGATATGTATATCAATACTTATTAATTTGGATAAAATATTGAATCTTGAATATTGAATTATGATTCTTGTATATAATTTGATTTCACAAAGGTTTGATTTCATAAGGTTTAGCTTTTTGAGCTACTGGCAGGATCGTCAATATTTAGTTGTAATAATTAATATTTTTTAAAACAATTTAAAAACTAAATGTCTACTGATTGAAAATAAAAATATAAACCAAAACGAAAATATTTTGAAAGCTCAAAATTGATTAAAAGAATATAATAAAAACAAAGGTAACTGAAAAGTATAAATGAATAAAGTATAAAATTTTAAGTGCCTAGAGGCACCTTTTCAAGAACTAATACCAGCTGTTATCTATAATATTAATAGCTAAGGCGATTTCATGTTACCGATGATTTTTTAAACAATTTTCTCCCGATTTGGATCAAATGTATCTTATTTGAAAGCTATTTCCTTTTCGCTGTCCATCAAGTTAACAGATTTTTTGGAGTAAAATGTATTTACAGTAGCTACCAACATATAGATAAAATTGTACAATGCTATGTGTGCGTTTATTAAATTTGTTAATATGTTTGTCAAAAAGAAATGAGTTAGTTTTCTTCATTCAGAATAATAATTGTGTCGAATTGAAAAATAATTTTGGACATAAACCAATTTAAAAAGTGCTGAATTTTTAATTGTCTTATAAAATAACATATTAAATAAAAAAAAATCAAATTTCCTAGAATTTGCACTCGAATTTCGAGGGCTGGAATCTGCTAATTTCTGTTATTGTTAATGTGATAACACAAGGGAACAAGGTTTTTGTTATTTGCGAACCGAATGTTTTTCTAAGGTTATCTGGGATGCTGAATCCAAATCTGCGCTTGGAGTTTTTTTTTTTATCATTTTTATATAACTGGACATCCTGATGTTGATTTGTTAAGTTCACAGTTTGAGTAATCGTACACTCGCCCATAACCTAAACATGCAATTGCTCTAAAGCAATTAGCTAAAGCATGGCCATACGAGTATACAGCACACTTAGAATAATGAGTAGGTCCACTTGAGCGGCAAAGGGGGTGGTTCTAATGAACAACAATAGCATGAGCACATCTAATTTTTGTTACCTCTCGTTTAATTAATTGATTTCTATTAAACTCAAGCATGTGAAGAGCATCATCTCGATTTTCATCTTCTTTATATTGACAAGTGATAAAGGTATGACCTGCGGTTAAAAAAAATCCTTCAAAAATAATGCCCTAAAAGCATTTCTTTAAAATTCGAATTCTTTTTGGAGTTACAGAGCTATATATCTGTGCACACAAGCATTAACCGCCTAAGTCGAAAATCATGCTTTTGAGAAAAATAGCTTTTTATATAAATGTAATAGGGCTTCATTACGGCTTAGGTCAGCATGTTTTCATTAATAACTTTTTAATAAATATTGTTAGAGAAATGGGGATTTCACGTGGTTTTTAGCAGAATATGATAGCATACATAACTCAAATCATTCTTAAGTCGACTTAGGCGGTTATCGCTTGTGACGACAGATATATATCTTAGGGTGGCCCATATTAAAAAAGTGTTTAAACTCTCGGTCTCGCCCATAGAAATATGCGAATAGCAAAAAAATTGAGATATACAAAGTTTTGGGTCAATCAAAATAAATTAAGAGGTGCCTCAAGGCGACTGAAAATTTCAAGTGTGTTTATATGAGGAAAATCTGACTTTTTTTAGATTTTACGTAAATTTTCATCTATATTTAATTTTTTCCACAAGCTATTACATGAATCGATATTACTACTAAATTATCTTTCCAAAAACCTATAAAATCTAATAAAACCTCAAAAAAAAAAATGACAAATGCCCCAGACCAATTTTGTGCCAAAAAAAAAACTCTAGGTCAAGAAATGTGCTGAACATTTTTTCAACTTTCACAAATTGATTATAGCAATATTTTTTTTTAAGTTTCTATACCTATACGTACTCAGATATGAAGACCTGTTTTATTACCACGTTGCTAACCTATTGCGAAATGAGACCAAAAATGGAAAATTTTTTGATAACATTTTGAAAACTCCTTTTTTAAGTTTTAAAAAATTTTCTTTAACAAAAATTCACTTTAAAGCTTTTTTAAAAATATATTAGAGATTAACTGTGTTAATTTTTAACTAAATTTCTCTACCGGAATTTTTTTTACAAACACTTTGTATCAAAAATTTATCAATTTTTCTACTTTTAAATATTATATTTTATCTTAATAGCCTAGGGTTTCTGAAAAAAGTAATATAACCCCATTAACCCTTTTGGACTTGGGGTCGCAAGCAAATGAAAAAGAATTTATTCAAAAACTCAAATATTTTTTACGTGTTGTTGAATATTCAGATGTGACACTTACACTATAATAACCAAATGTGCAAGTCTTCCATGCAAAAAATTTGGAATAAATCGAACAACGTTAACACATTCCTTGCCAAGGCCAAACAATGAATTTTGACATATTTAAACAAACTAGTATGGCCCAGCACTCGAAATTCGAGTGCAAATTCTATGCAATGTTATTTTTTCATAAATTTTTTTTTCAATGATTTTCTAATCTATATATATATAAAAAAAAAAATTTATGAATATATAAATGAGGTATGCTATTCAACTTTACTACTTTGAAATTCAACACAGGGCGTTGATTTAATGATAAAATTTAAATCATTCGCAATAACAGGGTGTATCGAATTATTATAGATATTTTATATTAGTTAATTCAAAATATTTTTAAGACGTATTATACATAAAATTTTATCATTCTCAGCTTCTCCTCCACATGAACTGTAACTATGCCAATTCTCACACTCCTCCGTGCTGAATATTGCTTAAAAAGGGAACTAGAAATTTACGTTCACGTGTGAATATATGGATTAATTGTTCTAGTTAAGTAGATGAAAACCCTACTATGGGTTGGGAAATAAAATTGTGCTTTATTTTACAAAAACTTGCCCTTATGTGCTCTTAAGGTTAAAATTATCCAAAAATCAGCAGTATTTGCAAAATATTTGAATTTTTTGATCAGATCATGAAATCAGTCAGTAAAATGTTTCATAATTATTTCAATCCATAGTAAGGGTTTCATCTAGTTTACTGGAACAATTAATTTACCTAAAATGACAAAATTCATAGTCAAGCCTCGACAAGGAATGGGTTAACGTTTTGTTTCAAATTTTTAGCATGGAAGACCTGCACATTTAATTATTATATATTTTTAGCGCCACGTCTTAAAATTCAACACCATTTACAAAATATTTAATTTTTATTTGAATAAATTATCTTTCATTAGCTTGGGGTCATATGCGACCCCAAGTACAAAAGGGTTAACGGGGTCACATTATTTTTTAGAAACCCTAGGATATTAAGATAAAACATAACATTTAAAAGTGGAAAATCGATAAATTGTTGATACAAAGTACATTTGCTGACTATTTCACAAAATCTCATTTTCCTCGAAATCCGCAAAAAATAATTCTTTGTAAAAAATTCTGACAGAGGTATTCCCTTAAAAATTTACACAGTTAAACTATAACATATATTCAACAAAACTTTCAGGTGCTAGATACATTTTCTGAACTTTTGTTTAAGAAAATTTTTTAAAATTTAAATAAGGAATTTTCAAATTTTATAAAAAAAAACAAATTCCATTTTTGGTCCCATTTCGCAATAGGTTAACAACGTGGTAGTAAAACAGATCTTAATATCTGAGTACGTATAGCTATAGAAACTTAAAAAAAATTATAGCTTTAATCAATTTGTGAAAGTTGAAAAAATGTTCATGAAATTTCTTGACCTAGAGTTGTTTTTGGCACAAAAGTGGTCTGGGACATTTGTCACTTATTTTTCATTAGATTTTGATGCTGTGTAGCTTCTTGGAAAGATAATTTAGCACTGATATTGATTAATGTAAAAGCTTGTCGAAAAAATTAATATATAGATGGAAATTTTTGTAAAATCTGAAAAAAAGTCATATTTTCCCCATATAAACACACTTGAAATTTTCAGTCGCGTTGAGGAACCTCCAAATTTTTTTCGATTAACCTAACGCTTTGTATTTCTCATTTTTTGGTTCGCATATTTCTAGGGGTGAGACTTTAAATTCAAACACATTTTTTCCTTCCATGTGATGAAGGGCCACCATTTTGTATATATATGTATATTTGTACGAGAATATAGAAAATACTTGTAATACATCTTTAACTGCGTTTTTCCCGAAATCATTATCGTTTTTCTCGAGAACCAGAAGTCGGATTAAGACGAGACGGGCACCGGTTAGTAGGTAATCGCGCCAGACAGGTCCTGACATAAACAAGTAAGGAAAAATTAGAAAATTTCGTCTACTTCCACGTAGAAAAACATAAAATTAATAAATTGAAAAACGACTGAGTTACAGCACTTTTAAAAAACGTTTTCTTTCTGCGAGCTTGAACCGCAGGTCATACCTTCCTCTGACTAGCTTCTTTTTATTCGTAACCTTTTGTTGAATTCCCAAATAATGACTCTTTTGAAGTTTCATTTAATAAAGTTTAAACACTTGTATATGTAAAACTGGACCTTCTGTAGTTTGACAGTTTGAGTAATTGTGCGCTCTCTACAACCTAAAATGCAACTGCTCTAAAGCTTCATTTTTGTTACCTCTCGTTTAACTAATTAATTTCGATTAAACTCCAATACGTGGAACGTATCATATAGATTTGTTCGAGACATTTTCATCTTCTTTATATTGACGAGTGCTATATTGAACGTATCTTTGTATTCGTTGAAACTTTTGATTCTCTCTAGTTGGTTGGGAAAAAATTACATTTGATTATTCTTAAATTTTTTTCACAATTTCATCTTATTTCAATAGAGAGTTTCAAAGCATCCTTGCTCCAAAGAAAATCCTTTTGTATTTACAGTTGGTCCCAGTAGCTTGATGACCGTTGTGAAGTTATACGGTTATCAACTAAGATTGAAAGAATTTTAATGGCATCCTCTTCGATTTCTCCATTTTCCACACCCGACACATCATCGCCTTCAGGGTCACAAAGCATCCGAAACCTCTTACTAACTTTTATCATATTTCGCCACTTTATATATAGCACTACTTTCACAGCATTTTTAGCGTTTCGAAGTCATTTTTATTGGAATTCAAAATAATTTTACTGGTAATAAATAATTAATTTTAAAATAAAAAATAAAGATCTTATTTTTACACTTCTGAATGCTGCAAATGAATGTTTTTGTTAATACAATGTGCTTGCTACAAAGACATTAATAAATACTAGCTGATTCCAGTGCTCGAAATTCGAGTGCAATTTCTAGGCAGCCTTATTTTTTAATTTAGCCAATTCACAAACCAACACTTATATGGTATATTATTATTGTGAATGAAGGTAACAAACTCATTAACAAACACATTAACAAATTTAATAAAACACACATAGTATATGTATAGTTTTATGTATATGTTAGGAGCAACCTTAAATGCAATTTACTCAAAATAAAGAAAAAAAATTAAGAAATATGTAAATCTGCAAAACGGCTAAAAAGATATACCATTCAAATAATATACGTTCGGTCAAAATTGGGATAAAATGGTAGAACAAAACATCGGTCACAAGAAATCGCCTAGCCTATTAATATTATAGGTACTAAACTAGCAGATTCCAGAGCTCGAAATTCGAGTGCAATTTCTAGGCAGCTTTATTTCTCAACTTAACCAATTCACAAACCAACACTTTTATGGTTTATTATTATTGTGAATGAAGATAACAAACTCTTTGACAAACACATTAACCAATTTAGTAAAACAAACATAACATATGTATAGTTTTATGCATGTGTTACTAGCAAATTTAAATGGAATTTACTCGAAATAAGGGAAAAAATAAAAAATCTTTAAATTTGCAAAACGGCTAAGAAGAAATAACGTTCAAATAATATACGTTCGGTCAAAATCAAGATAAAAAGATAGAACAAAACTTCAGTCACAAGAAATCGCCTAGCCTATTAATATTATAGATAGATACATTAATTATTTACATGTGTGACAGTATTTAGCCCAGACAATACATAATAGATTGTCTTGGCTAAATCTCTGAATACGAACATTTCTAGAAACAATATTTTTGTGGATAATGCTAGCAAGAATGATGGTATTTATTTCAAAATTCTTATTGAATAGAACCTATAATCAGGTTGCGCATCCTGTAATTTGTATGATCATGTGCGAAACAAAATTGAGAACACAGGCAAGAAAATTTTGTATCAATTATGGTCAAATATTTTTACTCCATGGGCTCAGAGTCATTCTGGTACTATGGCTCATAACAAGGACATTTGCCCAACGAACCATACCTTAAAATTCATTTTCGAACCCTCCAAAATTTCGATGAAAAGTCGATTTATGTCGTATATGGGTATCCCGCATAATTTTATACTTATGTCGTATATGGATACCCCATATAAAATTATGTGGGGTACAAAAATCGATTTTTTCATCGAAATTTTGGAGGGTTCGAAAATAATTTTTGAGGTTCCTTGGGCCAGAATTCTTGCCATGGCACATAAAACCAGAATCGCGATGAGCCCATGGAGATTTTTTCGGCCCCCTACATTTTGACCCACTCTAATAGACACGTTTGTTATATCCCCCACACCAATTTGCAGAATATAAATACATCAGTTTTTTAATTATGTAAACCTTTTCAATTTTCAGTCATCATTTCTGCAACACTAACCCTACAGGCTCCAACTTTGAACTTAACCTGCTACAGATTATAATGAATTGACTTATTGTGGAACAAAGATTCTTTATTCAACTGACAGACAAACGGCTATTGCCCATTCGATTCCTCCTTTTTTATAAGTATCAGGTATATATGTAGATTATAGCGTCTTCTTAATTTATTTCGATGATACCGTTTTCTAAGTGGCGTGGATTGCATTACAAATCGAATGAAATGAAATACAAAAAAAAAAAAAAAAACAACGATTATAACCTTTCCAAAAGTGCGTTTTTGATATCAATTTATTTTTTTATTTATTTTTTTTTTTTAGTTTGTATAATCACAGTCATCTTATTTTAAATCGTATTTAATAGCCATGCTGTTGATAACCTCCATGACCACTTTGTGAACCATGGCCGTGAACACCTTGTTGGCCATGACTTTGTTGACCATGACCATGCAGACTATGTCCTTGAGGGGTATGTTCTCCTTGATGACCGTAACCTTGTGGTCCGCCAACATTTCCGTGCTGGCCATGGCCTTGCTCACCATGACCACCAACATTATGACCTGAATCGGCCAAAGCAACAGCAATTAAAGCAAAAAGAACAATCAACTAAAATGAAAGAGGAAAATAGACAATTATTTAGTTATTTAAAAAAGTATATATTTTTTTATAATTTTGCACTTACAAAGAGTTTAGCCATATTTGTTTAGTACGATTTTAAATTTGAAACTATACTAAAATTGCTGAAGACTCAAGTTTATATACCAAATTTTTGATATATTTTTCTTTATACTATTCAGACGCGTAACATATATATACCATAGTCTAGAAATATATTTTCATCTCGTTAAATTTTAACGATAACGATAATTATTTTATAATGAAGCTTCAGTTGGCGCTTATCTCATGTGCCTATATATTTATATGCTATAATAATTATTTTATACAATTTTATAAAAAAAAAATTAATTTTGTTCATATCAATAACAGTTATCTATGGGTTGTAGGTCAATTAATATGACATTTCTTGCGAGACTGCTTCAAAGTGGTTGGAGAATTATGGCAGACGAAATTTATTACTTAAAAAAACAATTTAATTGTAGTGCAAGCTTACGCAAAAAAAATTGCTGAAATGAATATTTACCCAAAAAAATATTATAAATTAATGTAAAATTAAAAAAAAAAAATCTCAAGGACTTTTCAAACTTATCTATATAAATTTTGTGCGAACTTTCTTTATTGTTTGTAGGCGATTTTACTTGTAGCACTTTCGAACGGATAAACTATTGATTTATTACTGTGTTTAACAGTTAGATGTTTTTAGGTATAAAATAACAAATCTTTATTAATTATTCTAAATCAATTTTATGGCCTTTAAACGTTCTTTTCTCTTCCTCAAACATTTATTAAAGTCGACTTTCAGAATGGTATACAGCGATTTGTTTTACATATAATCAATAGATTCAAAATGGTATTACGGTGGCTTTAGGAAAATATGAGTTTGCGCGAAATAGTCTTGAAAAAGCAAGGCAGCATGAGACGCTGCATTATAATGGTGCAAAAGCCAAGAGCTGTCTGCAATTTAAGCTTAATACTCAAATAATATTCTTCTTTAATAATTTTGTTCGACGAAAGATATTCACAATACAGCACACCACGTTAATAAAAAATAAAAATAAAAATAAAAATAAAAATAAAAATAAAAATAAAAATAAAAATAAACATAACCTTGATGTTATCTTTTCGATTTGCTTAACCTATTGCACGATAATCTCTTGATTGGTCGGTTGTTTTGAGAGTCGTGGGCATAGATCATCAGCCACTATGATGCATTATATTTCAGTTATTAGTCAGAAAGCATCAAAGATGTTGAAATTTTCCAAAAATTTGTGTTTATTTTGGAACTAACATATTAAATTTGAAAAATCTAAAGCACTAGCAAAATCTCAAGTCTTTGATTTTCCTAACACATTTTTAATCAGTTGCTATTTTTCTCGTTTGGGGTGCCCTTTATCTTCGACGCTTTCTCTGCCTTCTTGGAACCCATTGTACCACGCGTAAGACCTTCTTTCAGAAACCGATAAACACGAAGAGTTTAAATTTGAAAGTCCCTTTCTATTTTGGGACAGTTTTAAGTGGTTAAATTGATTGTGGAGTAACTGCTACGAGTACAAATAGTCTCAAAATGCCATATTTCAGATTGAAAATTTATGAATATACATATATATCTATATCCAATTCAAACTATTATTAATGCAAGCCAACCTTTACTAATATAATACTTAATTCGAAGTTAGATTGGACATTAATTAGGGAGTGACGGCTAATACTTCTCCAGAAACTCTAAAAATTTTTTATGAAATCATAATTTGAAGATCTGTTGTGGTCTTCGAATCTTTGCGTTAATTTCCGAATTTCTGTTTCAAACATATTTTTTTTTTGTAGTTTCTGTATAACATGTTGTTTGTTTTCAGGATTAATGTTAGTAGCCACGCCGAAAATGGGCTGAATTGAATAAGTGGCCGTGGCACCTCCCATACAAAGTATTTATTCAATATCATATATATCGAGTACTGTGACAGAGAGAGCTTTGCAAATTTGTTTGATGTCAGCAGCTGTTAATATGAATAGGCATGCAAAAAATAGACGGGATTAGGCCAATGGGCGGGGCATACCCAAAGAAAGTAAATATCATATATCTGGAGTACTGAAATAGTTAGAGCGTTAGGATTTTGCGCGACCCCATAAGATATTCATGTTATTAGTAGAGCAAAAAATGGTCGCGATCAGAGCAGTGGGCATGGCACCAACCAAATAAAGTTAATATATAATATTATATGGCTGGAGTACTAGAAAAAGGAAATCCTTGACACTTTGTATGAGTGCATCAGATTTTAATATGATTAACCAACTCCTATACAAAGAAATATATATATACTATGAAAACGACAGTCTTCAAAGTTTTAACAAGTATATTATTTACGATTATTTAGTCATGGAAAATATGGGGGGAATGGACAAAAAGCCAAAAATCAAAAATCAGCTAAAAACAAAAAGCGCAAAAATAAAAAAGAGCTAAATTATATCCTATATTCTATATTTCGTGCACCGAAAAAAAATACAAAAAATACTGTATCTATAATATTAATAGGCTAGGCGATTTCTTGTGACCGATGTTTTATGCTACCGTTTTATCCCGATTTTGACCAAATATGTATTATTTGAGGGGTATTTCTTTTTAGCCGTTTTGCAGATTTACAGATTTTTAAATTTTTTCCTTTGTTTTGAGTAAATTGCATTTAAAGTTGCTACTAACACATACATAAAATTATACAATGCTATGTGTGTGTTTACTAAATTTTTTAATGTGTTTGTAAAAAAAAATGAGTTTGTTTTTTGTATTGATTTGTGAATAGGCTATAATTGATTAACATAACTTTAAGGTCTTTTTTAATGAAAAAATAAAATTTCCTAGAATTTGCACTCGAATTTCGAGGGCTGGAATCTGCTAGTATCAATTAAAATGTTTACATTGCACAATACAAACTTCGTAGGAAAAATTGGTTATAAAAAATTACATGTCACTAATTCTTGGTAAGTCACGACAAAGCATGCTATATGTACATATATATTTTGAGGGAACTTTGTGTACAAGTTTTATAGACCGAAGAACTAATGCTATTAAAATTTTGTGTACAAACTGTTATATATGAACAATATGAAATTGGTGAAAATGGGTCATGCTAAAATCTAGCTCCCACACAAATAATCCCTATCAGACCAGCTAAAATTGTCGTAAGCTTCAGATTATCATATATATATCGATAAATTTTAGTACATAGGAATCTCTCATATTCAGCAATCCGTCCTGTTAGACTACTTTTAGTATTAGTGCCCATAAAAAGCGGATTCCTAATTCTGCAAACAAAAAAAAAATATATATAAAAATATATTGCATAGAACTTTTTAAAATTTAGTTTATATTTGTTTTTGCGAAAAATAAATTGCTTTAATAATTTGGTAATGATCGATCCATATTCTGACCTAGTCCACATATGAAAAAACATCAGATATAAAGCTTTTTATATCTGCATGACACAAGTTAATAACAATTCCACTAAAGTTTTGGTTTATGCTTATGTTCTATATCTACACACAGAAAAAGCATTCATTGTTGCAACCGAATTAGTTGCCAATCGAATTTGGGTAGTCCCATGTACCATCAACTTATTCTGTTGTTATTACTGAATTATATAATACATATCACCGTACAATGGTAAAGACAATTTATATTATATATAAATTCTATTGTATGCATGGTAAAATTTAATTGATACAATGGAATTATTAATTTCAATTATTGATTGTTACAACCATTAATCGGAGTTTTTACTTATTCATATGAAAAAAACAAAAATTATTATTATTTATTTGTTTTTTAAAAATTTATATATTATGCATTAATATATTTTACACTTACATTTATATATTTTACATTATATATTTTACATTAACATAAAAAAATAAAATTAATTTGAATAAAAAGACGTTAGTTTTACACCAATTTGAAATATTCGCATATGTAAAGGATGTCCCAAAATTCTGCTAACATTTCTAAAAGAATAAATATTATTATATATTACATTACTATTACTAATAAATAATAATAATAATATTATTTAATAAATATTATATTATTTAATAAATATTATTTAATAAATATTATTATTAATGCTGTGAATATTAATAAATTGTTTAAAGAATGGTTAGAGCCTAAGAGAGGCAATTAATAGTCCTTGCTACCTTAAGAAAAATCCAGATATATATAGGATAAAAATGGTATTAAAGAACATCATTGATATATTCTAAAAACATTTGGTGATACATAAATCATCCAATATTTTACACATTAATGCAAACTGTGGATACTATGGCTGAAAAAGTTCCTACATAGGTTATTTTTCGACCTACGCCAAATCATTTCAATCTCAATTCGAACACACAAGAAGTTTGCAATAGATTTATTTAAACCGAAATCATAGGGAACATTTATAATTGGCCGAGGTCTTAGCATGAACTTCTTTTTACAAATTTAAACAGCTGTTCGTATATACTACATAATGTACTCTGTATGTAATATAATTAGCATATTTATTTTTCCGTGTCGTCGGCCGCATTATAAAAGCTATGTCTATGTCAAATAGATTTTGTAGTACAAATATCTGCACAAACCCATTACTTACCCAAACGCACAATAATCTCCTCGGTCTATTGATCGACTTTGCAACAACGACTGCTTTTGGGACCTTCTAACCGGAAAATGAAGCAGTGGTAAGCACTTGAATACATGTTGGATTTGGTCAGGTCCTGGAATACACCTGGAACTTTTCATATACCTCGCCTATTACAAAAAATGTATTTTATGCTGATGTATAACATTGCGGTTAATCATACCTGCTCGCAATGTGATAACCAGGTTGCAGGTTATTTACTCGTATGTCCTCTTAAAAGTTTGTACCGCTAATACTGGCTTCGGAAGAATTTTCATATAATTGACGCGTGTCATACAGTGCGTTGAATTTGTGTTGCTAAATCACGAGTTGCTGCCGAAATGAAAAGCTGACAATCACGAATGGAATTATTAATTAGTTGCAATATGACAACCGAGATTTGCACCTTCACATCTACCCGAATGTGTTCTAGTTTTGTAAACAGTAATAATACATACCACGAAGAAACTCATGTCATATAGACTGAATAACATCTTTAGGTTCCCAAGTAATGTGTATTTCTGGATAAATAACTCTTTTTACACGTTACAAATAAATTATCACACAAAATTAAAAAAATTTATTTATTCTTCTATTTAATTTAATTTGACATATGACAAATTAGATCAACAAATTCGGTCTTGCTAATCATATTCCATTTTTTTCTTTGGTTGTCACAACAGAATTTGAATCAAGCAATTTCCTTTCGATTAGAAATACCAAAACATTTTAATAGTTTGGGTTTCTATTGTTATAACCGAAAGGCAATTCTTAATACAAATTTTATATGTAGTACGGTAACTAATTATTTGTTGCAATATCTGTTAAAATATTTTCGATTTGAAATATGTTGTTAAAATAGAATTGGTAGTTGCAGTCGCCAATAATTGATATTGACGCATATTATTGTTGGTTTGAATAGGTTGCCTCAATTAAATTAATTTAGAAATTTGTAAAAAGATATTGATTGGTAAACGGAACTAGTTTTGTTGGCGTATATACCTTTATTTTAAATTAATTATGTTTATATGATAGTTATAAATGAATATCTATTGTATTCTTAAATATTAAAGAAATACAATAAAAATTCATATTACTTTATCAAATTTTTCTAGATGTAACCAAATTCCAACCAATCTTTTTTCTGTGTGTAGTTATTGTCTCAGCAAAGTAGGATCAAAGACCTTCTCAAGACTGATTATAATTTTCTTACCTGATTATAATTTTCTTACCTGTGTAGTCAATTTATCTACTTTATGAGAGGGGATCAATCTCAATATGTCGATAAAATACACGATATTGTGTCGTGGAAATATTTTCTTACTTTTTTAGTCTATTTTTCTTATTTACGAGAGTGGATCAATAAGTCTGAATACGTTGAAAAAATTCACAATACATTGTCATCCAATTAACGAATGAAAGTAGACAAAATTATTGATACTATAGGCGCATAACATGGCTGCGTGATTTCGATTTTAGACCGGCCGTTTGCTTTTAGAAAGCTGTCAGTAAAATGGGTTCCGCTTTTGCTCACAATTGATCATAAACGCAATCTAAGTATTGCTCGTCGTTACTCAATAGCAATATGCTTAATATTTTGCGCCAAATGAAATACGGATCAAGTACATCATAAGGAAGGGCCAAGCAGAAATCTAAACAATCGGTTTCTCCGGTGAACCGGCAACGAAGAAGGTGCCAATATAGGCTTATATATGAACAAAGCCCTGGCGAAAGTGTATTTCTGGCATCATAATCCGTATTGATTACTTACAAAAAACAATAAACCGACCGCATTTGGGCATGAAGAATATTCTTTTGTGTTTAGATGTTACACTGGCGGTATCTCCATCTATTAAGTAAGCTGGATTTAGCACCCCGAAACTATTATATATTAAAAAACTTAAAAAAATACGTTGCAAGGAGATTTACCACCAAAGGTAAAATCATGGGCAAGCAATGCATATTTTGAATACCATGAGGAATCCTATTGATTGAAAGAAATAACAAAGTTTTTTAGCCAGGAGAAAGAATATCTTGAAAAATACTTGTTTTTCTAATAGAAAAAAGTCACGGATTTATTCAACCGGCCTTGGAAATGGTGTTTTTTTTTAGATATTCATACCTTTGAGTTGATAGCACTGTTTGACTTGATAATTGATTTAAGAGCTAGTAATTCCCTGTTGTTAAGTTTGGTTTGCCATTTCATCCCCAATACACTTACACTTGTAAGTTGTTGAAATTTTCTATCAAAATAATGGTCCTGTTCGTCAAAATTAGCGTGCACTTAGACGATTTTATAGAAGTAATAGTGGTCTATCAGAGAGGCAAATCCAAATAACAATGTATCGTATTCGCACCACGTTCCGTAAGATACATAATAGTGTGCACCGAACAAGCTGTAGCCGCTGTACAGCAAACGATTGTAAAACGTTCTCACAACTTTTGTTAGAATTAAAGCCAAACGACCATCGTATGCGCTGATAATTCGGGCCAAGGGCGGAAACGCAAATTGATATTAATTTTGATTTCCCATACAAAATTTTTTTTAGGCGTAAAAATAATCCAAACACCATTCACAGAAAATTACTGTTTGGTTCACTTTATGCACGCCGAATAATTGGTCCATATATCTTCAACAACGATGATGGGCACAATGTTACTATCAATGTTGAACGATATAGAGAAATGATTACAACTTGCCTCAATTAGCTGGCATTAACTTTGATGACATGTGGTTCCAGCAGAATGGAGCAACATTCCACACAGCTAATGCTACAATTAAGTTACTCAGAGAAATTGAATGAATAATTTCGCGTAATAGTCCTATTAATTAGCTAATGGGATCGAGTAAGTTAACTCCATTGCATTTTTTTTTTTTTTTTTTTGGTAATATAATGTCACCCGTCTATGCCGATAAACCAGAGATAATTGAATACCTGTAAATCAACACTGTACGATTTGTTCCCGAAATATGGCCTAAAATGCCGTAAAAAGTATGTTAAAATAGAAGTTCCATATTGCGGCTTGTATGTGCCAGCCGGGCCGGCCACATGTCCCAATTCATATCTGGGCATTAATGGCTTAAAATTTTCTATCCAATAAAACCCTCCTTATTGGCATTTAAAATATCTTTATGTGCGTTACTTTAATTTAAATTCCTGTAAGTCTAAAAAAAAACACTCGCTTGTTTGGATAAATTCAATTTCAATTTTACAGTTTCAAGATTTGAAATTGTTTTGTGATAACTTTACACCGATATCTTTGTAAGTTTCTTAAATTAACATGATAGAATAAAAGAATTTGTTACTTTGGAACTTATGTAAAAGTGGTTCTCTCTGAATTATACACAGCACTGAAAAATAGGTACATTTTCCTAGGATGATTTTCACTACCAGAGGCAGATTAAAATTTTCAAAAATAATTATGTATTGCAAATGACCAATATACCATAAATTTATTAAATATTCTAAAATAAGCTACTCTAACAAAAAATAAAACATCAATAGAAAATAATGAGGCAGCTACTATTGTATGTAACGTCAATTGCAGTTTAGCATTTATTTCATAATTTCAAGCTAAATGAAAAACTTTACGAAATATAACTTCCTTCTTCATAAAACTTATTATAATTGTTTAAAATTTGACAAGAATGACAAAACTAATTAGCAAAAAAATTAAAATTTTGTAATTAAACAAAGTTTGTACAAAGCATGAAACTAAAAAAAAAAAATAAAAAGTTTTTAAAGAGCAGGAAGAGTGGCAAAGATGATTTAGTTATAGAACAAAATATATTCTATTATTATTTTGCTAGAATAGAAAACTGATTAAAATAAATATAAAGAAAAGAAAAGAAAATAGAAATCTGCTTCAATTTTATGGTGATTAACGTATCAACAAGAATTTCTCTGTCAGAAGGTAAGAAGTTGTTGTGTATTTAATTCCCCTTGCAAAAACAAGGTGCTAAAAAGCATTTAACATTAAATCAGCAACGAACTTAAGACCACCAAGCTATAAACATACGTAATGATTAAGCAATATACACATATATCGTTCAAATAACAGCGATTCTCAAACCATGTATTGCTCAAGCCATACTCGCCAATAACAGTACTCGATTAGAGCTTTGTTGTTATATTCATTTAATTAGCAAAATCTTACTTTGCAACATTAAATATTAAGTTAGATATTTTATTTTTGTTTATTAACAGATTTAGGAAATAATAATAAATTGAAATTAATTGTCTGCTGAATTGAAATGAGTATCATCTACCAACAATTGAGAACATCTGTTTTACACAATTTTTATGTGAGCAGCTGGTAAAAAAAAGAAATAAAAAAAATACGTTATTAGAAATTTTTTTTGTCTTAATATCCTCTTACACAACGCAAGGATGGAAAAATTCAAGTAGTAAATAATGGCATCTAAAACACAACGAATCCGAAGACTAATGAAAGTGCTTCTAGCTGCCGTTTTTGTTGTTGTAATGATTGCCGTAAATATTGTAAAACAGTGGTCCTGTGCTATTTATTTTATTAATTTTTATCAGCACTTTTTTTTGTACAATTTGGTGAATTCTTTATTTTGAACTGCAAAATTGCATGCCTATGGGATTAGCAGATAATAATGACTTTGCAATCCGATAATCTTGCATTTTTGTGAAACAATCACATGTTATTTTTTGGACAAATAAAACTAGTTAATTTTTATTAAAATAGTTATCTGTCTTATCTGACCTTTTTAAGATAAAAGTGCAAAATTTCCTATTGGAACAGTTTAAATCGACTTGATACCTATCGCAAACCGTGTTCGATTTGCATTAGTCTCAAAATTATTTTAAAAGATTTTACGCTCTATACCGCTCAGTGCTCGGCATATAATGAGAAAGGGCTGATCAGAATCACTTTATAGATTAACTAGCAGTAACCCGATGCGCTTCGCTACACCACTCGTAACGAAATAAAAAGCAGGGTATACGTTTTGTCGAAAGCCATTTTTTGTATAGGGGTGCCACGCCCATTATTCTGATCCCACCCATTTTTTGGACAACTACTAACATTAATAACTTACGAACTCAAACATTGTAGCAAGATTTTCACTATTATAGTACTCCAGTTATATTATATTAAATACTTATTTTGTATGGGGGGTACTACGGCCACTAGTCCGATACCGCCTATTTTTTGATGGGACTACTCACATTAATAACCCATGAACTCAGACAAAGTCCCAAAGCTTTCACTATTACAGTACTCCAGATATACGACATTATGTATTTACTTTGTATGGGACTACTCACATTAATAACCCATGAACTCAGACAAAGTCCCAAAGCTTTCACTATTACAGTACTCCAGATATACGACATTATGTATTTACTTTGTATGGGAGGTACCACGCCCACTGATCTGATTCCCCCATTTTTTTTCGAGTACTAACGTTGATAACTTATGAACTCACACAAAGTCCCAAGACTTTATGTATTACAGTACTCTAGATATATGACATTAAATATTTACTTTGTATGGGGGTGCCAAGCCCACTGGTCTGGTACCACCCATTTTCATGAGACCACTCACATTAATAAGTCATGAAAACCGACAAAGCCCCAAGGTTTTCACTGTTATAGTAGTCCAGTTATATGACATTATATATTTACTTTGTATGGCAGGTACCACGCCCTTTGATCTGATTCCGCCCATTTTTATATCCTATACCACTATGTGGTTTGGGTATAATGACTCTGCGCTGCTGTTTGTAACAACCAAAAATATTCGTCCTAGACCCATCTTTAATTATACCGATCGAATCAGAATCACTTTTTGAGTCGAAATAGCAATGTCCGTCCGTCCGTCCGTCCGTCCGTCTGTGTGTCCATGTAAAGCTTGTAATCAAATTACAGGTCGCAAATATGAATATATTTTGATGAAATTTGATACATAAGCTTCCATCAGCCATGGGAAGAACGCTATTGAAATTGGTCAGAATCGGTCCATGTTCAGACCTAGCCCCCATACAAATGACCCCTATGAAATCGACATAAATTGACATAAGTTCCAAATTATCATATAGATCTCAGTCAAATTGGGTTTGTATGTGTTTAATACATCCATTAATCAGTAGTTCAAAAATACTCCCTATAGGAAAATTCTTAGTCATAGGCCCCATATAGAGCTGCTTCCCGATCTTCACTATGTATAAAAAAACAAAAATATTTCACAGATTTTTCTCAAATTTGGTTTGCATATAATTTTTCAAAGTATAAGTGACTTTACCAAATATGTTCGGGATCGGTCCATTTTTCGACCTAGTCCCCATATAAATATAGTATCCGATATGAAATTTTTCATATCTGCAGCGAAAAAAATTAATAAAAATGCCACTCAAATTTGGTTTATGCTTATTTACTATATCTAATTGGTTGGACCGAAGAGATAGGGTCTCTTAACCATGGTATAGGGTATCGTATAGTCGTGTTAGACCGACTATAATTTGCTTACTTGTTCTTTTTCAAGTACGTTCAACGTTGTTAACTTATGAACTCACACAAAGTCTCCAAACTTTACCTATTACAGTACTCTAGATATATGACATTTAATATTTACTTTGTATGGTGGGTACCACGCCCATTGGTCCGATCACGCCCGATCCGCAACTCTTTGAATTGTTTAAGTGTGTACATGTGCATAGTTTCAGAGCTCTTGCTGTCGTAGTACTCCAGATGTTATATGTTAAAATTAGATGTTAAAAATTCCCTTTGTATGGGAGGTGCCACGCCCACTTGAAAATTAAAAAAATATAGCCTATTTTTCCTTCCGGATAGGCAGTTACCTACTGCAAAAACAACAAACAAACAGACACATTTTTATATACAAGATTTTTTGTCATCCCCACGTATGTCTATATGTCTATGTTTCCATGTGAATAGTAGTACCAAACTAACGGTAGCAATTTCCAAAATATTAAAATTCAAATTTGATCACAAATGGTCATAATAAAATTAATGAAATACGATATTATAATTTATGCAAAAAATTCTTTGTTTATGACGCTTCTCTAAATTTGTTCAACAAAACAATAGACATCAAATGTTTCAAAACATAAGCACAATCAGGCCGGTGCAGTGTGTTATTTCGTTGTAACAAATAAACATTAGTCAACGTTGACAGCAACAATCAACAATTGTTATGCTCACTTTGATTTCTTTAAATAATTTTCATGAAATTTTTTGTTAGAATTGCTTAAAAATAAAAAATCTATTTCATAATATTACCTTTTTTGTTATAAAAAATGATATAAAAGTGTTTTTTTGCTTATATAAAACTTATGAAAACGTTAGCTGTCAAACAGGCTGCTATACCAACTTTTAGACGTTTATACTAAAGGAAATTATCGTAAATAGAATCACGCTAACAAATTATCAAAATTTACTTTGACAATAGAATTGTGTTCAGCGATGAGGCTCATTTTGGGCTTAACGGGTTTGTTAATAAACAAAATTGCCGCATATGAAGTGACACCAATCTAAAGCAGACCCAAAAGTGATCATTACATCTAGCAAAAACTCACTATTTGGTGACATTATCGGACCTAATTTGTTCAACAAAAAATGAAGCTGGGGCACGTTACCACACCATGATTAATGATTTTTTGTTTGAAAATATGGATGATATTGTTCCGAGATGTGGATTCCACAGGATGACTTTTTGAAATTAAAATTTGGCTATAAATTGAATTTGAGAAATAAACCTGCCAATTGGCTTCCAAGGTCTCTCGATTTGACATTGCAGGATTATTTCCTGTGGGCCTACGTGAATTCACTGGAATATGCTGATAAACCAATAACAATTGATGCCCTGGTGGTCAATATTGTTCATGCTATTCGTGACATACGCAAGCAATGCTCCAAAAAGTGGCCCAAAATTGGCCATACGCCCCAAATCATTTTCAGATGTTAATGCCATAGACATATTTATCTTTCAAATAAAAAATGTTTTTTATTAAAATTTAGGGCCGTATGCAAAAAAATTAAAGTGTACTTCAAGTAGAATTTATCAACAAATTTTGCGTGAAAAACATACAATAAAGTCTACCTGAAGTACACTTGGGTTAGTGGGCGTGGCACTTTCCTTTATCTGGAGTACTATAAACCCGACAGTCTTGAAACTAGGTGTGAGTTCACGAACGATGAGTGTGAGCAGTTATGTGAAAAATGGGCGGGATCAAACCAGTGGGCGTCGCACCTCCCATACATGGTAAATACATATCATCATAATTAACAACAACAAAAAGTCACTAGAAATAACGTTTGCCGGGTCAGCTAGTAATACATACTAGCAGATTCCAGCGCTCGAAATTCGAGTGCAATTTCTAGGCAACTTTATTTTTCAACTTAGCCAATTCACAAACCAACACTTTTTTGCTTTATTATTGTTATTGTGAATGAAGATAGCAAACCCATTAACAAGCATAATAAACACACACATAGCATATGTAAAATTTTATGTATGTGTTAGTAGCAAATTTAAATGCAATTTACTCAAAATAAGGGACAAAATTTAAAAGTTTGTTAATCTGGAGAACAGCTTAAAAGAAAGACCTTTCAAATAATATACGTTTGGTCAAAATCGAAATAATACGGTATAACAAAACATCGGTACCAAGAAGTCGCCTATCCTATTAATATTATAAATGATATGCTTACAAAACTGGTATTTCATGGAACTTTTAAAAATGCACACAATTGACAGGATTGTAAATTGTCATACTCACAGTTTTTTTTTAATTTTTTTTTTTCAACTATTTCAATTGTCTTAACACATTATAGAAAGAGAAAAAGAATATGTAGCTTTTAAAATACAAAACATAACCAGTACTGTATACTACAAGTTTTAGATACATATTTAGTTTTTATTAGTTTAATGACAAAATATTATCTAAAAACTATGAAACGAGGGCGGCTCAATAGTTGCGTGACTTTTCAAACTTCCCTCGAAATTATGTGATATGCAACACTGCTCCCATCAAGTACCACCTGTTAGTAGACCACTATAAAATGTTGAGCAAGTTCCGTCATTTACTTTGCGATTAACAGATGTGCAAAACATACAGCCTCGTGGTTTTAAAAAAAAAGGAAATAAGTGAATTTTGAGTGCTCATTATTTTTGCGAAAAAAAAACTGTCAATCAAACCAAGGAAAAGCTTGATAAATACTCTGCACCATCGATGGTAAAAAAGTGGCTTACTGACTTTCGTTGTGGTCACACAAATACAACTGACGCTGAATGATCTGGACGGCCAATTGAGGTCAATATAGTGAAAATCCACGATATGGTGTTGGCCGATCGAAGAGAAAAATGCGTTAGATTGTTGATGCCATAGGCATTTCATATGGCAGTGTGGTTCCGATTTTAAATGATCAGTTGGGTTTAAGAAATCTGTCTGGAAGATGGATGTCGTGTTTGCTCTCAGTTGACCATAAACTTAATCGTGTCTCAATGGCAAAATTCTATGAATTGGGCTCAAAATGGGTAACTCATCCGCCATATTCTCCGGATTTAGCTCCCAGTGACTATTTCCTATTTCCAAACCTATAAAAATGGCTCAGTGGAAAGAGATTAAGCTCCAACGATGAAATTATTGATCAAAAATGACATCGAAAAATCCTATTTTTTTGGAAGGGATACAAAAACTGAAAAAACGTTGGACTAAGTGTATTGAGCTGAAAGGAGATTATGTTGAAAAATATTTTTTTTTTTCGTAAAAAAAAACTGTGTTTCATTCTAAAAGTCACGGACTTATTTATCCGCCTTCGTATTAGCGATTTTAAAGACATTATACTCATATGAACTTTAAGTATGGCCGACACTTTTTTTCTATCAAATAAAAATAAAAAGAAATAAAATTATCAAAAGTAAACAAAAGCAAAAACAAGAATTTTATTATACATGTATGAACGAAGTTTCTGGTTTATAAAGAAAAAATATATGAAAAAATAGCAAATCGTTAATTCTGCAGCATCATCCATTTTAGAAAAAAAAAACAAAATAAACAAAAACTTACAATTATCAAAGTATTAATATAAAAAATATATATCTCCTAGAACCAAAAATATTCAGTACCTTTCGCCTGCTGCAAAACCAACGACGGTTTTTATAGATTCCAGTGGATCAAAAAGATAGTCTTTTCTATAAAAGTTACACAACATTCAGTTTATACAAAACTAAAGTTTAATAGCAAAAATTTTAAACAACTTGAATTTTAAACAATGAATAATCAAATAGATTATAAAGTGGGTCAAATATTAAAATATTTGGCAAATTTTAGCTAAACCTCATCTATTTATAAATATTATTAATGTTAATATATAACGAGTTATATGTTATTTTAAAATAGATAAAAAAATATAAAAGAAAGAATAAATATCATTTTATTTTTTGTGTTTCAATCAAAAATTCACTATATATAAAAGTGACACTGTATAAGTATAAGTAAAAATTATTGTATTATTTAAAAAAATATAGTTTTATGATGAAAAATGTCCATTTTGAGAAAATTTTGCTACACTTTTTTTTAAATATACATATATTGTGTTTGTGGAAATAAAATATAATTTTGAGTTATGATTGAAATTTTTTCATTTGACTAGTGATATTATCTCAAGTTTTGCCCCAGATATAGCGGCATTTTTCCTGTTAAAGAAGATAGTTATGAGAAATAAATTTTTGCAATAGTTAGAATTGTGTACTGTGAATTAATTTATGGAAAAAAGTAAATTTTGGAAAATTTTTAGTTTTGTCTCTTTTATATTTAAGCTGCGATATGATAAATGTTCTGTAAAAAATATGAATGACTATGAATAATTTAATTACTTTAAATGACGACCCTATTATTACATTACAATTTTTAATTATTAGCAATTTTCTTTTTCAATATGGCAAACCCGTTTTAAAAAAAATTATTAAAACAAATATTTTTTATTTTAACAAAATCAGTAATTATTGGTGCCATTAATGTTAACTATGATAATTAATTTTTCGGAAATTTTCTCCATAAATGGCAACATTAGAAAGACAATGAATACAAATATTAAAAATTAATTGAAATTAAAAGAAATTTTGTTTCAATGTGTTGATTCTCTCTGATCTTTACTGTCAGTTTAATAGGAAAAGCAACTCGTCGATCTAAATGTGCTTACATTTACGAAGAAAGTTTTTCATTCATAACATTTTTAACCAGACAAAATCACAAATTGTGAACTTCAATAAAATTGTATAAAAAATTTTTAAATTAAGTTTTTGCAATAAGATTCCTAAAGTTGCTAGTAAGCCTGACTTTAGTTAGCCAAAGATGCAGACAATAATAAAATAATCATGGTAAAATTTGGAAACTCAACACTATAAATATAATCAATGAAGGCACATTTTTAATCATAGTCCCTCAATAAAGTACCCCACTGATAAAATATGTTTTGTGTTAAAATTTGGTTTGCATATATTTTTTTAAATAAGTAATCGATCGTATAAGGCACTATACACTTGTCACATTCACATCAAGCATGAAAATTTGATTGTATGTGTGTCACCGACAAAATCGAAGTTTTTTGATTTTCTATCAAGCAGCGTCGGTGTGCCACATACAAACAAATTTTGGATTTTGGATATCGATATCAAAGTTGCGATGATATCATGATGAATTATTCTTTCAACGGTTGATTGTATTTGAATTATTTAAAGAAGAGTGTTTTTGCGCCGGTTTCTTTTTTTTTTTTTGAAAGTCCTTGTCAATTTGTTAATTTGCGGAAGATTTTTGTAATATAATTTTATAAAAATATGTCTTAAAATTTATTTTGATCCACCTGTTTATGTTGTGCATTTGCAAGTAAAAAATCTAATTTCGATTTTTTCGGACTTGACACGTTCCGCATGAATTTTTATTTATCTTTGTCGATTCCTAGTTCACGGAATATTTTAACCCATCAAGCTAATGTCTTTAATAAACTTTTGTGTTTTATTTTTTTAATAAGGTCTATAATAACTTATGAAAATGGCCCATATAAGTTAAATTTTTTTACAAAAATATATTATTGAAATTTGATAGGAAACAAACAAATCGATAATTAGTCAAAGAACCATTTTTTATCTCCTCTGTTCTAAAATTCGCAGTAAAAAAAATCGTAATACAAAGTAAAAGCAGTATGGTATGAAATGGCTCTTAATCATACTTCTCATTGGCCTCTGAACAAAAAGTATACGTACGAGTATATTTGAGTTAGATACAGGTTCAAACCGCCCTAAGAAGAAAAATGCCATTAAGAAACAATCTAGTCAGTTATAATATAACAATTATTCCAATGTGAAATATAATCGCTGATGAAGGTTCAATTCAAAAATCCGGTCCAATTAAGATAAAGAGTATATATGATTATTACAATTACATGCCTTCTTTTTTTCTACCACTCTCCATTAAAAACAAAATTAATCCTTTTGATAAAATAACGTTAAATTAAAATAAAAATAAAAAAAACAGAAGAATTTTTTTCTGTGCTACAATTTAAATAAGAATATTTTGAATTTTAAATCATATGGAGAAAGCTTTGAGAAATCAAAACAAAATCCCTTTTTCTACTGGATTTAAATTTTAACATGTCGTTCTTGTTATATGCCATTATTTAAAAAAAATAGGCATTGGTTAAATTAAAAAAATTATTTTAGTAAACATTTATATTTGGTTTTGCTGGTCTATGTATATAAATAAAAACCAGTAAGAACATTATAGTCGGTCATGGCCGAGAAAGAGTCTTTTTTTTTCAACTAATTGGATATAGAAAGAAAGCATAAGTCTTAAGAAATATTGTTACTAGTTTTATAGGGACACACATATGGACAGACGTACGGACAGCGCTAAAAGTTACACGTCAAGTATTTTTGGTAGCTACAAACATCGACGCAAACTATTTAACCCAGACTTCAAAGTGGTATAGGGTATGATTAATTAAATAATATATACTCAATTATATTGGTCCAATAATATTATACATTTATTTCAGTAATTATTACACAAAAAGGAATTAAAAGAATTATTTCATTCAAATCGCATTTTTTTTTTATACATGACTGACGTAGCACAAGTCTGCTCGAAGGAATAGTGTCGAAGCAGCGATGCTAACTTAGAACTTTTCGTCCTACGTTCAGCTCCTTTTGACGACCCGAAAAGCTTTTAGCGATTTTAAATTGCAACAGTTCATATTAAATAAATATTTTGAAGATGTTAATATGGTATAAAAGAATTTATAAAAAGGCAGAAAAGAAATCGTAGTGCATTGTCTTTATTGATAAAAACAACTTAAATGGAGAAGTTGAGACCAGAGCTGAGTTATTGTAGATTAAAACATTTATTTTTTGTAAAATTCCATTAACTCTTTCATGTAGAATAAAAATGCAAAAGTAATGTAGTGCTTTCTGTGAAATTCTATCAACAAGAATAAATTCATTTAAAAAAAAAAAAAAAATTATATTAAAACAATACTTGGCCTCAACGTGAGGAAGAAAATGACAGGGAAATTTTAAATTATTTTATATTTTTTACTAACATATTTTTTTAAAAGTAACATCGGATACGCTTTTTAGTACTTTCATTCTAGTTTAGCGCCTTTCAACGCTTTTTGTGATACGGTGCTGCGGTTTTGTCTTGAAAAAAGTTGACTTCGCTGTGTTGAAGTCATATATATTGAATGATATCTTATAACAGGGAGACTTAAATGATTAATTAAAATGTAATTTTAAAATAAAATATATTTTAAAGTATTTTTTTTTTCTTTTGTAAATACAGGTAGAATCGTACAAAAATAACTACAAGTATTTACTTGAAAATGATTAAGGAATAATGTGACACATTTGTATCTAATCATAACATATGGATCTTAAGCTAAAATATTCAGATGTTTGTATAAAGAAAAAACATGACATGTGGAAAAATTATATTAGTTTAAATCTTTTTGTTTTATTTTTTGTTATATTTTATACGAAATATACGTTTCTTACGATTTCACATTAACAAAACTGTTTTCGGAACATATTTGATTCCTCATTTCATTTTTATTCAAAATAACAGTAACTATGATTGGAATATAGCCATATTTTACTATAAAAACCTGCTCGAAACTCTTCGTATACATTTTCGTATACATTTTCAGCACAGAGCAACTATAACATTCTTATTTCTTCATCATGAAATGATGATACTAAATGAAGATAATTATTATCACAAATAAATATTATTATATGTGAATTGCACTTTAATTCAAGAGTTCATAAATCATTTTTTTTAGTAATCTTAACCTTGGCTTTCGACTGAACAGTGTTTTGAGCAGAAAAATACAAGACAGTAATTCACTCTATAGAAGTCAACTCGGTATTAAAATTAGCTTTAGAATCCTTGGACAACACTAATATGCTTGGAGAGCTTCGATGGTTGTTCTGAAATATTACTTGAGGCAGCCACATTATATCCAATCCAAGAAAACAATAAACTATTTTCAAAAATTATGTACAAATTCGCCTTTTAAATTTTAGGATAAGCCGAAACTGAGTCGGTGAAATATTCATTCATCTTCAAAAACTGAGGGAATTTTTTATAATATATTATATATAACACGTAAGAAAATTATAGTCGGTCTAGACCGACTATACGATACCCTATACCATACGTTTATAGACCCTATCTCTTAGGCCCAACTAACTGGATATAGAAAATAAGCATAAACCAAATTTGAGTGGGATTTTTATTAATTTTTTTCAGCTGCAGATAAGAAAAAGTTCATATCGGATGAAATATCTATATGGGGACTAGGCCCAAAAATGGACCGATCCTGACCATGGTTGGCAAAGTCTCTTGTATTTTACAAAAATATATACAAACAAAACTTGAGAAGAATCAGTGCAATATTTTTGTTTTTTGATAGATTTAAGTGAAGATCGGGAAGCAGCTCTATATGGGGCCTATGACTAAGAGTTCTCCAATAGGTATCATTTTTAGACTACTGATTAATGGATGTAATATATACATAATAACCCAATTTGACTAATATTCGTATGATAATTTGGATCTTATGGAATATATGTTGATTTCATAGGGGTCATTTGTATGGGGGCTAAGTCTGAACATGGACCGATTCTCACCGATTTCAATAGCGTTGATCCCATGGCCGATAAAAGATCAAATACCAAATTTCATCAGAATATATTCATATTTGCGACCCGCAGTTTGATTACAAGCTTTACATGGACACACAGACGGACGGACGGACGGACATCGTTAAATCGAATCAGATAGTGTTTCTGATTCGACCGGTATAATTAAAGAGGGGTGTAGGTCAAATATTTTTGGTTGTTACAAACAGCAGCACAAAGTCATTATACCCAAACCACATAGTGGTATAGGGTATAAAAATGGAGTTGTGTATGTTTGTTTGTTTGTTTGTGGTTTATAGGAGACTACACCACTGGACCGATCGTCTTGAAATTTTTACAGTAGGAAAAATAGGCCATTTTTTTTTTTTTTTTGATTTTTCATCTAACTTTAACATATAATATCTGGAGTACTACTACAGCAAGCGCTTTGAAACTATACACATATACATATTTGAATAATTCGAAGACTTGCGGAAAAATGGGCGTGATCGGACCAATGGGCGTCGTACCCACCACATAAAGTAAATATTGAATGTCATATATCTAGAGTACTGTTATAGATAAGGTCTTGAGATAAGGTGCGACTTCATAACTTATCAACGTTAGTACTCGAAAAGAAAATGGGCGGAATCCGATCAGTGGGAGTGGTACCTCAGATATAAAGTAAATATATAATGTCATATATACGAAGTACTGTACTAGTGAAAGCCTTGGAACTTTGTCGGGTTGTTAATGTGAGTAGTCTCATAAAACATGGGCGGTATCGGACCTGTGGGCGTGTCACCTCCCATACAAATTTTAACATATAATATCTGGAGTACTGCGACAACAAGAGTTCTGAAATTATATACATGTACACATATTAAAATAATTCGAGGAGTTGCGGAGAAAATGGGCGGGATCGGACCAATGGGCGTGGTACGCCCCATACAAAGTCAATATTAAATGTCATATATCTAGAGTACTGTTATAGATAAAGTACTGTAAGATAGAAGTACTGTAATAGTGAAAGCCTTGGAACTTTGTCTGAGTTCATGGGTTACTAATGTGAGTAGCCTCAAAAAAAGGGCTGGATCAGAGTAGTGGGCGTGTCACCTCCCATACAAAGTAAGTATTTAATATAACATAACTGGAGTACTAAATATAATAATGAAAGCCTAGCGACTTTGTTTGAATTCGTAAGTTATATATTCGTAAGATATATATAACAAGTACGAAAATTATAGTCGGTCTAGACTGACTATACGATGCCCTATACCATGCGTTAGAAACCCTTTCTCTTAGGCCCAACTAACTGGACATAGAAAATAAGCAAAAACCAAATTGAGTTGGATTTTTATTAATTTTTTTGGCTGCAGATATGAAAAAGTTCATATCGGATTCTATATCTATATGGGTACTAGGTCTAGAAATGGACCGATCCTGATCATGTTTGGTAAAGTCTTTTGTATTTTGCAAATATATATATACAAACAAAATTTGAGAAGAATTAGTGCAATATTTTTGTTTTTTAATAGATTTAAGTGAAGATTGGGAAGCAGCTCTATATGGGGCCAAAGGGATCATTTTTTGACTACTCATTAGTGGATGTAATGAACGCATACAAATCTAATTTGAGTTAGATCTATATGACAATTTGGATCTTATGGCAATTTATGTCGATTTCATAGGGATAATTTGTATGGGGGCTAGGTCTTAACATGGACCGATTCTCACCAATTTCAACAGCGTTCATCCCATGGCTGATAAAAGCTTATATACCAAATTCCATCGAAATATATTCATATTTGCGACCTGCAGTTTGATTACAAGCTTTACATGGACACACAGACGGACGGACGGACATTGTTAAATCAACTCAAAAAGTGATTCTGATTCGATCGGTATAATTAAAGATGGGTTTAGGTCAAATATTTTTGGTTGTTACAAACAGCTGCACAAAGTCATTATACCCAAACCACATAGTGGTATAGGGTATAAAAATTAAATTTTATATGTTTGCACGTTTGTTTGTTTATGGGGTATAGAATGTTACCAATGTGAGTAGTCGTGGAAACTATGGGCGAAACCTACAAAATCAAACATCGCCAAACCGAAAATCGCGATTAACAAAAATCGCCAAAATCAAAAATCGCTAAAATCAAAAATCACAAAAATAAAAAAATTTTCAACTCAAAAATTTACAAAACTGAAAATCCGGAATAACCAAAACAACAAAAAAAAAATCGCCCAAATCAAACCTCGTCAAACCGAAAATCGCAAATAACAAAGACCGCCAAAATCAAAAATCGTCAATAATAAAAAATCGCAAAAAAAAATAGAAATCGCTAAAGCCAGAAATTGCAAAAATCAAAAGTAGCTGAAATAAAATAACGCCAAAACCAAAAGTCAAAACACAAAAATCGCTTAAGTAAATCGCCAAAAAATCGAAACCGAAAATCGCGAGTAACAAAATTCGCCCAAATCAAAAATTTCCTAAATAAAAAATTTCAAAAACTGGAAATGCCGAATAACAAAAATCGCCGAAATCAAAAATCGCCAATATCAGATATCGAAAAAAAACGAAAATCGTGGGAATACGTTTTGTAGAAAACCACTTCATTTATTTTTAGTGATTTTTGTTTTGCCGATTTTTGTTTTTACGATTTTAGATACAGGCGATTTCTGAATTCAGCAATTTTTGACTTTGGCGATTTTTTGCAATTTTTAGCAGTTTTCGATTTTTTATTCAACACGTATTCCTAGTTATACCTTATACCACTATGTGGTTTGGGTATAATGACTTTGTGCTGCTGTTTGTAACAACCAAAAATATTTGACCTACACCCATCTTTAATTATACCGATCGAATCAGAATCACTTTTTGAGTTGATTTAACAATGTCCGTCCGTCCGTCCGTCCGTCCGTCTGTGTGTCCATGTAAAGCTTGTAATCAAACTGCAGGTCGCAAATATGAATATATTTTGATGAAATTTGGTATATAAGCATTTGTCGGCCATGGGATGAACGCTATTGAAATTGGTGAGAATCGGTCCATGTTCAGACCTAGCCCCCATACAAATTACCCATATGAAATCGACATAAATTGCCATAAGATGCAAATTGTCATATAGATCTTACTCAAATTGGGTATGTATGCGTTCATTACATCCACTAATGAGTAGTCCAAAAATGATCCCTTTGACCCCATATAGAGATGCTTCCCGATCTTCACTTAAATCTATTAAAAAACAAAAATATTGCACTGATTCTTCTCAAATTTTGTTTGTACATATTTTTGCAAAATACAAGAGACTTTACCAAACATGATCAGGATCGGTCCATTTTTGGACCTAGTCCCTTTATAGATATAGCATCCGATATGAACTTTTTCACATCTGCAGCCAAAAAAATTAATAAAAATCCCACTCAAATTTGGTTTTTGCTTATTTTCAATGTCCAGTTAGTTGGGCCTAAGAGATAGGGTTTCTAAACGCATGGTATAGGGTATCGTATAGTCGGTCTAGACCGACTATAATTTTCCTACTTGTTTTTTATTTCGTTACGATGGCTATAGCTAAGCACACCGGGTTACAGCTATTAATTATATAAAGGGTTAAGACTGCCTGGTTGCCACCTCAATAATAATAATTCTTCTAGAAAGGACCAATACCACACACAACCGAATTGCGATTAAGTTCAATTATGACTACAACTCTACTGTCTTAATAATAAATATTACATCACAATAGAAAATTAAGACATGCTATTAAATTTTGTTGATACAATCGAAAATACAGTTGTTAAAGTTTATAACAATTCGGTCGGTGAATTTTTTTTTTTTTTTTCTGCGTAAAGGTTTTGGAAAATATTTCTTCGAAACTACTGTACATTTTATGGTACTAATATTGATATCGAAGAAATACATAAGAAAAATGCAGAAATGAAAAAAAAAGCGAGACACTAAAGAATAGCGTTAAGCAGATAAGCTATGGATTATAATAAAATAAGAAGCAAAAAAAACTCCAATAACCCTACTTTTATAACAACTTAAATCCCGACATAAAAACCAACTAAGAGAGACAGAGAGATGAAGAAAATTAACATGATGAAAAAAAATCAGCAATTAAGCTTTAGTTCTTCAAACTAAAATGCATGAATGCTGAATTAATTAAGTTTGTTAGCGGTTGGAGCGTTAAAATTGCTATTCAATTAATCCTTCGTTAACAAATATACTAGCTTTTTGTATTCTTTTTAACGGTATATAGTTGTCAGTTGGAGCTCTCTACACCCTACAATACTCAAAGTCCGGGTAATAACGAGTTTGTGTTACAATAACTTCATCTACATTCAACTTGAGACAATTGAGCTTATTTTCATGGTAAATATCACAACTATACAATGATTTGCATGATTTAAAAATGTTTTCAAAAGCAATTAAAGACGATACTGCCATTAGGAACATCGCATATATGAAAATTTTACTAATATTTCGGTTTTGATTTTTGCTTGTGTTCATTAATTGCTTCATAAGTCGCTTTTGATCGATTATAACTTGATTACTTGTTTCATTTTGCTTTTTGTTTAAACATTGCCAAAGCTATCGGATGAAATCCACAACAAGCAAAACAATGTAGTGTGCACATGAATGGTAAACAGATTAAAACGTAGCACATACACACACATACACGCACACACACACACACCGAGAAATTGCCAAATAAGCAATAGAATTTGATACAACAAAGAATAATTACAAACAGAACAATACAAAATGTTTAACAATTAAAAGTAGAAATTTTGTGTTGATAAAGAAAATATCAACAGAGAATTAAGATGAAATTATGTACATACATACATATATTTATAAATATGTTTAAATTAAAAGTTTCATTGGCAGATGATTTGCAAGATTTCCATATTTGTTTCAAATGTGATTTTTAATTTAGTTTTAAATATTTTAATTTAATCAAGAACTGTTATAACATCTGTGCTAGAGCGAATTAATACGGCAAAAATAAAACGAGTATAACAGAACAAGAACCAGACTGACTGTATAAGTTTTTATGGATAATCTGAAAAAAAAATTAATATAGTGACCCGCTTCGAAAATAGTTCGACACGCATACATTTTTTTTTTTTTTTCTTTTTCATTTTTAAAATATAATTTCTTTTAAAACATTAAATATAATACTAAAGAGAGATGGCTAGTTGTCTTACATTTGTAACAAATTATTTGAATTATGAACACGCAAATAAATAGTAATGACTGTAATTGGAGAAATAAATTTTTAAGCGAGGTATAGCACTGAATATTGCACTTTTGTCTTAAATTTCATATAGATTTGAAATTTTTTTAATGATTACATGAAATTTTCTGGATTTTAATTTTCAACGCGAATAAATTTGTATTCTACATCACATAAAGTAGTTTTGTGGAAAAGTGCAAAGACAAATTCTTAGTCATTTTGAAAAGTTTATTCGGACTGATTTGGATTTTCTAAACATGTGTTGTAGCACATGTTTCCCAAACTGGCCGATGGCCTAAAAAATTGTATTGACAGCTATTATTTTATTGCAGACGTTGAGATGTTGGTTTATTAGAGGACTAGATGGCAAACGTTGTTCTGCCTAAAATAATTATTTTATTCCCAGATTTGATTCGATATTTACTTCAATTACGGAAGAATTTTGTTTAATGGCAATGATATGAAATTTGACATGTTATTTTAAACGCAGATTTTATTTAAAAATTTATTTGATTCACATAATACTACCTTCATCTGGTCTTATTGTTGGGTTATAATGGATTTGTGTTGTTGCTTGTAACTATACATTTGACCTACACAAATCTCTTATTACAACGATCGACTCAGAATTACTTTCTGAATAGATTTAGTGATTTCCATCCGTCCATCCGTCCGTTTGTCCATCTGCCCATCTGTCTGTCTGCGTGTCCATGTAAACATTGTAATCAAACTACAGGTCGCAAATATGAATATATTTTGATGAAATTTGGTACATGAGCTTACATCGCCCGTAAGACAAACCCTATTGAAACTATTGAAAATAGTCCCCATACAAATGAGTCCTATGTGATCGACTTAAGACTCAAGTTATCATATAGATTTCGGTCAAACCGGGTCTATATATATTTAATACATCCACTAATTAGCAGTCCCAAAACAAACACAATAGGTAAATTCTTTGTGATAGCCCCCATATAAAGCTGCTTCCCTATCTTTAATTAAGCCCATCGAAATAAAAAATTATTGCACAGATTTTTCTCATATTTTAGTTTGTATGTATTTTTGCAACAAAAAAGTGACTTTATCAAATATCGTCAGGATTGATCCATTTGTAAACAAATTGCAATACAAATATAGCGAACAATATGAACTTTTAAAAACTGCAGAAAAAAAAAAATAATAAAACTTAAACTCAGTTTTGGTTTGTGCTTATTTGCTATACCGAATTGGTTAGACGTAAGACCAATTCTCTAAACGCATGGTATAAAGTATCGCATAGTCGATATAACCATAATTTTCTTTCTTGCTAAGTAATAATTTATCGCAAAGCCAATGTGTGGACAATATTATTTGTTTTTCCATTTTTTCGTATACAAACAGATCGTGTTGCATACCAACTTTGGAGCTGGCTACACGTAACTTACCATTAAAGAAACATGAATTTTCCAAATCCAAGCCGCAGAGTGGTATTGGCTGGTATTGAGATTTTAAAATTGGCGTTACATATGCTGCACGAATTTGGAATTATAAGACTTAAATGCAATTGTAGAATCTGTTGGAATCATCGTGACGCTGTGCAAAATATTATGCTCTCCTTTGAATTTGCCATTGATAGTTGTTGATTCAAATAATAATTGTTGATTCTTAATAATGACCCGTGTTTCTCTTATAATTTTTGTGCATTTAGGTTTCGAGGCAGTATAATTGGTGATCCGACTTCCGAAAGTAAATTATATGGTAGAAGAACTGGTAAATCAAGTGAATTTTAAAAGTCAGTTCATCTGCTTAAATAATAACAGTAGAAATCACACAAGTTTGCAAAATATGGTCTGGGTCGGACAATTTCACGACCTAGTCCCCATCTACAAATAGCATCCGATATTCACTTTTCATATTGGCAGGAAACACGTTTTTGTTGGACATACGGCACTTTCTCTATACTTTAAGTATAGCCTATCGTATACTAAGTCTAGACCGGCTATTCCTTATTTTATGTAATACCTTAATTGGTTCAACAGTTACGCTAGCTTTTGTTTTTGAATTTTGTGATTTTAGCAATGTTTTTTCTTTTTTTAAACAAAGACGTTCTATTAAGGATATTGCAGAAGATCTTCAGTGGTGCAAATATGCTGAGAAATTATTGAAAGCAAGGAGCGGCTCGGACAAGAAAAAATATTAACATATTTATAATACCTCAAGAGAATATTTGGTGCTAAGAAATCTTTTACAAACAATCAGCTATTCTCCAGATACTGTTGACATTTCAAAAGGATCAATCAACATCATTTTAAAACAAATTTGGGTCTCAAACATGTCAAATCTTGACTAGTTGAAAACAATAAATACACAATAAACAAGAGCATCGCACTAATATCCCTAAAACAATGCCTTCTGGCTGCCAGAAAGATATCAGTACGCATCATTACAAGCGACGAGACTTAGATCTTTGCCCACAATCCAGAAACAACCGACAAATCAAGCAAATATGGAATGAAGAAAGACGGCAAAATTTTTAAAAAGGAAAATTATATGGGTGCTGTGCATGGTTTATGTGAAGCTCTATTTAAATAAGAGGACAGAATTATGGGCATAAAATTCATAGTTTTTTTTAACCATAAAAAATTCTGGGCATAAAATTCATAGTTTTTTTTAACTATAAAAAATTCTACCGTACGACTAATGCATTTATTCTTCGTGCTAAAAGGAGACTAAGTTCAAAAATATTTTTTTTTTTTTTCAGAAAAAATGATTCATTCTAAAAGTCACGGAGTTATTGCTCCGCCTTCGTAATGCATTTGTTCTTCATAACCATTTCGCAAATAATTCAAAGGCGGGACTAATCACAAACATCAAAAAACCACTACAGACCATTCTTAATAGGTTGGGAAAATAATAGCGGATTCGCTCCATTTTTTAAAGGCCCCTACGGAAATCAACTGTAATAGTTCTTTCGAGGAATGGTAAAATTCTCTTTCAAATGAGGTATAACTTATTCAAATCTATTTTTCTGTTAAGAATATTTAAGCTGTTAATATTTAAAGAAATTCATATATGTATATTGATTTTTTTTTTTTTTTTTTTTTTCAAAACATAGAGTGATCTGGAAGAACTCGGATTATAGATTCCAAAGACCTTAAAATTCACATGCGATAATAAAAAGACCTAAGAGTATTTGTGCTGCATAGTATGTAGATTATTATATGTCAAAAGAATACGACTCGAATGATACTGTATTATATAGAGGTTAATTATAACCAAATGTGACACAATGTGGAAAAATTATCCACCTTTTCCCAATATTTTCGCTTGCGAAAGGTGATCCGCAAAGACGAATGTGTATCGAATTTAATAAGCTTTATTGATTAATTGATTTTTCTTCAAATACAAATATCATAAAAAGTAAAATAATAATTTATCTGAACATATATATAACTATCAATTATATTTTTGAATTTTTCATTCATTTTCATGTTTTTTAAATGTTTTTGTAAATAGCCTGTAGGGATTAATTCCATAGATTAATTAATAAATAAATAAATGTGATACGAGTCCTTTACCTTTTACTTTTCCATCGCATAGCCTAATTTGAGCTTATTCTGGGCGGATCAACCATCCGAACTTCCTTGTCAGATCTACGTTAAACTAGATATAATCTTTTTATCCAACTTAATTGTTTTTTTATTATACGGACTAGTAGGCAATGGTAAATGGTATGACACAAATTTCCAATTTCGATTGACTTTCTTTTAATATGATGATTTTAATGTCGGCTATAGATTTACATGAACAAAAATAACGTCGTAGTGGTCTGCGATGGAAAAAAATAATTGTGTAACAAGGATTCACTTATAATTTAGCAGGGCAAAGCAAGGCATAAGAACAGAGATATAGAAACTTTAAACTATTAGAGAAAACTCAACGAAAAGATTACCCTTATCTTGGATCAAAAATTTATATCTTTGTATTTAATACTAATATATTTAATACTTATCTTTTATGGAGATATTTTAAATCAAAAATATCTACATCGTTGAATACTTTTTAAAAACTTATTGACTAACTAAATACAAATATTTTATAACTAAATTAGACAAACAAATGTTTGTGCCATTAAAAGACACTAAATACTGATAAAGAGTTCATTACCAGGTCGTCAAGCATGTGTTTACCAGATGTCTTTACTTAAATACACAATTGAGCGTTATTGTTGTTGTTGGGAATTGTCAATATTTAAACACTGCATTAAACTATTGGTGTGCACAAAATTGTTTACAACCACGAAAATTGTGTAGATTGTAAATTTTTCTATAGTGAAGTAAATAATTATCTTATCAACAAATACGGCACACACATTTTTAATATACGTCAAGGTCAAACATATGAACATATTATATACGTGGAAACATAAAAAACATGTTTCTCATAAAACAACCCAGATAGAACATAACTAATTCCAATTTAAAATCACATATATTTGTGACCATATGATACACCCTTACTTTGGATCAAAATCTATTATTATGGGTCATTTTCAAAAAAAATTTAAATTTGATCTCTAGCAACTTCCTTTTAAATTATATTTCTACAACTTTTTTACACTTCGGTAATAGCCAACTTTATTATGGTATAAACTTTAACTTTGTCAAAAAAATTATAATATGTTTTTTATGTTTTGTGATAAGGAAAGAAATATTTTTGTCCACTCTGTTGCATGAATAAACCTTGTTTTCCTATGTAAATTATTCAGTTGAATTATTAAGTTTTTTGATTCTATATCCTTGCAAGTATTATTTACTTTCTATACATATAAAATTTTTTTTCAAAAATTCTTATATTTTATGCTTTTGAATGACATTACAGTCCCTGTTTACAAATTATGGAATAATACCTGACGAAAGTTTATTTATGTAATGTGTTAATATAAAAAAATATTATTTTTATGCGTCAAACAAACATCACGATTTCTAAGATAATACAAGGAAACTTTGGCTTCACATTATTTAAGTTACTTTATCCTATAATTGAAAAAAATGTAATGCAACAGAGTGGACACTTTTATAAAAGAGTAACAGAGTGGACAATTATATTTTCTTAGTAAAATCTCAACAGGTATAAATAAATAAAAACACCCTTACCTTGCACCTAATATTTTATTTTTCATACTAGACTCCACACAATAGACTTTAATCAAAGCATGTAATATTTTAAATTCAAAATTTTAAATATAATTATTTTTGTATAAAATAGAAAGAATAATATGTTTTCCCTGTCCTGCTCCATCATACCTCAGATTCTATATAAATTTTAATTATAAAATATTTTTTTAATAAAAGAAATACCATGTTTGTTACAAATTATCCACTCCGTTATACTGTATATGTAACAGAGTGGACAATGTAACAGAATCGACAAATATCCCTAAAAGTAGAATTGTAGCATAAAATTTCATGCAGAATTAAAAAAGAAAGTACTTGACAGTTGTTCATAATGATCCTCTCCTTTATAATTTATTTATTTAAAAGCAGGTATTTTATTTTAAAATATGATGTAACAGATTGGACATTTAGGTCATGTATAGACATAGAAGCCATCATATGTGTCTTTATGCAACATCCAATCCAATATGGCTGACCAAGTGAACTTGTGCTCCTTTGGCGGTTCAGTACGGTTGCCAAATTTTTTAAACTCCATGTAACAGAGTGGACTTCATGGAGTTGAATAAAATGAGTGTATGGAGCTGAATAAATAAAAATCTCTATCTCTAAGCATAAAAATAAATTCAACACGTAAGAAACTTATAGTCAGTCTAGACCATGGTTTAGAGACCATATCTCTTTGCCCCAACTAATTGGATATAGAAAGTAAGCATCAACCAAATTTGAGTGGCATTCATATCGGGTTCATATCAGGTCAGTTATATTTTGAAAAAACATATACAAACCAAATTTGAGAAAAATCTGTGCAATACTTTTTTTTTTTTTATAGATTTAAGTAAAGATCGGGAAGCAGCTCTATATGGGGCCTATGACAAAGATTTGTTCTATAGGGATTATTTTTGGACTACTAATTAATGGATATAATAAACATATACAAACCCAATTTGACTGAGGTCTATATGATAATTTGGATCTTATGGCAATTTAAGTCGATTTCATAGGGGACATTTATATGGGGACTAGGTCTGAACATGGACTGAATTTCACCAATTTCAATAGTGTCCATCCTATCTCTAGTAAAACCTTACTTACCAAATTTCTCTAATATATATTCTTATTTGCGACCTGTAGTTTGATTAAAAGTTTACATGGACACATAGACGGACGGACGGACATCGCTAAATCGACTCAGAAAGTGAGTCCAAACCACATGGTGGTAAAGGGTATAAAATTATTTTTTGTCAGCATTTTATAAGGTCATGAGTCTTATTATATAGTACGTATCCTTTTATTATAACTCACAACCACTTCATTACAAACATGGTCAAATGTTCTAAATTTGAGCCTGTGCTTGTTTTCTGTGCCAAGTTCATACATACATATTATTTTCTTAAAGCTATTTTATTTCATTTTAACACTTGAAAAATATTTGCAACTAAGCACAATAAGATGAAGACTAATAAATAAATACAAACATATTGCAAAAGCTTTTCTTATTTAAATAGAAACAAGTAAGAAAGTTATAGTCGGTCGAGACCGACTATATGATACCCTATACCATCCGTTTAGACACGCCATCTCATAGGCCCAACTAACTGGATATAGAAAATAAACATAAACCAAATTTGAGTGGGATTTTTATTAATTTTTTTGGCTGCAGATATGAAAAAGTTCATATATGACTATGTTTGGTAAAGTCTCTTGTATTTTGGAAAAATATATACAAACAAATTTTGAGAGGAATCAGTGCAATATTTTTGTTTTTTGATAGATTTAAGTGAAGATCGGGAAGCAGCTCTATATGGGGCCTATGACTAAGAGTTGTCCCATAGGGATCATTTTTAGATTACTCATTAATGGATGTAATAAACGCATATAAACCCAATTTGAGTCAGATCTATACGACAATTTGGATCTTATGGCAATTTATGTCAATTTCATAGGGGTCATTTGCATTGGGGCTAGGTCTGAACTTAGACCGATTCTCACCAATTTCAACAGCATTCATTCTGTGGCCGTTAAAAGCTTATACGCCAAATTTCATCAAAATGTATTCATATTTGCGACCTGCAGTTTGATTACAAGGTTTACATGGACACACAGACGGCCGGACGAACGGACAGACGGACGGACGGACGGACGGACGGACACACGGAGGACATCGTTAAATCGAATAAGTTAGTGATTCTGATTCGATCGGTATAATAAAAGATGGGTCTAGGTCAAATATTTTTGGTAGTTGCAAACAGCAGCACAAAGTCATTATACCCAAGCCACATAGTGGTATAGGGTATAATTACTAATTGCTTGGACATAGCTTTAACACCTTTTTTGGAAAATGACCCATATACAAAAATCATGCAAATTTGAAACAAATTTTCTAGTGCTCCAATTAATTATAATTAATTAAAATTTACCATTATTTTTTAATAATAATTGAATTCTATATAAAATACAACAGTTCACCCATATCATATATATTCTGGACCAAAAAAATATTAAACATATTTACATAAGATAACAAAGTGATAATTACATTTATATTCTTTTCACAATCTAAGCAACATCAAAAAATATACAGAAACCCATATACGATAACGAAATATATAAAAAAGAACATAAACTTGAGCAACATTTACATTAAGGTCACGCATATTTTGAACCGAAATCCGAAATTTATATAAAAAAAACTTGTTACTGTAAATTCGTCTTATTTAAAATACTCATTTTATTTACATAGTTTATACTATAAATTTTTACTAAAATTAGTTTTTACTATAGTTTATATAATTTTTGGCTTTGAGAAATAAAAGCATAAACCGAATAATTTTTTTTAGAAAATTTACTAAAACTGTAGTCTAAAATCACTCAAAGTTGAGTCAGCATAAATTAAAATTAGATCACTTTAGGTGTTATTGGGTAAGAGTAATAATTGCATTTAATGTGACAACTTTACTGATTTGCTTCCCATCAATGGCCATAATCATATGATTTTTAATTTACGAAGTAGATTTCAAAAATGATATTTTAAAAATTTAAAAAATTAAAATATATCTTATATGTGTCGAGTTCATTAAAATTTGGTACAACTAAGATATACTCAAAGAATCGGTGCCTTCATAGTAACCGAAAGTGGCGGCACCAAAAAAGAAAGTATCATTAAAAACTCATAAATGTACGTCTACATTCCAGCGAATACCTTTAAAGGAAGTTTTCTTACAAGTATAGTTCAGTGCCGTACTGAAGATGTTAAAATCATCTTTAATTTTATTTTTTGTTTTGGTAAATATCAGAGGTCATAATCCTGTAATCTTTAATTTGTGAAAAAATATTTCAAAAAAAGCAAAAATAGGTAACAAAATTTAGTCCATATAGGCCGACGATATGATAACCTATACTTTATGAATAGGGCAATGGTTGTAGGTCCAGCTAATTGTATACAGAAAAATAGCACAAATCAAATTTGGGTGGCATTGTTACAAATTTCTTGCCTTTCGATAAGAGGAAGGTCATATCATTACATGGGACATTATTTGGAAAAGCCATTTAATTCTCACAAAACTATACTTTAACCAAATTTTAAAATAGTCTGTGGAATACCTTTATTTTCTATAGATTTAAGTGAAGATATGAAAGCAGTTTTATATGGGGAATATGACTAAAAATCATCCAATGGTATTTACTTGTAGAGTACCAATTAATCAGAGAAATGAACACGCATTAACTAAATTTTAGACACGTATATGATAGTTTGGATATTAAGGCAAGGTAAATCCAACTCATAGGTCATTTGTGCAAGGACATGGTGTGAACATTGATCCTCAGCAATTTCAATTGCGCTCATGCTAAAGCTGACAAAAGCTTGCATATATTCTTACATTATGATCGGTATAATAAACGGTGGGTCTAGGTCAAGTATTTTTGGTAACTATGAGCATAAGCACAAACTCATTATAACCTGGCGACAGAGTGGTATGGTATGATTATAAATAACTAGTATAGCCCAGCACTCACAATTCGAGTGTAAATTTTAGGAAATATTATTTTTTCATAAAATTTTTGGTTTCCAATGTTTTTTAATCTGTATATATATCTTATATATGAATATTTAAATGAGCATAAAGGCATGTTAATCAACTTTACCAATTCACAATTCAATACAGAGCGTCTGATATATAATTTATATCATTCGCATTAACAGGGTGTAACGATTTATTATAAATATTTTATTTAATTTAATATATTTTTAAGACAGATTAAACATAAATTTTATAATTCTCAGCTTCTCCTCCATATGAACTATTACTATGCCGATTTTAATATATAGATTAATATATAGATTATGTTGGTGCTCTTAATGTGTTCCTGAATTATAAGCAAAAGTTCGAAGACAAGTAAAATGCTTAGTACAGAAAATATATTTTACAAAGATATAACCTATGTTTTTAGGGTATATTTGATCTATGCTCAACTTTTCCACTAAGAAGCATTTTCTGAGATGATTTTGCGATGTCCACCTAACTGTCTGTCTGTCCGTCTGTCCGTGAGTGCCCATGTAAAACTCGAAATGGAACTACAGGTCGTAGATATAAATAAAATTTGATACACATACAAATAACCTGAATCAGACCGAATTAAGTATCGATAAACCCGTTTTTATTTCTAGCTTTTGGCAAAACTAAGTGGCTTTAATAAATATGATCATGATCCATTTTTTTTAAATAGCCCTCATATAAAAATATCTTCATATATGAAATTGGAGAACAAAAATTAATAGAGAAACACATGGCATAGGGCATAGTTGGTCCAGACCGACTATAATTTTTTATTTTAGATTTTTTTTAATAACAAAATTTACTATTTATACACAATTCATACAGATGTAAATAAAAACAGTTGTCGATGGTCTATGCTGATACGGATTTTCATTATTGGACTGTAATCAGTTGAGAAATGAAACGGTTAACAAACTATAAAAATAGAAAAGCATTTCTGAAAGAAAAGTCATTTAATTTTACCTTTTTCTATACCGCAGAAACAAATAACACTCACTTATTGTGACATAAGACAATCAGCAACAACATATATTTCTTCAAAAATGTATAAAAGTTACTTTACATAACATTCCATCGCCAAATTTGGATAATGTGATAATGACCTACGACCTTTCTCAAATAAAATTTAGGCCCTTTTTACTGTAAACAATGTTTCAATGCCACATAAGCAAGATCTTCGTTAAAGTTAGAGGTTAAGAAGTCTTAAAAATAAAGACAACGATTTTAGACATTTGTCAGAAACTTTTAGTGCTAAAGATCTAAAATTGTAAATAAGTTATTTTCTTTCTTGACTAAGAAAGTCAATTTTAAATTAAATTATTGGCAAACTTTATAAGTGCGATCGTACTATTATAATAGTTCTAGCCACCAGTGCCCACTGATATACTAATCGTACGTATATGTATGATAAATTATCACTCATACGTCTAGGTTTAAATTGGCAGGGAGCACTAAGCAAGCATCTTAGAGCAAAATGAATGGCACAGTGCTCTTCTTTACAACACCTGTTAATTTTATCAGGTCCTGTAAAGAAAAGCGGTTGCTATTTTGCCCTACTAGGTGGTAACTTTTTAGGGATGCCAGATCGATAAACGTTAAATTCGACAGGGAACATTGAATCGCTTATATCTCGAAAGCTAAGCGACTTAGAGCAAAGCGGTCGCTCCTTATAACTAACTAATTATACATAAAAATTTTAAGTAAAGTATAAGATTTAATATAAAAACGTAAACTTGCGGTTGTTATGTTATATATTTTAAACATATATTGTTATGTTATATATATTAAATCATTTGCAAACAAGTAAGAAAATTATAATCGGTATAGGCCGACTATATGATACCACATACCATGTTTTTGACCCCCATCTCCTCGTCCAACCAATTGGATATAGAAAACAAGAAAGAGTGTTAAATTCGGCTGGACCGAATCTTTGATACCCTCCACATTTTTCATTTTCAATTTCCATTTTTTTTTATCATTAACCATTTTCAAATTTCCACTTTTCAATTTTCATCTTTCGTTTTTCATTTTTAGATTTTCATTTTTATTTCTCGTTTTCCATTTTCCATTTTTCTTTTTCATTGTTCGTTTTTAATTTTTAATTTTCATTTTTCATTTTCCATTTGCATTTTCCATTTACCATTCCCATTTTTAGTCTTTTATTTTTCATTTTTCATTTTCCATTTTTCATTTTTCATTTTTCATATCCCACTTTCCATTTTTCATTTTTAATTCTTAATTTTTCATTTCCATTTGCAATTTTTAATTTTAAATTTTTCATTTTCCATTCTTATTTTTTCATTTTCCTTTTTTAATTTTTCATTTTCCAGTTTTCACTTTCCATTTTCCATTTTTCGTTTTTCATTTTCCATTTTTCATTTTCCATTTTTCAATTTTAATTTTTCATTTTCCATTTTTCATATTTTATTTTTCATTTTTCATTTTCCATATTCTATTTTTCATTTTGCATTTTTCATTTTTCATTTTGCATTTTTCATTTTTCATTTTTCATTTTTCATTTTTCATTTTCCATTTTGCATTTTTCAATTCTCATTTTTCATTTTCCATGTTCCATTTCCCATTTCTCATTTTCCATTTTTAATTTCTAATTTTCCATTTTCCATTTTCCATTTTTAATTTTTCATTTTCCATTTTCATTTTACATTTTAAATTTTTCATTTTTCATTTTCATTTTCATTTTCATTTTCATTTTCATTTTCATTTTCATTTTCATTTTCATTTTCATTTTCATTTTCATTTTCATTTTCATTTTCATTTTCATTTTCATTTTCATTTTCATTTTCATTTTCATTTTCATTTTCATTTTCATTTTCATTTTCATTTTCATTTTCATTTTCATTTTCATTTTCATTTTCATTTTCATTTTCATTTTCATTTTCATTTTCATTTTCATTTTCATTTTCATTTTCATTTTCATTTTCATTTTCATTTTCATTTTCATTTTCATTTTCATTTTCATTTTCATTTTCATTTTCATTTTCATTTTCATTTTCATTTTCATTTTCATTTTCATTTTCATTTTCATTTTCATTTTCATTTTCATTTTCATTTTCATTTTCATTTTCATTTTCATTTTCATTTTCATTTTCATTTTCATTTTCATTTTCATTTTCATTTTCATTTTCATTTTCATTTACATTTTCATTTTCATTTTCATTTTCATTTTCATTTTCATTTTCATTTTCATTTTCATTTTCATTTTCATTTTCATTTTCATTTTCATTTTCATTTTCATTTTCATTTTCATTTTCATTTTCATTTTCATTTTCATTTTAATTTTCATTTTCATTTTCATTTTCATTTTCATTTTCATTTTCATTTTCATTTTCATTTTCATTTTCATTTTCATTTTCATTTTCATTTTCATTTTCATTTTCATTTTCATTTTCATTTTCATTTTAATTTTTCATTTTCATTTTCATTTTCATTTTCATTTTCATTTTCATTTTCATTTTCATTTTCATTTTCATTTTCATTTTCATTTTCATTTTCATTTTCATTTTCATTTTCATTTTAATTTTCATTTTCATTTTCCCTTTTTCTATTTCCATTTTCCATTTTTCATTTTTCAATTTCCACTTTCCATTTTCGATTTTTCATTTTTCATTTTCCATTTTTCATTTTCCATTTTCCATTTTTAATTTTTCAATTTTCACTTTTCATTTTCCATTTTTCAATTTTCAATTTTCATTTTCCATTTTTTCATTTTCCATTTTTCATTTTCCATTTTCCTTTTTCCATTTTCCATTTTTCATTTTCCATTTTCCATTTTTAATTTTTCAATTTTCATTTTTCATTTTCAATTTTCATTTTTCATTTCTCATTTTTCATTTTTCATTTTTAATTTTTCGATTTTCAATTTTTCATTTTTCATTTTCCATTTTCCATTTTTCATTTTCCATTTTCCATTTTTAATTTTTCTATTTTCATTTTTCATTTTCCATTTTTCAATTTTAAATTTTCATTTTTAATTTTCCATTTTTCATTTTCCATTTTTCATTTTCTATTTTTCATTTTTATTAATTTTTAATTTTTAATATGTAATTTTAATGATAAAAAAAATATGTGGTAAAACTTGCTTAGGCCAATATGACACGTGCTGTACTAATCTACACACAACTGCAATGACTTCAACAATATGCAGAATTACAACATATACAACATATCTTAAAAAAAACAACAAACACACTTAAAAATTTTATTTTTTCAAGAGTTTTTTCAAAATTTCATTCATAGCTCGTGAACTCTTGGACCGATTTTGACGATTTTAAATAGCAACTCCTTGATGTTAATAAACGATTTTATATAAAAACGAACGGTCTAGCTGAGATATTGATGGCGTGATCGTGATTTCCACAGACAGACGGACAGACGGTCATCGGTAAATCAACGTTCCTTGTTATAAGGATCAAGAAAATATATTTTTTTGGGGTCTCCGGAATTTATATCTATGCGTTACAAACGGAATGACAAACCTATATATACCCTCTGCCACTGAGGTGTGGAGGGTATAATAAGCATAAACCAAATTTTAGGGGCATTGTTATTAATTTTTTTGGCTGCAGATATGAAAAAGTTCATATCGGATGCTATAATTATATGTGGACTAGGTCGAAAAATTGACTAATCCTGACCATATTTGGTAAATTCGTTATATTTTGAAAGATAATATACAAACCAAATTTGAGGAAAATCTGTGCAATATTTTTGTTTTCTGATAGATTTAAGTGAAGTTCGGGAAGCAGCTCTATATGGGGCCTACGACTAAGAAATGTCCTTTAGGGATTATTCTTGGACTACTGATTAGCGGTTCTAATAAACACATACAAACCCAATTTGACTGAGATCTATACGATAATTTGGATCTTATGGAAATTTATGTCGATTTTGTAGGTGTCATTTGTATGGGAGCTAGGTTTGAACATGGGCCGCGTTTCACCAATTTCAATAGCATTCATCCTATGGCTGATGAAAACATATATACCAAATTTTATCAAAATATATTCATATTTGCGACCTTTAGTTTGATAAAAATGTTTACATGGACACATAAACGGACAGACGGATGGACGAATGGACAGACGGCTAAATCGACTCAGAAAGTGATTCCAAGTCGATCAGTATAATAAAAGATAGGTCTAGGTTAAATATTTTTGGTAGTTACTAACAGCAGCACAAGGTCATTATACCCAAACCACAGAGTGGTGTAGGGTATAAAAAAAGTTCTTCGAACCCTATTCAAATTTAATTTATCATTTAATGATCTTATGGCAGTGATAATTTATATGTCCTAATAATTATTTTCAATTCACATTAAATTCAGTAAACGTTCAATAGAAAAAACTTCTTTTATGTTATTTTTTCTCTGTGCATTCATAAAAGAATAATATGAACTGCAACCACCCCTGCATACAGCTGTAGTTAAATTTCCATGATTTATTCCATAATATTTTTAACAAATAGAAAAAAGTACAAACCATTAAAAAAAAAAGCTACCACAACCATCCTTCATTATAAACAAATAACTTCAAATCAGTTATTTTTTAGCTCTTTAATCTAACAGGTAGTGCTCAGCTGTAAAGTTTTCTAATGGACGGTGCATATCTGGTACCTTCCATATTTTTCGCACGCCTCGATATACAAGATTACTAACAAAATGTACTCTTTACAGCTCTAATAAATGCAAGTAGCTATTGTATAAAAAGACAAATTCCCTTGAAGGAATTACTTGTTTTTTTAAACTTTAAACAATGCAACAATGGCGAAAAGTCGAACTGAATTATAAAACAAAAATTTCTGTTGTCATTCCAATTACATTGAAGTTGATTAAGTCATAAAAACTGAACTCTATATGCTTTGCGAATGACGACACTGTATTTCTATTGCTGTATATCAAACTCTCTATTTCTAACTATTTTAGTATGGCTGGCATTAACATTTTTATGTCTTGGAAAATGCTATAAAAAAAGCATGCAAGAAGTACAAAATGTAACATTGGAGTGCAATACAGAGTTGTGTATATTTATATGTATATAAGTATATCTGAGTGGATTAATTTAAAAAATTTTCGAAATGTTCGAAAAAGCTGTTTAGCAATAAGAAATATAATGAGTAAAACAATTTTAATCCGTCGTTTTTAATTCCTAAACAGATTTCTATATTTTCGAAATCTGCTTCCTTCTTTTAATCTTAAATACATAATCACAAATTGAAAGGTTGTACATCCAAGTCGTGCACTAATAATGTGTGCTACTTTCTAAAAAATCTATTTCACTATTGAACACGTATACTTAAGTTGTACGTTCATTGCAAATTTGTTATAAAATAATATATGATTGTTATGAAAATGCTTTCAGCATGATTATATTATTACTACCCTGGCACTGCACTCTGGTACTTGAATAAAATTCCATAATAGTAACATTTATGGTTATTTATTGTATCCTTTAAAGATGACCAGATGCAAGATATTGCTAAGTATTCTAATATACTGCAGTGCAAAATGTTATAAAATAAATATAAAATGTAACAATTTTTCCATTGAATGAAATGTATTGAACTATTCAAGTTGACATATTTTAAATTTTAAATGGGAATATATCCGAAAAAAAAGTTTTTGTTAAAAATTTTAAGAAATACATATATCGAATTTTTGTAGAGAATATAAAAATTTTAGAAAATAAAATAGATAGTAATAAAGCCATTTTGAATGAAAACTGTTTCCGAAAAATAATTATAAACATCCTGACTTTTGGGTTTAGATTTCAACAGACAATCAGTGTCAGAATCCTTTGAAATTTTTATAGGAATCGAAAATGCCTTTTCAATGGAACAATAAATATTATAAGTATCAACATACACTTGTGAAAAAAGTTTTCGTACACCTAAATTAAAAATGTCAGAGCACAAAAAAATAGCAGAAAAGAAGTAATAAAATAAAAGTCGGTCTAGACCGATAATATGCTACCGTCTACCATGCATTTAGAGACCCTTTTCCTTTGGTCCAACTAATGGAATATAGAAAACTAGCAGTTTTCAGCCATCGAAATTCGAGTGCAAATTCTAGGAAATTTTATTTTTTCATTAATAAAGACCCTAAAAGTATGCTAATCAATTATAGCCAATTCACAAATTAACACAAAAAAAAATGCTTTTTTAATACAAACACATTAACAAATTTAATAAACACACACATAGCATTGTATAATTTTATGTATGCGTCAGTATTAACTTTAAATGCAATTTACTCAAAATAAGGGAAAAAATTTAAAAATATGTAAATCTGCAAAATGGCTAAAATGAAATACCTTTCAAATAATATACGTTTAGTCAAAATCGGCATACATCTGTAGAACAAAACATCGGTCACAAAAAATCGCCTAGCCTATTAATATTATAGATAGATAAGCGGTAAACAAATTTTAGTGGTATTGTTATAGAATTTGGACTAGCTCAAATACTGGACCGATCTTGACCATGTTTGCCAAAGACACTTTTTTTAAAACATACACAAACCAAATTTGACAACAATCTGTGCAATATTTTTGTTTTTTTGTTAGATTTAAGTGAAGATTGGGAAGCAGTTTCATATGGGAGCTATGGCTAAAAATTGTTCTACAGGTCTTGTTTTTAGACAACTAATTACCTAAGACCTAGATCGAATATTTTTGGCAGCTACAAACATAAGCATGAACTCACTATACCCTGACCACATAGTCGTATACACTAAAGTTTTAGCACTTTTTAAAGCCGTTTCCATATTTTGGGACATACCCTGGCACGATGATGACCGATTTGCTGACCTATTCGAAATAACGAAAACAATATTATCGTAATTTTACGTAGGAAAATGCTATATTTTGTGAATGATCGTGATTTCAATAGACAGACAGCAGAGTTAGGCAGAAGGACGGACAGATGGACGGACAGATGAACGTCGCTAAATCAACACAGACAGTGATTCTGTGCTGATCGGTATAATAAAATATTAATCAATTAGCTCAATTATTTTTGGTAGTTAGAAACATCAGTCCACAGTCATTGCATCCTGACATATTATTATAAAGGGCTTACTGAATTATTATTTTTCTAATAAATTAGTAATGTACTACTAGAGCCCGGCCATCGAAATTCGAGTGCAAATTCAAAAAAAAAAATTTTTTCCATTAAATTTTTTTCTTTCAATGTTTTTTATTTATTTAATCTATAAATCTGAGGTCACAAGTATTAACCGCCCAAGGCCGAGGCCACGCAATGAGCGGCAAAGCGGCAAGCGGCAGAGCGGTGAGCGGCATAGCGGCGAGTTTGAGCGGCAAGTGGCTTATTACTGAGCGTTATTTCTGAGCGGTTAGTTGTCAAAATGCCATTGTCAATGTTATTATTTATTATTTATATAAAAAGTTTTTAAAATAAAAGCAAAATATTTTTACTCTTTTATGATTTTTATTTCTGTATGACTACATTTCAACGTTTTTAACTTTTTATCGATTGAAAAACAACACAAAAATGGTTGTCGTTAAGATAACAACAACATCTGACTTTAACAATGTCGTTTAAAAATTTTACTGAATACCAAATTCGATAATTTTGTTTTCTTTTTCTAACGATTCGATTATCGTTAAAAAGAAGTAACCGAATCGCGCTACAGATTAACAAAACAAAGAAAAGCCATTACTTTTTTTTTGCAATTTTTATTCTTTGCCGCTCAGAAAACAACTAAAAAATAGAACAAGTTCTATTCCTGAGCGGCGCCGCTTAGACGCTCACAAATGCCGCTCACATGCCGCTCATTGTGTGGCCACTTCAGTAGTATTTCATATGTTTTAATTTTTTTCCGCTCATCGCTCTGCCGCTCGCCGCTCGCCGCTTTGCCGCTCATTGAGTGGCCTCGGCCTAAGTCGAATATCATGCTTTCGAGAAAAAATAACTTTTTATATAAATTTAATTTTGTTTCATTACGACTTAGGCCGAGGCCACACAATGAGCGGCAAAGCGGCGAGTTTGAGAGCCAAGTGGCTTATTACTGAGCGTGATTTCTGAGCGGATACTTATCAAAATGCCATTGTCAATGTTATTATTTATTATTTATATAAAAAGTTATTGTAATATTTCTACCTTTTTAACTTTCTATCGATTGAAAAACAATACAAAAATGGTTACCGTTAAGATACCAGCAACAGCTGACTTTAACAATAGCGAATATCCTTTAAAAATTTTACTTAATACCAAAATCGATAATTTTGTTGTTTTCTTTTTCTAACGATTCGATTATCGTTAAAAAGAAGTTACTGAATCGCGCTACAGATTGACAAAACAAAGAAAAGCCATTTTTTTTTTTGCCATTTTTATTCTTTGCGGCTCAGAAAACAACTAAAAATTAGAACATGTTCTATTCCTGAGCGGCGCCGCTTAGACGTTCAGAAATGCCGCTCACATGCCGCTCATTGTGTGGCCACTTCAGTAGTATTTCATATGTTTTAATTTCGCTCATCGATTTTCCGCTCGCCGCTTTGCCGCTCTTTGCGTGGCCTCGGCCTTAGGTCAGTATGTTTCTATTAATCACTTTTTAAAAAACAGTGTTACAGGAATGGGGATTTCACGCAGATATAAAGCGTTGTTAGTGGAATATGATAGCATACATAACTCAAATCGTTGTTAAAACGACTTACGCAGTTATCGCTTTTGACCACAGATATATATATATATATATGGGGGATTTCATGTCAAGTGCACCAACTTTTGAAACCGATATCTTCCGATCGGGATAAAATTTGCACCAAGGTTAGTCTTATTGGATAGTAGTTTAGACACAATTTTTCAAAAAGATCGATCCACATCTCTCTGAGTTAGAGGGGATCAAAATTTGACATTTTGGCCAAACAGGTGTTTTTTCTCAACCATGTAACTTATTACTATTGTTCCTAGAAAATTTTCTCCCAAAGAGTTTAGATAGCTATTTCTTCAGTATTTCGGAAAAAAATACTTTAAAAAAAAAAAATTTGTAGACTTTTTTTTTTGCTAAATTAAAGCATTTTTTGCCTTTTTTTTCAAAAAGGGCATTTTTTTTTTTCGCTTAGTGGGATGGGAGTGGGATATCTATCAAAAAAAATGTTTTGTAACTCAAGACAACGGTTTTTCAATTTTTCACAAATGCACTATTTTGAATTTTTTCCTATTTGTGTCTAAAACCTTACAAATAAAACTTATACTGAGATACTAGACAAACTAAACTTTCCGAAGGTATATAACATACCTAACTAAAATTTTATACCCTCGATACTGTAATACTCAGAATATGTTAACCTCAGGAAAAAATTGCTTTTTTTCTATAGAAATGTTGAAAAATTATTATTTTTTATTTATTTTTAATAATAATTAAATTAATGTATAATAATAATAATAATAATATTAAAAATAAAAAGATAAATAATTTATTAAAATTTAATCTTAATTGCATTAGATCCATTTATATCATAACTATTTTTATACTTAATTTATTGTAGCTTATGAAGTATTTAAGTCTTGTAAATTTTTAAATACCCAGTCTTTCATCCAGCTTTTTTGTCACCTTTATTTACTGCGTTTTTTGTCAATCCTTTCTTGGCGTTACTAGGTTCAGATGTTGATTTCGCTGCTGGTTTAGTTGTTGTCTTTGGAAAGAAATCGCATTGAATAGAGGCAGAAAACTTTTTCAACTTGGGTCTTCCATGGACAAGCGGTATAAAAGCATGGTATTGAGCGGTGCCATCGATTGCTACCGCAGCATCGAATCTGCTCTTCAGTGTTTTCAATGTTTCCTGATGATCCTCTTTGCTACTAAAAACTATTTTAGTTTCTTTACAATAACTCTTTGCCCAATGGAATAAAGCAGTCGCATCTAAGATGTGATCTTGATGAGAGCACTGGAGGCTATACTTCGCTGCATTTCTTTTATGGTTTGCTCCAATACCATCACATGCTCCTTTACCATGAGCAGTAGGATGAAAATGCCACTCAGCTGGCATTCCAAAATCTTTTTCATGGGCCATAAGATTTTCCAAGCTACTTTTGTTTCTAAAATGTTGACGAGCTCCGTCCGAAACGTAGTATACTTCCTTACTGTAAATTTAGATTTTAGAAATTTTAGCATTCTCTTCTGGTACTCATAAACTGCAACGGTATCATGTTTTAAATCGTCGGATATGATTGCCATACTTTTGTGTTCCAATTTTTCATCTTTCATGTAGTAAATAACTACTGCGAATATAGTTGCTTGGTCGTTATTGAAGTGGAATGCTTGTATGGTATCCTGAAGAATATATTTATAGTTTTCTGCGAAATCATATGAAATAACGAATTCACCAGACTTCAAATGCATCTTCAAATCCTTGAAGAATTACCATTGCTCTTCGACTAAAAGTCATGGTTTCTCAAGTTTAGCAATCCTGTACACATTTCTTCCACAAAATCATCGACATTTAAAATGATTGTTTTCAATGTGCATCTGTCAGTCTGAATCCAAGAATCAAATTTGACCTCCTCTAAATATTCTCGATCTAAAGAGTTGATTAAATTTTCTTTGATGAATGTGGTTTTCGGGCAATTGGTACATTCACCTAAGTGGCAAGAAGTTGTTGCATTAGGACACATAGTCAATTTAAGGCAATCGCGGTAATCGTGTAAATCTTCTGCCGAATCATCTGTTAAATGCTTTAAGTTGATTTCCTTCAACATCAGTTTAACATTGTCATGGTAAATGCAAACGCATACTGTGTGAGTTCCGCTGCTTTCTGCCAAAACGCAATGTTTTGGCCTCATTTGGGTTAATTTCGTGAAGCCAATTCTAATATCCTCGTGTTCAGATTGAAATGTTGTAAATAACTCTTTCAGGTTACAGATAACCATTCCCCTCTGTTATGTTATGAAGGTATGTTACATACCTTCGGAAAGTTTAGTTTGTCTAGTTTCTCAGTATAAGTTGTATTTTTAAGGTTTTAGACACAAATCGGAATAAATTCAAAATAGTGCATTTGTGAAAAATTGAAAAACCGTTGTCTTGAGTTACAAAACATTTTTTTTGATAGATATCTCACTCCCATCCCACTAAGCGACCAAAAAGCTCTTAAAGGAAAAATCCTAAGCTTTCTTATGAAAAAATAAAAAAAATAAAAAAATGCCCTTTTTGAAAAAAGGCAAAAAATGCTTTAATTTAGCAAAAAAAGAAATCTACAAATTTTTTTTTTTTTTAAGTATTTTTTTCCGAAATACTGAAGAAAGAGCTATCTAAGCTATTTGGGAGAAAATTTTCTAGGAACAATAGGTAATAAGTTACATGGATGAGAAGAAACACCTGTTTGGCCAAAATGTCAAATTTTGATCCCCTCTAACTCAGAGAGATCTAGACCGATCTTTTTGAAAAATTGTGTTTAAACTACTATCCAATAGGACTAACCTTGGTGCAAATTTCATCCCAATCGGAAGACATCGGTTTCAAAAGTTGGTGCACTTGACATGAAATCCCCCATATACAAAATTTATGAATATTCAAATTAAATTCATTAAATTGTGAATTTTTAAATAAAGTTTATTAAATTTCATTATAAATATTTAATGAACACATAAAAGATATATAACTGGGTTTGTAAATTAACAATTTTATAAGAGCCTAAAGGTGTGCTATTCAATTTTAGCCAATTTACAATTCAACACAAATCTTATAAACACATACGCTGCATTGTATAGTTTTCTATTTGAAGCTTAAATATGATGTATCGGAAGATCTTCGTTATATCGTTGACAGTGGTAATATTGCTTTTTTGACTTCATTGGACTTTTGACTCAGTGGACCATGATATTCTTGTTAAAAAGCTTAAACATATTTTTGGTTATTCTGAAACCTCCTCTAAATTGATTAGCTCTTACCTTCGGAATAGAGAGCAAGTAGTTGTCTCTAAAGACAAGTCATCTACCTCTGCGTCTTTAAGTAGAGGTGTTCCGCAGGGGTCTATACTTGGCCCTCTTTTGTTTTCTATTTACATAAATGATCTGCGTAATTAATTCATGCCAAATGCACATGTACGCTGACGACGCACAGTGGTCAATTTCGCGAGATAGCGGTCAAAACTATATAACTTTTGACCGGATTGGTATTTTTTTACGCAATTTGTTTTGTTCAATAGGAGGGACTTTAAGCTTCAATTTGCGTGTTCAAACGTAAAAATCGACTGATAGTAACGTAAGTAATTTGGAGTTAAAAATGCATTTTAATTTTTTGTTGAGTTTCCATGTAAAAGTTGAATATTTTGACATTTTAAATAGGTATTTTTTTTTATAATTTCTTATTTTCTTCAATCGTATTTTACAACCAATACTTATTTATTATTCCTAAACTTAATTTTGGTCAGAAAATGCCAACATTTGGCCCCTGACATTTATTTAGTCTCAATATTCGCAGGGGCCAAAGGTTGGTTTTTTTTGGAAGAAAGCTAATTCTTGTGAGGATTAAACTGAAAAATAACACTGAAATTTCCAACAATATCAATACCATTTGGATATGTTATTTACAGAACACAACATCGATAAAATTTTAAGTAAACTTTTACTATTGATTTAAAGTGCACATATATTTTATTTAAATGTATTAATAAAAATTTATACTAAAATTAGAAAAAAATTATAATCTTTAAACTAGTATTAATTAAACAATATTAGTAAAAATTTCTTCCAAATAGCTTTGATTTTCATTTTGCAGTAGTTGTTTAGCTTCTTCATCTAACTCTAATGAGGTTGATTTCCATTTTTGTCGAATACTGGACATATATGGGTCTGATGTGCACAACAAAATATTAATAAGATCTTCATTAGTACAATATCTGGAAATTTTTCTTGTATTGTGCTCGCGAAAGAATCTGTAGTCTTTGTTCCTTTTTTCTTGGGCTTCTTCTGAGAGCTCTCCAATTGGAAGCATATTGTGCTGAATTATTTGTTCCCCATGGAACAAAATTTTGTGAACTGTGGTTGGCATATGTCTCCAAGAATATTTTTGGTTATAAAGGGTTGCTGTCTCATTAGCATACTGATCAAATTTTTTTGCATCTCTCTTTTTGCTATATGCTATAACTTGTAATATGATTTGGAATCGTCTTATTAAATCATAATCTACTCCAGTTATAGAAGCTGCAGTTTCTGGATCGGAAAAAAATCTCCTTGCTGTGTTTCCATCATTAGAATTTCCTTCTCCTTGCTTTGGCTGGTCAATTATAAGGCCTATCTCACGGTATTTTTCTTGAATATCTTTTTTTTTTGCTTTCTTTTTTCCAAATTTTCTTTGTTGTTTCTCACTGTTTCGCCTAACGGGCCAAATTCCAAATCGTATCCCAATTTAAGAATATGCTCCATAAACCGAATTCTAGCATGAAGAGGTGATATTCCAAATTCATATGCTTCATTAAAACTATCGTCTTGTGTTGGTGGTTGGCTCAATTGACTTGATGTTTTTTGGCATATGGTGCAGCTTGACGATGACTTTGTTTTGGTTAAAGCTTGTGCAACTTTTCCATCAATCATTGTGAGACACATTTTAAAATTTACTTCAATGTCTTGGTCATCAAATTTAAATGTTACTGGTTGAAGTTCTTTAATTTGATCATTTATTTTTCGAACTTCTTCATCTATGACATCTTGAGTCTCCTTTTTGTAAGCAAACTTTATTGGTCTACAAAATTTTGTTGACGAGGGAATTTCATTCTTCCATACATCTATCTCTGCAGCTCTACTAGTTGACGGCTCTGAACCAATATAAGTTTTTGTTAAACGTAATGGAACGAGAGAAATCATGAATAAATTGGCATCTGATGAATTTTCCGCATTACATTGTTTGTATTGTTTCTGGCCGGAGGACCCATCACATCCCCATTTAGAAATTAAAGTCATGCTGCAATTTTTAAACTTCTTTAAATAGTCAGCATCAAATGTCTTTAATAATCGTTCTGCAGTGTGTTCATGAAGATCCTGCAATTTTATTTCTGCTGAACTTGAAGTTACACTAATAGCAGTTGGTGAAGGTAAGCAATCTTTTTTGGCAGAAACTATATCTCGATATGATGGAAAAATTCCACAATTTTTTTCATTGGTTCGCTTCCGCAATTCTGTATATTGGTTTTTAGTCATTTTCAAATCCAAAAATAGTGCAAATGTTTCTTCTGGAGTAAATTTATTTTCTTCAGTTGGTGTCGGCATACTTTCTAAAATCCTTTTTGTGCGTCTGGGGCTTGCTTCCACTATTTTTTCAATGATAGCAATTTAACCCTTTTTAGTTTTCGATGGTTGAATTTGATGCAGAAATGAATCCTTTATGATGCTAAAGAAACTTCTTCATTGATATGTTTAAGCTTGCGTCTTCGTGATCTTTCACTACAATTATCAATTGGCTTTGCTGGTCGACCACCTTTTCCAGTTTCCGTGGTAGTTACTGATGGCTTTTTAAAAATAAGTTTATTTCTTAGCCATTCTTGGTTGCGTGAGTAAAACAATTTCTTGTTTCTGGAACATTGATTGTACCGTTTTCTTAAAGTAATTAAAAAGTTTTTTATTTTTAAGTTATGAATTTTAATTTCTTGTTTGTCGCATATTTTGAAGAATGGATTATTCATTATATGTAAAATAATGTCGTTTTCATCTTTCCGTTCAAAATATATATCAGATAGAACACTATAACTGAATTTAGCCATTGTTTAAACAATAATGAAGAAAAAAATGAATGCATGGATTAATATACTATTGCTCGAAGTTTCAACATGATCTTTTTTACCTCTTTGAAACATAATATAACAGGTAGTTGGCTTTACCAGTTATTTCCATTGGTTTTAAATTTATTTGCAATTTTCACGTATTTAAGTTGTGTAATATTAGATGGCAATAAAATCTTTTTTACCTCTTCCAAATGAATTGCCAGATACCACATAATTTGAGAGTTCTATTGTCATTTTTGTCAAAATTTTGATACACCCTTCTATGTGGACTAGGTCCAAATATGGGCCAACTTCTCCTAATTTCAACAGAACTCTTGTACAAAATTTCATCAAAATATATGCATAATAGCCACTTTCACATACAAATAACTTCTCAAAAAATATGACGTGCATTTGTACCGAATATCTTACCTTGGATCAGAAAAATTGCTGTAGCTCAAAAAGTGCAGTCCCGATGCATGGACATGTGTATATAGGAATGTAGGGGAGAGTCAGGACTACAAAATAGTAAATTTGTGTTTTGACTCAGCTTGACTCACAGGAGTTGTGCTCTATGACGTAGGAATTTCCGAGAAATTTGACCTTTTTTAAAAAAAAAATTTAAATTGTTCTGAAAACAGCAGAGCCTCAGTTTTTTTACCAGTAATAGGAAATAAGTTAAGTTACAATACAAAATTTATTTCGTCTAAAAATCTTGAAAAACAAAAAAGTTATGATCATTTAAACTTTAAAAATTAACTAAAAATATCATAAATTTACTAAATTCTGAAAAAGCCCATTTTGGACCACCCTGTTCTCCGTGAAATAGTTGAAATAGAGTTCTAATTTTTTGGCTCCCGAGGTTTACTACTGTCTACTTTCATAAGAGTCTAATAACTTTAAAATCGGAGAACAAAAACCAAAAGGAGTTTTGGCCGCTATCTCAAAATATTGACCACAGTGCGACGTTCAGTTATACACATCACGTAACGTACGAGATGTGGAAAATTGTGTACAGAACCTGAATACTGAACTGAACCACTTATTTGAATGGGCTAGGTTGAATTGTCTTACCTTAAATCCGAAAAAATCTCAGTGCCTTGTTATTTTTAATGGAGTGGATATCACCTACGTTGCGAATGCTAAAAACCTTGGAATAATTTTCAATAATACCCTAACGTGGAATGATCAAATTAACAAAGCTTCTGGAAAAATGTATTGTATTCTCCGTAGTCTTTGGTCTTCTCAGTACTTCACACCGCAGAAAATTAGATTTGTTCTTGCAAAATCGTTTATCTTACCTACGCTTTTATATGGTTGTGAATTGTTGTCAGGTTGTGATAGTGCAGACATGGGTAAACTTACACGCGTCTTTAAAAGTGTAGTTAGATATGTTTACGGTTTACGCAAATATGATAGTATCTCCGCTTTTCTAAATAAAATTTATGGCATTTCAGTTGAAGACTATCTTAAATTTATAACTTTACTTACGGTTCATAAAATTATTTTCACTAAAGAACCCGTTTACCTTTTCGAGCGATTACTATTTACAAGATCTAACCGTAATAACTGTCTTGTACCAATATTGTACAATAGACTTATATCCGAAAGACACTTTTTTGTAAATGGCATACGTTTTTGGAACTCGTTACATACTTTAAATAATCATCTTCACAAAATATCAAATACAACATCATTTAAGAAAGAACTATTTAAACTTTTTCTCAATTGATTTCTAATACTTCATCTTAATTTCTTTAGTTAATTTAATTTTAGTTAATTTTATTTTTACACTTTATTTTTACATTATTATTTTATTTTTTATATATTTTATATTATATTTTATTTTATATTATTCTTCTAATTTTAATTATAAATTAAACTTACACACATTCTTCTTATTGAAAATTAATTTGTTATGACCAATGTTGTTTTATAAGATTTTAAATCTTGTTACATTAGGATTTTCATTAATAAAAATTAATAACAATTAAAAATTAAAAAAAAAAGAAAAAGAAAAATTAAATATGCTTTTTATGTATGTGTTAGTATCAATTTTAAATGAAAGATTCCAAAAAAAAAAAATGTACCAGATGCTGCAAGGCTGTAAATGTGGAGTACATCTGCAAAGAAATGCCTTTCAAATGGTATATTTTTTGTCACAATTTGTTGGAAATTGAAGATCTAAAATGTGTCACAAGATATCGCCTTGCCTATTAATGTAATAGATTTATTAGGCTTTTTTTTATTTTTTTAACGCCTTTAAATAATTTTATGCAGTTAGAAAACTTAACAAAAGGAAAAAATGTTATAAAAAAGTATTGGTGCAGTTCATATATTAATACCAAAAAAATAATTTACATTAAATATTGCTTAAGTAACCCACCCATCTAAGCAGACGCTTTTTAACATTTCCTTTGATGGAAAAGATTTGCCAATTGGGCAAATCTTTGCCAAGGCCCAATTTGATATACTATAGAGCAGCGGTTACCAACATATGGTACGCGTACCACTAGGGGGTACGCGAAACTGCCTGCGGGGGTACGCGAATTTTTAGTTATTTTTTCGGACCTTTTTTAATTTTGTTAAGTAATAATATTTTTTTTTGTTATTTTTTTTTAATTATGAATATACATTTACTTATCAAAATATTTATTGTAACTTAAAGAAAAAATTATGTTATTTAAGTTTACTGTAATTATATTTTTTGGGATCCTAACATTATGCTACACTTTTTTTCAATATTTTTTACTAAGGGGTTAGTTACAATTAGGTCGGCAAACGATAACCGCACACTGTTGCTGTTAAACATGAATGACATGTTGTCGCTATAAATTGCTGGCCCAATTGTGTTTAATTTCTTCTGCGCAACAATATTTGGCTTCGATTTTGTATATTATCCTTAAAATATGTTAACTTTTTAATATCATCTTCAAATTTAATCGTTATATTTTTAAAATAAAGGCTACTATGTTTCTTTGGAATTGTGTGTCTAAAATTTACATTTCTAACAAAAAGTATTCATTTTTGTTATTTGATTACATTCTTTAAACAAGTGCGGTCGTTTAAATTTTTTTAATGGATAAGTGGTTAATAAAAAAAAATACAGAATCAAATGAAGAATGCATTGATTCCAATGATCCTCAGACTAGCCATACCACAAAAAAGCAATCTAACAGATCGGAATCTCCACCAATCAGCGCTCCAAAAAAATTCAAGGCTACACGAAAATATAATGAGGACTATATAAAATATGGATTTAGTGTTTTGGCTGAAGAAAGTTGTGATGAACGCCCCCAGTGTGTTATATGTCATGAGGTTCTATCTAATCACTCCATGAAACCATCGTTATTAAAAAGACATATTACGACTAAGCATTCTAGTTTGGAAAATAACCCAGTAGCCTTTTTTGAGCAAAAAAAACGTGAAATGGGAACCAGCCAAACAACACTGTCTACATTCTGTGGAACTACCAAAAAGGCTGTAGAGGCATCGTTTTTAGTGTCTTACCAAATTGCGAAGTGCGGTAAACCACATACCATAGGAGAGGAGTTAATTTTTCCAGCTACAAAAGCAATCGTCAAATGTATGTTAGGAGAAGATCAAGCCAAAAAATTGGATACGGTGTCTCTTTCAAATAAAACAGTGGGTCGCAGAATTAATGCCATGTCTTTAAATGTAAAAGAACTGTTAATAAACCAAGTTAAACAAAGTGATTTTTTTTTCCCTTCAAATTGATGAAAGCACAGATATAGCTCATTGTGCACAATTACTTGTGTTTATTCGATATATTTTTGATTCGGAGTTAAAAGAAGATTTTTTATTTTGTGAAGAGCTACCAACTCGTACGACATCAGATGAAATATTTAAAAAGTTAAATGATTTTATGATGGAAAATACGCTAGACTGGAAGCGATGTGTTGGTTTATGTACAGACGGTGCTCGTGCTATGACAGGCAAATACAATGGGGTAATCACAAAAGTGAAGGCTGTTTCTCCCGATTGTAAATTTACCCACTGTGTTATACACCGGGAAGCATTAGTTTGTAAAAGAATTCCTGATGACTTGAAAGAAGTGCTTAATGATGCTGTCAAGGTAGTTAATTTTATTAAATCTAGATCCCTTAACTCTCGCTTGTTTTGTCTGCTGTGTGCCGATATGGATAGTGCACACACCAGTCTACTTTTAAACACTGAAGTAAGATGGCTGTCAAGAGGAAAAATGTTAAATCGTTTGATAGAACTAAGAACAGAAGTAGAAATATTTTTAAATGAAACAAAATTTGAGTTGCACAAACGATTTTTGGATGATATTTGGTTACAACAATTACCATATCTTGCGGATATTTTTACCCGATTAAATGATTTAAACCTGAGTTTACAAGGTCCATCAAAAACACCGTTTATTGTAGAGGGAAAAATAAATGCTATGAAGAAGAAGTTGAAACTAATAGTGGATACTGTAGCTCAAAATAATTATCAGTCCTTGCCAAACTTAGAAACATTTTTAATAGAAAAACAAATTCAAGACTCATGTCAAATTAACACTTCAATTGTAAAACATTGCAATATGTTAATTAGCAGTTTCGATCAATATTTTAATGAAGAATATGGCGAATACTTATGGATTAAAAACCCATTTCTACAACAACAACAGTCTACAATGTGCCTTAAAGGCCAAGAGGCATTAATTGAGCTCTCTTGCGATCCTACGCAGAAAATGGCTTTCCAAAATACGGACCTATACTCTTTCTGGATAAAACAGAAACGTGAATATAATTCGTTATACAACGAAGCTATGAAATTATTATTACCATTTACATCCACATATTTGTGTGAAGCTGGATTTTCATCTATGGTATCAATAAAAACAAAATTTAGAAATAAATTGAATTTGGAACCTAATATGAGACTAAAATTAAGCAAAATTGAGCCAAATATTGATATTCTTTTATCACAGGTTCAATGCCAAATATCGCACTAAAAACTAAACTCATGTAATTGTTATTAATAGTTAAGTTTTTGTTACCCCTAAGTTTTTATATTTTTATGAATTTAATGTATGAAATATAAATAAACCTTACAATGTTATTTTTTTCTTAGCTTCTTAGGGATATTAAAAAAAATCCATTTTACTATTATAAACGTTTAAGTTTTTGTTCGCTTTGAATTTTTTTATATTGTTTTTTTTATAAACTTTAAGTTTCATATACAAGTAAAAGTAATACAATTAATTAAACTTTACAATATAATTTGTTTTAATTTTCTAACCATATTTAAATATGAAGTTTTTTGACAAAAACTAAAAAACTCGTTAGGGGGTACGAGGCTGCCAAAATTCAAAAGTAGGGGTACGCGAGCCAAAAAGGTTGGAAAGGTCTGCTATAGAGAACACACATCATGTTTAAGTCGCTGGCAAAACATTTTCTTTATTTAATGCAGTCCACTTTTTCGTTTAATACCGAAAATGTAACAATTGTTTTCATCTGAAAATAAAACATGTTCCCAAAATTCTGGAGCCTACTTACTCAATAGCAAAGTTTTTTATTGCCAACATTTTTTTCTATTGATTTCGAAAAAGAAAGGCTTTCTACATGTTACAAGACCATGATAATCGACATTTTTTAAAATATTTTTTGAACAGTATCTTTATTGATAAGTGGGATTTGTAGGAGTATAAAATTGCCGAACAAATACAGAACTTGGGCTTTGACATCAGGACAATACTAACACACATATTTTGAAAGTCACTGACAATTAGAGGAAGTGTGCTTTGTTGCTGACAAACGAGGAAAGGGAGCGTGATGTAATATTTTCAAATACAGACAGACAGCTATTATATGTTTCGAAACGAAAACGCGGACGTCAACTAATATATAATTTAAGCCTTTTTCTATTTGTATCTAATTATAATTTAAGATATCAAATTAAATAATGAATCAAAAAAAAAAAAATTTATATGAAATTTGTATAAAAATAATCGCAAACGTTTTTCATACTTTATCAAAAAAACAAAAAAACAGAAATTTAGCCGAAAGACCTACAGATATCTTTGCCGTAGGATTATTTGATGTTAAACTAATGTGAGAATCACTAATTCTATGATTCTCATTTACTGACGCCAAAAATATTACTTTTCGTGCTCAGTTAGTTTGGAGGGTTTTGAACAGGTGCATTTGAATGACGTACTTTACTGGATAGTGGCTTCTGCCTTCGATCCGAGCTATTTCACGAAAAGATTTACTATCATTTCTAGGTTTTAGGATAATTTTTTTCTCGTCATTACTGATTTCTTTAATTTTGTGCCTCATCTCAAAATATAGTTTCCAAAAGAAAAATAATTATATCAAATACACTTATTGAAACAAGTGTGTCTTCTACTAAAATAATATCGATGTATCAGCTTTATACGTTATTAAATAATTCATGGCATTCGCCTTATTGCAAATGTACGAATACCCTTTTGATACTTGTTGTTTCGATACTGCGTTTTTTGCATTGTAAACAAAAAAAAATTTAAACAGAAATGTTACATAAGTATTTTAAAGTAACAAGGAAAATTCCGAATATGTTAGTGTTAAAAAGTTTAATGTTGAAACTATTTATAATTTTCATCTTCAAGTGAACGGATACTTTTTCTAGCAACTGTATTTTAAACTATAATATATAGAAAAAAACAACACAGGTTAACTAGATACATTGTTGAAGTGTACCGTAAATAACCATCATTATATTACTTGACTAACCAACATGTCTTGGCATAATGTACCACAAAATGAAAATATGCTATGGTAAGATAAATAGTTAAAAGCACGTGACCTTATTTGCCCGTATATGAATGCTAATCGTAAGACAGTATTTTCCAATATTAGTATTAGGTATAAAATAATCTCTAGGTTGGTTAAATTTAAGAGGACTCAAATTAAAGGGACCCAAATTATAATATTATTATACCCTATACCACAACATTTGTAATATTAAAAATATTTGACCTAGACCCATTATAATACCGATCGACTCAGAACCACTTTCTGAGCCGATATAGCTTTGTTGGTCCGCCCGCCCGTGTGTGTCCATGTAAATATTTTACATAATTTACAAGTCGCAAATATGAATATATTTTCTAGAGTATTAGCATATAAACTTCTAACGGTCATATGATGAATGCTATTGAAAAATAAGTAACCTTACCAAATATGGTCAGAATCGATCCATTTTACGACCTAGTCTCCATATAAATGTAGCATGCGATATAAACTTTTCCATATGTGAAAGTAAAGCGAATAAATAACAATTCCCCTCAAATTAGGTTTATGCTTATTTTATATATCAAATTAGTTGGATGTAAGAGATAGGGTCTCTAAAAGTATGGCGTAGGGTATCGTACAGTCGCTACCAAAACTAGCACTTAAAATTTGTAATGAATCTTTTATACAAATAATTGAATCTTAATTCAATTAAATAGAATTCTATATCACTATTCTAAGTTATTTTCTTTTCATGCAATTCAGTGTTCTGTCAAAATTACAGATTTAAAAATCAAAAATCAGCTTTTTACAAGCTACAATTTTTGTATCTTGGTTCTCCAAAAGAATTGTTTTTATAATAAAACTGTCTGCAACAACTATTCTAGAACATATTTCTGCATTTTATGTATATTATTTTTATTAATCTTTTCAAAATATTTACAATATATAAGCCCGCTATAAATCGGGTACACTCTTGGGTCAGATGTCCCATTGTATAACCTTTTGGTTTGAAAGATAGAAATAAGAAGATAGAGAAAAAGAAAGAAAATTACATAAAGCAATGTACACCTAAAAAAATTGCGGTTCTTTTTGAATAAGCAACAAAAATCTGTATTGTACAAAAACTCTACAGAAAAAATTTACAGAACATAAAGAACCACAAATAACGTGTTTTTGCTTAGAATTTTGTTTTTGTTTTTTTTTTTGTCGATATTCTAGTTATTATTGTCCACAAAGCTTTTGGTTTTTTATTAGAGATGAACACGTGAACAAAATCTAACTCACCTAATTAATATTCATATGTGATATTTTTGTGAAACACTCGCAATTTCGTGATTAAAAATATAGAAAACGCAGTGATTATACCCTATACGACAGTGTGGTTTGGGTATAATGACTTTGTGCTGCTGTTTGTAACTACCAAAAATATTTGACCAATACCCATCTTTTATTATACCGATCGACCCAGAATAAATTTCTGAATTGATTTAGCGATGTCCGTCCGTCCGTTTGTGTGTCCATGTAAACATTGTAATCAAACTGCAGGTCGCAAATAAGAATATATTTTGATTAAATTTGGTATGTAAGCTTTTATCAGCCACAGGATGAACGCTATTAAAATTGGTGAAATTCGGCTCATGTTGAGACCTAGTCCCCATACAAATGACCCCTATGAAATCGACATAAATTGCCATAAGATCTAAATTATCATATAGATCTCAGTCCAATTGGGTTTGTATGTGTTTATTATATCCACTAATCAGTAGTCCAAATTAATTCGTATACGACAATTCTTAGTCATAGGCCCCATATAGAGCTGCTTCCCGATCTTCACTTAAATTTTTCAATCTATCAAAAAACAAAAACTTGGTTTGTATATATTTTTTCAAAATATAAGTGACTTTACCCAATATGGTCAGGATAGGTCCATTTCGACCAAATCCCCATATAGATATAGCACCCGATATGAAATTTTTCATATCTGCAGCCAAAGAAATTAAAACAATCCCACTCAAATTTAGTTTATTCTTATTTTCTATATCAAATTAGTTGGACGGAAGAGATAGGGTCTCAAAACCATGGTATAAGGTATCGTTGTTTTAATTAGTTTTGTTGTACGTTTAACATATTTGAAATTGATTTTAGCTTTTACGGCTGTTAATGAAAAACAAAAATCGAACTTTAAATAATGTAAATATATCGCACCTTAAATTCAAAATAGTTACAACTTAAAATTTTCAAATTTTCAGGAGAGGAAAAAAACTGTTTATGTAAAAATTACTGTGTTATTTAAAAAAAATGTATTTTCGTTATGGAAAATGTCCATTTTGAAGAGGCCTTTCCTATATATTTTTTTTTTTTAATTTATATTGTCTTTGTGGAAATTAAATATAATATGACTCTCTGACTGAACTTTTTGCATTTGACTAGTGATATTATCTCAAGTTGTGCCCCAGATATAACAACATTTTCCTGTTAAATAAGACAGTTATGAGAAATAAATTTTTGAAGTAGATAGAAATGTGTTCTGTGAATTAATTTAAGGAAAAAAATCAATTTTGGAAAATTTTCTGTTGTGACTCTTTTGCATTTAAGGTGCGATATGTTTATTTTTAGTATTATAAACTTTTATTAGTACATTAATTATACCCACATTTTCACTTCGAAAATTATGAACCCTGTGATTTTACATACATTGAAAATTATCTATTTATAAAATAAAAACATTTTTAATTTACTGCTTCCTTGAATTAATCGTCATTTTGCCTATCGTCCAACCCGCTGTAGGTTGCCTTGATGGAAAGTAATTAAACCCTATACCGCTATGTGATGAGGGTGTAATGAGTTTTTGTTGATGTTTTTAACTACCAAAATAATTTTACCACCTCTTATTATATCGATCGACATAGAATCACTTACTTAGCTTAATTATCAATGTCCGTCCGTAAGTCTGTCTGTCCATGTGTGTGTCCATGTAATCCTTGTAATCAAACTGCAGGTTACAGCTGTGAATATATTTAGTATATAATCTTAAATCGGTGCATGTTCAGACCTAGCCCCCATACAAATAACCCCTATCAGACCGACTATAATCGAGAACTTAATTATTATAAGTTTTATGAAGAATTCCTTAAGTCATAATTATTGCAAAGCAATTTTTATGTTTTTTCTTAATTTATAACAATAATTTTCCTGAAATCATAATAGCTATGGATAAGAAAAAAATATTTCTTACTGATAACTATTATTTTTTTTTAATAAATATTTAAGAATTGTCTTTTAATAGAAATAAATTAAAAAAATTCGCATAATAATTACGCTGTAATAATTATTTTTAAAAATTTTATAAAAATATTTCTTCATTTTTGGTGCACTTAACTGTGTTTTGACTTTGTTTAAACAAATTTAACTTAACTAGCTATTTCTGAAGGAACCGGAGATTTAAAAAACATGCAGCATTTATAATGTTATTGTCAAATTGCTGCTGCTCTCGATTTTCAGTGAACGTATGGGGTAGTTCAAACAAAACTGAATTTTGAGATTTTATCATTACTTTTAAAGTCAGCCAATTCTTTTTGTTGATATATTGTTATTGTTGTTCTTCGACGCACTTCTTTTTAGACATAGTACCTTCTTGTTCCACTTCATTCTTATTTAGGTCATAATGAGATATTACCATATGTGACCTGCTCCACGAAAAGGGATCTCTGCCCCGAAAATAAGTTATTGAGAAAAACGCGTTTAAAAAAAGCGCTTCGTTTTTCCGTGTTTTGCGCATGGTTATGCAACTCTTCATTCAACCTGATCATCTGGAGATGTATTTCGACTCTCTGGTACTTTGTACGATGTTCACTATGCAGTGTTGCCTCTCAGAAAAATATTTCTAACAGAGATGAAAAAATATTTCTAACGGAGATGAAAATAGCAAAAAGAAACTTGAAGGACTTCCTAAAAAAAAATCAAACAATGGTGAAAAGCAGCAAAATACAGAAGAACCACCAAAAAAGCGTGTTAGGAGTAGAAAGAGTAAAATTTTGATATTTTTGTAATTTTGTACCTTTGATATTGAACTTTTTTTAAATTTCAAATAAAGGGTGATTTTTTAAGAGCTATAGGAAAGTTTTCCAAAAAAAACACATAAAATTCAAAAAAATGCATGAAATCTTTATTTGAATTGATAGTACGGTCCATATAATTTAATGTTTGAAGATTATTTCATGCAAATGTTGACCGTGACTGCGCCTCAAATGGTCCATCCGCTTAGTCCAATTTTGGCATACTCTTTCCAACATTTCGGCCGGTATCTCACGAATAAATGCTTCAATGTTGTCTTCTAATGCGTCAATTGAAGCGGGATTGTCTGTATAGACATGAGCTTTAACGTAGCCCCACAAAAAATAGTCTAAAGGTGTTAAATCGCACGATCTAGGCGGCCAATTGGCCGGTCCCGAACGTGAAATAAAATGTTCACCGAACTCGCCTCTCAATAAGTCCATTGTTGCGCGTGCTGTGTGGCATGTCGCACCGTCTTGTTGAATCCGCATGTCATGCAAGTCGAGCTCTTGCATTTTGGGCAAAAAAAAGTTGGATATCATCTCTCGGTAGCGCTCACCATTCACAGTTACGTTACGATTCGCATAATCTTTGAAGAAGTACGGTCCAATGATGCCACCAGCCCATAAACCGCACCAAACTGTGACTTTTTCTGAATGCATTGGTAGCTCTTCCAATGCTTCTGGCTGATATTCACTCCAAAATCGACAATTCTGCTTATTTACGTACCCATTGAGCCAAAGATGTGCTTCGTCGCTGAACACAATTTTTCGGTAAAAAAAAGTGGATTTTCCACGTTGTTGAGTAACAGAGGCCCAATTGCTGCGAACGGCGAAGAATCGATAATTGATGGTCATCATTAACACTGGCCGATACAGCTGCGATATTTTCTTCAGTTCGCACTCTACGTAAGCGTGTTGGTGGTTTAATGTCCAACAATGTAAATTTGGTGCGAAATTTAGTCACAATAGCCCGAATAGCCGCTTTAGTGGGTCGATTGAACTGACCATAAAATGGAAGAAGCGCGCGATGAACTTTCTTAACAGAACACTCATTTTGATAATAAAATTCAATAACTTGCAAGCGTTGTTCGTTTGTAAGACGATTCATGGTTAAATTATAGACCAAACTGAAGATGTTTGACAATGAAACAAAACACGAAACGTGCGACAGCTGTGTTGCCAAAAAGATAATAGCTAAAAAATCACCCTTTATTATATATATTATCTATTTATATCACATTTTTCAATTTTTTCGGTTTGCGGTTTGCGGCATTTGAAAGAGCGTCTTTTTTCCTATAAGAATCACTCAAAAAGTAAAAAAAAAAATTTTCGGCGCAGAGGTCCCTTTTCGCGGAGCAAGTCACATATGTCTTTTCAAATTCATAACATTGTTGGCAATAAATTTTGCAGAACAAATCTTGCAAATTGGCACATTTGCTTTTTTATTAATATTAAAAAACTCTCTTATAAAAACTTGTCTTTTATGATACATGTTTTAAGTTTTAAATTTTTTTGTAATTGCATATCTTTTTAGTTTACAATATACTGCACTTAATCAATAAAAACATCAACAATTTTCTGATTTGAGAGCAAATATGCAAGAATTCTAAAATTAGCTGTACCAAATCTTTGAATACCCTTCGAAATATCAGAAGTGTTTCTAAACTCTTTCTTTTAACTCATACTATCTGTTTGTCTGCCATGGGGCAACCCCATTCCCCCTCATGCAACTGATCAGAAACTTGACCCATAGTTTTTTGTGACTATAGATTAATTCTGGGGTAGTCACGCATAGTCATACATAGTCACGCGCAGTCAAGAAGAGATTAAAAACTTACTTCCCCTCATCCGATAAATCTGAAACTTGGTCGATAAGCTTGCTGTGAAAAAAGATTAACTTTGACATAGTCATGCATAGTCACACATAGTCACGCCCAGGCACGGAGTGATTTAAACTCCATTTACCCTCATCCAATCAATCTGAGACTTGGTCCATAGACTTGTTGTGACCAAAGATTAATTTTAATATAGTCACGCACAGTCACGGAGAGATTCAAAATTCATAGGCATTATGAAAGATAGAGTTTTAATAAAAACTTTGTTTTTATGGGGCTAGATTATTCAGAAAACTGTTACTAAAGATAAATACAAACAGAATGTTCCTCCTATCACTTGGTGGAGGGTAAAAATAAAAACAGATTCTATAATTAGAAATTTTAACAAATGACAATAATTGCTTTTTAAATATCTTTACAGGCCTATTTTGAATAACTGCACAGAACATTTTTTAGAATGTTTGTAGTATATAATTTAAATACCAACATGCTAGCCAGCCCTGCAATAGTGAAAAGCTTAAAAATTAAATTTCGCTTTTGTTTATACATTACACTTTTCACTTTACTTAAGGTGTTTTTCAGTTATCACATTATGTTATAAAAAAAATAAAAAAAAGTTTAAGTCAAAATTTTTATCAAGAAATTGATTACAAGAAAATGTCCATAATAAAAAACAAGTAAGAAATTATAGTTGATCTTGACCCACTATACGATACCCTATTCCATGGTTTAGAGACCCTATTTCTTAGGTCCAACTGATTCGATATAAAAAATAAGCATAAACCAATTTTGAGTGGCATTGTTATTAATTTTTTTGGTTACAGATACATACGAAAAAGTTCATATCGGATGCTATATTTATATGGGGCCTAGGTCGAAAAATATGATTTCATAGGGGTCATTTGTATGGGGACTAGGTCTGAACATGGACCGAATTTCACCAATTTTAACAGCGTTTATCCTATGGTCGGTAAAAGCTTATGTATCATATTTCCTAAAAGTATATTCATATTTGCGACCTGTAGTTTGATTAAAAAGTTTACATGGACACACAGACGGACGGACGGATGGACGCACGGGCATCTCTAAATCGACTCAGAAAGTGATTCTGAGGCGATCGGTATAATAAAAGATGGGTCTAGGTCTAATATTTTTGGTAGCTACAAACATCAGCACAAAGTCATTATACCTAAACCACATAGTGGTGTGAGCTATAAAAAAAATAATAGTTATTCCCAAAAAATTGTTTTAACTATTAAAATACAATTTAAAAAAAAAATCATTAAAAAATAATAGTTATGCTTTAGATTTTTTTCAATTTAGTTATTCATTAGTACTATAAAACGATAAAAAATATATTAACTGGAAAATAATAGTTATGTTCAAATTATTATTAAAAATGACCAATTTTTTCGGATTTTAACATTTCGATAATAGTTATTTTGGATTCTTGACTAAAATGGTTATAGAATCCAGATAATCATACATATTAACTAATTATTTATTAGTCAAAAAATAATCACTGTAGGACTATTTTGGGCTTAAGTGCCTATATAATACGTTGGTATATAAGTCTTTGAGAAATGTAAGTGACTTTACCAAATATGATCACGATCCGTAAATTTTTTGCCTTAGCCCCATATAAAATAACATTACATTATATAGTATACATTATAGGGTAATGTATAGATGGTCCAGACCAACATTGACTTCCTTACCTTTTTTTATAGAATTTTGTCTTAACCCATTTTCTGCCACTGGTCGATTTTTCGACCAGCAACTTTGAAGCGATGTAACTCAAACGTAAGATATGTTTTGTTTAAACCGTTGATGGATAAGACAATTTTGATCTTTTGTTAACGCATTGATTTTAGCTTTTCGTAAAAAAATAAAAGTTTGCAGATCTTCGCGAAAGGAAGAAGAAAGGACTTTTTTTGGATCAATTTTCAAAATTCAGTAAAAAGTCTTAAAACTAAAATTACTTATTTTATTTTTGCATGTTGAGTAAGCGGAAGGACCAGATAACAATAATCAATTGATATCCGCAACAATGTTGAAAGTTTTCTACTTCCCAGAAGAGCGTTATTTTTGTTGGTCGAAAAATCGACCACTGGCCAGAAGTCGTCAAGTAGATATTTAATTGAATTTGACATTTTGCTAGTAGGCTGTGAAAAATTCTGCGATTTTTTTTTTATTTTCGCTGTTGCTTTGTCATAATTGTTATTCTTTTCTGCAGAGCAGACGTGTGTGTGGCAAATAAAAGTGAGGTAATTGCATTTTGGTGTGGTTTTATATAAAGAAAATGTCTTTTCGAAAAGTGTTAACCATGGTAGAAATCATGGCTGCTTTGAACGAGCCGTGTTCGGATGACGAGGAAGATCAAGCCATTATGAGTTCAAAAGATGTTGATGTCGTGTATATTCCACCTAAAGTAGACTATGAGACTGATGAAGAAGATATCGACGATAATCAAATTGCTCTAAATGATGGCAATGATGACTGTGCGAATGAAATTACCGGGGAAGTGAAGTTACAGTACGTTCGAGACAATGACTTAATACCTAATGATATTGAAGAGCCGCAACCATCAACATCGAAAGCCGCAAAAAGACGCGGAAGACCTAAAAAAGCTGTTATTTCATCCTTATTCAAAGGAAAGGCAAATTTTGAAGTTCCTGATTGGCAGAAACCTGGGGATTTTACTTACACCAGAGCACCAATCAACGTGGAAGGTTTGAAAAAGGAAGAAATTTGCGCAAAAATTGGTAAGTGAAAAATTTTTTTTAATATCATTTAGGCCCGGTTGTTCAATAGACAAAAAAACCTCAGATTTCTAGCGAATAAATTTGTAAAATTTGTATTGAATTTGACAGAATTTAAAAAATTTATTCGATAGATAGCTTATTCATGAGTTGTTTGACTATTGAACAACCGGGCCTTAGTCGTTTTAGAGTCTTAATTTTTAGTTTTTGATTTGTGTAGGTGGTATGTCACCGTATGACATATTTTCATTGTATTTTGATGGAACATTGATCAAGGATATTACTCACTTCACGAATTTATATGCCACTCAAAATAATGCAACCATTGATGTGACACCAAATGCAATGCGGCGCTTCATTGGTGTATTGTACCTATCAGGGCATCACACGCTGCCACACATCGACAATTATTGGTCTGTTCAGCAGCACATGGGAGTACCTATGGTGAAGCAAACGATGAACCGAAATCGATTCAAAGTCATAAAAAGATTTCTCCACCTCTCGGATAACAACAATCTGAACGTAGCAGATCGCTTTGCGAAAGTCCGACCGATTATCATCTTATGTATCTACTGAATGAACGCCGTTTCTTTGCAACTGGTACAATACGTGAAAACAGAATGGCGAAAATTCCATTAGCAAATTTAAAAAAGGCTGAACTTGGCGAATTTGACCAATTATTCGATGCTAAGCACGAAATATTGGTCATCCGTTGGAATGACAATGCAGTTGTGAATGTCATTACTAATAATTCTACAGTCGAGCCATTCTTCAATGCTCGAAGGTATTGTCGTACGCAAAGGAAAACAGTTGCGATTCCCCAACCTAAAGTGATTCGTGAATATAACCAAGGTATGGGAGGCGTTGACCTTCACGACAACGCAGTGGCCAACTATCGAATATGCATACGAGGAAAGAAGTGGTGGTGGCCACTATGGACCAACGCTCTCGGCAATGCAATGGTCAATGCTTGGAAGATGCATTGCATGTTGGCAAAGCATGAAAACGCAAAGCCACTTACTCAATTAGAGTTTCGTTCTGCTGTTACTACCAAGCTACTGACTTCCAATATGATGAACGAAGACATGGAAGATAAGGCTGCTGATGTTGATAAAAAAGAATGCCCTCCTGGTTTCTCACGGATCGAAGAAAAAGCCATATTGTGGTAAAAAGCCCTCAAAACAAATATTGTCGCTGCAAAGAATGGAAAAACATACAATTTTTACATGCAAAAAATGTAATGTTTACTTGCACACCAAATGTTTTGATGAATACCACCAAACTATCTAACCTTTTTTGCGTTAATTATTCATATCTTATCAATAAATAAAATTTTTGCTACAACTAAAAACGAATAAATTGAATTAAAGTTAAATATTCGTGAAAAAATTCCAATTTTACACAAAAAAAGCGTAATATTTACTTGCATACTAAGTGTTGTGATGAATATATCCAAACTATCTAACCTTTTTGCGTTAATTATTCATATCTTATCAATAAATAATATTTTTGATACAACTAAAAACGAATAAATTGAATTAAAGCTAAATATTCGTAAAAAAACGCATTTCTTTATATATATATGTAGATGTTGACTTCTGGCCAATGGTCGATTTTTCGACCACTTCATATCTAGAGAACAACAATTAAAAAAAAATTTTTTTTTAAATTTTTCTAAATTGAGCTCCTAAAAGTAAGTATTTAAAAGGAATTCAAAAAATTCCTGCGATTTCTGGTAGCGGCCGATAATGGGTTAAAGATGGTATCAGACTCAAATTGGTATTAAAACCTATATGGACACATTTTCCATTCATTCATTGTAATTAACAAATAATTTTGATTTTTGTTTTGACGATATGTTAGTTTTAAAACTTCTGTCACTTACGTGTATTATAATAATTTCTACCCAACAGCTTCAGCAAATTATGCATAAGTAACTATCGGAAATTATTAAAAAATTTCGATGTTTCATTTTTTATTTTATACAAAATTATCTAAATTAGGAACTGCTATATATTCAGCGTAACCACAAAAATAATACGCTGAATCTGTTATATATTAGATTTTTTGGAAATATTAAAAATCTTGCAATCCAAGAGATATTCACCATATTGCCGCAGAGATTAATACATATTTTTTGAATTTTTTTTTATATTCACAGTTTCAAATTATTTCTCTCTCAATTTAAAGTAATTGCGATGTAAAATTTAGTGACACCCCTAATACTGTTTACTTTACTATTTAAAATAGCTTCATCCTTACAAATCTAACCTTACCATCGTAAGCTAAGACCTTCTATCTCTTTAAATGTGTTAGGTTAAGTATGTGCTTTTTTATAATGTTTTTTCTGCTATACGCTGCTTCTGGATTATTTTCTTTTCAAAAACATCCTTATATAAACCCGTAACAAAGAAACACCTTGTATAGTCACAAAATTCTATTATACTGTACATCATTCAATAGTAACAGTAAAACGAGTTTGTTTTGCTATTTGTAACATCTATTGGGTGCAATTTTCTTAAGATTTATATATATAGAACATACTAAATTGATATTATAACAACAAGTTTAATTAAGTGCAAAAATCTTACAATATATAAAAATATGAATTATTAGAACTAAATTCTTGACAATTATTACATGCATTTTCCTCATAGAAATGTGTAGAGTATCATATATGGTCGAGCTGGACTCGCTATAATTCTCTAAAATGTTTGTATTTTACAAAGTGTAAATAGTAAAAATATTATTTATTGTTCCTACATATAAAATTATAGTATTTTTATGACTACTTAAAATAAAGTTCTAATTTTTATATTTTATTCATTGTAGTTTTTAAAGCCAAGTTTGTACTGATATACCTTGCTGCAAGTAGTGTATAAAAATATAATTTGTTGAAAGGACTTATTTGGATGAGATAGTTTCACTTTAATTTAGTTCATTATATTAGTGTTTCACTTTTAAGGTACTTTCAATTTATGCCAAAACTGTGACTTAGTTTGTATAATATAAGATAATAGGAGATAGAGCGTATACTTTGTTGAAGTCTATTGTCTTAGCTTACTAATGCAGGATTATTAATATTTTAAATATACGAGTAAAATATATGACATCAACATCTGTTCACGTTGCAAATAATGAAAAAATTAATTTTAACATGCCTTGCGGAGTCACAAGGTATTCCTATGCTATCCGCAAAATTTGTCATGATTATAATGTGTTACACAATTTCATTTATTTCCATTCTAGTGTATTGAATGTATATAGAGATATAATTGGATATCTTAATTAGTTATTTTTTTGTTGCTTATTTCTTAACTTGTCTTTTACTTATTATCAGCTGACATAATTCTTGTGTAGCTGATTTACTACCACATTATTTACTTATTAGGTCTTGCTTAGAATCCGTCAATGTGACGTGACTTATGGTAGGCAGTGCATGGCGTGGAGGTTCCTCTACAAAATGTGTTATAAAAACGTCCATAAGATCGTAAAGAGAACCATCTTAATATATAATTACGCACATCACTAACTTTGCGAATTTGCTGATCCCACGAATGTTTAACGATAAAAGTATATAATTGTATTATGATATTCCATTATTTTAATTTAGGAATACAAACACAAGTTTTTAACATAACGTTCATTAAAACACTCATAGTGCCATATAGAGTGTTATACAAAAGTGGCCTGTATATACACTAAAAAAACCATTAAAAATCACATTTCCCAAAAAGTATAAGTACTAATTGCGAAATTCTAATATCGTCGCTTTCTAATTTAATTCAGCTATTTAATGGTAGAAAAATATTTCGATTTAAGAAAAAAATTGGGTTTTTAGTTTGATTTCAAACTCCTTAACCCTTTCATGCCCGAATTAATTGGGGAGTGTTTAAACATTTTTCAAGTTTATGTGGTTGCTAGTTTAGACCTAATCTATGAATTGATAACAATTTCAAAGTCCTATGTATCCTGGTTTAGCCGTTATGAAATGTTGCCTATAGACAACATTGTGTTTGAAAAATGACTGACCACCATCTAAAAGTATTTTTTAATTTTATTCTAATTTTCTTACGTTTAAACAATACATTTAAGAATTTAAATTTGAACTTTTAATTATTTTTATAGCTTTTTTTTTATTATTTGTAAACTCACTTTTTACACTTACACATGTACAATTTTACATGTGCAATCAAATAAGATTAGCTCTCAAATGATCTCTATCAATATTTATAATAAAATATCCGCACTTAGGCTTTCACTATATATCTAGAAACTCTGGAAAAAAAAAACCGTAGGATAAAACAAGTAAGAAAATTATAGTCGGTCTAGACCGACTATATGATACCCTATACCATGGTTTAGAGACCCTATCGCTTCGGTCCAACTAATTGGATATAGAAAATAAGTATAAACCAAATTTGAGAGTAATTGTTTTTAATGTTTTTGGCTGCAGATATGAAAAAGTTCATATAGAGTTCTATATTTATATGGGGACTAGGTCGAAAAATGGACCGATCCTGACCATATTTGGTAAAGTCACTTATATTTTGAAAAAATATATACAAACTAAATTTGAGAAAAATCTGTGCAATATTTTTGTTTTTTAATAGATATAAGTGAAGATCGGGAAGGCAGCTCTATATGGGCCATATGACTAAGAATTATCCTATAGGAATTATTTTTCAACTACTGATTAATGTATATAATAAACACACACAAACCCAATTTGACTGAGATCTATATGATAATTTGGATCTTATGGCAATTTATGTCGATTTTATAGGGGCCATTTGTATGGGGACTAGGTCTAAACATGCACCTAATTTCACCAGTATCAACAGGGTTCATCCTGTGGCCGACAGAAGTTTATATGCCAAATTTCATCCAAATATATTCATATTTGCGACCTGTAGTTTGATTACAAGGTTTACATGTACACACAGACGGACGGACGGACGGATGGACGGACATCGCTAAATCTCATAAAGTGATTCTGAGTCTATCGGTATAATAAAAGATGGGTCTAGGTCAAATATTTTTGGCAGTTACAAACAGCAGCACAAAGTCATTATACCCAAACCACATTCCATACACTTGCTGTGAAGAGAATATTAACTTTCACTTAACCAAGCACAGTCACGCATGGTCAGACACATACACGGAGAGATTTAAAACGGGTTTCCCCTCCTCCAATCAATCTGAAGCTTGGTCGATATACTCGCTGTAGACAAAGATTAACTTCGACATAGTTATGCACATTCACTCATAGTCACGGACAACCACGGAGTGACTTAAAACCCATTTCCTCTTATCCGATCGATCTAAAACTTGATCGATAGACTTGCTGTGAAAAAGATTAACTTTGACATAGTCACGCACAGTCACGCCCAGTCACGGAGTGATTTAAACCCAATTTCTCCTCATCTAATCAATCTGAAACTTGGTCCATAGACTTGTTGCGACCAAAGAATAATTTTAAAATAGTCACGCACTGTCACGCATATCACGGAGAGATTCAAAACTCACGTGCATAAGGAAAGAAACAGTTTTAACAAAAACTTTGTTTTTATGGGTTAGATTATTTTATTTTATATGTATAATAAAATTATGCTAATAAATAATTTTATAAGAGCAAAAAGTATGCTAATCAATTTTAGGCAATTCACAGTTCAACTCAGGGCATGTGATACACAATTAAAATGAAATTTAATTAATTGTGAATTGGCGAAAATTGATAAACATACTTTTAGGCTGTTCTAAAATAAGTTATTATTAATATTTATATAATTTAACACATATCTAACATTTATCTAACACATAATACATATAAATTTTAAAATTCCGCAATTCTCCTCCATACGAACCATAAATGAGCTAATTTTCAAGCTCCTCCATGCTCGCATTATGCTTAAAAATGGAAGAATAAATTTTCCTTCACTTATTAATGTATATAGATTAAAATTTAAAAGTTAATTAGCTATATTAAAATGGTAGCCGTATCCAACATTGGTTATAAAGTTGAGTTAAAACACACATGCCGAAATTTACACTCTTACTTGTTCAGAAAAGTACTGCCTATTGTTACATATTTTAAAATTTTTTTTTTTTTTGCATTTCTTAATAAAGTCGTTATTTGCAGAAAACAAAAAAGTTTTGGTGCAAAACTCAAATTTTGATATCAAATGTCTTCCAAATCATAATGATATAAGTAATTATTACAATTATAATAAATAGAAAATACGCTGTACAGTACCGATTTAGCAACCATTACTCCCTATTCTACTACGATTCTAATAAGCACGAAAGGACAAAGATATAAATAAAACAATTCTCTCTCTTTCCGTTCCACATAAACATCATATATGACTCAATCATTTCAAACTGCCAATTTAAGAGTTGAAGATCAAAAAAGCAATACTCCTTTTTTAGGCAATTGTTGAGCCTTCAACTCCCATGGACCTGACTTTTTTCCACTTTTCATTTAAATTTAATTTTTTAGCCTCATTGTATCGGCAAATATGTGGGAAGCTAAAAGAAACACCTTCAGTTGTTGTTATATCCATGTAATTCCTGTTATTAAATAGCACTGGTATTACTCTTATATGGCTTATATATGGATTGTGGAAATATTGCTGATATGAATATTTCATCCGATATAATATTTTTCAAAAATGTCGTTAAGAAATTCAAAATTAAGCCACTTACGTGTGGTTTATGTCTATAGGTTATACCAAAATACATTTTTTCGAAACTCATGGTAGACCCTCTTTTAATATTCTTACTTGTTGATATCATTATATTTGAATAGCATTAAAAATATCAACGTCAATTTTCCTTTATTAAATTTGGCCATAAGCAATTTTTCCTATATTGAACATCCCAGAAATAAATACATTAAAAGAATCACCAAAATAGCTGAATATGCTGTTGTTTTAATATCATGGAATTTAACAATTTGTTGTGATCCGGCAAAATACAATTCATAGAAATTTAGAAGCTTTAAAACGGGTGCATAAATCATCTATATATATAAAATGGAATGTGTGTTTGTTTATTTGTTTATTTGTTTGTTTGTACCTTATAGGAGACCAAACCTCTGAACCGATCTTCCTGAAATTTTCACAGCATTTAACTGGAACTCTGGCATGATTAATAGGGTACTTTTTTTCGATCACGCCCACTTTTACGCCCACTTTTTTAAAAATATGTAATCGCTCCCATATAGTTTTTAACAGATTTACTTCAAATTGTATACACATTATAGTGCAGGCCCCTTTCACGTCAAATTTTGTTTGAAAGTTTTAATCTTTTTGTTCTCTGTACACATTTGTTCCTTCCAACGGATTTTTTTTATTTGGTAGTATATTGCTCTTAATACTGTTAACGTCACCATATAACTATGAACCACGCCCACTTCACCGCCCCCTTTTTTTTTAATTCAGATACTTACTTATACCACTAACAATGTTTGCTATACAAAATACTTTTTTTGTAATATGTATTTACCTAAAGTTTTATACACTTTTTATCTACAGGTAAGGTAGTCATACATTTTTTTACTACCAAATCCCCCTTTTTCGCCCCATTTTACCTTAGGTTAAGTTACCTTAAATTACAATTAATCTGCCTTCAATCTATGTATATAAAAATGAATGTGTGTTTGTTTGTGCTTTATAGGAGGCCAAACCCCTGAACCGATCTTCCAGAAATTTTTATAGACTGTTACTGTAGCTCTGAAAGGAATAATAAGCTATATATATTTTTGATTGGACAAAGGGGCGGTGCCACGCCAATATAACCCAAAATTTGAAATCGTCATATCTCGGGAATTTTTTGACCTACGGCGGTCATTTTGGTACATATGGTATTGGCATGAATAGAAATACATACGAGAAGAAAAGTGGGCGGGACCACGCCCCTTTTTAGAAAAATAAAAAATCGTAATATCTTCTAAACTACTGGAAGGATCGTCATGAAATTTTCACAGAAGGATATTTTTGCGAAATAATAAGTCCTTAACTATATAAAATTGTGGGCAAAGGGGCGTGGTCCCGCCCATATAACCTAAAATTTAAAATCGTCATATCTCGGCCATTTTTTGACCTACGGGGATGATATTTGGTTTATATCGTATTGAAATTAATAGAAATAGTACTACAAGAAAACTGGGCGGGACCACGCCCTTTTTAGAAAAATTAAAATCCATAATAACTTCTATTAAGCCCTTGACTATATAAAGTTGTTAGTGCAATAACTAATTCTAAATGTAATAAATAATATTTTCTTAATGTATAAATATTTTTTTTTTATTTTATTTTATTTTATTTTATTTTATTTTATAACGATGAGGGGTAGCGAAGCACACCGGGTTCAGCTAGTTATTAATAAAAGCGAAAATCAATTTTAATGTTTAAAAAGAACAGTTTTACTTCCGACCCGTAGTTTACAAAAATATATAGCCTGGGCAGCCCAATCTGGTTAGATTTACTAAACTACAGTTCGAAAATACTTAAAAAATATATATACATATATTGTAGCAAAAGAGTCCCCAAGCACTTTTGAGGAGTAAACCGATCAATAAATTTGTCAAACGCGTATATCTCTATTATCCCAAAGCTAAACCATTTTGAAATTCATGAAAATTGGTGCTTTTTCCAACCCAGCGTCCCCACACAATTTAATTGTTGCAATTTTAAAGCGACATTTGCTATCTTATTCATGACATTCCATTTTTATGGTATTTTCATTTCTATGTTATATCATTAAAACTATTTTGTCTATTCTCAGCGTCAATTTATTTTTATTATATTTGCAGTTTACCAAATGGTCACATAAATATTAACGCTTTCGATCGTATGGCAGCCATTGTGGGTGCTTTCACCAAGCACATGAAATCTGTTAAAACAACAGATGTACCCGCAGCAACAAACGCAATAACAATAGCAAGCACTTCAACTTCAAATACAGTTCCAACACCAGCATCACTATCACCCACAGCAGCATCTGCAGCAGGTGAATACCAAATGTTCTGTCGCCATATGCACAAAACATCGAAACTGAGTGAAAATGGTAAGTTTTGTGTGGGAATACTAAAATTTATTATAATATATGTATAAAATATATAGTGCACTAAAACTGGCGAAGAACTTAACTATAAAAACTAAAAAATAATTGCAAACCATCTGAAATTTCAGGAAAAATAATATTTTATTTGCAGTTGTATTTAAATAGCTAAAAAATCATGTATGTTCCATTAAATATTTATTTTAATGCAATTAGTTAAAACTGATAAACAGAAATATAAGCCAACACTTTTTTGGTTATTGTCGTTGTTATTGTATTAGCAATTATATGTTTCAGTACTTATGATTTACTGTGTACAATAAATAGAACTGTTTAAAAAATCCATATATGCACTTACGAATTGTTATTAATCTCTGTTTATAATTTTAATATAATTATAAAAATTTATGACATTTACAATGTTATAATTTGTTTGAAAAAAAAACAATGAAATGAAATATAATTATAGGAATTATGTTTTTAAAAACATTAACACTTGAACATTTATTTGTGGCAAATTACAACCTCAGTTTATGTGAAATCTGTCATCTGTATAAGGGGGTTAACAAAAACATTACGGAAACTTAGAGGTTGTTTCAATTAAAGATATATTAACTAACAAGGAAACGTGGATATGTTAGAGAACATGAAAAAATAAGTGACTGGTGTTGACTTAAGCTTTAAACCTTATATATAGGCTGTAAATTAAAGGGAACAAAAAATTTTCGCTTAATAAATTTTCTAGATTTTTCACATTTGATCTCAAGAAATCATTTTCAAATTCGATAGCTTATGAAAGATATTTGCAAAACCTCTTCAATAGAATAAAAGATATTATTTAATAAAACTCTAAATTTATGGGGCGTTTTGTATGGCGATACATAAGAATTTTAAATCAAAACAAGTAAGAAATTATAGTCGGTCTAGATCGACTATACGGTACCCTGTATCTCGGTTTAGGAACCATATCTCTTCGGTCCAACTAATTCGATATAGAAAAGAAGCATAAAACAAATTTGAGTGGCATTGTTATTCATTTTTTTGGCTGCAGATATGAAAAAGTTTACATCCGATGCTATATTTATATGGGGACTAGGTCGAAATATGGACCGATCCTGACCATATTTGGTAAAGTCACTTATATTTTGAAAAAATATATACTTTTTTTTTATTAACCAACACTCAGGGGATGCCCCTACAAATGCAGTGTATTGTGTTGATTTCAGGAACATAGGTTGTGGGAAGGAGGAAAGAGGGAGTAGTGTTTGTGGATATTTTACTTAAATTGTATTAGATTATAACTGTCAGGAAAGACCTCTGCGGGGAGTTTATTCCACATACGGCTAGTTCGATTGATAAACGAATTCTCTCTGTAATGCGTTGTGCGGTCATCTGGAAAATAGACTACAAACGTTTGTGATGTACTAGAGAAGCGGGTAGAGCGAACCGAAACTCGGGCACTTGGAATAAGTTCGCTAGTCTCAGAAGAACATTTCCCATGGTAATATCATGGAACAGTGCTAAACAACCCACATTCCGACGGTGTTCAGTGAATCAATAGAGTTTAATACCCTACTGTCATTGCTGAGCGCCACTGCCCTCCTTTGTACACAGTCCAGTAGCTCCAAAATAGGCTTTGAAGCTCCTGCCCATATATGGGAGTTTTATTCCATTTTCGGTCGGATGTAAGTGGTATAGATTTTAAGGAGATATGAAGGAGTGAAGTAATTTTTACACCGTTTTAGAAAACCAAGACACATGAATGCTTCTTTCGACACTTGAAGAACATGCTCGTTCCAACGAACATCACATTGAATTCTCATGCCTAGAATATCAAGAGTATCCGATTCCTCAATACCTATACCACCCATATATACAGTTGACATTATTGATTCCATGGCCCTATGGGTCAACATACAGCGTTGAGTCTTCAGCGCATTAAAATCAATCTCCACTCGGAGATTGTTAACAGGTCTTGATTGGGTGTGTCATTCATTGTCTGCCTTCTGCCCCCAAACTCCAAGAGGCTTGGCCTACAATTAAAGGAAAATGAATGACAAATGCTGCTGTCATCTGCGAAAGAGTAAATAGAGTTAAAAGTTTGACCAAGAAGGTCGTTCAGTAAGATAAGGAAAAGGAAGGAGAAAGAACGGAACCTTGGGGTACCGCTGAATTAAGCTGCAACTCATTAGATGAGACCCCATCAATAACAACACGTATTTTTCGGTCTCTGAAAAAACTCGATATAAATCGAGAGAAGTCATTACCGACCCCAAATGCAATAAGCTTTGATATCAATGCACCATGCCACACACGATCGAATACCTTGGAAATATCCAGAGCAACCACTTTACTTTCACCAAAATTGCGAATGGATCGACTCCAGCGCTTAAAAAGTAGAGCTAACAGGTCTCCCGTGGAACAATTTCTACGGAAGCCATACCGTCGATCATTAAGAAGTGAATTGGCCTCTAAGTAGTTCACAAGATGGAAATTGATCATGCTCTACATCACCTTTGAGAGAATCTGAGAGAATCTGAGAAAAATCTGTGCAATATTTTTGTTTTTTGATAGATTTAAGTAAAGATCGAGAAGCAGCTCTATATGGGGCCTATGACTAAGAACTGTCCTACAGGCATTATAAATTTTTGTTTTTGTGTTTAGGTATAAAAGCTGAATTTACTAATGATTTTTATTCATGATTTATATTCATAAAAAAACCAAACTATTTGATTTCATTTTAGTCACAAATTCATAAAATCTATATGCGTCTATTAAAATTGCGCTTACTGCATGATTTACGTTAATTTATACTTAAACATTAAATTTACGCTCCTGAGGAACTTTGAATAAAGCAAACGAAACATCGAGCAGAAACATGATATTAAATTGATTTTTATTTACACATAAAAACAGATTATTGACCAAAATAGCCCGTAAGGTAACCCCTCTTTTTAAATCTAATTTAAATATTAACAATTGGTCACAACAACAAAAACACACTTTTGTGTTTGAATTTTTTTTTAATATTTACATGTGCCACAATATGATTAACATATTAATTAATTTTCAAACTAAAAATTTTTTAAATAATGCTAAGTATAAAAAATTTAATTTTTAAATTAAAGCATTGACTATGACACACCGAGTAAAAAAAAGGAAAAATATGCAAAGCAACATTGGTTTTGAATAGAATTTCAAAGAATTGCTAAATATCCATATTGAATTATTAATAACAAATAAGAAAATTGTCGACGGGCTAAAAAATTGGGTCTCAAACCAAGGTATAGGGTATTGTATAGTCGGTCCAGGCTAACTATAATTTTCTTACTTTTTTTTGCTTTTGTTTTGTTGCATTATATTAAATATTAAATTTTTCTTTACAAAATAAGTTATAACTGATGAAAATAGATAAAATTTCGTTTATTCTTTACTATTTTATGACACTATAAGTAAAAATATGTAGAACATACATAAATGGTTTTAACAAATAACTACTCATAAGAATTGGTATATAAAGACATATTTCATACGACCTTTAATGTGCTTTATAGAACCCATAAAAAATACAAGTAAGAAAGTTATAGTCGGTATAGACCGTCCTTATCTCTTAAAAGACCTATATCCCAAGTCCAACTAATTAGATATAGAAATTAAGCATAAACAAAATTTGAATGGCATTGTTATTATATTTTTTTTGCCCTTGGATATGAAAAAGCCCATTTGGGGACTACGTCAAAAAATCTACTGATCCTGACCATATATCGTAAGGTCACATATTTTTTACGAGAAAATATACAAACTTAATGTGACAAAAATCTGTGCAATATTTTTGTTTTTTGATAGATTTAAGTGAATATCGGTTTTGAATATAATGATTTTGATATTATGGCAATTTAAGTCGATCTCATAGGGTGCATTTGTATGGGGACTAGGTCTGAAGAGGTGTTTAGGTCAAGTATTTTTGGCAGCTACAAACATCAGTCATTATACCCTGACTACATAGGCTATAAAAAATATTAGTACTATATCAACTCCATGTTAAGTAATGAACCAATTTTTTAACCACATACACTTTTCAAGTATTGTGCCTTTACCATTTGATTGAATAGTCTTTTTACTAAGCTGTGTTGATATTGGTTCTTCAAGTAGAACACTTCACGTGTAGCACAGTTTATCGCCAAATACATAATCATACTAAATGTGGTTAAGAAAGCTTTTATTTAGCTTGACTTCCAAACTTATATCCAGGTATCTACCATACAATGTATATATTGTGGTTTTTCCTGTTACTAAAACCATTTCATGTTACCTGCACTTACAATAATTTCAACGTTATATTGTTTGTTTAAGCAACCACACAAATCGTTGAATAAGAAAACTAAACTATTCATTTTATAAGAATAGTTTGTTCGAACCAAAAAATTAACAATTGAGTCATAATTTAAAAGTCTTAACAAAAAAGAACATAATAATATTTGCAGTTTTTACAAGAGTTATAAACAAATGCTAAGAGCAATATTCATCTACTTTATTCAAATTATTTTTAATCTTACTCTTGGTTATGTTTCTTTACCGGAATATTGTATCTCTACAATATACTTATAAGTAGTGTACATAAAGAAATCCATAATAAAAGAAATAAAAGTATATTTAAACAAAGAAAATAAAAAAGATGAATATTTAAAGAAAGAACAAATCCCCATCAGCAATAAAATATTAAAAATTCAAACATTGTATTCAGAGTTACCAACTCTTGTTTTTATTCTAAAGATGAGGAGTTTCAGAAGTTTCTATTGCCAAAAATTTTAAAGTTAAATTTAAGAATATTTTTAAATCAAGGGTTATTTTTAGCGCCCTCTCCCAAGAAAACTTCTACAAACTTAGCCAAAAATAGCAAAAAATAATGAAGTATGTTACTAAGTTATCCATATTTTGTTTATATTTCTCCTAATTATACCCTATACCACTATGTGGTTTGGGTATAATGACTTTGTGCTGCTGTTTGTAACAACCAAAAATATTTGACCTACACCCTTCTTTAATTATACCGACCGAATCGGAATCACTATCTGATTCGATTTAACGATGTCCGTCCGTCCGTCCGTCCGTCCGTCCGTCCGTCTGTGTGTCCATGTAAAGCTTGTAATCAAACTGCAGGTCGCAAATATGAATATATTTTGATGAAATTTGGTATTTAATCTTTTATCGGCCATGGAATGAACGATATTGAAATTGCTGAGAATCGGTCCATGTTCAGACCTAGCCCCCATACAAATGACCCTTATGAAATCAACATATATTGCCATAAGATCCAAATTATCATACAAATCTTAGTCAAATTGGGTTTGTATGTATATATTACATCCATTAATCAGTAGTCCAAAAATGATCCCTATGGGACAACTCTTAGGCATAGGCCCCATATAGAGCTGCTTCCCGAGCTTCACTTAAATCTGTCAAAAAACAAAAATATTGCACGGATTCTTTTCAAATTTTGTTTGTATATATTTTTGCAAAATACAAGAGACTTTACTAAACATGGTCAGGGTCGGTCCATTTTCGAGCATAGTCCCCATATAGATATAGCATCCGGTATGAACTTTTTCATATCTGCAGTCAAAAAAATTAATAAAAATCCCACCCAAATTTGGTTTATGCTTATTTTCTATATCCAGTTATTTGGGCTTGAGAGATAAGGTCTCTAAAGGCATGGTATAGGGAATCGTATAGTCGGTCTAGATCGACTATAATTTTCTTACTTGTTTTCTTACTTGTTATTATACTGATTTGTAAGAATATTGAAAAATTTTGGCTTACAATAAGTGCTTTTTTAGATCAATATTAAACTAAGTTTACTATTTCCATGGAAAAAGAAAGAAAAAAAATTACTTTTTACTCGCTTTATTTTAACTCGTAGTGTCTGCTTGTCTGTTTATCTGTCCGCCGTTCCAATCGAACTGAACCTATACAGGCAGACTCGTGGCGACAATAAAAAGATCTAACAGAAAACAGGCGGGGTAAGATCAGTGGGTGTAGCACCTCCATACAAAGTTAATAGTTAATATCATAGAACTGCTGTATATTAATAGAAAAAGCCTTGGGACTTTGTCTGAGTTCATGATATATTAACGGGCGTGGCTCTGAAAGAACTTTGTACCGATTTTTAATGCTTTTCCCGTCATCTCATCAAGCTGAAAGTTTGCAGACAAACTCATAGCGACTGAAAAACTTAATTTACAAATAAAGGAACAATAATAAAAACATGGTTTTTATTTAGTTTTAAATTTTTAACAGTTAGGTTTTTTCTATAAAGCAAAACAAAATTTATAAAATATTTTAAAAAAGTGTTTTAAAAATAATTGAACAATTAATAAAACGAGTGAGAAAATTATAGTTTGTCTACATCGACTATGCGATACCCTATACCTTGGTTCAGAGACCCTATCTCTTCGGTCAAACTAATTGGATACAGAAAATAAGCATAAACGAAATTTGAGAGGCATTGTTATTAATTTTTATACCCTATACCACTATGTGGTTTGGGTATAATGACTTTGTGCTGCTGTTTGTAACAACCAAAAATATTTGACCTAGACCCATCTTTAATTATACCGATCGAATCAGAATCACTTTCTGAGTTGATTTAACAATGTCCGTCCGTCCGTCCGTCCGTCCGTCCGTCTGTGTGTCCATGTAAAGCTTGTAATCAAACTGCAGGTCGCAAATATGAAGATATTTTGATGAAATTTGGTATATAAGCTTTTATCGGCCATGGGATGAACGCTATTGAAATTGGTGAGAATCGGTCCATGTTCAGACCTAGCCCCCATACAAATTACCCATATGAAATCGACATAAATTGCCATAAGATCCAAATTGTCATATAGATCAAATTGGGTTTGTATGCGTTCATTACATCCACTAATGAGTAGTCCAAAAATGATCCCTTTGACCCCATATAGAGCTGCTTCCCGATCTTCACTTAAATCTATTAAAAAACAAAAATATTGCACTGATTCTTCTCAAATTTTGTTTGTACATATTTTTGCAAAATACAAGAGACTTTACCAAACATGATCAGGATCGGTCCATTTTTGGACCTAGTCCCTTTATAGATATAGCATCCGATATGAACTTTTTCATATCTGCAGTCAAAAAATTAATAAAAATCCCACTCAAATTTGGTTTATGCTTATTTTCTATATCGAAGTAGTTGGACCGAAAGATAGGGTCTCTAAACCATGGTATAGGGTATCATATAGTCGGTCTAGACCGACTATAATTTTCTTACTTGTTTTTAGCTGTAGCTATGAAAAAGCAAATATACGGTTGATATATTTATATGAAGACTAGGTCTAAAAATGGACCGCTCCTGACAATATTTGGTAAAGTCACTTATATTTTGGAAAACTATATAAAAACCAAATTTGAGAAAAATCTGTGCAATATTTTTGTTTTTTGATAGGTTTAAGTGAAAATCGGGAAGTAGCTTTATATGACAAAGAATTGCCATATGGGGTCTATTTTTGGAAAAATGTAAATAGATGTAATAAACACACACAAACCCAATTTGACCGAGATATATATAATAATTTGGATCTTGTGGCAATTTAAGTCGATTTCATAGGGGTCATTTGTATGGGGACAAGGTCTGAACATGGACCGTATTTCACCGATTTCAATAGAGTTCATCCTATGGCGCATAAAAGCATATATCCCAAATTCCATTAAAATATATTCGTATTTGTGACCTGTAGTTTGATTACAAGGTTTACATGGACACACAGACGGACGGACATCGCTAAATCGACTCAGAAAGTGATTCTGAGTCGATCGGTATAATAAGAAATGGGTCTAGGTCAAATATTTTTGGTAGTTACAAACAGCAGCACAAAGTCAATATACCCAAACCACATAGTGGTATAGGGTATAAAAATATATTCATAGCATTGTAAATTTATTTATTATTTTACTTTTCATTTCCTTTATTAGTTTATTATACTATTTGTTTTTTTTTTTTTATTTATTTAAAAATAATATATTAAATTGTAAAACGATATTGTGGTGCAAATCGTTAACATTGTAATGAATAATTGTAATGAATATTTGGGCAAATAAATCTGTGGTCACAAGCATTATCCGCCTAAGTCGAATATCACGCTTTTGAGAAAAATAACTTTTTATATAAATGTAATGAAACTTCATTACGACTTAGGTAAGAATGCTTTCATTACTAGCGTTTTAATAATCAGTGTTAGAGAAATGGGGATTTCACGTATATATAAAGCGTTTTTAGTAGAATATGATAGCATATATAACTCAAATCGTTCTTAAGTCGACGTAGGCGGTTAACGCTTGTGACCACAGAAATATTGAAGTCTCAATGCAGTTTTACAAGTAAGTGTTATTCTTATAGTTTAGGAGACTTTTTAGAGGGAATACATTTGAAATATTTTTTATGACTTTTTCTAGAGCTCCTCTCAAAAAAATTGTGTATAGTTTATATTGCAATATTTTATAATTATCGGGTGATTTTTAGTGTTACAAAACTTTAAATTAAAATAAAACTGTGTGGTCAAGGTATAATGACTTTGTGCTGATGTCTGTAACTAACAAAAATATTTGACCTAGGCCCACCTTTTATTATACCGATCGTCCAAGAATCACTTTTTGAGTCGATTTAGCGATGTCCGTCCGTCCGTATGTGTATCCAAGTAAAATTTGTAATCAAACTACAGGTCGTAAAAATAAATATATTTTGATGAAATTCTGCTTCTATCATAGCATAAATGCTGCTGAAATTGGTGAAAATCGGTGCATGTTCGGAACTAGTTGCCATACAAATGACACCTATAAAATCGACTTAAATTGGCATTTAATACAAATTATCTTACAGACCTCAGTCAAATTGGGTTTGTGCATGTTTATTACTCTCATTAATAAGTAATCCAAAAATAAGCCCTATAGGAAAATTCTTAGTCATAGCCCCCATATAAAGCTGCTTCCCGATCTTCAAAAATATCTTTAAAAAAACACAAATATCCACAGATTTTTCTCAAATTTGGTATTTATATATTTATGCAAAAATGAGTGACCTTACTAAATATCGTCAGGATCGTTCCATTTTTCGACCCAGTGCCTATATAAATATAGCGTCCGATATGAACTTTTCCATATTCAGACACAACAAAATTAATAACAATGACACTCAAATTTGGTTTATTTTTATTTACTACTAGATGTAACCCGGTGTGCTTCGCTACACCCTCCCCCTCCCCCCCTTCCGAATCGTAATGAAAGGGCTCACGCAAAGTCCTACGGCTCTCATTAATACAGTAATTCAGATATATCACATTTAATTTTAAGTTTGTGTGGGGGTACCACGCGCAATTGTCTAATCCCGCCCATTTTTTTTTGTCTGACTACTCACGTTAATAATAGATGACCTGAAATAAATTTGCAAAGCTTTCTTTATCATAGTACATAATATATATGATATTAAAAATTTACTTTGTATGGGAGGTGCCATGCCCACCAAAAATATATAAAAAAAAGTTGCAGCCTGTACCACTTCCCACATCCGCTGTAAGACTTTGTGAAAATTTCAGGACGATCAGATGTGTAGTTAAGGAAATTATCTCATACAAACAAAACAAACAAACAAATATACATTAACTCTATTATGTTAGTATAGATTATTAGAATAGATTTGTTTATTTCAATGCTTGCTGATGCTGATATACAATGTTTTTTGTTTTTTCATTCGGTACAACAATTATCAGATTTTTCGGCGTTCCTACCCTGCAGCAAGGTACATGTAGCTGCCCATAAGAAGAAGATGGATTATCCATATTAGATCTGGCAACACTTTACTATTGGCCTTGAACTTAGAATATCATTTGGAAATTTTTCTTTTTAGCAATTTTTAATTTTACCCATTTTTGATTTTGAAGATTTTTGTTTTTTGGGCGATTTTTGATTTTGGCGACATATTTTCCACGACAAATCACATTGATAACTAATGAACTTGTCAAAAGACTGTCGCTATCGTAGTGTTTCATATTTTTTGCATAGGAGGTGCAACGCCCACTAATCCCATCCCGCCCAATTTTTATTGGACTACTCACATTAATATCTGATTCGGGTCTTTCCCTTTTATAGTACACCAGGTATATGATATTAGATATCTACTTTGCATGGGCGGTGCTACGCCCACTGCTACAATCACGCCCATTTTTTTGTTCGACTAATCACACAAAGAACCTATGGGCTCACACAAAGCCACGAAGCTCTCTCTCTCTTACAGTACTCCAGATATATGACATTAAATACTTACTCAGCATGGGGAGTGCCACGCCCACTGCTCCGATCGCGCCCATTTTTTGTCTAGCTAATCAAATAAATAACTTATCGGCTCACACAAAGTCCCAAGACTGTCACTATTACAGTACCCCAGATATATGGCATTTTATATTTACTTTGTATGGCAGGTGCCACGCCTATTGGTCCGATACTGCCCATTTTACATCCGACTACTCACATTAATAATAGGTGACATCAGAAAAATTGTAAAAGCTCTCTCTATCACATTACTCGAGATATATAATATTGAACTATTACTTGTATGGATATTACTTGTATTAGATATTCAATTGGTTCGGCTTTAACGCATGGCATAGACATTTTTATGCTTTGAATGCCTGAATATAATTTCATTTATGTGGCCGCCATGGGTCTGGAAAATATCGCCCAATGCAATACCGCCCAAAAATAAAAATGAAAAATGGTCCAAAAAACTCTAGCATATAAAATTCCCTCAGATGAAAAAATTAAAAATGGCCTAACTTTTTGGGTTATTCTTCGCTTTTTTTTTTTTTTTGGAGGGCTATTTATACCCTATACCACTATGTGGTTTGGGTATAATGACTTTGTGCTGCTGTTTGTAACAACCAAAAATATTTGACCTAGACCCATCTTTAATTATACCGATCGAATCAGAATCACTTTCTGAGTTGATTTAACAATGTCCGTCCGTCCGTCCGTCCGTCCGTCCGTCCGTCCGTCCGTCTGTGTGTCCATGTAAAGCTTGTAATCAAACTGCAGGTCGCAAATATGAATATATTTTGATGAAATTTGGTATATAAGCTTTTATCGGCCATGGGATGAACGCTATTGAAATTGGTGAGAATCGGTCCATGTTCAGACCTAGCCCCCATACAAATTACCCATATGAAATCGACATAAATTGCCATAAGATCCAAATTGTCATATAGATCAAATTGGGTTTGTATGCGTTCATTACATCCACTAATGAGTAGTCCAAAAATGATCCCTTTGACCCCAGATAGAGCTGCTTCCCGATCTTCACTTAAATCTATTAAAAAACAAAAATATTGCACTGATTCTTCTCAAATTTTGTTTGTACATATTTTTGCAAAATACAAGAGACTTTACCAAACATGATCAGGATCGGTCCATTTTTGGACCTAGTCCCTTTATAGATATAGCATCCGAACTTTTTCATATCTGCAGTCAAAAAATTAATAAAAATCCCACTCAAATTTGGTTTATGCTTATTTTCTATATCGAAGTAGTTGGACCGAAAGATAGGGTCTCTAAACCATGGTATAGGGTATCATATAGTCGGTCTAGACCGACTATAATTTTCTTACTTGTTTTCATTTTTAAAAGTGTGCCATTTCTCATTATGAAAAATGGCCCACAAATAAAAAATGGGAAATAATTTAAAAAAATTGTTGTTGATATTCTGTAACTGCATGACAATAATGGTAGTGAAAAGAGCTCAATCCATTCACCAAACTGGTCGCTTGCATTTTTAAAACGTTGAGTGTACCTTGCGCTGTAGGCGAAAAATTTTAACAAAAAATCACAAAACTGATTGTTTGCATTTTTATAACGCTGGGTGTATCTTGCGCCACACGCGGAAAATTTAAACAAAAATCATGCGATGTTTTGCTAAAATTTTTTATAAGGGAATCAATGAATATCGTTGCTAACTTATACTTTTTCATTAATTTATATACTATAAAATAATAGTTATGCAGTGCTAAATATTCGAAATTAGGCGTACCTTGCGCCACAGGCGCGATTTTTTGTTAAAATTTTCATAAGGGAATAGATGCAAGTTTGTTTTTAAGTTGTAACTTTTTATACTCTATGCCACTATGTGGTATAATGACTTTGTGCTGCTGTTTCTAACTAAAAATGTTTGACCTAGGCCCATCTTTTATTATACCGATCGACTCATAATCACTTTCCGAGTGCTAAATAAAGGACCCGATACGAACTTTTTCATATCTGCAGCCAAAAAAAATAATAACAATGCCACTCAAATTATAGACCGACTATAATTTCTTACTTGTTTTAATTGACTTTTCACTGAATTTTCATATGAAAATATTGACAAATTTTTGGGCGTTTTTTTCGAAACTTTTCAGATTCTTAGGCTATTTTTGATATATTTGAGGAACAGTTTACAATATTTTTTTTTGGCGATTTTTCTTTTTGCCATTTTTCACTTTTTTTGGGCAAAATTTCGCAACTTTTTTTTCATTGGGCGATATTTCCTAGAGCCGGCCGCCGTGACTGTCATGTACATAGAGCAATCTGGAACTTCTATTTACATACACCTTTCGAACTATTTGCGACCGTTTTCACCCATAACTCATCGAATGTTGATTACCAACTGTTCAATTGTCGGAGTAATCTTTCGTAACCCCAAACGAAATAATCCAATGAGGTTAAGTCACACGATCTTAGTGGCCAATTAACACAACCATTATGTGAAGTTATTAGTTGAGCAAATATATCTTTATGTAAATTGTTGCTTGTCCTGTTGGAACCACATGCCAGCAAGATTATTACCAGCAAACTGAAAAATCTTATAATCATTTCCCTATACCTTTCACCATTGGCAGAAATATACTGCCCTTCATCGTTTTTAAAGACATATAAACCAATGACTCCGCCTGCCCATAACGCGTACCAAATAGTAATTTATTTTTTTGTGAATATAATAACGTTTGGACAAGAGGTTGTCACTTAAATGTGACAATTTTGCAAATTTACGTACCCATTCATTCAAAAATGAGCTTCATCGCTGAACAAAATTTAATATGGAAAATCGAAGTAAATATAAATTTGTACTCTAGCCCATTGGCCGAATTGGTGGCACGATGGTCGTTTGGCTTTAATTCTTGCACTAGTTTGGTTTTAAGAGCTCGCAAGCCAAGATCATTTCATAAAATCGCGCATAAAGTGGATGGAAACATCCACATTTGCTGAGAATGGCGCCGAATTGGTATATGTAGATATTCTTCATTCATGGTTCCATTTGGCATCTTACGTGACATACATTATTATTAATACTAAACGTGATGAGAAAACGACACATATTTATTCGAAGTGAAAGATAATTTTAACCAGCAGAACTGTCGTTTCGATACAAAATTGCAAGCGTTGCTTTAGTGTAGAGCTAAAGATGTTGAAATGCCAAACCAGATGAAATAAAACGCAGCTATCAGCTGTTAAATTGCCTATTAAGTAAAGCAGTGTTACCGACATAAAATTGTGAACCTCTAAAAAGAACTTGCTTTACATTTATATTATATGTAAACTTACAATGTTACCAACATATGTCGTCAAAAGTAGGATAACTTTTTTTTATCCAGTTTGACACTTATTTAAGGTATTATTTAGTGTTACCCAATCTGATATACGATTCATTCAATTGTTATTACAAACTTTGCAGAGCGTGTTTATTATGTGTTCCTTTGTTAAATTTGGTTCAAGATTAACTGTTTGAAAGATATAAGAAAGTCCTCCCAAAGTAATTTATAATTAAATACATTCAATATTTCTTTCAGAAAGCATAAGGAACAAATTTATATTGTTTGTCATCCTCCCTGGGGATTGGTTCAATTTGAAGTTCTCCATAACAACATAACTCACATAATTCAAAAGTAGAATCCAGAAAAGCATCGACAAAAAAGGCATAAACCAACATATCACTTGAGTTTTATTACTATTTTGTAAAACAGAGGTAAACTGTGCAAAAAAAAGTCATCAGCATTACGATTTCCCTTAGGCTCATGAGTACGACATATCAAAGAGTTTGATAAGTTCCACCATTCATAGCTGCATTTTACTTTATCAAATTTTCCAATGTTATTATTGTAAAAAAAAACATTTTTCTTTTTTTCACCACATTATTTAAGGTATTTCGTTATTGAGTTGTGTGTTTCTGTAGCTGAGTGAAAACGAAAGCATTTCTGTTATGGCTCTTATACCATTTCAATCGCTTTGATGACTTTGGCCCTCTTAATTTTTTTCTTTTCTTTTGGCTTAAAATTGAAATGATTCAAAATGCATTAGATATTGTATATTTGCTTAAAGAATGTATCAAAAAGTACTTTTGTAAAAAAAAGCTTAAACAGTTCGTTTTCGTGGTATGTAGAAAACAATATAAAATAAAAAAATACAGGCTAGTCCACATAGACTTTGCATTTTGAACTAGTGATTTCTTTGAGCATGAAATGTCAGCTGTATTATAACAAAAAGTAAGTATAATGAGTCGATTTAGGAAATGTGTTGATTAACTCTTGAACAACGTTGGGAAATATTAAAAACTTATTTCCAAAATGGAGAATTTTCTACCGAAAGTTGAAGAAAATTGTGTTAAAAATTCGGTAAAAAAAAGAAGCGATTTCCAGGCAGCATGTAGACAATTTTGTCAAACCTGTGCATGAAACTGGATCTTTATTGGATAAAACAACACGTTCTCGTCCTCCTATAGTGGTTACAAACGAAAGCATTGCTGCTGTTGCCCAGAATGTGCAAGAACAACCAAGAACCTCAACTCGCAATCGCCCTCAGGAATTTAACATTTCACGTACTGCTTTTACGCGAATATTCCTTAAAAGTAGATGAAAATTTTTACCGAAAAATCATCTTTTCACATTTCCATCTCGGTGATTGTGATAACGAGCAAAATTTTCGCATCCGATGCACAGAAAATCCACACATGACTCTTGGAAAGCCAATACACCCTGAACGATGCACCCTTTGTTTTGGTTCTTGGGCCGGTGAACGGTGAACGCTACCGTGCAATGATTACTGATAGTTCTTAAAAATACTTGATTTCAACATGATGGCGCACTATACTCGATGTTTTACGTGGCAAGTGTAAAAATCGTGTTTTTAGCCATTTTGGCGTCGACTGAGGAGCTGAGAAAGGAAATTAGTGCAGTCATCGGATCGTGCTTTCAAACAAAAAGCTCCAAATGAAACCTAAAATTAGTTTTTTATTTATACCGAAATCAAAATGCATATAAACTTATATATAAAAGATTCTTAACTTATGTCACAGAAATAATCATTCTTGCCATAAGAAAAACACTTTTTTAGCAAGAGTACATTCTGTATCGTTTCCTAAAGAAATTTGAATTTACTTATTCAGACAGCTATTGTAGGTGGAACTAGTACCACCGTTCTATTCCAGAATTAGAATAGAATAATTAGTAAATGTTGGAATAGTACAAATAATTGGATTTATGTTTTGACTGAGCTTTGAATTCCTCATGTAAATTTTAAAGGTCTGAAGCCAAATCTGCGGACAGGTCTGGTATGTTATTACGTTGATATAATCTTAACTGAAAGTATGAAATAGCAACTTCTCGGAACTTCGAGATGAAAAACAAAATCAAAAAAATATTCGCCAACATGACAATTACCTTGGAATTTCAGTGGAATTTTCAGCCGAAAAACAGCATTTTTTAATAACAGGTTAGAATATCTTCAAATGCTGATAACCAAATCAGTGCGAACAACATATAATCATTAGTTTAGGCCCACATCATTAATTTTAATTCAGCGAAATAATAATAGAACATGTAAGAAAATTAAAATCGGTGAAGACAGACTATACGAAAATCTATACAATGCATTTAGAGACCCTTTCTCTTAAGCCTTACTAATTGAATATAGAAAATTAGCATACATCAAACGTAAGTGGCACTGTTATTAATTTTTTGCTTTCGGCTATCAAAAAATTCATATCGGATGCTATATTTATATGGGGACTACGTCGAAAAATTGCAAAAACATTTAAAGGGTGATTCATTTCGAGGTTCCCTACTTTAAAAAAAAAACACAGAAGGTTCAAATTTAATGGGGAATGTTTATTATCATTTGAAAGAACATTCTTTGGCATTTAGTTTTTGAAGATTATGTCTATCAAATATTGGCCGCGGCTACGTCCGTCGAGTCCAAATTTCGATGACTCGTTCGAGCATTTCGACTGGTAACTGTCTAATGACACGCGTGATGTTTTGCTCCAAGGCCTGAAACAAAGCGGGATTGTCCGCTTAAGCTTTAGACTTTACATATCCCCACAGGAAAAAGTCTAACGGTGTGATATCACATGATCTTGGTGGCCAATCGACCGGCCCAAAACGTGAAATTATCTGCTCACCGAAGTGTTCACTCAATAAATTGATGCGCTATGTTGGAAGTGGCGCCGTCTTGTTGAAACCAAATGTCGCCGAGATCACAAGCTTAAGTTTCAGGCATCAAATAGTCGGTTATCTTGGCACGATATCGGTCACCATTGACGGTTACGTTTTTACCGGCATAATTTTTGAACAAATATGGACCGATGATTCCACCGGCCCACAAACCACACCAAACCGTTGTTTTTCTGGACGAAGTGGCAACTCTTGAATCTCGTCAGGTTGCTCCTCGTCCCAAATGCGGCAGTCTTGCTTGTTTTCATACCCATTGAGCCAGATTATTTTGACCATAAGTTGAGCGAAGTGCACGAAACACATTCTTCACAGAACGTGAATTTTCGTAATAAAGTTGAACGATTTGTAAACGTTGTTCAGGCGTAAATGTTTCCATGATGAAATGCCAAACAATACTAAACAAAAATAAGTAAGAAAATTATAGTCGGTATAGACTGACTATACGATACCCTATACCATGCGTTTAGAGACCCTATCTCTCAGGCCCAATTAACTGGATATAGTAAATAAGCATGAACCAAATTCGAGTGGGATTTTTATTAATTTTTTCGGCTGCAGATATGAAAAAGTTCATATTGGATGCTATATCTATATGGGGACTAGGCCCAAAAATGGACCGATCCTGACCATGTTTGGTAAAGTCTCTTGTATTTTGCAAAAATATATACAAGCAAAATTTGAGAAGAATCAGTGCAATATTTTTGTTTTTTGATAGATTTAAGAAAAGATCGGGAAGCAGCTCTATATGGGGCCTATCACTAAGAGTTGTCCAATAAGGATCATTTTTAGACTACTGATTAATGGATGTAATATATACATACAAACCCAATTTGACTAAGATTTGTATGATAATTTGGATCTTATGGCAATATACGTTGATTTCATAGGGGTCATTTGTATGGGGGCTAGGTTTGAACATGGACCGATTCTCACCAATTTCAACAGCGTTCATCCCAAAATATATTCATATTTTCGACCTGCAGTTTGATTACAAAGTTTACATGGACACACAGACGGACGGACGGACATAGTGGTATAGGATATAATAACATGACAGCATGACACGACTCCCATGATCTGTCAAAAAAGGCTATTGAAAAAAGTACCTCTACTTGGATCACCCGTAATACAAACCAAATATGTGAAAAGTCTGCAGCTTTATAATTTTTGCTCTATTTATTTATTATTTTGGGAAAAATTTATAAAAAAAATATTTTAAAATATATATATTAAAATTTCATGAGTTATAAACGCATAAATAAACAAGGTGCATTGAAGCAGATTCCACGATTAGGTAAGTTCAATATCATATGGTGATTCTTCTTGCCTACTGTTATTTTTTTAACAACCATTTAAAGCAATGTTACTTCATATTCTATACGAAAACAGCTTCGAAGTTACATAGTTGATGAATAGTGGTGCAAAAATTAACAAATCTACAATTTTTAAATCCCTACGACAGCAACCATCGTCCGCATCTGCCATGATGTGTGCTGCCATCGTTGTAAAATATAAAATAAACTCAAGACTTTGAATAACCAATATGAGATGTTCATCAAACCTATATAAGATGTAAAGATTTTTTAAAGGAATCTTGTACTAGCTGCAAGTTGGCAACCACCTATGACAAAGAATTGCCATATGGGGTTTATTTTTGGACAACTGATAAATGGATGTAATAAATACACACAAACCCAATTTGACCGAGATCTATATGATAATTCGGATCTTAGGCAATTTTAGTCGATTTCATAGGAGTCATTTGTATGGAGACTAGGTCTGAACATAGACCGAATTTCACTAATTTCAACAGCGTTAATGCTATGGCCAATAGAAGCCTAGATACTAAATTTCTTAAAAAATATTAATATTTGCGACCTGTAGTTTGATTACAAGGTTTACATGGACAGACGGATAGAAGGACGGACATCGCTAAATCGACTCAGAAAGTGATTCTGAGTCAATCGGTATAACAAAGGATGGGTCTAGTTTAAATGGGTCTAAATAAATACAGCAGCACAAGTAATTATACCCAAACCACATAGTGGTATAGGGTATAAAAATTAATAACAATGCAACACAAATTTGGGTTATGCTTATTTTCTTATCGAATTAGTTGGACCGATAGATAGGGTCACCAGACCAAGGTATAGGGTATCGTACAGTCGATCTAGACCGACTGTAATTTCCTTACTTGTTTATTTATGTCTTATATTTTCGAAATTCAAATTTTTTATGTACATATTGGTTATGTACTCATTGTAGATTAATACACATATTGCCCATTTCTTAGTCAAGGTTGCCATCCCTATAAATATCTCATCAGAAAAAATAGGTGAAAGCACGTTTTCGGCGCTAAGCTGAAACACGTCTTCACTAAAACAAAACTACGATTTATAATTCCTTTATATATAAAAACCGCCTTTAACTTAAGGGTTTAATAAAGCATCACGGTAACGTAACAACAATCGTGTATGTATCTGTAACCGTATCTGCCATGATGTGTTCTGCCATAATTCTGCCGACCGTGCTTTCCTCGATGAAATACAAAATAAACTCAGGACTTTAGAGAACAAATATGACATGTTTAACAAACCTATAAAAGGTGTAAAAACTTTTTTAAAGAAGCCTGCCCAAAGTGCAAGAGAAGCGCTTCCAAGTTGGCAACCAAGAAGACCGGGAAATCCAAAAAGGAATTAGTTTTTCATCTTTTTCTTTAGGTTAAGTGAAGATATGTGTTGCACACAATTACAAAATATACAAAAATGGAAGGCACCATTAATAAATGGAATAGAAAATAACGACAGTAATTAACACACAAGAACTACGCGTTCACACCACAATTTTGAACTGATTTAACATTATATACTTATTGATACTAGCTGTAACCCGATGCGCTCCGCTACATACATCGTAAAGAAATAAAAACTGGTAACACATTTTGTATAAAACTATTTGATTTATTTTTGGCGAGTTTTGATTTTGTCGCTTTTTTGTTTTTGCGATTTTAAATTTTGGCCATTTTTGATTTTGGCGATGTTTAACTTTGACGATGTTTGACTTTGGCGATTATTGTTTTTTGCGATTTTTTATTTTGACGAATGTTGATTTTTGAGTTTTCTTGGCGGTTTTTGTTATTCCCGATTTTCGGTATTGGTGATTTTCGGTTTTGCCAACTTTTGATTAGGCAATTTTTGATTTTGGCGATTTTTTCAATTAGAAATTTTTGCTTTCGGCGATTTTTGACTTGGCGATTTTTATTTCTTCGGTATTTCTGATTTTGGCGATTTTTATTGTTCTCGATTTTTGTTTTTGGCGATTTCAGTTATTCGAGATTTTCGGTTCAGGCAATCTTTGTTTTTGTCGAATTTTTTTTGTGGGCGATTATTTTTTAATTCCAATTTTCGGTTTTGCCGATTTTTGACTTTGACAATTTTTGATTTTTTGTAATTTCTGAGTTTGGATATTTTCGTTTTTGGCGAATTTCGGTTTTGGCGATTTTTGCCTTTGATTATTATTTTTTTTATACCCTGTACCACTATGTGGTTTGGGTATAATGACTTTGTGCTGCTGTTTGTAACAACCAAAAATATTTGACCTAGACCCATCTTTAATTATACCGATCGAATCAGAATCACTTTCTGAGTTGATTTAAAAATGTCCGTCCGTCCGTCCGTCCGTCTGTGTGTCCATGTAAACCTTGTAATCAAACTGCAGGTCGCAAATATAAATATCTTTTGATGAAATTTGGTGTCTGATCTTTCATCGGCCATGGGATGAACGCTATTGAAATTGGTGAGAATCGGTCCATGTTCAGACCTAGCCCCCATACAAATTACCCCTATGAAATCGGCATAAATTGCCATAAGATCCAAATTGTCATATAGATCTTACTCAAATTGGGTTTGTATGCGTTCATTACATCCATTAATGAGTAGTCCAAAAATTATACCTTTGGCCCCATATAGAGCTGCTCCCGATCTTCACTTAAATCTATTAAAAAACAAAAATATTGCACTGATTCTTCTCAAATTTTGTTTGTATATATTTTTGCAAAATAAAAGAGACTTTACCAAACATGATCAGGATCGGTCCATTTTGGGACCTAGTTCCCATATAGATATATCATCCGATATGAACTTTTTCATATCTGCAGCCAAAAAAAATAATAAAAATCCCACTCAAATTTGGTTTTTGCTTATTTTCTATGTCCAGTTAGTTGGGCCTAAGAGATAGAGTTTCTAAACGTATGGTGTAGGGTATCGTATAGTCGGTCTAGACCGACTATAATTTTCTTACTTGTTTTTTTTTGTGAATTTTGATTTTGGCAGTTTTTGTTGTTGGTTTTTTTAATTTTGGCGTTGTTTGATTTAGGAGCAGTTTTATTTGCAGTTTCGCACTGTAATTGTCAAAAGTTTCCAGACTAGCATTTTCATAGTACTTCATAATTTTTGTACAAGAGGTGCTAGGCCCATTGGTGCGATCCTGCCTACTTTTTGGGCAACTACACACATTAATATCTTATGAACTCAGACAAAGTGACTAGTCCTTTTCTAATATAGTACACCAGTCCATTGGTGCGATCCCGCCCATTTTTTGTTTGAAAACTCACATAATAATATATGGAATTAAATATATACTTTGTGTGTTAGGTGCCAAACCCATTGGACCCATCCCGCCCATTTTTTGTCTGACTACTCACATTAATAACCTATGAACTCAGACATAGTCCCAACGTTTTCGCTATTATAGTACTCCACATATATGACATTACACATATATGAGATGCCACGCCCACTGAGCTGACCCCGCCCTTTTATTTTTGCTCTTACTGATATCTTATGAACTCATACAAAGTCGCAAGGCTTTCAATATTATCGTACTCCAGTTACATATTAGATATTTACTTCGTATGGGGGTGCCACGCCCTCTTATCTGATTCCGCCCGTTTTTATCCAAAAATGTCTCTCAGTCGATAGATCAAATATTTCTAGTAGTTATGAACATCAGCTCATACTCATTATACCCTCAAAACATAGGCTATAGCGTATAATAAATTGGGATGTAGCTTATGTGGCCAAGAGACAAATTGATGGACACATGGATGATTGAAGATCCATAAATCGGCCAAGCAATAGATTATTTTCCATCAGCATAAACTCATAGTTTCCTAAACACAGAGTGATGTAGTTGGGGTTATAAAAAATTTTTAGACCGTTATGGTTCAAAAACTAAATTATTCACTGACTGTAGGAATTCATTAAACTTTACATTTAATATTTTGTTAGCAATTCATTTATTCAGATTTACTCAATTAAAAATTAAAACACTACTTCTTTTTAAATTTTAAAGAAACTTATTTCAAACTTAATTAACTTTTTCGATGATTTATTTATTGGCTTATTGATTTGGCAAAAGTGTGCAAAATTAATTAGTTTATATTCTTAGATAAAGATAAAGTTATTTCAATTAAAATACAATGAATGATGACTACTGATACCAGTTTGTGTTAGTTTCTTCTACATAAACTTACCTCTTAAAAGGGTTAAAATTTTAATGCTATAAAACTTAAACTTAAAATTTATGATCTATTGTTCTGTGTGTTCTATCTACAATTTTTGTAGGTATTATATACTGCAGGAAGTGTTTAAAGATATTTTATGTTTCTTGTTTATTTTCTTCGAAATGTATTTTTAAAAGCACTGCGTTATTAATGGTTCTTTTCTTAACCCCATACAATTACATGCAATTTGCCAATTTTCCTTAGAAGTTCGGTTGAATTTTCTGAATTTTTCTTTTCCAAGAGTTTTCCTATTCATTGAATATAATTTTTCATACAAAAATCTCTTTTTTTTTTTGTGGTTCTTAGTTAACAGGAATATATTCAGCCACAAAAAAATATGTGAAATATATAATATACTTTAGTAACAGTTATCGCATCCTGTGCACTAAAAATATTCATAATGACATTATTATGCATTTTTTGTCATTGGCAAAACAAGCAAATGCTTTTCCGCTTACAGAATTTTTTTTTTATTTTCGATTTACTTGAATATTACATAAAAGTATACTTTTCTATTTGTTGTGCAACCTCATACCATTTTATCTTGTATGCTTGTTATATTCGATTTAATGTTCCATTTATTTCCGGCATATACCAAATACAGCTCCGTGCAACCATTAGAGACACTACAATAATATGTGAGCCTCAAGCAGATAAAAAAAAATACTATGATTTTGATACAAATTATCCTAGTTTCGTTAATTCCACTCCTTATTCTGGAAAATAAGTACTAATTTCGTCTTACATTTTTAAGTATGATTGATATCAGCCATACACATAAAACACATAATTTGATACACATTATGTATATGTACATAAAAAGGTGACAGCCATTTTTTTTTTTTTTTTTTTTTTTTTGAATTTTAAGACGAGTGGATCGGATTATTGTGACACTGCATCTAAATCTTTAGTGTGCAAAATTTAAGCAAATCGGACAATGCTTTCTGGACGCGCATTGAGTTCAAAGTTCAAATTTAATTGATATGTAAAAATTATCAAAAAAAAATCGTTTTTCACAAAAATTGTGATATTAATAATTGCGTCTCCATTAAATTAATTAATAAACCATAATCTAGAGTAAATGATCTTTCTAGTAAAATAACAAACTCTATTATCGGTTGAAAAGCAGCCAAGTTCTATCAAGTTTCCGAGGAAATAAATGCGCCGCAGACCACTTGATTAAGAAAATCGAGCTCACATTTTTAAAGACATTGAAATAATTTACAAAAACAATATTTTTGCATTCCCTGATCCTAATATGATCTTGTGTAAAGTACTTTGCATCTCGTATATTGTTACGCCGTTCTAAACTAATGTCAAAAAGGTACGTATTTTTTAGCACTATTTCAAAATCTCCAATTTTACTTTTTCAAAAATTTTGTTTAAGAAATTTTCCGAAATCAACGATTGGACTTTAAGATCTTATTAACAAGATCTATGTGATTTAAAATGCCAAATAGTGTAGGTATCGTGTTCTTAATTTGGCAAGGGCAACGTTTTATTTCAGCGGATTTGAAGAAAAATTTGATTTTTTTATACTTTTTCAATTTTTAGACTACATCTTTTTGGTGTTTTCATATTTCAAACATCTTTTATCTAAATGTTATACTACTTGATATAAGCTCTAAATGTTGTAAATTAAGGTTAAAGTGAAACTCTATAAACTGTCCCCCTTTAAGGTCAATTTAAGGATATTTTAATTTTTTTTAAACAAAATGTCGATAAAGGTTGTTGATAATATTTTAATAATACTACAAAATAATATTCTGAACTAATATTCTGAAATTAAACCACGGGGTAGTCTTGATATATGAAAATCTATAAATATTTTCTTAATCAAAATTTTTTTTAATAAAACAAATTTAATGTATTCATAAAATTCCTCAAATTTATACGTAATTTTATGAAAATATTTAGATTAATTAGTTTTTATATTTATTACAGTATATCGAGGGCTTATATTCAAAAAGTGCTATCTTTATTAATTTTAAAGAGAACGTGTAAAACTAATTTATTAATAAGATCTGAAAGTATTTGTCGATTTGCCACATTATCTATTAAAAAATAGTTATACTAATTATGTATGATAACAAAATTGACATTACATATGACAGTTATATCAGAGAATAGTTTGAAATCAAAAATTAATATTGATGTCAAATATAAATAGCACACTTTGAATATAAGTCCTCGATATACCTTTATATGAATATAATAATTCTGAGAAAAAATTAAAACTAGGACACATTTTGAGTACCCCACGGGTTAATTTCAGATAATAAGACCAGAATATTATTTTTTAGAATTAATAATATATTTCAACAACTTTTATCGAAATCCTTTCACAAATATATATTATTTCAATATTTTGTTTTAAAAAATGTAAATATCATTAAATTTGACTTTTGACCGTAAAGGGGGACAATTTATAAGGTTTCAATTTAACCTTTATTTACATGATTGAAAACTTGTATCAAGGTGTATATTTTGATAAAAGATATTTGACATATGAAAAGACCAAAAACATGTAGAATAAAAGTTGAAAAAATATGAAAAATTAAATTTTTCTTCAAATCCGCTGAAATAAAAACGCTGCCCTCGCCAAATTAAGAACAGGATACCTAAAACATTTAGCATTTTTATATTCATATATACCTTATTAAGAAGACCTTAAAGTCCAATCGTTAATTTCGGAAAATTTCTTGAACAAAATTTTTGAATAAGTGAAATTGGAGATTTTGAAATAGTGCTAAAAAATACGTACCGTTTTGATATTAATTTAGAACGGCATAACAATAGACGAGATGCAAAATACTTCACATAAGATCATTTTGGGATCAGAAAAATGCAAAAATGTTGTTGCTGTAGAATATGTCAATGACTCTGAAAATGTGAGCTCGATTTTCTTAATCAAGTGGTCTGCGGCGCATTTATTGCCTGGGGAACTTGATATGACTTGGCTGTTTTTCAACCGATAATAGATTTTGTTGTTTTATTAGAAAGATCAGTTACTTTAAATTATGATATATTAATTAGTTTAATTGAGACCAATTATTAATATCAAAATTTTTGTGAAAATCTATTTTTTTTTAATTTTTACATATAAATTCATATTAGAATTTTGAACTCAATGCGCGTCCAGAAAGCATTGTCCGATTTGGCTCAAAATTTGTACACTAACGTGTTAGATCCACTGTCATACAAGCCGCTATCACCCTAAACATATCTGTTAAAGCGAAAATATGTATGTTTGTTTATTTGTAGCTTTTATGAGGCTTATTATTACGCCGATCTTATTGAAATTGTTACAGGTTCTAAGTATATATCTGGAAGGACATATATGCTATAATTTTGTTTGATATTTTTAGCGGACGTGACATATCCCACACAAAGAAAAATTTTAATATCATGTATATTGAGCACTATGACAAAGTGAGGTTTGCAAATTTATGTGAGGTTACCTATTATTAATATGAGTATTTGGACAAAAATGAGCAGTATCGGACAAATCGGCATGTCACCCTCCATACAAAGTACATATTAAATGTCAAATGTCTGAAGAGTACTGTAACAGTGAAAGCCTTGGCACTTTTTGTGAGCCCATGCATTATTCATGTGATTAGTCAAATAAAAATTGAGCTTGATCGGAATAGTGGGCGTGGCATCGCCCTTACAAAGTATATTTATATTATCATATAACTCTAATACTATAAAGGGGAAAGACTTGACACATTGTACATATGCATCAGATATTAATGGGTAGTCACATAAAAATGGGCGCCATAGGATTAGGGGGCGTGGCACTTCCTATACAAAAAAACTATGAAGTACTATGAAAGTTACAGTATTGAAACTTTTGACAAGTTCATTAGTTACCAATGTGAGAAGTCATGGGCGGAATCGGCAAATTAAAGAAATCGCCAAAATCGAAAATCCCCAAAACCGAAAATTGCGAAAAACAAAAATCGCCAAAAACAATATATCTTCAAAATCAAAAATCGGCAAAATCAAAAGTTGCAAAATTAAAAAATCGCCAAAATCAAAAATCGCTAAAATAAAAAATTGCCAAATTATATTCTAAACTAGTTGATTGTGGGCGCCTAGGCGCCCGTTTAAAAATTATGAATAAAACAGTTTAAATTTAAATACACGAAAAATTTATAATAAATTAAATTCCTTTAATTATAGTAGTAAATTGAAAATTATATTGTTACATATGTACATATGGAAAAGGATTGTGTTTGTAGAAATTGTATACATAAGTATCAAAACAGATAAGAAATATTTGGCAAAAAAGCTTTTCAATTTAGAATCTCTTGAAAAACTATATTTCGTGTGAAATATCGTTGGTCATTTAATAGTTTTCCTTGCTGTGGGTTCGATTGAATACGTATCTTAATTTGGCTGGCAAGTTTTGATCGTGATTGATTGTTTATGGTGATTGCGTATGCAGGAATTACTGGAAACTGGCGGCGTTTTAATATGAAAGGTAATGTGGTGTCGGTTGGGGCGAGATCAATCCTAGGAATTAGAACCGTATCATTTTGGTCAGCGTTACTGAATCAGTCAGTCATTCAGTCAGTGAGTGAGTCAGGGATCAGCGGAAATATATTTAAGATATACCCGGCCTTCACACGTTAAATGTTTGGCTTTCAGGTTGTAATGCACTCATACTTTTTTACTCTTTTTACTAAACAAACATACGTTTCAATTCTCTCTTTCAATTTTTCAATTGGACAGTTCCTTAATAATTTTTTGACTATTGTATGTGTGATCAGTTTGACTTGAACGTGGGAAGGCCGGGTAAAGTGAGGAGATTGGAGATTCCCAAAATTATTAAAATTTAATACAATGGAGTTAGCTTATAACGTAGCCTGGTTGTAATAAATTTTAGCTTATAGCGAAGAATTTCTTCGGTCCCAAGAGTTTTAATCACATTTTTCATACAAATTGCTTCTCTTATAGCGAACAGTGGTTATATCAAACTTTTGACTTTAACACGCAATTTTTTTTTTTCCATTTCAGAATATTCTTATATTATATATATTAAAAAAAAATTAATTTTATTTTAATTTAATTTTAAAAAACTTCCTTTTATGTATATTTTCGTAAAAGTTTGCCAGTAGCCAACCTTTGCTTTGTACTTTCTGCTTCTATACATAAAGAGTTTTTAATATTATGTGATTTTAAAAAAATATTTTATTTTGCTAGAAACTCGGTAATTTTAGTCTTATTAAGGCAAACTATTAATATGTATCTTTTTAATAATTTAATTTGTGTTTTATAACCTTTTAAAATGCATCAAAATAAATAAACTTATTCAACTAAAAAAAGTTTTTAAATCTTTCGGACAAAACAAAAAAATACTACGGTTATAACGAACTTAGTCTAACTAATTTGGCCGGTCCCGCCGAGTTCGTTATAACCAAACTCCATTTTACTGTAGAAAAAATAGAATAGCATAGAAAAAAAAAAGTTTTAAAGCAAGGTTCCTAAAAGTTTCTTAAGGGGGGTTATTTTAAAAGCTAAAAAAAAGTCGTATTTTCATAATTCTTTTTTGAAGATATGAATAATGTTGGATTATTTATTTCATATATAAGTTATAGCATAAAATTTGAGGAATCTTTGAAAAAAATTTCAATTAAAAATTTTAATAATTAAGTCCGTGACAGGGAATCTCCGGAGGCGTTGTTATTTTGCGGTGAACATCATAACTCGTTACCGGATCATGTGAAATAAAAAAATCGAAATGCGTTTCAAAGGTGACATGTTTCCTGAGGTAGTGATGATTTTGAAGTGAAAAACGATTTTTGCTATAAAATTTCGTGAATTTGTTATTAAAAAATGGGGAAGAAAATGGAATTCTTCGTGGTTACCTAATGATTTATATTTATATAGTGTCTAAAATTTCAAAAAAATCGGTCAAGTAGATTTTGAGTTATGATGTTCACGGACTTCGAATATTTATTTGCGAGAAAATCGGTTTAAAGCTTTTTAAAAACAGATTTATATACCGTATGAGGAAGGTCGCTGGAAACGCTGTATCTTCTGAATTTTTGCTCTGATTTACTTAAAATTTTGACACAACACTCTCGAGGTTTTAAAACCTACCACCCCTTAAGGAAGTGAAAACACCAATACACCTACACAAAAGGGAAAAAAATATTTCACATTTCATCATACATGTAAACTGAAAAAAGAGAACTATATTTTTGCAAAGTTATCTATAAATCCAAAAAAATAAAATATAAGGGCGTATTAGTTTTACTTAAAAAAAAACTTATTATTCCAAATCGCCTTTAATTCTTCCATGATAATTTCAATAAATTATTGAAATTAAAATCTTAAATATACCTACATATTTACGTAATTTATGTTTGTCTAAATTTTTTGAAAGCAAATTTTGCAAAAATTAATATTATGAGTGAAAAAAATTATTTTCCCACCTCTCATCTGAAATTACAATGTTATTTAATTATGCAAAGTTACAATAATTTAAATTTTAAACTTAATATTGCACTATTTTTTCAAGTGCTTTTCAATACAGAGCTATAAACGAAATCATACGTTGGACAACAACAAAATCCACATTGAAGATCTCTTTATTCTTAAATATTTATCAAAAAAGCATACTATTTGACAAGTGCTGGCCATCAGAGAACCTGAGCGAAAGCACTCCTAACAATACAAAACAATTTTGAGATGAAAAACAAAACAGACAAACGGAAAAGTTTAGTTTAATAAAAGAAGTATGTATGCATATCTGACGACATTAAATGAGAAAAATAAAAATGTTTAAAATTTCATTCATTACTTTTTTTGCAGAATTTTTTTATTGACCATCACAGGGAATTTAAAGAAGAATTTGAGTAGGTATTAGTTTTTTTTTATGCATTTTTTGCGTTCAACTTATTCCATATGTAACACGAAATCTGCATATGTAGTGCTATTGTCGTTAGCAGTGCTGGCAATTTTGACAACTTATTGTAATTTCGACGATTTTTCAATTTGTTAAAATGACTTTTATACCCTATACCACTATGTGGTTTGGGTATTATGACTTTGTGCTGCTGTTTGTAACAACCAAAAATATTTGACCTAGACCCATCTTTAATTATACCGATCGAATCAGAATCACTTTTTGAGTTGATTTAACAATGTCCGTCCGTCCGTCCGTCTGTGTGTCCATGTAAACCTTGTAATCAAACTGCAGGTCGCAAATATGAATATATTTTGATGTAGTTTGGTATATGAGCTTCTATCGGCCATGGGATGAACGCTGTTGAAATTGGTGAGAATCGGTCCATGTTCAGACCTAGCCCCCATACAAATTACCCATATGAAATCGACATAAATTGCCATAAGATCCAAATTGTCATTGTCATATAGATCTTACTCAAATTGGGTTTGTATGCGTTCATTACATCCACTAATGAGTAGTCCAAAAATGATCCCTTTGACCCCATATAGAGGTGCTTCCCGATCTTCACTTAAATCTATTAAAAAACAAAAATATTGCACTGATTCTTCTCAAATTTTGTTTGTATATATTTTTGCAAAATACAAGAGAGTTTACCAAACATGATCAGGATCGGTCCATTTTTGGACCTAGTCCCTTTATAGATATAGCATCCGATATGAACTTTTACATATCTGCAGCCAAAAAAATTAATAAAAATCCCACTCAAATTTGGTTTTTGCTTATTTTCAAAGTCCAGTTAGTTGGGCCTAAGAGATAGGGTTTCTAAACGCATGGTATAGGGTATCGTATAGTCGGTCTAGACCGACTATAATTGTCTTACTTGTTTAAATTTGTTAAAATGATGATTGAAGATTTAATATTTTCAGTAGTAGGTATAAAAATTACGATTTCAAGGGTTAACAATTAATGGGTTGTTTATCGAAAATTGATAGTTTTTGTTCAGTGTAAATATTAATTACATAATATGTATAGATTTAATTCTGGGTCAAGTCATTTCAAAACGGAAATACCTTGAATAGCATCTCCATTTAAGATTTAATAGCTTCTGAAAGAGAAAAAAAAATATTATATATCAGCAAGCATTGGAATAAAAAAATACAAAATTAATTTAATAAAATATTTCAGTTGCACAATACAAGCTTCGCAAGAAAAATTTATTATGAAAACATGCAACTCAATCAGTCTCGGTAAGTTGTAGCGAAGCACGACTGTGCATTTTAGTAACTTTTATAAGAAAACCAATACTTATTTATGTGGCGTAGATACCACCAAATTTTCACATACGCTGTTTGGAATGGCTTCCCAAGATTATCAAATTTTTAACAAATTAACTTATGCTTTTACAACTTGCTGTAAATTCTCAATCGCGTTGAGATCAGTACTACACTAAAGCCAATCAATAACAGTAAAACAAGGTTTTTTAACCATTGCTGGACGTGTGTTTCGGATAATTATCTTGCTGAAATATATATGTTAAAATTATCCATATTGGAAATTGTTTAAAAAACATTATATTTTGTGCAGCCGTCCAACTCCATGTGAAACCATAACACCCCCACATTGCAGCACGGAACCCCTTTCACGCTTATATATGGCCCAGTTGTACTTTGGAGTAAATTTTGTTGACTTTGGAAAGCCAACATAATTTTTCTAGCAGGGGAGAACTTATTAATTTTTGTTTCCAGCGGAAATAATACTCTGTTCACTTCCACAACACTACAATCTCTGTAGTTGCTCACAATCTCTACACACAGAAAAAATGTATCAACCGAATTGTTCGGCGTTTTCGATTGTATTAATATAAATTTTATAGGAATATTTCATTTTCTATTGTGATAAAATATTTACTGTTATGACGGTAGAACTGTAATTGTCATAAACCCAACGAATAAGTTTTCTGTATGTAGCCTCTTTTTCGGCTACGCTCAGGTAATAGTGGCTTCTTGAACAAAATTGTCTTAATAGTGCACTTTCTCGCAATCGTCATTTTACTGTATTTTCAGATGCTTTACTATCCCGATTCTTATTTATGGATTTAGGCAGATTTTATTTTTCGACACTGCTCCTAATTTAATTCACGGCTAATTTATTTCAAAGTTTAAAAAAACATCTCAAAGAAAAGTAACGGTAAAATGAATATTACAATTGGAGAGTTGTAGATGAAAAGAGTACGATTATTTAAACATTATCAAGTTTTAGCATTTTATTTCATGAATATTACCTTGGGGCCGATAAAAAAAATTGCAGTTAATAACCGATTTTGAGCATGGATACCTCATTTGAAAGCTATTTCTTTTAAGCTGTCCACCACATTTACAGATTTACACCATCTGGAACATTTTTTTGAAGGAATCCTCATTTAAAGTTACTAGTAAGACATACATAAAACACATACTATGTTTATTATAAATATCAAAAGCCCTGTGTTGAAATGTGCATTAGTTAAAATTGATAAGCATACCTCTAGGCTGCTTTAAAATTATTTATTAACAAATCCATTTATATATCTTCTGTGTGTTCAACAAATATTTATATTGAAATTTAAAAATTTCATTTAAAAAGTGTTGAATTATGAATAAGCTAAAATTGATTAGCATACCTTTACGCTATTTTAAAATTATTTATTAAATGAAGAAATAAAATTCATAGAATTTGCACACGAATTTTGAGGGCTGGGCTCTGCTAGTTACGTTTAATATTACATCTTAGGATAATAATGTCGTTAATTAATTGTGCGAAGCTATATATTATATTTATGTTAATTATTTTGTATACATTTATGTTAACTACAATATTTCTTATTTTTGGCATGACGTTGACGCTGCTTTTGTATATATTTTCATTAAAACTTTTTGTGTTTTCAAGTTTTAAACCATTGATATTGATTTACAGATAAACAAGACTGCTGCATTCGATTTTGTTTGATTTTATAAAAATAAATATAAAAGAATAAGTTTTCATTAGAAATTCTTGTAGTTTTAAGTTTTAGTTGGTAAACAATTTCTAAGTAAATAAAACTGTCACATTTAAGTAAGCCAAATTTGGTTTGTTTATTTTAAAACTTTTACTTAGAAACAATTTTTATAAAAATTTTACATATTAGGAGCAATATTTCAGTGTCTGCCATAAAAAGTTAGGTATAAATGATGTGGTACAGCATAAGGTGTTATTTTCGGTAGTTAAGTGTAGACTTATTTGTGATGCTCTTTTTTGATCTGCTCTTTAATTTGAGGTAGTACAGGCAGATGAAGAGATAACACTCAAAAAAAAGTTGATGATCATTTACTGATACCAGTGTTGCACAATGGCACATTTGAAAAGGAAACATATCTATAATATTAATAGGCTAGGCGATTTCTTGTGACTGATGTTTTGTTCTACCGTTTTATTCCGATTTTGACCAAACGTATATTATTTGAAAGGAATTTCTTTTTAGCCATTTTGCAGATTTAGAGATTTTTAATTTTTTTCGTTTATTTTGAGTAAATTGCACTTAAAGTTGTAACTAACACTACATAAAATTATACATATGATTTGTGTGTTTTAATAAATTTGTTAATGTATTTGTTAACGAGTCTGTTACCTTCATTCACAATAACAATAGACCATAAAAGTGTTGGTTTGTGAATTGGCTAAGATGAAAAATAAAGCTGCCTAGAAATTTTACTCGAATTTCGAGCGCTGGAATCTGTCAGTTTCAATAATGCTTTGTGGATTAGGTTAAGCGTTGCAGGTTAAGATATCGATCAGGAAAGATATTTTGTATTAAATGTGATTTTGTTTAATTCCAATATAAAAATTAAATTTAAAAAAACAAAAGCGATGAATTCATAAAAATTTCATTTTCAATCAACTAATTTATTGGTACTTGTGATATACTCCACAGTTTTCTTATTAATGTTAAGAAAAAGCAATTTGTTTTAAAAAATGCTATTATTGTTTTAAAAACAACTGAAATATCCGCGAATCTTCAACAAGCTTTCCATAAATTTTCAGACTTTGTGTCGTATATACTGCAGTAGCTCTCACAGATGAAGTTGCAACTTTTGACACTAAGAAGTAGTACTCCAATAAATGGAGTTCTTATATAAAAAAATAGTTATTCCCAAAATAAAGATGTTATTTCAGGACTAACGGACTTATTAATTAAATTCATTTTAAATCAAAATAAAAACGAAAGAGATGTATGTATGTATTTAAACTTTAAAAATATATTTACTACTAAATCTTTGAGTTTAGCTACAAACAAAAAAAAATTTAATTCTTCTTCACCCTATTATCAGTGAAATAGTTGAAACAGAGGTTTAAAATCTTAAGTCATTAGGTATCTAAGTATATACTTTGTTATTGGATAAATTATTTTAAAATCGCTATATATAAATCTCTTCAAATGTTCCAGCTTTCATTAGTACTTCTAAGGGGGTATTGGAAGAACATAAAATTTCAATTAATGAAATCAATGATGAAGACTGAAATACCAGAAACTAGTCTGGCACTAGTTTGTTTTATTTTAAAAATAATCCTGATGAAAAAAATATTTATAGATTTTCAATTTGACATCAAGAGTACCCCACGGGTTAATTTTAGAAAATGAGTCCAGAATACTATATTTAAGAATTATTAAAATACTATCAACAAGTTTTATCGAAATCCTTCTACAAATATATATTATTTCGATATTCTGTTTGAAAAAATGTAAATAACCTTAAAATTGACTTTTGAACTAAAAGGGGGACAATTTGTAGTACTTCAGTTTAACTTAATTTACAGGACTGATTACTAACATCAAGCAGTATAATATTGTGAGATATGTGACATATGAAAATACCAAAACGATGTAGCCTAATAGTTGAAAAAGTATGAAAACTCACATTTTTTTTCAAATCCGCTGAAATAAAAACGCTGCCCTCGCTAAACTGAGAATAGGATACCTACAATATCTGCCATTTTTAATCACATATATTTTATTAATAAGAACTTAAAGTCCAGTCGTTGATTCCGGAAAATTTCTTGAACAAAATTTTTGAAAAAGTAAAATTGGAGATTTTGAAATAGTGCTATAAAATACGTACCGTTTCGACATTACCTTAGAACGGCATAACAATAGACCAGATGCAAAATACTTCACATAAGATAATTTTGTGATCAGAAGAATGCAAAAATACTATTGTTGTAAATTATTTCAATGTATTTAAAAATATGAGCTCGATTTTCTTAATCAAGTAGTCTGCGGCGCATTTATTGCCTGGGGCACTTGATATAACTAGGCTGTTTTTCACCCGATAATAGATTTTGTTGTTGAATTAGAAAGATAATTTACTCTAGATTACGGTGTATTAATTAATTTGATTGAAACAAAATTATTAATACCAAAATTTTTGTGAAAAAAGATTTTTTTTTTGATAATTTTTACATATAAATTCATATTTGAACTTTGAACTCAATGCGCGTCCAGAAAGCATGATCGATTTGGCTCAAATTTTGCCCACTAAAGTTTTAGATCCAGTGTCACAATAATACCTTCCGGTCCGCACACCTCAAAATTCGACCAAAATTTTTTTTCATACAAACCCCTGTCACTCTAACGTCACATATGGCAACTCTTACGAAACTGGGAATAGTTGAAGTTAGAATTATAAATGCATAAATATTCAAAAATTCAAAAATAAGAATTGTTTTTTTGGACAGAGTTGTATCCTTTGAGATTAATATGAAGTCAAAGCTGTATGGTATGAAAACTGATTCTTAAACACACTGTTCGCAATCCTAACTTTCGGTGAGTGTGTTAAAGCGCTGACCAAAAAGTGCAAGTACGGCCGCCCTAAGTACAAAAATTTCATATAGGAACAGTCTATTCAATTATAACAAAACAATTTTCACAATGTTCAAATCACTGCTGAAGACTGAAATGCCAGAAACTAGTCTCATTAAAAGGTACGGTGTAGTTATGAATTTCTTTCTTCTTCCCTACCACGCACCATTGAAATAAAATCAAAGTTTGCATATTAATTACAGCATTAATTTTATGTATTTATTAATGTCTGAAAAATGACGTCATATCTAACAAACTATTAACAGAAAACATATGTATGTAGTTTTGGCTGTATATATTTTAAATTTCATGTTTATTTTACGCCATATCTCATTCCATTGAAATGGAATTCATTCCATTGAATTTGAAGCCATATCTCATTCCATTGAAATGGTCATATAACTAGTAGATCTAATTTGACAATGCCACCCGTAGCTTTTTGCCTTTTTGCAAGTTATTTTAAATTCAAAAATCAAGGCAAATATAAACGAAAAACCTTTTTTCGATTAGGATGTTTTTTGTTTAACTTACAACTGCATGACAATGCATGCAATGAATAGCAAATAACATTCGAGAATTTATACAGTGGAAAAAGGTTACCATTTGTTCAGTTATGAATTTAGTGATATCAATTGATTTGAAAAAAAAAAAAAGGAAAAACACAAAAGACTTTTGCATTCTATATCAGAACACTGGTTACTAAAATATTGGAATTCTTAAAACACTTACATACCCAGCAAATATAGCATTGAAAAAATTAGAACAAAAGCTCTTCTTGGAATAGCTGTAGTCAAAATTTTGATCATCGTCAATGAATATAATATGGCCATTAGAGTGGTGCTTAAAAATGAAAATGAGATTTTGGGGAGATAAATGTGAATTTTGGAAATTGATTGAAAATTTCAACTGTGTTTAAATGGGGAAAATATGACTTTTTTAGACTTTACGAAAATTTCGTTATACAGTTTAATTTTTTCGACAATTTTTTATATGAATCGAAATCAGTACTAAATTCGTTTTTCAAACACCCATAAAACTTCAAAATCGAATAAACTCTCGCCAAGAAATAGCAAATGCCCCAGACCACTTTTGTGCAAAAAAACTAGGTCATGAAATTTGATGGCATTTTCTAAAATTTGAGAATTAAGGACATGATGTTTTTTCAGTCTCTGTACTTGTAAGGACTCAGATATGAAGTATTGTTTTATTACCTCGTTGTTAACCTATTGCGCATTGAAACCGGAATTTGGAAATTTTTTTATAAAATGCTGAAAACTCCTTTTTCAAGTTTTAAAAAATGTTCTTAAATAAAATTCAAAAAAATTGATCCCGCACTTTTCGTTAAATACATGTTAGAGATTAACAGTGTGAATTTTTTTGACAGGGATTTATTTTGCGGATTTCGAGAAAAATGGAATTTTTGTGAAATATTCCGTATATGTAATCCTTCTAAATTCTTTATATCAAAAATTAATCAAATCTATACTTTTAAATACTATGTTTTATCTTAATAGCCAAAGGTTTCGAAAAAAATAAATCGACCCCATTAACCCTTTTTCGAATTGGGGTCACCTATGACCCCAAGCTAATAAAAGACAATTTATTCAAAAAATTCAAAAGTTTTGCAAATATTTTGCGTTCTTTAAAATATTATAACCAAATGTCTATGTCTTCCGTTTCTAAAATTTGGTATAAATTCGAGAACGTTAATCCATTATATGTCAAGACTAGCTTTGGATTTTAAGATATTTTTAAATAAAAATTACCAGAAACGAGTTTTTCTATGAAAATCGACGAACCACTATTTAGAATTTAAGAAAGATAATTCGGTTAATTTTTTTTTATTTAACCCTTCAGTGTTCCTGGGATCAAAATTATCCATTTGGTGCATTTGTCTGCTTATTGCTCGCGAATATAAATTAAAACAACTTATAACCAATTTTATTATAAAATTATATTATTTTTAAAAACTATCTTTATGTTTCCAAATAAAATGAGAACATTGTTGAACTATGAATAAATCAACATTGCTTAATTGAACTTGACTTTGTACAGGAGGGATGTTGTTTTTTTGTATGATTCTACTATCTGGAGTAAAAACTTATTTTCTTCTTCATTACTTGTTAACACTATTAAAATCTTTTATGAATTCAACGCCTCTTGCGGCAGTATCGTTTACTACAAAAAAGTCCGTGCAGAAATTGTAACTCTTTTTAAAATCTCCATTAGATTCTGCAGGAAAGCTAAAATAGCTGAAGCAATATATAGTTTTCTGGGACGCAAAATCGCTTATATCAATATTTATCAAATATTCTGGGTGAATGAATTTTCTACATAATGGCAAGTTTTCGAAAAATATAGCAGAATTTTAGTTCCCAACCAATAATAAGTGTTTCGTCTAGTTTAGTAATACAATGCATTATTTTTAGGTATTTACATTTTTTTAAATATGCCAAAATTCAAAGTTTGGCCTCAGCAAAGAATGGGTTAGCGTTGCTCGATTTATTTCAACTTTTTTGAGCGGATAATATACGTATTTGGTTATAATATTTTAAGTAACGCTTTTAAAAATTCAACAGTATTTGCAAAATATTTGAATTTTGTTAATAAACTGTCTTTTATTAGTTTGGGGTCATATGTGACCCCAATTCGAAAAGGGCTACTGGGGTCATATTACTTTTTTCTGAACCTTAGGCTATTAAGATAAAATAGAGTATTTAAAAGTAGGGAACTGATCAATTTTTTATATAAAGAATTTAGAAAGATTTCATATACTGAATCCGCAAAAATAAAATCCTTGTCAAAAAAATTCTGGCTTAGGGATTGTCCTAAAAATTCACAAGAATAATCTCTTACATGTATTTAATAAAACGTTAAGGTGCGAGATCCATTTTTTTTAATTTTGTTTAAGAAAACTTTTTAAAACTTGAAAAAGGAGTTTTCAAAATTTTATAAAAAAGATCTCCCATTTTCGGTTTCATTGCGCAATAGATTAAAAACGTTGTAATACAGCAATACTTCATATCTGAGCACTTATAAGTATAGAGACTAAAAAGAAATTTTGGTTTTAATCAATTTCTCAAAGTTGAAAAAAATGCCGTCAAATTTCATGACCTAGTTTTTTTTTGGCACAAACGTGGTGTGGATCATTTGCTATTTGTTGGCGAGTTTTTATTCGATTTTGAAGTTTTAAAGGTTTTTAAAAAGATAATTTAATACCTATCTCGATCCATATAACAAATTGTCGGAAAATTAAACTATAGAAAACAGAAAAGTCGTATTTTCCCCATATAAACACACTTGAAATTTTCAATCGATTTCCGGCGCGACTTTTCTTTATCCGATTGTCCCCAAACTTCAAATTTATTAGTTTTATATAGAAAGAAAACAAAATTGACCTCGCCTCTCCCCAAAATCACAATTTGAAAAAAGTACATATAACGCAGGGCCACTCCAATGGCCATGTCATATGACATAACATGTTTTGAAGATCCTATGAAATACATTTTAACTCGTGTCATCACTTTTTTTAATATATTCCTCTTTGGGATACTTTAAGTCAATTTTCATTAATCTAAACTTTTAGTTTTCACCAAAAATTTTTACATTGGGTAAAAATTGTGCAATATGTGAAATACTTACTCAGCAAAAAAATTACATAGAAAAAATGGAACAAATGCTCTTCTTGGGATTCTGATATGCATCATCACCAACATGGCCATGTCACATGACATTCACAATCACTTTTTTATACCCTATACCACTATGTGGTTTGGGGTATAATGACTTTGTGCTGCTGTTTGTAACAACCAAAAATATTTGACCTACACCCATCTTTAATTATACCGATCGAATCAGAATCACTATCTGATTCGATTTAACGATGTCCGTCCGTCCGTCCGTCCGTCTGTGTGTCCATGTAAAGCTTGTAATCAAACTGCAGGTCGCAAATATGAATATATTTTGATGCTATTTGGTATTTGATCTTCTATCGGCCATGGGATGAACGCTATTGAAACTGGTGAGAATCGGTCCATGTTCAGACCTAGCCCCCATACAAATGACCCCTATGAAATCAACATATATTTCCATACGACCCAAATTATCATACAAATCTTAGTCAAATTGGGTTTGTATGTATATATTACATCCATTAATCAGTGGTCCAAAAATGATCCCTATTGGACAACTCTTAGTCATAGGCCCCATATAGAGCTGCTTCCCGATCTTCACTTAAATCTATCAAAAAACAAAAATATGGTTTGTATATATTTTTTCAAAGTATAAGTGACTTACCGATCGACTCAGAATCACTTTTTGAGTCGAAATAGCAATTTCCGTCCGTCCGTCCGTCCGTCTGTGTGTCCATGTAAAGCTTGTAATCCAACTACAGGTCGCAAATATGTATATATTTTGATGAAATTTGGTATATAAGCTTCCATCGCCATGGGATGAACGCTATTGAAACTGGTGAGAGTCGGTCCATGTTCAGACCTAGCACTCATACAAATGACCCCTATGAAATCGACATAAATTGCCATAAGTTCCAAATTATCATATAGATCTCAGTCAAATCGGGTTTGTATGTGTTTATTACATCCATTAATCAGTAATTCAAAAATACTCCCTACAGGAAAATTCTTAGTCATAGGCCTCATATAGAGCTGCTTCCCGATCTTCACTTAAATCTATCAAAAAACAAAAATATTGCACAGATTTCTCTTAAATTTGGTTTGTAAATATTTTTTCAAAGTATAAGTGACTTTACCAAATATGGTCAGGATCGGTCCATTTTTCGACCTAGTCCCCATTTAAATATAGTATCCGATATGAACTTTTTCATATCTGCAGCGAAAAAAAATTTATAAAAATGTCACTCAAATTTGGTTTATGCATATTTGCTATATCCAATTAGTTGGACTGAAGAGATAGGGTCTCTTAACCATGGTATAGGGTATCGTATAGTCGGGCTAGACCGACTATAATTTTCTTACTTCTTTAATATATTGCTTTTTGGAACACTCTTATTCAATTTTTATCAATGTAAACTTTTAGTTTTCACTAAAAACTTTTATCTCTTTGTTCTATTTTATTATTTATTCAATTATTGTTTTTCTAATTGTAGTACGATATTCTTCTAAATAAATTTGTTCACACTATACGACTTTCTGATCATGGTATAATAAGTTTATGCTAGTCTTTGTAACTACCAAAAATATTTTACATAAAGCCACCTTTTGACATACCGATCGACTCGGAATAACCACCGAGTCGATTTAGCGCTGTTCGTACATTTATTTTTCTGTCTGCCGGCTGTGAGAACTTATTTATATAAATTTTTGCTCGGTACGTTTTATTGTTTTGTTATAAAAATCAATCACTATAGTTAATTGCCTGCAATTTTACTATTACATTTTTTTGTTTATTTATTTATTTATTTTTATTTTTTTGTTTCTTTTTTGATGTCAGAAAAATAAAGAATTTTTTTAAGTATTTAAACATAAATATTTTTAAATCGTGTGTTTAAATTTATATTGTTATCTTTTCTTAATTAGGTGAACTGAGAAACAGTTTCTAGATAAACAGCTCTTCTTTTGAACGCATTTAATTTTAATTGAATACAAATTAAAGAAAAAAGAAACATTGGCAGAACAGTTTGTTGACCGAAATCTACTGTAATTTTATTTAATGTTTTTTATCCAGATTTAATCCAAAAAATTTATTCATCAAAATCGGAGTGTTCTAATATTTTTTTTTATTAATAAATTTATTTATATTGTTTGAGCGTCATTAAAATAATTTAAACATTTTTAATATATTTTATTTTTATAAAATTAACGTATTTTGTTTGTTTGCATAAAAAGATATATATGTACAAACATACACTTGTCTTGGCATGCCATCAGAAACACAATAATAATTATTTAAATTTCTATTATTTTGTATAATTTTTTTTTATAAAAATTTAATTAAATAGCCAAATAAATTAAATTAAATCTAATAAAATGTTTGCAACATAATTTATCATTATTGGTACACCAAAAGATTTTATTTTCATTTTATTTCATTATGGTGTTCAAATTTGTTATGATTTCAAATGAATATTCCAATTATTTGTTTTTGTTATCATCTAATGCCATGTTGTTAACAGTTTTTCGCATATGGTTTTCAAATAAAACATGTTAATAATATTTAAGCAAACAATTTTAAATACACGCTCATAAATTTTACGCAGTATTTCATATGCTAATTTATTTTTTTTATTCGTAAAACATAAGAATAAATTAATTATTTTTTGTTTATTTGAGTGACATATCTGAATTTTAAATTTCAAATATGCATATTATACGTTATAAATTAATTTTCGACAAAACTTTTTTAGAACAAATTGTTATTATTATGGATTGTGACATAATTATCCAATGGAGATACTAATAGTTAGAGTTAATAGTGGGCTGTTCGGCTAAAAAAAAATATACGAATAACATAGATCATACTTGAAATTTTCAGTCGTGGCGAGGCATCTCTAAATTTTTTTTAATTTACCCAAAACTTTATATTTCTCAGTTTTTTTGCTCATCGAAAATTTCTAGGGGTGATACCGGGAGTTTGAACACTTTTTTTATTAAGGGCCACCCTAATATACATAGGTTCTGATGTTCCATAAACATGCAGCAGCCAATCGCGCTGCAGTACTAGCAGAGATTACCATTATATACAATTCAGTAGGAATAATTTGAAGTAAGACATTGAGAGCTTCTGAGAGGCAGGTTCGGATTATAACAGTAATTTTAACAACAATAAACTGCCTTCTCGTTACTATCACCACATGAGGAAGCCTAAGTGAGAATGATGCGTGCAATTACTGCATACATCCATAAAACCGATTTCAAACCTAACATCTAAAGGTGTAGAAAGCCTTTTTAACTCTCTGTCCTATATTCAGTTTGCAAAAGAGTTTAGAGTCCCTAATGATTCCAAGGTATTTAGCATCGCCTAATAGGGTAATGTTAATAACGTATATACGGATTTTCTCAAAATATCAAAATAAATATCAAATTTCTTTCAATTATCTTAAGAATTGCGAATTGCAAAGAAGAATTATGAATTGAAGTTTTATAACAAGATTGATTGGCCTACTTGTCGAGTGTTATCGATTCAAAATAAAATAATTATATTTAATTTGTTCATAAATATGATAAATCCTTTTTTCCCCATGAATTCAAAATTGTACAAGCAGAACTTAAACATCCCCAATTAGAAAAAATCTAAAAATATTTTACAACTTTGTAACTTTTAAGCATAAAATTTCATCATATCCAACCACTTACGAAAAAGAATGGTACTGTGTTTTCAAATGATGTTGATATTGCAAAAGTTTTTACTGAATTCTTTGCGTCCTCATTTTCCAAACTGACGTTAAGCAGCATAAGATATCCTTATAATATTCCCTGACCTCAATTAATATTTCATTCTTAGATGTGTTGACTGTTATTAAGAGTCTGAAAAGTATAAAAAGTTCATTTAATCTGGATTCAGATGTTATTCCAGTAATATATTAAAAAATTGTGCGGAAGTATTGGCTAAGCTGATAACTTTCATATACAAAAATTCTCTAAAATTTAGCTTCTTTCCAAAGTGTTGGAAAAAGTCGCGCTATTAATCTGGTAGCCACAGTGATGCTACTAATTATAGAGTAATTGCAAAACCATACCAAAACTTTCTGAGTAAATTATAACAGATTTGCTATCTCACGAAATATCATGAATTCTATCACCAGTTTAACATGGTTTTTGCCGAGGACGGTCTACAACTGCCAATCAAATGGAATTTACTTCCTATGTAAAATACGGATTTTACAATATTAAACAAGCTGATGTTATATACACAGACTTTGGAAAGGCTTTTGATAAAGTCAGCCATCATCTACTTCTATCAAATCTTGATATTATTGGATTCTCCGGAAACTTTTTAAAATGGATTCAGTCGTATTTTAAACATCGTAAGCAATGTGTAATTTTCAATAGCTTTAAATCGAATATATAGGTGTTGCTTCTGGTGTCCCTTAAAGAATTCCTATTCTTGGAGTTTACTAACGATCTCCCAAAGCGTTATCAATATAGTAATATCCTTATATATGCCAACGGTGTAAAAATCTACTCAACCCTCAAAAACGATGCTAGAGTATATGTCTCCAATCTGGTCTAAAGAGCTCCCAAAAAATTGTGTAATTCATTTACTTATTTATTTACTTGTATAGACCAGGAATTAACCCTTACAGACTATTTATAATTAAAAACTTTTTAAAATTAATTTCACGGATTTAGAAAACAATTTATTTTACTTTTAATTACATTAGTATTTAATGTTAAATCAATAAATCTATAAAGTTCATTAAATTGAATACACATTCTGTTGAGAGGGTCTGCATTTGCATAATTAGCTCTTTAGAATTTTACAGATAGAAGTGAGAAGTAACGTGTTGATCGTTGATGAATGTTGAATGATATATTGTTAATCAGGAAATCAGAACAAACATCACCATTAATTATATTAAGAAGAAATGAGACATTTAGCATAGTTCACCGGCTTTTTAAAGTTGGTAGCTTAATAAGGGCAAGTCTGCTGGTATAAGATGGGACATTAATTGTAATGAAGTTTAAACTGCGAATACAAAGCAACAGCAATTGCGGTTGCAGCGATTCCAGACTATCGATATGAATTTGGTAGATTGGGTCCCAAATTATAGGAGCATATTCCAAGGTCGGTCTCACAAGTGACGTATAAAAAGTATTTGTTACATGGGTATCATTGACCTTTTTAGCCCAACATATTATGAAACCAAGTACACCTCTGGCTTTGTTGACAGTAATTGGTATATGAGGAATAAACTCAGTATATGATCCAATACAGCGCCAAGATCTAAAAAGTTATGTACTTTATCGACACAATAATCACCCAGCACAGATATCGGCCCCTTTCTGATGAAACGCATATATTTACAATTTTTTAGGTTCAGCTTCATTAAATTTATATTACACCATCTATAAAATAAATTCAAATCATTTTGGAGAAAAATATGATCAGAGTGTTGATTATAACTGAAGAAGATTTTCACAACATCTGCATACATCAAGATGTTTGAAAAACGAATAACATCTGGAAGATCATTTATAAATAAAGGAAAAGGAATGACTGCCTAGAGGTACTCCAGACTTTACATCTATTGGCTTTGAAGTAACATTTTTATAACATAATTTTTGTGTTCTAAAATAAGAATAAATAAAAATATATCCAGTAAGCAGACGTTTATGATTGACTTTATCAAAAGACTTGCTGAAGTCAGTATAAATTGCATCTGTTTGTTCTGAGCAGTCAGTGTATATGACTCTTATAGCATGTTCAGACGGCAAACCATTGTAATGGTGCGGCGTTGGTGGAAGATCCGCTTCCGTTTCCCTGAGCCTTTGCTGTTCGCACGTGCTGGCGTAGGGGCCTAGCTCGCCGGATGGGTGGGGTCTTGCTCAGGCCCAGGGAAACCGCACTACAGATTTTCACGTGCGATTTAAAAAAACTGTCAAAACACGGACGCTAAATGGATGGATGGCCATACTTACCTTGGGATTGGTGACGAGGTGTTCTGCCCCTTTTGCCCTCCCAACCATGTTACCTCGACTCCATCGTACTTGGAGGTAACCCACCGCAATGATAAGAGTTTGGTTTGGTTTTGTACATTGGGATATATAAATTTTTATTTACCCTTCATTTTAAGGGTTTTAATTTTAATTTTAAATTATTTTTCGTAACATTTTAATTTTTTTTAGCCAATTTTTATTTTTAGCAAAATTTTAAGTTTAGCAAATTTTAATTTTATCTCAATTTGAATTTTAGCACTACAGAATAATAATAATATTTTAAATTAAATTTAGTTTTAATTTTAACTTTAACAAAAAATTTTTCTTTTTAAATATGGTACCATTTTGTAAATTCTCTTAAATTTCTATAGTGTTAAATTTAGGTTAATTTTAAATTTTAGCAAAATTTTGTTTTAGGAAAAATTTAGAAAAATTTTACCATTTTTTTTTTACAAAATTTTCATTTTTAGCTAAATTATATTTCTTATTATAATTTTTTAATTTTAGCTCAATTTTATTTTTATTTAGGAAAATTTTTAGTTTAATTTTATATTTAGCAAATTTCTTAATTTAGAAAATTTTTAGTTAAAATTTATGTTTAAATTTATATTTAGAAAAAATTTTGATTTATAATTAGAGAAATCTTTAGAAAATAATTTTAATTTATAGTTAGACAAATCTTAGGAAATTTTTTATTTAATTTAGATCTAAGAAAACATTTTAATTAGTGTCTTTTAATTACCGCCATATGGTTGTAGGTGTTGAGGATGAAGCTGCTGCCGCCAGACGCCGTGGTTGTGGGTCGCAATATGCAATTAAAAAAAATCGGCCATAGCTTAATTCTGCATATGATTATTTAATGTTTTATTACCCAATTTGTTTTTGTAATCGGCTAAACGTATTCTTCTTTATTCTTATCACCATTAATTTTTTTATAGAGATTTTTTTTTTTTTTATTTAACGCAGTATTTTTTTTTATGTTTAATTTACAATTAAACAATATTTATATATTCCTAATTGTGCATTTTGATTTTTATTTCGTTTTCTTAAATTTAAAACGGTTTTTTTTTTTATACAACGTTTTTATCTGGAATTTTATTTTTTTATTCTTAAATCCATAATATTGTTTTTTTTTTTTTTAAACTTAAACATATGTATTTAGTTTTTTCTTCTTTAATATTAAGTTTGTTACAGTGTTTATAAATTTTACTTTTAAACTTTCTTAAAATTTAACTTTATTTCACTACTACTAATTTTATTTTAATTTTAATTTATAGTCAGGTTTTTCCTCAAACTTTTTTTTTTTTAACTCCTTAAAAAATTTTAATCTTAATTTTTAAGAGGTTTTTCCTCATCCTTCACTTTATCACTACATTTTAAATTTTATTTTAAGAGGGTTTTTCCTCAACCTTTATGTTCAACTATTAATCTTCAACTCCTCGTTTAATTTTCAATACTTGTTAATCAAGCCAAATCTTCCTCATTCATTCCTCTGCAGATAAAAACCTGTTTATTAAACAAACAAAATCACCAGCAATTCAGTGAGAACATTCATATGCATTCATAATATTCTCTAGTATTTATAACACTCACACTCATATATGACTATGAGAGCAAGTGAGATCAATACAAGAAAATACGTGGTTTGACCAGCATGATTGCATATGAATGTGTTCATGATTTACTTCAACACAATGAAGAGAAAAAATACGCCATAAAAAAAATGCCATCAACCTATTACCATATAATGTGTTGTTTATATGTACATACTTGAACTTGAAAATAATTCAAGATCAAGGTTATTATTTTTTCTTCTTTCTTATTCTGCCTGTACCAGAAATTCTTCTGCTACAGTGCAGAGCAAAAAAGATCACCGTCACACCATTTGATTTTAACCATTTGATTCGCTCTCTGAATCACGATTGCGAACCTTGGTGTTCAGACGAGTGTTCTTGTTTCATTTTGACGTTTATATTTTTTGTGAAAATTTTTGAAGACATCCTTCCCTCACACTTTACGTTTCACTATTTCATTTTTTCCATTTTTATTTGTATATATGTATGCAAATATATAATTTTATTTGTTAAATATTTCTATTTATTTTATTGCACGCATTAATTTTTTGTTTTTTCCTCGTTTATTTTTGACAGATGAACTAGAGATAATTTTGTTATCAAAATTGGAGATGACACTCAATTTTTCTAGGTTCACAACTAAGTTCAAAATGAACCAAGTAGGTTCGCTCTCAAAATTTTATATGGCGAATCATATAGGCTCAATCATGATTTGGGCGCGAACCGTGAATGAGAAAGCGAACCGCGAATCTTGATGTCCGTGTGAACGTAGCATTAGTAAGGCAAATGGTGATTTATATTTACAAAACGTTGGACCAAGAAGTTTAATGATCCTTATAAAACTAAAATATGAATTCACGTCTTTGGTCAGGCCGATACTTAAATAGACATCAGTAATCTCGGATCCACAGTGCAATGTCTTCATCAAAAAACTTAAATCAGTTCAGAAACACTCGCTACCTTCGGCGAAATGCGGATCTGAATCTCCCACCGAATTGCTGTCGTTTAGCTCTAATAAAGCTTTCAACTTTGAAAAGTTGACAGATCATTTTTAATATAGCATTCTTCCTTCGTTTTAGGGAAAATATGTATAAATATTCCTAACAGACAAATTTGATCTTATGGTCCTGTTTACCTGAATTTCCACAGATGGAATTTATCGATTTCGAACCACTTCGAAGAAATTGTGCCAAAGTATACAGACTCAATAACTTATTTGATTTACCCGAGGCTTTTGATGTTACTAATAGAAGACTAACGTTTTATTTGAACTATAACTATTACGTTTACATCTGAATTTAAAGTTTGTATAAATTTTGTAAAATATCTACATTTTTAGCTCAGCTGTTGCTATACTGTAGCTGAATTAAATAAAAAATATATGAATAAATATTTAAAATTTAAAGAAAACTAATCAAAAATACAAAAATCCAACAAAAACAATGCTGTTTAAACATTGTTTTGATAATCCACATAAGTTTTAAATCACATAACTTAAAAATGCTGCAAAAAACTAATGCTAAAAATATATAATAAAAAACATTCACTTAAATATCTAAACGGCATCATCTTCATTAAACTGACTGTTTAGAAGAGAAAATCTTTTCACTTTGTATTGCAATTTAATATGTCTATGCAGCAGAATAAAAATCAACAGCCCGACAAATACAAAGCCTAAACTCGTTATTTAATATTTCGGTTAATGCAGGAAAAAAAGTTCCAACACATTAAAACCTTCTATACAGTTCACAACACAATCGTTACGATTGCACTAAATCCAACAACATAAAAAATAATAATCTCATGGTCACAAAGTTCATACTCTGTGTATAACATAAATACATATGTAAGTATGTTCAGCATATAAGTACTTTCAGCATAGAAGTGTATACACTTTCCATGTGTATGAAGAGGTTTTTCCATCTATTAAACCAAAATAAAATGCAAACAAAATAGCAAACAGAAACTTTCAAAGTAGAACACTTTTTAATGTCTTACTTTTCATATTAATGCTCAATGTGAGCAACTACTTTCTGTTTAAAATTTTCCAAATGAACATGATTGTGGTCTTTTAAAATATTTATTAAAAAAATACGCTGCAAAATTTTTGATTTTAATTTAAAAATTAAAATCAAAGTAATTTGCCACATAAAATGACGAAAATATTTAATATTATTTTATCTCATATATCTATAATATTATTGGGCTTGCCGATTTCTTGTGACCTATGTTTTGTTCTACCGTTTTATCCTGATTTCGACCAAATGTATATTATTTGAAAGATATTTATTTTTAGCCGTTTTGCAAATATGTAGATTTTTAATTTTCTTCTTTTATTTTAAGTAAATAGCATTTAAAGTTGCTACTGGCACAGACATAAAATTATACATATATTGTGTGTGTTTTATTAAATTTGGTAATGTGTTTGTTAGTGAGTTTGTTATCTTCTTTCACAATAATAATAAACCACAAAGGTGTTGGTTTGTGAATTGGCTAAGTTGAAAAATAAAGCTGTCTAGAAATTGCACTCGAATCTCGAGCGCTGGAATCTGCTAGTTTTAAAATTAATATTCGTACGTTGGTCACATTAACAACACTTTCTGTTTTCTAAATCTATATAGGTTAAACGAAATTAAAATTTTCCGTTTAGGATATCTGGTTGTTATTTTTCTGTGCTGTAGGTTAAATAAATGACATGAAAATATATTCGACAATCTAAGCACTAGAAATGCTTCAGCATCATCGTACTTGAAAAGCTACAGGTGCGATATATTAACAGCATGGTAAAACCCAGACTCACTTTCTGTGAAATGTTAGAGCATCTAAAAATTTTACAGCTGTTTGTATGTACCATATTATATATTATATATGTACATAATATTATAATCATGTCCCTCGACTAACACGTGAATTATTTATAAACTGTATTTTAAAGAATCCAAAAGTATAGCAAAGGGTTAACCGGGTGGTTGGTGTTTTTTTATTTGTTTTAATTTGTTTTTATTCATTTACCTGTCCCTAGTCTATAGAATTCTCTTGTAATAAAAAAAAAACACAACCGGCATTAACAATTGTAGAAATTCTATCTTTCCATTTTTAATGCACAGCAAATATTGGGACTTGTTATCAGCTGTCATGTTGTGGCTATAAAAAATTAATGATGCTGTTTGCTTTCTGCCGACCTTACCATCGAAATTACCTTAAGGCGCCTTACTGAGTACATTAAATATTGAAAAACATGTTTTTATTGTTTTCCGAAAACAATTCAAATATTTGTTAAAGTGATTCAATATCGAAATATACAAACAAAATAAAAATCATTCTTTACATTAAACCAACATTTATTGTCAGCAAATATAAGCACATTTCAACAAACAGCAGTATGCTGATAAAGGAAAGTTTTTTAAATAATTTTTAGCGGGAGTGTTAACGATGTTCAATTCGAAGGGATTGATAATCGGTTTATTAATGTTAGGTCATCTATTGTAAGTGTAAACATAACACTTAGGCATATGAGTGTTTTGCTTTGACGTGCAATATATTATACGCCACCTAGGCTAGGGCTTTATTGCAATTAATTTTGCAAATTCACTATTTACACTACTAGCTAGTAGGAAGGCTCGTGATACCTTTAAACCAAAAGGTACGTAATTGGAAAGCGACTAAGTAACCCATTTAAATATTATAAAATTTTAACTAAAAAAGTACTCCATTAAGAAAAGGTACTCTTTTAGGATTTTTTAATAAAATATACTTTGTTAAGAAAATGCATTTTATTATAAATGGCCCATTTAAAAATGATAATTTTTTTACCAAAAGATAGAAAGCACTTTTTTTATTAAAAGGTTCTTTTTTAGAAATGTACTTTTTTTAAGAAAATTTACTTTTTGCGAAAACGTACTTATTAAGAAAAAGTGCTTGTTAGAAAAAAGGATGGTACTTTAAAAAAATACTTTTTGCGAAAATATTATTTGTAAGTAAATGTACTTTTTTGGAAAAGAAAGTTTTTAAAATAAGGTACTTATTTAAGAAAACATACTTTTTAATAAAGGGAGCTTTTTGAAGAAAAGGAACCTTTTCAAAATAAGGTAAATTTTAAAGAAAATGTACTTTTTCAAGAAAACTTATTTATTTTAAGAAATAGAACTTTTTGCAAATAAAGCACTATTTCAGAATAAGGATTTTTTAAGATATTTTTTTTTTTTTTTTTAATTTTCATTAAAATAAGGTACTTTTTAAAGAGAAGGAGTTTTTAAAAAAGTGTACCTTTTTAGGAAAAATAATTTTTTCAAAAAAAGAAAATGTTCAGTATAAGAAAACATAATTTTTATAAAAAAGATTTTTATATAAAAGGTACTTTTTAGTAGCGTCTACGTTTTTGTAAAATAAGAATTTTTTTTTGTCTAAAGTTAATTATTTTAGAGAGAGTAATTTTATAACAAAATGCAGTTTTAAATGAAAATGTACTCTTTCAAATCAAGGTACATTTTGAACAAAGGCCATTTTTTAAATCAAGGTAAAAAAATACTATTTTAAGAAAAGTTTATTTAATAAGAAAAGGTACTATTGTAAGAAAGGTTTATTTTATAAAAAACGGAACTTTCTGAAGAAAAGAAACTTTTTAAAGGAAAAAAAGACATTTTCCTCTACCATTAACAGAAAAAATCGTCTCGATTCCTTAAGGAAAGAAAATGTACTTTTTTAATCAAGGTATTTTTATAAGAAAATGTAGTTTCAAAACGTTTTAAAACGTTCTTTTTTAACCAAAGGTATTTTTTTTTTTTAGCAAAATGTACTTTTTAACAAAAGGTCATTTTCAGTAAAAGCTAGTTTTTAATAATAAGTACGTCTTGTGACAAGACATACTTTTTGCAGAGGAACTTTTTTACGACAAAGTACGTTTGCAGTTTTTAAAGCAGAAGCACTTAAAAAAAAGAAAAAATTTTTTAAAGTTTTTTAGCAAAAGGTACTTTTCTAAGAAACGATACTTTTTTATAGAGGTAAATTTTTAAGAAAAGATATTTTTTTAAGAAAATATTCTTCTTTTAAATAAGGTATTTTTTAAAATAAGGTGTTTTTAAAGAAAACGTACTGTTTTCACAATATGTAATTTTTAATAAAGGTACTTTTTAATATAAAGTACGATTTCTGACAACACGTATTATTTTAACAAAGGTACTATTTTTAATGAAATTACGTTTTTAAGAAAATGCACTTTTATACGTAAAATTTTCTTCTTCAGGAAATGTACTGTTTTAGAAAATTGTACTTTTTAAAGAAAATTTAGATTTTAAAGATGGTAAATTTTTAAAAAAATTTAGTAATTTTTTAAGAAAATTTAGATCTTTATCACTTTAATGATTTAGTTTGAAATTATTCAGGCTCAAGATCAATAGTTTTTACTTTAAATAAAGCAAAAACATTGGCACATTTGTTTCAAAAAATTTATCTATATTCTGCATGACAGGTAATACAGCTGTTTCAGGAAGATTCACCAACTCAATCATTAAATGTAAATTTAGCAAAAACAAATTTTTATAATTTAAGTATCGACCAATTTAATTAAATTGTTTTTTTTTTTTTTTTTGTTTTTTTAAGACAAAAGCAAAAATGTATATTGTAGTACGCAAGGTGTACTCATATACAAACATATTTGTTTCAAAGCTGTTCTATATTTTGGTTTTTTATATTGGAAGAGGCTTAAATAGTATAACTTTTGCTTGAATTCTCATTTGGTTGAATTTATGAATTATGAATTTAAATTTTTACTGGTTACTGATTAGGGTTAGTGACACTTCCCGAAATAGCTGAATAACGTGTCATGCAGAATATAGATAAATCTTTTGAACAAATTTAAAGTAAAAACATTTGATCTTTAGCCTGAATAATTTCAAACTCAATACATTTTTAATATTTAAGAACATTTTTAGAAAATTTTCCTTAATGATATCAAAATTCTTTTGAAAAAATGTAATTTTTAAGAGAAGTTACTTTTAAAGAAATTGTGCCGTTTTAGAAATAGAATGTAATTAAGAAAATGTACTTTTTATGGAAACGTACAATTTATGAAAATGCTCTTTTCAATAAAAGATTATTTTTTGAGAAAAACAATTCATTTTATTCCTTTCCCCATAATTAGTTGAATTTCAGATAAATTACCGCAGTCAATATTTCTTCTCGGATACAATCTTTATACCGAACTTCATATTCTAAGATATATTTGTTTGGAATATACAAAATGGGAAAATTAAAAAAATCTTGTTGGCCAAATAATCAGATCAGTGTAGAGTAGGGTGGCCCTTCATTATATGGAGGGAAAAAAAGTGTTCAAACTCTCGGTTTCATCCCCTATAAGTATGCGAACAGCAAAAAAACTGAGAAATACAAAGTTTTGGGTCAATCAAAAAACATTTAGTCGTGCCTCAACGCGATTGAAAATTTTAAGTGTGTTTATATGGGGAAAATATGACTTTTTGTAAGATTTTACGAAAATTTCGTTCTATAGTTTTATTTGTCTGACAAGTTGTTATATAACTGGGCATCAGTATTAAATTGTCCTTTCAAAAAGCTATAAAACTTCAAAATCGAATGAAACCTCGCCAAGAAATAGCAAATGCCCCAGACCACTTTTGTGCCAAAAAAAAAACTAAGGTTATGAAATTTGACTTTGAGAAATTGATTAAAGCTATAATACTATTTTGGTCTCTATACTTGTAAGGACCCAGATATGAGGTATTTTTTTATTAGCACGTTGCTAACCTATTGCGCAGTGAGACCGAAAATGGGAAATTTTTGTGATAAAATTTTGAAAACTCCTTTTTCAAATTTTAAAAAATTTTCTTTAAAAAATTAAAAAAAAATGTATCTAGCACTTTGAGGTTTTTTTAAGTATATGTTACAGTGTAACTGTGTGAATTTTTACGTAAAGCACCATGCCAGAATTTTTTTGACAAGGAGTTTATTTTTGCGGATTTCGAGAAAAATGCGAGTTTTGTAAAATATTCTGTAAATGTACTCTTTATAAATACTTTGTATCAAAAATTCATCACTTTTCTACTTTTAAATGTCATGTTTTATCTTAAGGGCCTAGGTTTTCTGAAAAAAATAATACGACCCGATTAACCCGTCGGAGTTGGGGTCACATATGACCCCAAGCTAATAAAATACAATTTATTCAAAAAATTCAAATATTTTGCAAGTGCTGTTGAACTCTTAGATGCGATGCTTAAAATATAATAACCAAATGTGTAGAACTTCCGTTCTTAAAATTTGGGATAAATCCGAGGACGCTAACACATTATTTGTCAAGGCCAGCTTTGGATTTTAAAATATTTTTAAATAAAAATTACCGAAAACTAGTTTTTCTATTAAACTCAATGAAACCACTATTTAGAATTTAAGAAAGATAATTCGGTTATTTTTAATTTATTTAACGTTTCATTACTCCTGGGATCAAAATAATCCATTGTGATATATCTTCGGTGCAATTAGCTGTTTATTGCTCGCGAATATAAATTAAACCAACTCTTAACCAATTTTGTTATAAAATTATTTTATGTATAAAAACTATATATATTTTTCTAAATAAAATAAGAAGGACCACAAATGACACAAAGCTAATAAAAGACAATTTATTAAAAAGAATATGAAAACAAAATTAATATAATAATCTTATATATTAAAAGAATTTATGAATAAACTTTGCATTCAAGATTTTTTTCAATATTTTTGTTCTCTCAAACCTCTATAACTAGAGTTCTAATTAACGTAGGCTGTTGACCTAGGTCTAAGAACACTCAGTGGATCAAGCTCCTTCTGTTGAGCTATTAACTGCTTAAATTCGTTGGGTTTGAGGAAAGTTACGCGTGGAGAATGAACTTTACTTTTACTGTACGTTAACTTATCTTGGCCAATTTTGGCATTACTGTACGTTAACTTCTCTTTGCAAATTCAATGGGTTTGAGGAAAGTTATGCGTGGACAATCAACTTTACTTTTACTGTACGTTAACTTCTCTTGGCATATTTTGGCATTACTGGACGTTAACTTCTCTTGGCAAATTTTGGTATTATATTATAAAAATTAATATAATATAATATAATGCTGCGGAGCAGCAGGGGTATAGTATAAAATTAAAGAAAAGCAATATATATTGTAAGTGATTACAGAATATTATTTGAATCGCACACTAAATCATCCTTAAATACACCAAAATAAATAGAATTAATTTTATGTTTCATATTCTTTTGAATAAATTGTCTTTTATTTTCTTTTTTGTTTTTTTTTTTGCTATTCGCATATTTCTAGGGGGTGAGTCCGAGGGTTTGAACACTTTTTATTAAGGGCCACCATAGTGTAGAGCCTAAAAAAATTACTAATAATTTATTTTTTATTCAGTATTATATATAATTTATACTCTAATTGATCAACAGTTGCTACTTTTTAATATAAATTGAAAACGGATTTCAATTCAAAATTGATTTCCAAGGTAGCACCGTATTATTGCTCATTTGCCCAAATATACAGTAACGCATAAAGAGAATGCTATTATTATTCAAATATATTTTTTAACATATATTTTTTGTAGCAAACTTTATTTAAAAAATCATGTATTTTAAAATATAAATAGCTCCCATTTATTATTAAAAACTTATCAGATTTGTTATGATCGCTTAATTAACCTATGTAAGTATTAAAACATTTAAAATTATATAGAATAACTTAAAATCAGTTATCAAACATAAAAAGTCAAATCCAATTCATATAAATATATTTATGTTTACTTAATAGATTTTATTATATTTTATGCATACATTGTAGTTTAAAGAAGAAAAATTTCAACATTGACGTACATTATTTATTACTTTATGCGTACACAAAGTTTTAGTATTACAAGTATGAAATGAAAAAATAACTATAAAAATCTCAAAGGAAATCAATAAATAAAGGCAAAAGAAAAAGTAAATTTATTTTTCTTAGAAGTTTTTGATATTTCATCTGTGATAATATCTCACATACGTAAAGGTAGGCCAGGCAAGAGTTGAGTGTTTTATTTCTCACTTTTTTAGAACTACAAAGGAAAAATAATTTATTTCTTTTTTTGTAAAAAGCCATTCTGAGATGAAAAAATAACATAAGGTGGTTAAAATTATTGTTTTACCCTCTTGACAACAATTTTATAATCAGATATTTTACCACCAGACATTACACTACATAGAAACTATTAAAAAAAAAAGTGCTGTTTGTTTACGTAAAACTTTAGGGATTTTTTTCAACCATAACTTTGTAATGAAAAATACGATTTCGTTTATTTTCAACAGCTTCTCGGAATTACTGAGCAATGAAAAAAATTTCAAATATATTATACGCAAAAAGGTTTGAGTAAATAACATAAAAGTTACAGTGGTTTAAACTTATACACATCATTTGGAATGTAGGGGTGATTTAAAGTCTAATGTCCTAACAACGACCATTGTTTTTGATTTTTTATTCTCATACAGCATACTTCGAGGATTCTAAATAGAATCAAGGCCTTCGAAAGTTATGATCGGTTTCGATTCATTACGATTTTCGACAATATATAGACAATATGAAATGTTTCAAACCGAATGCCAAATGGAGTAAAAGTTATTTACTAGTTTTTCATTTCTTGACCTTGCTAAGATTTTTCAAAAAAATATGTAGTCATAACTTATCTTGCTCACCATACAATGCTGTCGCTGGTATCAATGGGATGTAAACATTTGGGTTCTAATATATTATCATTCGGTATACTTTTGAATTTACAATTACTACGTTTAAAAGATAATTATTTTGATGATTTATATGGGGCGTTTCATGTCAAGTGATCCAAATTTTGAAACCGATGTCTTCCGATCGGGATGAAATTTGCACCAACTTTTACCTATTGTTCTTAGCAAAATTTTTCCCAAATAGTTTATATAGCCATTTCTTCAGTCTTTCGGAAAAAAAATTTAAAAAGATAAAAAAAAATTTTTTTGACTTTTTTTTGCAAAATCAAAAATTTTTTTACTTTTTTTTCAAAAAAGCAATTTTTTTTTTTCAAAGTAAAGCTAAGGTTTTTTCCTTTAAGAGCTTTTTAGTCGCTTAGTGGGATGCGAGTGGGATATCTAGCAAAAAAAAAAAATGTTTTGTAAGTCAAGACAACGGTTTTTCAATTTTTAGTATATACACTAATTTAAATTTTTTCCTATTAGTGTGTAAGTGTTTCCAAAACCTTAAAAATAAAGCATATACTGTGAAACTAGAGAAACAAGCCTTTCCGACGATATGTAACATATCTAACTAAACTACTATCTAATAGGACTAACCTTGGTGCCAGTTTAATCCCGATCGGAAGAGATCGGTTTCAAAAGTTGGATCACTTGACATGAAATGCCCCATATATGAAATAAACATATTGATTTTAAAGTGCATTCGTGAAGTGCTCAAAAATGCTGATATTCTGTGACACAAAAACTTATATATTGCGATGCATCGCCCATAAAAAAAATCTGGGTTAGGTTTAAAAATATTTCTAAAATTATTAGAAAAAAAAATATAACTATTCCAAGTATAGTGATACCTTATGTACAACAGTTATTGAAAAAGCTGAAATAAAAGCTCAAAAGTTCTTATCAACTCATTATATTTCCAGCAATTGGAGTGACAAGTGACTCATTATAGATACTGAATGCCCAAATTTCTACCGAGCATAACCCATTCACTATCTATAATATTAATAGGCTAGGTGATTTCTTGTGACCGACGTTTTGTTCTACCGTTTTATCCCGATTTTGACCAAACGTATATTATTTGAATGGTATTTCTTTTTAGCCGCTTTGCAGATTTAGAGATTTTAAAACTTAAAGTTGCTACTCACACATACACAAAATTATACATATGCTTGTGTGTTTTATTAAATTTGTTAATGTGTTTGTTAATGAGTTTGTACTCTTTATTCAGAACAAAAATAAACCAAAAATGTGTTGATTTGTGAATTGGCTAAGTTGAGAAATAAATTTGCCTCGAAATTGCACTCAATTTTTGAGCGCCGGAGTCTGCTAGTAAACGTAAATACTTATAAGAATATTATACAGAATCTTAAGAGTAAAAAAATCTCTGGCTTAAATAAAATTTCAAAGCAATATCAAAAATTCCTTCTTCGTATGGTCTGTATATAATTCTAGATTTGTTTACTGCATACACGAGATTATGTCACTTTCTGCATGTTTGGAAGATGACTAAAATAATTCCTCTTCCAAAACCGGTAATAATTGCATCAAACCCTGATTTACAGAGACCAATAACTCTTCCAAGCTCAATGAGTAAAGAAATCAAAAATTAAATCTACAAAAGAAAATAATATCCTACCAGATCAAAAATTCGGTTAAGGATCTGAACACAACACTTCAGAGGCTTTAGTTGCAATTAAAACAAGTAAGAAAATTATAGTCGGTCTAGACCGACTATACGATACCCTATACCATGCGTTTAGAAACCCTATCTCTTAGGCCCAACTAACTGGACATTGAAAATAAGCAAAAACCAAATTTGAGAGGGATTTTTATTAATTTTTTTGGCCGCAGATATGAAAAATTTCATATCGGATGCTATATCTATAAAGGGACTAGGTCCAAAAATGGACCGATCCTGATCATGTTTGGTAAAGTCTCTTGTATTTTGCAAAAATATGTACAAACAAAATTTGAGAAGAATCAGTGCAATATTTTTGTTTTTTAATAGATTTAAGTGAAGATCGGGAAGCAGCTCTATATGGGGTCAAAGGGATCATTTTTGGACTACTCATTAGTGGATGTAATGAATGCATACAAACCCAATTTGAGTAAGATCTATATGACAATTTGGATCTTATGGCAATTTATGTCGATTTCATATGGGTAATTTGTATGGGGGCTAGGTCTGAACATGGACCGATTCTCACCAATTTCAATAGCGTTCATCCCATGGCCGATAAAAGCCTATGTACCAAATTTCATCAAAATATATTCATATTTGCGACCTGCAGTTTGATTAAAAGCTTTACATGGACACACAGACGGACGGACGGACGGACATTGTCAAATCAACTCAGAAAGTGACTCTGATTGGATCGATATAATTAAAGATGGGTCTAGGTCAAATATTTTTGGTTGTTACAAACAGCAGCACAAAGTCATTATACCCAAACCACATAGTGGTATAGGGTATAAATATTGCGTGGAAAGTCAACAGTCAACATTTGGATATTAAGTCTTTATTCGATTCTGCCTGATGCAATTATACACAAAAAAATAAATCATTTAAGTTAAGACTTATTTAAGACTAATTTAATTAAGACCTATTTAAAATACCTGTACTTTGGAGTTTATATCGGAAACAAATTCTCAGAAGAACAAAATATTCCAACTGGATTTCCTCAAGCCTCGTGTCTTTCTCCAATTCTTCATAACATTTTTACTTCTAATTACCCTACGCTATTATGATGCGTCTTTGTTAACCTAACGCAGACTCGGGCTTTATTTATTTTACGAAAAAGAGGAGAATATTGAAGTAGGCATTTTCAAGCGTTTTATTTAAATTAAAAACATTTGATCTTGAGCCCGATTAATTTCTAACCCAGTCATTAAAAGTGATAAAGACCGAAAATAAGATATTTTATTTTTATAAAAAATAACAAAATTATAAATTTCATTAGATACTTTTCATTTATTAAGCATTAAATTTTGCCGATCCTGTAGTCTAATTATATGAATCTTTGTCTTGTTGTGTAGAAAACCAAATAGATAAACTTTGTAATATAAAAGTAATTTTTTTTTAAATTTTTTCTTTACATTAACTAATAAATACATACATATATTTTGTATAAAAACAACTATGAAATATTATCAAAAAAAATAATGTAATGCATATTATATAAAACTTACTAGAGAGCCCGTCTAAGGGACTGTGTATGAAATATAAATTATATTTACCACTATTTGTTTATTTATAGTTTATTATATGAATTTTGTTTAAATAAATGTAAAAAAAAAAACAAATATTTAGATAAACAAAAAATCCTCTTATGAGTTCTGGTAATTTAACTAAAACAACAACAGTTTTTGTTAGCAGTGAAATATTGAAAGAAAATCTATTGCATATATATTTCAACAATGAGTACAGTCGTTCCACTTGTTCTTAATTTTTTTGCTTTTTTTATTATTAACAAATTTTTTTACTTTTAAATAAATTAATTTTTTATATGTTTTTGTATATAATCTTCCTTTATTTATAAAATAAGATCATTTAAATAAAATAAACTTGTAATAATTATCAAATATTTAATAAACTCTTTACTGCTTATATCTAAAATATTAATAGCCAAAGCGATTCTTTTGGACATATCCTAGACTCTCAGTTACCAACCGATTTTGACAAAATATATACCATTTGAAAGGTATTCGTTTACAGATGTGCATCATTCATACAGACCTGCACAATTTGATAAATTTTTTTGGAGTAATAATCATTTAAAATTGCTAATGAAACATATTTAAGCTTCAAATAAAAACTACCCATTTGGAAAATCATCGTAAATGACTTATGCCGTTTTCTTTTCTGACAAAAAATGTCGCCCTTTTTTGCCCTTTTTTCGAAAAGTGTATTTTTTTATATATTCTGAATTAAGATCAACCTTATCCTATACATCAATTGAAAGGTCTCAAAGTCGATCCCTCGAAAATAACAAAAAATTCTAGCCATTGACTTCTTTCAGGTCATAGTGTGAGAATATTTCCCCATTGTTCCTCTTTTTTGAATATTTTCACCATATGACTTCCAAGAGGATCGAAACCAAAATTTTTGCATTTATGAATACAGCACTTTGAGACCTTTCGATTGATATATAACATAAAGTTACTCTTAATTCAGAATATATAAAAAAATAAATTTTTCCAAAAAAGGGCAAAAAAGGGCGACATTTTTTGTCAAAAAAGAAAACGGCATTAGTTTTTAACGATTCCCTTAAGATATTTTATAATTTCTCGCATTTGACATTTGTCGATGGGATTTTATTGTCGTTAAAGTCCAGCTGTGAGACAAATTACTCTGATGGTCATGTATCATATCCCGTTGACGACAAATTCAGCAACTAATATCTATATTGTCGTGTCTCAAGGTCCGTTAATGAGAATACGAGCAACAACATCTTATACTTATCGTCTGTCTAACTTTTTTAATTAGAAGTTAAGCGACAATGTCTATTAGTTGCTCGTGTGGAGATTTATTAAAAATTAAATTAACGACTAGCTGGATAGCAAATAACTTATATGTTCGTGTATCAAATTCTACTGACGACAAGTTACATGACAAAATAAAGTTTTGTCATGTATGGGTCTGTTGACGTCAAGATGAGCTACATTGTGCCAAAAATGTCGTAAGACGAACTCTGTTAGCGACATGATAAGTGGCGATGTCTTCAGGTTGGTCGTGTATTGAAAACCGTTAAAGACAGCTTGAGCGACAATGTCTTCAAATTTTTCATGTTTATCATTTTTAGCTTTGCACATAAGCTTTGCATATACAAAAAAAAAAGAGAATTAACGGGATTTAATAACGACTACAAGACAAAACGATTTAGTTAGAAAAATGTTTATTTTTAGGCATTTACCATAGTATTCAAAGCTTTAAATTTAATATATTATTATTCACACGCAAACGTAATTCCCGCTAGAAATATTTAGCAATTTGATAAAGTTGGAAGAAGAATGAGCCACTGAGTAAAGATCTAAATTGTAAGTAAATTTGAAGTTATTATCTTTAATAGTATTTAATTGTATTTTTTTAATTTCAGGTTGGTGCGATAAAACGCTTCGTAGCCTGCAGCAAATTATAACAGAATATTATTTCTGATACTATTTAAGTTGTTTTTATACCCTACACCACTATGTGGTTTGGGTATAATGACTTTGTGCTGCTGTTTGTAACAACCAAAAATATTTGACCTAGACCCATCTTTATTTATACCGATCGAATCAGAATCATTTTTTGAGTTGATTTAACAATGTCCGTCCGTCCGTCCGTCCGTCCGTCTGTGTGTCCATGTAAAGCTTGTAATCAAACTGCAGGTCGCAAATATGAATATATTTTGATGAAATTTGGTATATAAGCTTCTATCGGCCATGGCATGAACGCTATTGAAATTGGTGAGAATCCGTCCATGTTCAGACCTAGGCCCCATACAAATTACCCCTATGAAATCGACATAAATTGCCATAAGATCCAAATTGCCATATAGATCTTACTCAAATCGGGTTTGTATGCATTCATTACATCCACTAATGAGTAGTCCAAAAATTATCCCTTTGGCCCCATATAGGGCTGCTTCCCGATCTTCACTTAAATCTATTAAAAAACAAAAATATTGCACTGATTCTTCTCAGATTTGGTTTGTATATATTTTTGCAAAATAAAAGAGACTTTTCCAAACATGACCAGGATCGGTCCATTTTTGGACCTAGTCCCCATATAGATATAGCATCCGATATGAACTTTTTCATATCTGCAGCCAAAAAAATTAATAAAAATCCCACTCAAATTTGGTTTTTGCTTATTTTCTATGTCCAGTTAGTTGGGCCTAAGAGATAGGGTTTCTAAACGCATGGTATAGGGTATCGTATAGTCGGTCTAGACCGACTATAATTTTCTTACTTGTTTCAATTAATAAATTATATTTTTCGTTTATTTTCTTTATTATTATTTTTATACCCTATACCACTATGTGGTTTGGGTATAATGACTTTATGCTGCTGTTTGTAACAACCAAAAATATTCGTCCTAGACCCATCTTTAATTATACTGATCGACTCAGAATCACTTTTTGAATCGTCCGTCTGTGTGTCCATGTAAAGCTTGTAATCAAACTGCAGGTCGCAAATATGAATATATTTTGATGAAATTTGGTATATGAGCTTCCATCGGCCATGGGATGAACGCTATTGAAATTGGTGAGAATCGCTCCATGTTCAGACCTAGCCCCCATACAAATGACCCCTATGAAATCGACATAAATTGCCATAAGTTCCAAATTATCATATAGATCTCAGTCAAATTGAGTTTGTATGTGTTTATTACATCTATTAATCAGTAGTTCAAAAATACTCCCTATAAGAAAATTCTTCGTCATAGGCCCCATACAGAGCTGCTTCCTGATCTTCACTTAAATCTATTAAAAAACAAAAATATTGCACAGATTTTTCTCAAATTTGGTTTGTATATATTTTTTAAAAGTATAAGTGACTTTACCAAATATGGTCATGATCGGTCCATTTTTCGACCTAGTCCCCATATAAATATAGTATCCGATATGAGCTTTTTCATATCTGCAGCGAAAAATATTAATAAAAATGCCACTCAAATTTGATTTATGCTTATTTGCTATATCCAATTATTTGGACCGAAGAGATAGAGTATCTTAACCATGGTATAGGGTATCGTATAGTCGGGCTAGACTGACTATAATTTTCTTACTTGTTTAATTTTTTGTATGTGAAATATGAAATATGAAACTGAGTGTTGGGTTCTGCTAGTTAATATTATTGTATATTATTAATACTATTTTTGGCATTAAAAATTAATTTAATTGAATTGTAGTGAATTTAAGTTATAATGCCCTTATATGATAAAATATAAAATGAATAAAATTTTCCTTTATTTGACACTAACAGCGACAGCAGAGGAATAAATCCAAATATATTTAAAGGCATAACAAAACGGTCATGTTGTATTATCAATTAGTCATCAAAATGTCACTCAAAAATTAAGTGACCTAGGGAAATTAACACCCCAAGGATTCCTTAAATCTACTGACTATGTGAAACATAAATATAGAATTGTCGCATAGAATTCTCTATAGAATTGTTGAAGGTCATCGACACAAAAGGAAATCAGGGCGCAGTGGATAAAGTGACCCAAAAAAATCAGAAAGCAAACCGAAATTAGTTTATTTTCATATATAGTAGCAGAGCCTAGCCCTCGAAATTCGAGTACAAATTCTAGAAAATTCTATTATATCATTCAATTTATTCCTTTCAATGTTTTTAGTCTATCTAATTCATTAAATTTATTTCATTATAAATATTTGTTGAACACACAGAAACAAAGGCCACCTTTTATGCCACCTAAAGGTATTCCAATTTTTTTTAATTCACAATTCAACACAGGGTTTGTGTTATGCTATTATTGTAATGAAATCTGTATGTTAACTTTCGTGTTGCATAATGTAAAGTTGATTGTGCACGCATAACTTTCCTCAAACTCAACGAATTTAAGCAGTTAATAGCTCAAAAGAAAGAGCTTGATCCACTGAGTGTTTTGAGAGTGAAACTATCAAGATCCATTCATTAGAAGAGGAGCTATGAGAATTCGAATTTCTTGAGTGAATGTGTTCCATAAGAAATGTATAGGGAAGACTCGCGTTTGACTATAACTTGAGTAAGGTGGGAGTTGAGTAAATTTCAATGATTGATGATATATCTGTATCTAAATGCTTTTCATAAAAAAAAAATTAAGGAAATCGACCGGATAGAATGGCTAGTTAGTTTTCATACAATTTTTTTATATATAATATTTTATAATTTAATTTTTTTCAATTTCATTTGCCATAAGTACCACCAGATGGTCGTGATTTGTTTATTTTTACATTGAAGATCCAAGCTTATGTATCAAGTGATATTTGAGAGTATGGCATATAGTTTGGCTATAAACAACAAGGATGCGCATATAGACGAGCATCACTAATTAAGTAAGCCTAAATTAACTGGTTTAATGTAGTATACTATGCTATGATTTTAAAATATTTCAAGGCTCTAAAGAGAACAAAAACAATTCCCTACATTAAGAGGAAACACAACACATTTGTATTTTTTCCATATACTGATTATCTGGTAAAAACTATTTAAAGGACAGTCTTCTACCCACGCACCAACAAATCCACATAAAGAATGTTAAAAAGAAACCACTTATATAAATATAACAACAAAGATGGAATAAATGCAGTTTGAACGTAAAGGTTTATTTATTGTAGAACAAATACAACAACTTACAACAACATAAACAAAAATAACAACAACAGCAATAAATGAAATACTTTATACACTAACAACAATCAAAATACAGAACAAACTAAAAACTACTCGTATGTCGAAATCAGTTTCTTTACTTTTAATATTTTCGGTTTATGTGTGTTCCATTATTCTTCTTTATTCTTGTCTTATCTTTTCTTCTTATAAGTTGCATTTGGGAAAGTATTAGTTTTTGGAAAAGTTTACTTTTTCCCTCCTTTAAGCATGATATCCCAAAAGAATTGGCACGATGGCTTTTGTTTTGTTGCGTATGCATTTCGTGTAAATATTACGTATCAGATGAAGCAATCCAGTAACCTTGTGTAGACTTGGTCCTTAAATAGGTACATTAGTGTACTGTGTACATGATTGTTGGTTTGTTTAAACTGAAAATACTCAAATACCAATTTGCACTGTGGGTATTAGAAGAGGAAAATTAAGTTATTTCTTTTATGAAGAGGAACAGTAGCTAGCTTACAAATATAAATATATTCCTATATTATAGATAATATGGGCTTGTTCCAATAAGGCAATAAAATTATTTTTTATCTTATTAACTCTAGCATCGTAACAGTTTAGAAAATTTTTGTTTCGCGCATTTTTATTTTCCACTTACAGAAGAATTTTATATTATGTAAAAGAGCTTTATTCATCTTTTTAATAATAGCGTTCGAAACGTTTTCTGTTGTTATTATGATAGTATCATCTGCGTATAAATAGTGTTGCAGATTGATCTCCCACTACTTCACAGTCAGATGTATATATATTGAGTATAACATAAGTGATAATACTGATCCCTGAGGTACACCTGGATGGATATTTATTTGAGTGGAGCATTTCTTCTCAATGTTTACTACATATGATCTATCATATAAAAAACTTCTGTTGTGTAAATATCTATATACTCAGGGGATTTAAATCTATTACACATTACAATCGTAAGAATAGCGTAAGAAGTATGAAGTTAGACAAAACGTTGTGAAGTATGAGTGTATTGGAGCAAAGATTAAGATACATATAAAATTATTTCAACAAATTCAGCAACCTCTGCTATACCAACGTTAAAAATTTCACAATATAAACGTGTAACATATAATTCTGCAACCCCGCAAGTATAACGTTATTACTAACTTAAAAATGATTGCAGCTAATTCAACAACCCCAACTATAACAACCAGTTGAAACAATATATAATAATAAATAATTTTCATATAAGCTGAGCTCATGCAGTTGTTTGCCATAATTGATACATAGATGACGCTTTCTTTTTGATTATAATTGATGTGTAAATAGATCTTTACACATCTCCCCTGCGACCGGACTCACATAGGTTTTTTATTATCGTTTGTATATAAATTGGGTAGCCAAAAGTATTATGTTTATAAATAAGATCGTTCTGCCATAGAGACACAAAAACCTTATATCTAACAATACTATTCCAGTACTCTTTGAACTGGTTTTATTGTTAGATATAAAAATCATGTGAGTCCGATCACAGGGAGTGTAAACATCTAGTAATTAAATATTTTTTATGTCATTTTTTAAAATCAAACACAAAGCGTCATCTATGTGTCACTTATAGCAAAAACTGTTTCAGCTAACTCAACAACCCTTTGCTCTAAAGCGTTAAAAATATCCCAATATAAACGCATATAAGTGATACATAGATGACGCTTTTAAAAAAGTGGCATCAAAAACATTGTTATATCATAATTTTTTCACCAATACAATCATAAGTCACACACCGTTATGTGCCAGCTCTCACCTATTACGTGTTGCACTGTTTTTGTGATTGTATTGTGAAATAGGAATTTACCACCCTGCGCGTAAAGATGTTTACACATCAAAAATTAGCCACGCTTTTTACTTAGTGTACCGTTGCGTGTTCTTTTCTAAACTATGTTTCTGTGGAATATTATTGTCTTCAGTAAAAGTATTAAGTCTTCTCAGAACTATATTTTCAATTACTTTATCAAGGCAATTTAACATGCTAAACGGGCGATAGCTTTTCGGAGATTAAGCTTCTTTGCCCGGTTTTTATATTAGTACAGCTTTAGGTATTTCGAATAATTTTTTAAAATAAAAATTTTTTAAACACCAATTTTCGCAATCGTGTCGAAAAAGTAGCATAATTGAACGTATCCCATTCAATTTTGAATTTTTTTTGGGTATTCACAAACAATTTTACTTCTTCCGGTGTTGTCAATTCTTGATCTATACTATAATATTGCCATTCAATATGCTTAATCACCTTATGGTGAACAGCTGATATATACAAATTATATGTTGTTTCAAAAACTTCAGATGTTACTCGTATATTAGCTTTTTCTTTATTAGTATGCACTTGGGCGCCATCTGTTATGAAACTTTTCACAATCGACTTACTGCCTTTCATCGAATTTGTCAACTTACAAAATTTTGTATTGCCTATTGGCAACTTTTCCAAAAATTAAAATGAGCGGCAATTTCTGTCATTGCTAATGTGATGATTTATTAGAAAAATCAGCTGTTTCAGTAAACACATACACAAACCTCTTTCCGATGAATTGTTACATCTTTGTAGTTTTCGTCTATATTTATTTCTTAGGCCAATTAAAAATAGACTTATGTTCAACAATTTTTCATACATATATATATATATATATATATACACACTAGCAGATTGCAGCCCTCGAAATTCGAGCGCAAATTCTAGAAAATATGATTTTTTCATTAAATAAAGACCCTAAAATTATGATAACCAATTATAGCCAATTCACAAATCAACACAAAAAACAAACTCAATTTTACTAGAAACACATTAAAAAATTTAATAAACACACACATAGCATTGTATAATTTTTTGTATGTGTTAAAAATCTCTAAATCTGCAAATCGGCTAAAAATAAATACCTTTCAAATAATATACGCTTGGTCAAAATCGGAATAAAACGGTAGAAAAAAACATCAGTCACAGAAAATCGCCTAGCCTATTAATATTATAGATATATCGACCTTCTTCTGAATTTAACGTTCTGTATTTTAGAAATCTCTAATCAGGCTTTTAAGGTCATGTACTTTTCAATTTTAAATAAAAAACATTTATTTAATTTTCATCATCCAACGTTTCGCTGGTAATTTTCCAGCCTCTTGAGGGATTATATCTTATTAAATAAATAATTTTATGTCAAATTTTGCACTTGATTTTCAAAAATAATAGGTATTTTACACAGTACATATAACACGACATAAAATATATATTTAATTTAAAAAATAATTGCAAATAAAAACAAGTAAGAAAATTATAGTCGGTCTAGACCGACTATACGATACCCTATACCATGCGTTTAGAGACCCTATCTCTCAGGACCAACTAACTGCATACAAAAAATAAAAAATAAACCAAATTTGAGTGGGATTTTTATTAATTTTTTTGGCTGCAGATATATAAAAGTTCATATCGGATGCTATATCTATATGGGGACTAGGCCCAAAAATGGACCGATCCTGACCATGTTTGGTAAAATTTGAGAAGAATCAGTGCAATATTTTTGTTTTTTTATAGATTTAAGTGAAGATCGGGAAGCAGCTCTATATGGGGCCTATGGCTAAGAGTTGTCCCATAGGTATCATTTTTGGACTACTGATTAATGGATGTAATAAACACATACAAACCCAATTTGACTAAGATTTATATGACAATTTGGATCTTATGGCAATTTAAGTCGATTTCATAGGGGACATTTGTATGGGGGCTAGGTCTAACCATGGACCGATTCTCACCAATTTCAATAGCATTCATCCTATGGCCGATAAAAGCTTATATACTAAATTTCATCAAAATATATTCATATTTGCGACCTGCAGTTTGATTAAAACTTTACATGGACACACAGACGGACGGACGGACAGACGGATGGACACTAGGGTGCTCCAAAAAAAAAATTTGTGAGTTATTGACTAGGACGCCCCCTAAAAATATGTATTTGGGTGTAAAACAACGTCTCCCAAAAAATTAGGACAATCGGTCAAGAGGAACACGTGCCTCAACGGCCGTGAAGTTGGAAAAACGGTATACATGGGAAAAATATGATTTTTTTTTTAAATTTCTTACAATTCTTAATATTTTAAATAGATCTTGAATTAAGAAGATTAGAAAATCGTAATAAATAGTAAATTATCTTTCTAATAAGGTAATAAAAATCAAAATCGGTTTAAAAAAAACCAAGTTATTGCAATTGCCCCGGGCAACTAATGTGTCACAGAACGCTTAATCCAGAAGTTCGAGCCCAAATTTTTAAATTTGTAGAAATAATGTAATGCAAAAACATTTTTGTATTTTATTAACTCCAAGGTACTCAATTAAAAAGTATTTTTTTATCATGTGCTTTGCAAACTCATTTTATATCAAAGCCAAAAAGTCTGAATTTTTAAACACAGTTTTCAAATCTCCAATTTTAAAGTTTCAAAAATTTTTTTAAAGAAATTTAAAAAAATCAACGATTGGACTTTAAGGTTTAATTAAGCACATATTAAGGACTAAAACCTCCAAAAATTTTAGTTATTCTTTTTTTCATTTGGCCAGTGCAGCGATTTGACTTCAGCGAATTTCGGGAAAACAGCGTTTTTTGTCACTTATTAAGGTTTTATGCATTTTTGTATTCTTTTTTTCAAATTCATCAAATTCAAGTTTAAAAACTTCAATCCTCTAAAAATAATATTACAAATACTGTATACTATATACAAATACTTATATTTATGTCAATCTTGCTGTATTCATGAAGATTTTTAAGAAACGTTAAAGTTTGCATTGGGGCTTCTACTGCCACTGATGCTTTAAACCATACTTTTAAATAAATTTTTACTACAAAAATACAAATATCTCTCACACCATTCCTCTCACAATCAATCATCTCGAATTCTTCACGAAACAGAAATATTTTTAGGCAATAAATCGCCTTAGCCATCCATCGGGCGTGATGATGAGCTCCCGGCATTCGGAAGGAAAAGTTTGGAACTGTGCCACCAAGGAAAATTATAGCCAGTTGCAGAAATTCTTTGTAATCATCCCTTGGGTGTTTTTCATTAAGACTTTGAGTTGCAAATTGTATGATTGCATCTGAATCCCCAAGTAGATCCTTCACTTGCTTCTCGTCAACTACAGATTTAAAATTAACTTTGTTAATCTTACTCCAGGATTCTCTAAACTTATTAAACAATTGAACGTTAGGGCCAGAAGACTTTTGCAGCTTTTGATCAAATACACTTCGCAGAATTATTTCTAAGATGTGATGCTGGCATGGTAAGTAAAGAAGATCTTTTCCTATCATTTGTTCTAAAAGAACGCAAGTACCTTGAAGCCTTCCTAAATTAGAAGCTGTGGTATCACAGCAGAGTGCTTGTACTTTCTCATCAACACCCCATTCTTTTAATAAAGCATACACAGCTTCGGCTTGTTCCTTACCAGTGCCTGAGGAAATTGCCGGAATTCCAAGCAACTGCTCTTTGCCATCATACGATATAACTACTGGAAGACGATCGACTTTATCGTTACCTGTCAACGATGGCAAAATTTTTCCATCCCAGTGTACTGACACAGCATCAATTTTTTTGTCTTTAAATATTTTTCGAAGTTCTTCCCCAGAATCACAACGGACTTGGGTACGGCAACGCCGAATAGTAGAAATACTTATGACCAAATTTGATACGTCATGTCCCAATGCTTGAGCAGTCGTTATAATAATTCGCACTGCATCACGGTCGCTAACCTTACATTTGTCTAAAACCGTAACAAGTTTTGGTGTTATAAACTTATGTGCAGATTTTTTAATCTTGGGATTGCTTGGACCTGGACTATCTCTATAGTTCTTTGCAATCTCTGATTCAGAATCAGTCTCCGGCACAAGAACTTCATCATCACTTGAACTGATTTCAGTCTCAGTATTACCAAGCTCTTCTGTAAAAAGTCATAGAAAATTTCGCAATAAATTGCTTTAACATCTGAATATTTGTAACATCTCTATTTTTGAAATTAATAAGCAGTAGTCCGTACTTATATAATTTTTTTTAGATACGTACCTAGGAAGCTGGCGTTATGTATTTCGAGTTGACGGTTAACTATTTCTTGTCGACGAACTTTTCTTTTTTCTTTATCTGCTAGAACTTGGTCACCGCCTATCATCGAACCCGGTCGTCCTTTTTTTCTTTGATTTATTAAAAATAATTTATCTTCTTCAATTTTTATTATATCCATCGCATTGCCATGAGCAATGTCAAATAAATCATCCAGGTTATCAACGAAATCTTGCTCCTGTTTTTTCTGTACTGATGTTTGACGTTTGCAATTTTTTTGAAATTTTCGCCATATATTATATACTGCAACAATTTTTTCCACAGATCTGTTAAAAACCCTAGTTGGAATTCGGGCTTTACACCATAAAATCTCTACTTCTTGTATGACTAACTTAGCACTCCGTTGAACATTCAATTTCACCTTGCGCACGTTGTAGAGAAGTACACGCAACACTTGCCCAATAGATGGGAGCTTAGCCCCAATTATTTGCATTTCATCATAGTCCAGTAGAAATAACTTATCTTTTGCTCTTAAATTCATTTTTTCTATTATTTCTTACACTTTTAATTTTAATATTCCTTAAACAGTATAAACTATTATTTTTTCTTTTATTTTCTTGCACTTGTGGTCTACGCTTGTTGGTGGTTTACAAAAATATACATCTTAAATAAAGAGATGTATTTTTTAGTAAAATAAAATAAACGTTAAATTAAAAATTCAGAGTTGCAAATAAAAAGTATTAAAAACATTATTAATCTATTTTCATTATAAGGTCGTTTAGAACAGCAATATTTGTAATATTATTTCTAAAGCATTGAAGTTTTTAAACTTGCGATGAATTTGAAAAAAAGAATACAAAAATTCATAAAACCTTAATAAGTGACAAAAAACGCTGTTTTCCCGAAATTCGATGAAGTCAAATCGCAGCACTGGCCAAATGAAAAGAAGAATAACTTAAATTTTTGGAGATTTTAGTCCTTAATATGTGCTTAATTAAACCTTAAAGTCCAATCGTTGATTTTTTTAAATTTCTTTAAAAAAATTTTTGAAACTTTAAAATTGGAGATTTGAAAACTGTGTTTAAAAATTCAGACTTTTTGGCTTTGATATAAAATGAGTTTGCAAAGCACATGATAAAAAAATACTTTTTAATTGAGTACCTTGGAGTTAATAAAATACAAAAATGTTTTTGCATTACATTATTTCTACAAATTTAAAAATTTGGGCTCGAACTTCTGGATTAAGCGTTCTGTGACACATTAGTTGCCCGGGGCAATTGCAATAACTTGGTTTTTTTTAAACCGATTTTGATTTTTTTTACCTTATTAGAAAGATAATTTACTATTCATTACGATTTTCTAATCTTTTTAATTAAAGATCAATTTAAAATATTAAGAATTTTAAGAAATTCAAAAAAAAATCATATTTTTCCCATGTATACCGTTTTTCCAACTTCACGGCCGTTGAGGCACGTGTTCCTCTTGTCCGATTGTCCTAATTTTTTGGGAGACGTTATTTTACACCCAAATACATATTTTTAGGGGGCGTCCTAGTCAATAGCTGACATTTTTTTTTGCTTCATACAAGGTTGGAGCACCCTAATGGACACGGACGGATGGACGGACGGACATCGTTAAATTGAATCAGAAAGTGATTCTGATTCGATCGGTACAATTAAAGATGGGTCTATGTCAAATATTTTTGGTAGTTACAAACAGCAGCACAAAGTCATTATACCCAAACCACATAGTGGTATAGGGTATAATTAAAAATAACACGTATCAGAGTTTGGCCTCTAATAAGTAATTGAGAAAGTTTTCTCTGCCCAGCCCGCCTGTTACCCATAGAAATTTGATTCATTTCTTCTTGAAAAATGTAAGTAATTTTTGATCAAGCTCTATTTTTGAGCTTGAAATACATCTGATTAAATTAAGGTTTCTGATGTTACCTTCAACCCATTTTCTTATTTCCTTCCAGTTTGCCCTGTTATTTGACATGTCATTAGAACGTGGTCTGAATTGAGAAATTCCGGATGACTTCCAATTTGCGAATCATGTAAACTAACAGATCCAAGCCCTCGAAATTCGAGTGCAAATTCTAGGAAATTTTATTTTTTCATTTAATAATTCAACAGTTGTTAGATATTGATTACACAAGGGAACAAAATTGAACTTTTTTTGTCTTGATTTGAAATTTTTACTAATTTGAGGTCGCTGATTTCAAATCTGCACTTGGTTTTTTTCTATCAGCTCGACTTTTCGAGATATACCGTTATGTTCAAAATTAAGGCACTTCCGCTACATATATTGGAATAACTTGAAAACGGTTCACCATATTAAATTCAAAAAAATCCGAAACTCGCAAACAATATTCTCTTAAAGCCGTGCTTACTTTGTTTTTAAATTTTCCAAGTAGTTTTAGAGATATCGTTCAAGTTTTGAAAAAGAAATTAAAATTTTTTAAAAAAAAACATTTTTTTTGTTCTTTAAAAATTCCTAAAAAATAAAAATGGGACAAAAATCACAGTTTTGGTCTACAAACAGTTAGTTAAATATATTTCGAATAAAATGAGCTTTATTTCATTGCAATCGGTGCACAACTTTTGATTTTGTTCACGATTTACTGAATTGATATAAATCGCGATTTCCATACAAAAATAACATTTTCTAATGTAAGTGTAAGTGTAAGTGTAAGTGTAAGTGTAAGTGTTTGTATGTAATAAGTTAGTTTTTTATGATTCTAAGAAATAAAAAAATTAAGTAATAAAAAAAGATTATTTCATTTTTATGGTCAGCTATACTTTTTAATTTAACACAAAAAGAGAATTTTAAAGAAAAATAAAAAATTTTAATACACAAATATTACAATGTAATTACAACTCATCGAAAAATTTTCTTTTATAAGATTTTCTTAAATAACCTTGTTTAGAGGGATTTGTTTTAATGCTACAGCAATAGTCCGCCATCATATGCTTATCCCAGTGACCCTGGTACCGCTCCTCTATAGTGCGGATATCTTGATGGAAACGTTCACCTTGTTCTTCACTGAAGTCTCCAAGATTTTCAGGGAAACAATCCAAATGACTGTGTAGGTAGTGCACCTTAATGCTCATATTACAACCAAGCTGCTTGAAATGTGACAACATGTTATCCACGTGGTCCGAATAGTGCTCACCCTTTTTGTTTCCCAGGAAATTGCGCACTATCCAAACAAATTCATTCCAAGCATTTCTTTCAATATCTGTCATGGAATTACTAAAATTTTCATCATTGATTAATTTTTTGATTTGAGGGCCATCAAAAATGCCAGCTTTCAGTTTCTCCGAACTCAAATTGTTGAACTTTTTACTGATATATCTAAAACAATCACCGTCCTTGTTGAGAGCTTTGACAAATTGTTTCATAAGTCCTAGCTTGATATGGAGAGGTGGCAGTATTATGCGATCCCTGGGCACAAGTGGTTGATTAACTATATTGTGGTTTCCTGGAACCATAGCTTCCCTCGAAGGCCAGTCTTTCTTACTCCAGTGTTCAGATCTGGCTCTGCTATCCCATAAACAAATGAAACACGGATATTTTGTGTAGCCACCTTGTTGGCCTAGAAGAAAATTCACCATTTTTAGATCCACACAAATTAGCCAGCGGTGTTCGTTGTACTTTATTTTATTTATAACTGAGGCAATTGTAGAATATTCTTCTTTAGCTTTAGTTGAATGTGCAATGGGCAACGAACCCAATTTATTACCGTTATGCAGAAGTACACATTTTAGGCTGCGTTTAGAAGAATCTATAAATAGTCGCCAGTCATTTGGATCATACTCCTCTAATCCCATCGCTGTTACTAAACCAGGAACATCTGAACAATAAACAAATTCATCGTCTTCGGAAAAGAATGGAAGTAAGTTTTTTTCTCTGTTACGGTAGTATGAAATTGTTGTTCCTTGGGTTAACAGATTTTTTTGCTTTAATCGAGAAGCAAGAATTTCAGATGCTTTTTTAGAAAGTCCAAGGTTTCTCACTAAATCACTAAGCTCCTCCTGATTAAATTGCTCGCGTTCAGAAGAAATATCTAAATGCAAGTCATCTGATCCAAATTCAGAAATTGGTGAAGGAACATTTTGTCGTAAGTCGTGGAAATTGTGTGTAGATGTAGATGGTTGTGGTTCTGAATCCTCACTAGAGTACAGGACTGGTTGGGTAATAGACAACACGTTAGGATAAATCCATTTAGACCGGTTTGTTTTATTAATGCCTGTTATGTTGACAGCGCAAAAATAACAATCATCATAATGATTCGAAGGTTCCCGCCAGATCATTGGTGTTTTATACTTGAAGTGGGTCCGTTGCTTGTTTGACCATAACCTTAAATACTCTACACAGTTTTTACATACAGTATTAGGAATCCAGTACTTGTCACGGGTTTCCATGGTAAATCCGAAGTAGTCAAAATAAATTTTTTTAATAAAATCTGACACATTTTTTCTATTTTTTATAAACGTGTATTCGCCACATATGTTACAAAAATAGTTGGGATTGATTTTACAGGTGTTTCTTGACGTAGCCATTGCACAATTTTGAAGTATATATCAAAGTAACACAATTTTCAATAAATAACACACGGGAACAAAATTGAACTTTTTTGTGTTGACTGATTAAATGTTCAATGTAAAATGATTTATATTTTTTGTCGTTATACTTTTCGCTTTCGTAAACACTTGTTGAATGAGAAAAATTGGTTGAATGAACCCATATAAATACTTAGTAGTTTTTTACTGAAGTACCAAAAAAAATTATATCCACAATTTTATTGACAGTCACTTATGAATGAACACATGTGTTCAGGGGAATTCCTTTAAAAAATCATCCGTTACCAACGGTAAACCACACATCAATAAAAACAAGTTGACTTTTCTTTTTTCTCTTTAATTGACTGTGAACTGACTAGGTGTCATAAGGGGACAATAAAATTTATAGGCGTTATGAGTTTGCTACCGCAACCATAAAAATGAAATAATCTTTTTTTATTACTTAATTTTTTTAATTCTTAGAATCATAAAAAACTAACTTATTACATACAAACACTTACACATTAGAAAATGTTATTTTTTGTATGGAAATCGCGATTTATATCAATTCAGTAAATCGTGAACCAAATCAAAAGTTGTGCACCGATTGCAATAAAATAAAGCTCATTTTATTCGAAATATATTTAACTAACTGCTTGTAGACCAAAACTGTGATTTTTGTCCCATTTTTATTTTTTAGGAATTTTTAAAGAACAAAAAAAAGTTTTTTTTTTTAAAAATTTTAATTTTTTTTTCAAAACTTGAACGATATCTCTAAAACTACTTGGAAAATTTAAAAACAAAGTAAGCACGGCTTTAAGAGAATATTGTTTGCGAGTTTCGGATTTTTTTTTTAATTTAATATGGTGAACCGTTTTCAAGTTATTCGAATATATGTAGCGGAAGTGCCTTAATTTTGAACATAACGGTATATCTCGAAAAGTCGAGCTGATAGAAAAAAACCAAGGGCAGATTTGGATTCAGCGTCCCAAATAACCTTAAAAACAATATTCAGTTCTTAATCAACAGAACCATTGTTCCCTTGTGTTATTGTCGTTATTGGTTTATGTTCGATTAGTGGTTTAGGTCTAAAATGATTTTTCTATTCAACACAATTGATATTATGAATGAAGAAAACATAGTCACAAATACATTAACAAATTTAAAAAACACACACAGAACTGTATAATTTTATTTATGTGTTAGTAGCAACTTTAAATACATTTTACTCCAAGAAAATTTTAAAAAATTAAAAATCTGCATAGCAAAAAAGAATACCTTTCAAATAAGATATGGTTGGTCAAAATCGGGAGAAAACTGTTTAACAAATATTCGGTCACAAGAAATCTCCTTACCTATTAATAACACAAAGACAGACGGTTGCATATGAGTTGCAGACTGACCAAATCATGTAAATGAACTTGGGAAATGTACATAATTGTGGACGAGTACAAAGATTATTTCCAGCTATATTATCTTGAAGGACGTTCCAGCTGGTGCAATAAAATTGCTCCTAAAATGACATGTGTGTGAAGTTTTTTCCCCCAAAACTTAAAATTTTTTAAAAACACCACTTATCAAATTAAAAAATTTTTACATTTATTTAAAAAATATATATTTATATGTATATTAGAGTGACAGCCATTGTTTTTGGAATTTCAAGATGTGCTGATCGGATTATTGTGACACTATATCCAAAACTTTAGTGTGCAAAATTTGAGCCAAATCGGACAATGCTTTCTGGACGCGCATTGAGTTTAAAGTTCAAATATGAATTTATATGTAAAAATTATTTGAAAAAAATCATTTTTCATTAAAATTTTTATATTAATAATTGCGTTTCATTTAAATTAACTAACAAACTATAATCTAGAGTAAATTGTCTTTCTAATGAAATAAGAAAATCTATTATCGGTTGAAAACCAGCCAAGTTATATCAAGTTAGCCAGGCAATAAATGTGCCGCAGACCACTTGATTAAGAAAATCGAGCTCACATTTTTAAATACATTGAAATAATTTTCTACAACAACATTTTCGCAATCTACTGATCCCAAAATGATCCCATGTAAAGTACTTTGTATCTTGTCTATTGTTATGCCGTTCTAAATTAATGTCAAACGGTACGTATTTTTTAGCGCTATTTAAAATCTCCAATTTTACTTTTTCAAAAATTTTGTTGGAGAAATTTACTGAACTCAACAATTGGCCTTCAAAGTCTTATTAACAAGATGTATGTGATTAAGAAGGCCAAATATTGTAGGTATCATGTTCATAATTTGGCAAGGGCAGCGTTTTTATTTCAACGGATTTCAAGAAAAATTTGATTTTCATTCATACTTTTTCAACTTTTAGGCTACATCTTTTGGGTGTTTTCAAATATGTTTTATCAAAATATTATACTACTTGACACAAGTTCTCAATCTTGTAAATTATGGTGAAATTGAAATACTATAAACTGTCCCTCTTTAGGTTCAAAAGTCAAATTTAAGGAGATTTATATTTTTTAAAACAAAATATCGAAATAATAGATATTTCTAAAAAAAACTAATATTCTGGACTTATTTTCTGAAATTAACCCGTGGGGTAGTCTTTATGTCAAAATTACTATATATCTAAAATGTATGGTTGTGCAGGGATTGTGACAAATTTTTTTTTAACTATAGGCAACAGTATTCGAAAAATGCAAATTTACAATCTCTACAAAAAGATTACGATTTATAAGATTATTTATTTTCTTGATTAATTAATTTATTTCTGAAATAAGAAAGCTTAAAAATTTCTCATATACAATTCGCGTAAGCCGAGACACGATCCTGAAGATCATATGAGAAAGGGTTTCATTTTTTTTCTCGCTACTCTCTACGAAATTTTGTAAAGTCATTTCTGTATTTTTTGGGGATCTTTTAAATTTTCAAATCATTATACTTAGCGAACCAGTGAGTATAATCAGTTAAAATTTTATGCGGCAGAGACAAAATAATTATTAAAATGTGATTTTTTCTTTTCTCTTGAGGAATATATTTAGTACACCGAAAAATTATCACAATCCAATTGCTGGAATATAGAAACAACATATCGTTGTTTGTCGATACCGACAGTAGTAGTTAGTGAATCAGCACAATTTTAAATGAAACTCGTTGAATATATTAACTTTATTATTAATTTACAAATTTATGTTTTATTCAAAATATATTTCCATTGGTGAGATTTTGAGTTCTTCCTTAAATTTTCTTAACTCATTTAAAGGCCCACTGTATCTATGCTTAACACTTAAACAAAACAAATACAGACTTAACGTCTAAGTGTTTTAAAAGAACAAACTTTAAAAAAATTTACTGTTTACTTTGATAAAAATAAAAGTTTGTTCTTTTAACAAACAAAAATAAACCCAATAAGGAAGGATGCCCTTTAAAATAGATCTTTATTTTAAGGAGAGTATGAAATAAAAACATCAAAAATGATTATACCAACAAATTTATACTTCTTTAAAAATAAACATATTAAACAAATTTTTTTTTTTTTTTGATTTTCTGGAAATATTATATATTTGTGCCTTAGCATGCTTTACTAAATATTTTAGCTTGATTTAGCATAAAAAAGGAACTTAACATCTTGAACAAATATATACTATGTTTGCGATTTTAAAGCGCTTAATCACTTACTAGTTTTCTATTTTTACCAGAGTTCAGAAAAAAACACACATTGAATAAAAAACGCGTACATATATGTAAACAAACACAGCTGAGACCAACAAACACATATTTTTATTTTCATATAAATTATGTTTGTTTCTTAATTTTATGCGGTGCCAAACACAATCATGACTGTGTTTCGTTTTAATATTTCGTTATCTACACGCGCATGTTCTATCACGTATTTTTTGTTTTGAACACACATAAACCACACAGATTCGAGAGTAGCTTTATTTTAAGTTCGTTTTCTTCCACGGGTACTTCTAAAAAAACAGAACATGTTCTTTAATGCGTACATCTAAAAACTAAAACATTATCCACTCGCGATCGGAAAAATCTGAAACACACCTAAATAAATATAAAATAATTCATTAGCAGTTATAAAAAAAAAAAACGATAATAATAAACATAAAAAAAATAAAATTAAAAATAAAAAGATAGTAATAAAATAGAAAATAGGGAAATTTTGTATGTAATTTCGTTTTTTTCGATCGCGAGCGGACAATGTTTCAATTTTTGGATGTACGCGTTGAAATACATGCACTGTTTTTTTGTACACGTACAAGAAAACGAACTGAAAATAAAGCTACACTTGAATCAGTGTGGTTTATATGTATTCGATATAAAAATAAGTGATGGAAAAATGTTCGTGTAGATAACGAAATATTAAAACGAAACACAATCATGATTGTGTTTGGCACCGTACAAAATTTAGAAACACACATAATTGATATGAAAATAAAAATATGTATGGGCTGCTTTAGAACCGAACATTATGTGTTTGATGTGCGTATTTTCTGAATCTTGATTTTTACCGTATTCAACTCGGCAATGCATATCGGATGTAGTGTTTTACTACATCATATCGAAAAAAGCTATTTTTAAGAAAAATTAAGCTTTTTTCATTGAAGGATTAAATTTTTATATTTTCAACTGAGGACGCTCTGACATAAATCCCAACCACACCATTCGTAGGAAAATTTTTCATTACTGGATCAAGCCTGTAAGATGTAGTTAATGGATAAAATCATCTAAGTTTTTCTATTCCTATTTAGGTAAAGACTAAAGTCTACATTAATAAATACTTTTATTTTGAACAAAAGCAATAATGAAAACTAGCAGATTCCAGCCCTCGAAATTCGAGTGCAAATTCTAGTAAATTTTATTTTTCCATTAGTCCCAACTAACTGGACATAGAAATAAGCATAAACCAAATTTGAGTGGTATTTTTATTTTATTAATTTTTTTGGCTGTAGATATAAAAAAGTTCATATCGTATGCTATATTTATATGGGGACTAGTTCCAAAAATGGACCAATCCTGACCGTGGTTGGTAAAGTCTCTTGTATTTTGCAAAAATATATACAAACAAAATTTGAGATGAATCGTGCAATATTTTTGTTTTTTTTATAGATTTAAGTGAAGATCGGGAAGCAGCTGTATATGGGGCCTATGACTAAGAGTTGTCCCATAGGGATCGTTTTTGGACTACTCATTAATGGATGTAATAAACACATGCATACCCAATTTGACTAAGATCTATACGACAATTTGGATCATATGGCAATTTATGTCGATTTCATAGGGGTCATTTGTATGGGGGCTAGGTCTGACCATGTACGGATTCCCACCAATTTCAACGGAGTTCATCCCATGGTCGATGAAAGCTTATATACCAAATTTCGTCAAAACATATTCATATCTGCGACCTGCAGTTTGATTAAAAGCTTTACATGGACACACTGACGGACGGACGGACGGACGAACATCGTTAAATCGAATCAGAAAGTGATTCAAATATTTTTGGTAGTTACAAATAGCAGCACAAAGTCATTGTACCCAAACCACATAGTGGTATAGGGTATAAAAACAAATTCGTTTTTATTACAAACACATTAACAAATTTCATAAACACACACATAACATTGTATAATTTTATGTATGTGTTAGTAGTAATTTTAAATGCAATTTACTCAAAATAAAGGACAAAATTTAAAAATCTGTAAATCTGCAAACCGGCTAAACAGTAATACCTTTCAAATAGTATACGTTCAGTCAAAATCTGCATAAAACGGTAGAACAAAATATCGGTCACAAAAAATCGCCTAGCCTATTAATATTATAGATAAATAAAAAAAGTCAGAGGCCAAAAGGGTACATACATTAAAAATGTAATAAAAATTTAAATTTGCATTAGAAAACTTGCAATTTTATAAAATTTTTAATATTTAATTGTTCCAACGTTTAAACATCGAGGCATTGAATTTACCAAATTTTCTATAATTTACTAAGTTGTTTCAACTCAAGCTCTGTTTAAAGCAGTTTTTAGGCTTTCCTGGCTGCAACTTTCATATTTTTCCACTTTTTTTTTCAAAAACATTCCTGATGTGTTCAATAGGGTTTATGTCAGGTGATTGTGGTGGGATGTGATGTGCGCCATTTGTTTGGGATAATTATCTTGCTGTAACATCCAGTGATTTCCATGGCCCAAGTTATTAACAGGGTAATAAGAGACGTGTCCATATTAATATGTGTTTTAGCATATTCAAGGCGGAGTTTTCGGATATGAATGTTTTTCTGCGTGCAAAATCCTTTAAGTAGTATTTGGATCAAAATTTTTATTAAAATATTTTTGAATGTCTTCTGCCAGTTTTTGGGGAACTTATGTTCGGATCCGCACTTACTTCTTTAAGAATACTGCTAACATCAAGTTTCTGAAATTAAATAAATTGTATCTTAATATCTACTAATATTTTCAGCAAGAATATTATTTTTGTAATTGCCCCACTTTCGTATTTTGTTTAATGAAAAAGTGCTACATTTTCCATTTTATTATTTTCAAAATTTTCCCAAGGTTTCCTTCCTTATATTTGAACAACATAATCTTGTAGGTTTATACTTTACAAAAAATTGTTTTCTTTTGGGTTCTGTCCTTTAAAAAGAAAAGTAAACTATTTTATTATCTTTTAAACGCATGTGTTGCCAATTGCTTACATGTGGTGCTTTCTGATATGCATTTTCCGCTATCCAAAATATAGTTTCCCTTTGACTCTTCTACACGTAAAAACATTTTCTATTCTAAGTTTGCCTGCATGCTGTGGAAAATCTTTGTCTTTGTTAACAAATATCTTTCACCTGTGTAAAAATGTTTTCAGCCATTTTTGCTTTTCTTGTCACTTTTTATTGTTGTTATGTACTTTGAAGTATTTATTCTTAAGTTTTATTTTAAAATTTATTGTTGCACTTTGTTAAAAAAAAAAGAATGTATAAATTTTCGTATCATATATGTATGTATATATGTACGTTTTGTTGCAGTTTTGTGTGAAATATATTTTTTTTAAAATGTTTGGTTTAAGTGCATTTTCAAAAGAGTATATTGCCAAGTTTCTATTTAATTTTTTCTTTACTAAATGTATATAAATACTTTGTTCATCTGTAACAAGTTGTGACTTGAAATATAGCACTATGAGGAAATTATCTAGCTTAAACTTGCTATAACAAACTTTGAAGAATGGAGAAACCAATGCATCGCATTATGGTTCAAATCCATATGGTAAATTTGATTAGAAGGTCAAATAAAGTGGATTTCACTCTATTTATAGTAATAAGTAAGGAAGAGTGGACGAAAAGATCCCCTGTCACCAGTCCAAATGGATATTTTAACATGTTCAAACATGTTTTCTTTTTTCCTGCTAGTTTCATTCACAGAACTGTTTTTTGAAGCAGAAATTGTTGCAACCATGATTTATGTTGTTTGTGTATGTTGGTGGTGCTGTAGAAATGTTTTCAGACATGTAATTGCTTAAAAATACATGATTTTGAAATGAAACGAGTTGTAAAATACATTAAGTTCATGATTTAAACAATATTTGCAGTTAGTTTTTTCATTAAATTTTTCATTACATTAAGCTTAAGTCATTCGAAAATAATACAAACTTTAAACAAATTATTGAAACGTTTTAAAATGTGAAAATAATTAATTATCTATATATTTAAAAGCGAAAGTATGTGTATTTTACAGAGTCTTGCTGTATAGCTGGAAGGAACTATAGATTACAGCTACCTTTATAATTTTAGTGGGTGTGGCACCTAGGCTATAGCACAGAGAGCTTTGTAAATTTGTCTGAGGTCATCTGTTAGTGAGTATTCGGACAAGAAATGGGCGGTATCGGATGAGTGGACGTAGAACCCCCATACAAAGTATGGATTACTGTATTAGTGAAAGCCTGGGGACGTTCTGTGAGCCCATTATTTATTCACGTTATTAGTAGAACAAAAGTGGGTTTGATCGGAGTAGTGGGCGTGGCACCGACTATACAAAGCAAATATATAATATCATATAACTGGAGTACTATAAAGGGTAAAGCCTTAAAACTTTGTACGAGTCCTTTAAATATTAATTTGAGCAGTCAGATAAATAATGTGCGAGATAGAATTAGCGGGCATAGCACCGACTATATAATATAATACGAACCACTATGAAAGCGATAGTATTGTAACTTTTGACAAATACATTAATTAAAAACTAGTAAGAAAATTATAGTCGGTCTAGAGCGACTATACGACACCCTATACCATGCGTTTAGATACCCTATCTCTCAGGCCCAACTAACTAGTTATAGAAAACAAGTAAGAAAATTATAGTCGGTCTAGACCGACTATACGATACCCTATACCATGCGTTTGGAAACCCTATCTCTTAGTCCCAACTAACTGGACATAGAAAATAAGCAAAAATTAAATTTGAGTGGGATTTTTATTAATTTTTTTGGCTGCAGATATGAAAAAGTTCATATCGGATGCTATATCTATATGGGGACTAGGTCCAAAAATGGACCGATCCTGACCATGGTTGGTGACGTCTCTTGTATTTTGCAAAAACATATACAAACAAAATTTGAGAAGAATCAGTGCAATATTTTTGTTTTTTAATAGATTTAAGTGAATATCGGGAAAGCTCTGTATGGGGCCAAAGGGATCATTTTTGGACTACTCATTAATGGATGTAATGAACGTATACAAACCCAATTTGAGTAAGATCTATATGACAATTTGGATCTTATGGCAATTTATGTCGATTTCATAGGGGTAATTTGTATGGGGGCTAGGTCTGAACATGGACCGAATTTCACCAATTTCAATAGCGTTCATCCCATGGCCGATGAAAGTTTATATACCAAATTTCATCAAAATATATTCATATTTGCGACCTGCACTTTGATTACAAGCTTTACATGGACACACAGACGGACGGACGGACGGACGGACGGACGGACATTGTTAAATCAACTCAAAAAGTGATTCTGATTCGATCGGTATAATTAAAGATGGGTCTGGGTCAAATATTTTTGGTTGTTACAAACAGCAGCACAAAGTCATTATACCCAAACCACATAGTGGTATAGGGTATAATAAGCATAAACCAAATTTGAGTGTGATTTTTATACCCTATACCACTATGTGGTTTGGGTATAATGACTTTGTGCTGCTGTTTGTAACAACCAAAAATATTTGACCTAGACCCATCTTTAATTATACCAATCGAATCAGAATCACTTTCTGAGTTGATTTAACAATGTCCGTCCGTCCGTCCGTCCGGCCGTCCGTCCGTCCGTCTGTGTGTCCATGTAAACCTTGTAATCAAACTGCAGGTCACAAATATGAATATATGTTGATGAAATTTGGTATATAAGCTTCTGTCGGCCATGCAATGAATGCTATTGAAATTTGTGAGAATCGGTCCATGTTCAGACCTAGCCCCCATACAAATTACCCATATGAAATCGACATAAATTGCCATAAGATCCAAATTGTCATATAGATCTTACTCAAATTGGGTTTTGTATGCGATCATTACGTCCAATTAATGAGTAGTCCAAAAATGATCCCTTTGGCCCCATATAGAGCTGCTTCCCGATCTTCACTTAAATCTATTAAAGAACAAAAATATTGCACTGATTCTTCTCAGATTTTGTTTGTATATATTTTTGCAAAATACAAGAGACTTTAACAAACATGATCAGGCTCGGTCCATTTTTGGACCTAGTCCCCATATAGATATAGCATCCGATATGAACTTTTTCATATCTGCAGCCAAAAAAATTAATAAAAATCCCACTCATATTTGGTTTTTGCTTATTTTCTACATATGTCCAGTTAGTTGGGCCTAAGAGATAGGGTTTCTAAATGCATGGTATAGGGTATCGTATAGTCGGTCTAGACCGACTATAATTTTCTTACTTGTTATTAATTTTTTCCCTGCAGATATGAAAAAGTTCATATCCGATGCTATATCTATATGGGGACTAGGTCCAAAAATGGACCGATCCTGATCATGTTTGGTAAAGTCTCTTGTATTTTGCAAAAATATATACAAACAAAATCTGAGAAGAATCAGTGCAATATTTTTGTTTTTTGATAGATTTAAGTGAAGATCGGGAAGCAGCTCTATATGGGGCCTATGACTAAGAGTTGTCCAATAGGGATCGTTTTTGGACTACTGATTAATGGATGTAATATATACTCTACATGCGAACCTAATTTGACTAAGATTTGTATGATAATTTGGATCTTATGGCAATATATGTTGATTTCATAGGGGTCATTTGTATGGGGGCTAGGTCTGAACATGAACCGATTCTCACCAGTTTCAACAGCGTTTATCCTATGGCCGACAGAAGCCTATATACCAAATTTCATCAAAATATATTCATATTTGCGACCTGCAGTTTGACTACAAGCTTTACATGGACACACAGACGGACGGACGGACGGACGGACATCGTTAAATCGAATTATACCCAAACCACATAGTGGTATAGGGTATAACTAGCAGATTCCAGCCCTCAAAATTCGAGTGCAAATTCTTGCAAATTTTATTTTTTCATAAAATAAAGACCCTAAAGGTATGCTAATCAATTATAGCTAATTCAAAAATCAACACAAAAAACAAACTCATTTTTATTACAAACACGTTAACAAATTTAATAAACATGTATGTGTTAGCAGCAACTTTACTCAAAATAAAGGCAAAAATTTAAAAATCTATAAATCTTCAAAACGGCTAAAAAGAAATACCTTTCAAATAATATACGCTTGGGCGAAATCGGGATAAAACGGTAGAACAAAACGTCGGCCATAAGAAATCGCCTAGCATATAAATATTATAGATGTGTGTAGTCGAGGAAAATATGGTTGGAATCGCCAAATTGAAAAATCGCCAAAATAAAAAATCCCTAAGTCCAAAAATCGCGAAAATCCAACATCGTCGTAAACGAAAATCTTCAAAATCAAAATCGCCAAAAGCAATAGTCGTCAAGAATACAAATCGCTCAGAAAAAAATTTGCTAATGATATTCTAAATTGAAGGACAATAGTTAAGTGTTGCGGGATTTCGTTTGAAAAATCCATGGTTCTCTCACGGGCTATATGTAACTTGCTCCAGGGTAGGAACGTCGAAAAATTTTTCATATTTTTGCAACGAATGAAGAACAAAAAGTATTGTATTTGAGCAAGCTTTGAAAAAGAATTATAAATAAAATAAAATGTTTTAATTGCACAATAAAAACCTCGTAGAAAATTTTGATTATGAAAGAATACATGTCTCTGCAAGTCGCACAGTGTAGCGAGCCTATACATTTCTTGGCCAAAAATAGAAAAGTTTCTTGCAGAGCAATGAAATTTGGTATGAACACCTATTTCGACGTAGTTAAGAAATTTTGGAAAAAGCGTAAAAATCTGTCCACTGCCACGCCCATCTCCCATATAAAGGCAAATTCTAAAATCCACAGTTTTAGACCTAGAGTTAAGAAGTTTGGTACACGACTAACTAGGCTACACAACCCTACAAGAACAGTGACGGTCATTTGACCGTCACTACTGACTGATGTGTCGGTCATTGCGTTGAACAAAGTTTCTATCGTTTTATTAAAGCAAATATGCCAAAACTGATTTTGCATCTTACTCTAACCTATGAAAGTATGTAAACCATATAATATATATCTGAACTGCTCACTCTACCGCTGTTGACCGGTGACATTTGATGGATATATACATCATCATTGACCGGTCACGCTTGATTATAATGAAACACGACTTATTTTTTTTTAGTTATTTATTTATTGTATTAAAAATCAAATTCAAAATTAAAAATAAACATTGAATATTAAAAACACAACAATATCACTAATTCCGAAACGTGGTGATAACTTTGAGACAATGTTGAAACAGGACAATGGGCTTAACTTAAAACAGATATTTAAACAACTTTGCTGACTTTTCACTCGAAACATCACTAAGCTCAATAGAAATTTCCGGTAATGGGCCTTAGTGCAATCAGTAGTTTCTTAAAGAAAACAATTTATTATAACACTTACATATATATCAACAATTTATATTAAGGCTTACCTTTTGAGTGTTGTGAATTAACAATTTCGGCCAAACCTGATACAATTCATTTGGAAAATTGATGAATAAATGATGCATCCATTCAAATACTGCTACCTTTGTTTGTACAGAACGGTGTGTGAGATATTGTGATAATACCTCCATAAATCAATTTGTTCAATATTCTGAGATCTTTGTTCTTTTGAAGAAACTAATTTCATTTCATATTATCAACATCATATTCCAGAATGGCATAAATTAAAACATTCAAATATTAAAACAAACTCCCATATCCATGTTATGACAACAGACTGAAAGATAGATATAAGGATTAGTGTAAAATGCTGCAAGGAAGATTTACTTTGTTTCTAGCTACAATTTTTAATAAAATGTCAGTGCATTACCTTAATAAGTTCATTTGGTGATTGCGCATGTATTAACAATATATTTATAGTGTCTTCCATGCGCACTTAACTGGAATCATTACGAATCGATTTAGTAAACTGTGTCGGCGTTGTTTCACACAATTATATTTCTTGTGTATTATCTTCCAACATCATAAAAAGTCCATCAATAACATCAAATAGATAACCATATTATTTTCTGGTACAGCATTCACAATCGAAATACAGGATATAACATATTGTTGCACAATATAATTCTTTACACAAATGCGTTTCCTAAGAGGTATAAAAGTTCTAGATTGAAAGTTTGTGAAGATTCTACAGCAATATCTTTAAGTAACGATCCAACGATAGGCCACAAGCGAGCAAAAAATAAATTGTGGAAGGGTATAATGGAGGGACGTGCCACCACAATTGAGAATGGCACTAACGAATTCACTGACATATTTTGAAGAATCCTAAAGAAACAACAAAAATTAACTTGAACTTTTAATTTAATTAATTACTTACCTTTCCTAAACCTTAACAAAAACAACTCTACAACAGCAACAATGACAGTCATATGTTTTTAAACAGAAAAAACCGCAAGTGTGTTAGTAAAAAAATTGTTTATGTGTTAGTTTCAGTCATTCATTTCTTGTAGGGAAAGGTAAAAAAAAGAAAAATGAGTAAGTCGCCATGCCTTCTTTTTCCTCTACGCTCACTCAAACTTGCACAATAGATCAGTTTTGTACCCCTTTGCAAATTTAATGATATACTTATAAAAAACTTTAAATTTTTTACTCGATTCAATACAAAAACATATATCAATAAAAAAATTTAAAAAAAATTGTTCCTCGTTCCCGCTAAAATAAATCAAAGCTCAAAAATAAAAAAAGTAATTCAAAAATCCATGTACACTTATACACCTTCCATATAAAGGGAAATCATAACATATTTAATTTTTGACTTCGAGTTTTTAAATTATGGGACCTAAAAGCCCTACAGGCTCTTATTAAAAAAATTAAAATGGCTGCCACGCCCATTTTTTTATTCCGCCGACTTAAATATTATTGATTTATGGCACATACAAATTAAACGATTTGTGTTATTTTGGTTGTTTAATTTTTAATACCCATACCCATTAAGCGGAGTTACACTATCACATGACTTAAAATTCATTATGGAAGCCAGCCAAACAAAATTTTTCTTTTCAAAAATTGCGCGGTTCTATTAGAAGCTTCCCAATTCTTTTTGAATTGCGCATTCAAAAAACTGACCTTATTCCTTAGCTCCGATTCATTTAGACCAAAAAGAACTGCTTTTTTAATAAATCCAACTATTAAATTAGTTTTTTTTATCAAATGTTGTAAGTTCACTTGACACCCAAATTCCAAAAAGTCTCTTACAACAACAGCTGCCACTAAAGTTAACTTAGCATAAAAAATAAATAGGCAAATATAGGATATTTATTAAGTTCAACATAACAAGCAACAGAAAATCAAATTTTTGATCCATGCTGTGCTTAAATGGTTTAAGATATTAAAATAATTAATTTTGATTTTTCTTATTAGGAATATTATCTATCGAATTTCTTAAAAATAGGCTACGTTCGCAAATGCAGTAGTTATGCACCTCAACAGCATAATAAAAGTAAAACGTTCAAAAAAGCATCACTTGGCAGCACTAATTTCCGTCAAAAGTTTTCTAAAGCAAACAATTGACAGTGCTGCCGCAAATTTTTGCAACTATGGCATCATTTTAGTTACTGATGCAATAGAGCGCGAAGCTTAAAAACAATTAATCGTTGGTGCAGAATGAAAGAGTAAGTAGTGCATTATATAAAAATTGTTAATACAAATTTAACTAATATCGTTTTATTTCAAAGTAATTTTTTATTTTAGGAATCCAACTTCTTTTTCGTTTTAACTGATTTCTGTTTTGGTTTCTTCTCTCTTTTAATTTTGTTTTTGTTATAAGTTAACAAAAAGTTGTCATATTTAGAATCAAAATTTTCAATAATATTTGTTAATGTCATTGTGGTGAACATGTTTTTTATCTTTTGCAAAAACGTTCTAAAAAGCAAACTCTGTGAAATTGTCGAGCAGCAATAAAGCATCTGCAACAACTGATCACGCATCAGCAACAAAACTTGGCATAACTGCCGCAGTGATGCACAAATTTATTGCATTTACGAACGTACCAATCTTCGTACGTAACAATTCCAATCTTCGATTTTGGCATTCTTGGCCGCACTCGCGACACTGTGAGTCATAGCAAAGCATGACATTCAAGTTTTAAATATAAGCATTATTCACCTATATTTTTTACAATAATAACTTCTTAAAGCTACTCAATATATCTTGACATAACAATTAAAAATGTTTTAATCGTGTTTGGTTTGAATATATTTTTAGCACTTATAAGTAAACTCACAAATTTTGGTAGTAGCTGGAAAATGTCTCATACAAAATGTGCACAACGCCAGCCCGAGCACTTGGGGCGCCTTAGCCAAAAGATATAAATCGCGCCCCACATTTTTGAACTAGCAAAAAAGAAAGAATGGCTAAAAACTTTATTCTTATGAAATATTAAAAAATAATTTTTTAATTTTATTATTTTTAAATTTTTTAATTTTATAATTTTTTAATTTTATTATTTTTTATAAAAATAAAAAATCTTATTTTCGATTCTTATCATTTTAATGATTGAGTTTGAAACTATTCAGGCTCAAGATCAAATGTTTTTACTTTAAATAAAGCAAAAACATTGGCACATTTGTTTCAAAAAAATTATCTATATTCTGCATGACAGGTTATACAGCTGTTTCAGGAAGAGTGGGTTGGTGACTTAGTATAACTTTTTCTTGAATTCTCATTTGGTTGTTTCCAGCAAATATATATGAATTTAACTTTTTAACAAACAAACTATCTACTGCTTTTGGTTACTGATGAGGGTTGGTGACTCTTCCTGAAACAGCTTTATAACCTGTCATGCAGAATATAGAAAAAATTTTTGAAATAAATGTGCCAATGTTTTTGCATTATTTAAAGTAAAAATATTTAATCTTGAGCCTGAATAATTTCAAACTCAACTATTAAAAAATAATTTTTATTTTGATATTGAATTCCCAATGTTTATTTTTATTTTTGTATATAAAACTTTAATGGAGCCTTTTCGGTTGTTCTACCACCTTAATAAAGGAACCATTGTGATCAATAAATATGACTTTTATGATCAATCAGTCTGGATACGGAAATCAATAAATCTGACAGCTAATGAAAAAATTACTTAAACTTAAAAAATTATAAATGAACGAACACACAAGTAAAATGATTTAAGAAAAAAATTCCACAAAAGCAACCCATAAGTTATCACTATTGATTTGACGCCATATAAACTCAAAAAGAACTGGCGATATATTTTCGGAATGCAACACCTAATGGAAGCTTTCCTTTTAATTCCTGCCCAACTACCCTAAATTGTGTTTGTATTTTCTCCATAGTCTCTGATAAATTTCCTGTTAGGTGTTCTTTCTATATCACCAAACACCCATACTAATTCCACTCGATGTCCTTGGTGATATTTGCTCTTAACGAAATTGGACTCATCAATTTCGACCACAATTTTCATATCTTATCATTGGTCTTAATTGCCTCCGATCCAAATCCGAAATGCATAGCGATACACGTGTGTGGAAACAACCGAATTACAGCCACCTTAATACATATATAAAATTTAATATAACAAATTTATATATATCAAAATAAGTAATAACGAAATTTGCAACTGGCTGAATGATACACTCTCAATAATGTTTGCGGATTTTTTTAGCTACGAAAAAGGAGAGAAATTTTAAATATGAATTTCTTTGTTGTGAAAAACCAGCTTCCATACGTCACAGTCTGTATTTTTTTATTATCATTCTTTCAATACAAAAAAAACTCTAAAATATTGTGAAATGCAAAGCCTACTATGTGATAAATATGAATTTGTTTTAAATATCAAACAAAAACGAAACTAATTTTTTTCAATAGTGTGTGGTAGGGCGGCCGTGATTGTTTCTATATGAAATTTTTCTACCTAGGGCGGCCGTCAGGTTTGAACCCCGAACGCTCACATACACTCACACTTTCACTTTTTGGTCAAGTACGAGTGAATGTGAAGGTTCAGGATTTAAACCTCACGGCCGCCCTAAGCAGAAAAGTTTCATATAGAAACAATCTATTCAATTATAACATAACAATTATCACAATGTTTAATAAATCCCTGATGAAGGCTGAAATGCCAGAAACCGGTCCGATTAAGAATGCAGTGTAGTTATGATTTTTTGAAATATATGCTGTCTTCTTCTCTGCCACGTATGTACCATTGAAACAAAATTTAAATTTGTCTGAAAAATGACTACAAATCCAACAAACTAATTTTTTCTTTAAATATATTATTAGTTAAATATTTTTTTACATATTCATTTTTATTTTTTTTTTTTTACATATTGTGAAGGGTTTATATAATTTTTGTATATATGGCGCCCCAACCGGCTAGTCGCCCTCAGCCATGGCCGGCCCTACCCTATATTTTTACCCAGTGATTACACATGCAATATTTTAAAATTAAATAATTTTTACCATTCCCACCCTTTTTTGTGAGATATGAACAATATATCTCACAGGCGTAACGATTCGAATAACAAGGTCTACGAAAATATAGCTAAGGAGATATGAGGTATCATTTGAGGAGTAAATAATTTTTTTCAAGTTTGCGCTTTGGCAACATTTTCAAATTGAACTTGCAGTGGCATGTGTAAAAAGAAATTCTAATGGGAAGAAACTCAACTATTTGGAAGAATTTTTAGCTGATAACACGTATACAGCAATACTTATGCAATAAGTCATAATTATATGGGACCCTTATTTTATACTTTTTTTTATTTAAGTGTTCATATGTTACGTCATCGTCAATTAAGTTGGTCAAATTGTATTATATTCCAAGCCCTTTTGGTCAAGTTCAGTTATAAAAATAAAATCCTACAAATTCGTTTAATTGAAATTTTACTCTACTGATATTTTTTTATACCTCGCTATTTATAACATCATCAAGCATTTCTAACATAAGGTTAATGGACATTATATTAACAAGGAACACATCAAAGCACAACTAAAACCACATGACAGCTCTTCAAATTATACTTATAATTGAGTCTCAACAGCTGTCGTGCGTACCTAAGAATCATTACGAAAACAGAACTAAAATCGAAAGTGATTAATACCTTCATAGCATGATAATTACAATGGTGAGAAGGCTTAACCATTAAAAGTGGTTTTTATGATTAAAAAAAATGACCGAAAAATATAACATTAAAATAAACGAGTTTTTATACCTCGAAAGTTTCTTATTAAAAAAACATTAAAGCATCTAAAACTTGAATTTTAAAACTTTAAACATATTTTTGTTAAATTGAAAAGTTATGAAACCCAAGGACTATAAATAGTTAGAAGCTGGTCATTTTGTTTCGCAATAAGTTTAGCTGGAGTGCTAAAATTCAATATCCTTCAAACAAAAACTAGTAATTCATATATATTCCATCTGTTATTTATTTTCTCTCTCTCATTATTTTATGACTTTTTATCCTCCACTGACATTTTAAACCAACAGCTACGATAATTTATTATTTAAGATTCGTATATACGACTTTAAATGTGTGTACACATTGCATATATGAATTTACTACAGCAGAAGCAAATAAAAAATAAGAGTCGGCTAACAGAGACAAATATACAGTACCCTACATCAAACTCTTATTCTCTACTGATAGATTTATAATGTTATCGATTATTACCTTCAAAGACAAATTTACAACGAGCATCGGAAAATTGTTTAAACAACGTCTAAAACAAGTATTACTTTTTTGCTAATATTTGGACTGATGATTTTAGTTTACGTATAAACTGGTTGACTGAAGGCCACCTCCCGTTAAAAAAAAATTCTTAAAAAACATTTTTAAAGAAAACACTTTCCTAAGAAGAGCTACTTTTTTGAGATAAGTTACTTTTTTAAGGAAAGGGTACTTCTTTAAGATAAGGTACTTTTTAAGGAAAGGTAGTTTTTTAAGATAGAGTACTTCTATAAGAAAAGATAGTTTTTTAAGGAAATATTCTTTTGTGCTGATGTCTGACTAGGCCCATCTTCCATCATAACGACTGACTCAGAATCATTTTCTGAGTCGATTTAGCTATGTCCGTCTTTCTGTCTATCTGTCTATCTGTTATCAAATATGAATATATTTTGTCGAAATTTGGTACGCAAGCTTTTATCGACCAGAGGACGAAGGTTATCGAAATTGGTAAAAATCGACGCATATTCAAAACTACTCTCCCTACAAAGGACTCTTATAGATCAACATAAATTGCCATAAGATCCAAATTATCATTTATATCTCGGTCAAATAGGGTTAGTATGTGGTTTTTTTATCTATTAATTAGCAGTCCAAAACTAAACCATATATTACAATATACAGTCATAGCCCCCATATAAAGCTGCTTCCCGATCTTAACTTAAATCTATCAAACATCAAAAATATTGCACAGATTTTTCTCAAATTTGGGCTATATATTTTTTTTTGCAAGAAAAAAGTAACATTAAATATGGTCTGGAGCGGTCCATTTTTCGACCCAGTCCCGATATAGATATAGCATCAAATACGAACTTTTTCATATCTGCAATGCCACCAAATTTGGTTTTCGTATACATATTCGGTCCAGACTGACTATAATTTTCGAACTTGTTTTAAATGCAGTTTTTAAAGGTTAATTTTAAAGAAAATTTACTTTTTTACTTTTTAAGAAAGTGTCCTTTTTTAAGAAAATCTACTTTTTTAAGAAAATACACTTTTTTCACGAAAGGTAATTTCTACGAAAAGGTGCTTTCAATAGATCCTTTTACCAAAAATACTTTTTGTTAAAAGCTAAGGGTTTTTAAAAGGTACTTTCCAATAAAACGTACCTCTAAACATAAGGAACTTTTGATTAAAAGATACTTTTTAACAACAGGTACTTTTTAATAAAAGGCACTTTTTAATAACAGGTACTTTTTAATAAAAGGTGCTTTTTAAATAACGTTAACTTCATAATAAAGGGAGCTTTTTTTAAAGGTACATTTATAAGAAAATTTACTTTTTTAAGAAAATTTAGTTTTTTAAGAAAGTGTAATTTTTTAAGAAAATGTTCTATTTAAGAAAATACACTTTTTTCATAAAGGGTACTTCCTAACAGAAGGTACTTTCAATGGATCCTTTTACAAAAGATACCTTTTCTTAAAAGCCAAGGGTTTTGTAAAAACGTACTCTCCAATAAAACGTACTTCTTAATATAAAGTACTTTAAATTAAAACGTACTTTTTAACAACAGGTACTTTTTAATAAAAGGCACTTTTAATAACAGGTGCTTTTTAATATAAGGTACTTTTTCAATAAAGTTAACTTCATAATAAAGGGTGTTTTTTTAACAAAAAGGGACTTCCTAATAAAAGGCGCTTTTTAATAGAATGTACTTTTTAATAAAAGGTACTTTTTAAAGGTAGTTTTTAGAAAACAAGTACTTATTGAGCAAAGGTACTTTTTAGTAAAAAGTTTTTTTAAGTAAACGGTACTTTTTAATAAAAATGTACATTTTAGTAAACGGTACTTTTAATGGAAGGTACTTTTTTACGAAAGGGTTCTTTTTTAGGAAATGGTACATTTTTAGAATACTTACTCTTTTGAGATACGTACTTTTGAAGAAGAGTACATTTTGGGAAATGTATTTTTTTTTTTAAATTTCATGTTATATGCAAAGGTATTTTTAAAGGAAATGCTCTTATTGAAGTGGTAAATTTAAAAAGAAGGCACTTAATGAAAATGTATATTAATATATTTAAAGTAATGATTATTTTTAAGACATTGTATTTTTTAAGGAAAGTTACTTTTATAAATAAAATTAATTTGTTAAGAAAAGTTGTTACGAAATAATTTATTTTTGGAAGAGTTCTTTTTTAGAAAATGTTCTTTCCAAGAGAAGGACAATTGAAGGAAAGGATCATTTTAAAGAACGATACTTTTTAAGAGAAGTTTTTTTTAAGAATATTTACTTTTGAAGTACATTACTTTAAAAAAAAAAGTCATCTACTTTAAGAAAGTGTACTTGTTAAGTAAAAGTATATTTTTAATCAAATGTATTTTTTAGAAAACCAAAATTTACTTTTTCAGAAAATTAAATTTTTATCAAAAGCTTTTTTTAGAAAAGTAAATTTTTTTAAGAACAACTAATTATTAGTTATTTATTTAATAGTGCTAGGCCTAGACAAGACCAATTTCAATTAGTTTGTTCCAGGGTCCAAAGAGAATATTCCATTAAATTTCTTAATATAGGGGATTTTTTGAACAATATGATTCTTACGTAAATACTGAAAAACTGATGGACAATGTTTATTTTAATAGGCCAAGAAAGTGTTTTTGTATCTATCTGTATAACTTTTGAATAAAAATTTTTTTTGAAGTTACAAAGATAAGCATAAACACATTACATCCTCAAAAGAGAATAACGTAGCGTATTAATACCACATGTTCACTGATGTCGCATATTTTTATGTAAACATTACTGCAGTCACTTAGAGTCTTGTGCGTTTATATACATTGTATATATTTTATAATAGTTGCTAGTGCATGTACATAAATAGTATTAGTAAAAATGCTTGCACACATACATGCACTTGTGTACCTACCTAAAGAGAGATACCATTTTTGAAGGATAAATTTTATAAAATTTCTCATGTTACCAATTACGCTGCAATTAGTTTTATTGTTTAAGTGTTTTGCACTTACAGTAGCAAATACCACATTGCCAACATTCTACACATATATTTCGCAGGAATTTTATATGTTCCTACCCGATTAAAAGACAATATTTTCCAATCAATTAAATATAAAAATTTTATATATTATTACAAACGGATACCATATAAAAAAAATCTCATGCAAAAACTTTTTAAATTTGATCGCGTAGTACCAACAAAAAAATTGTAGCTTCAAAATGTGGCATTAAAACTTTTTAAGATAATTAGTTATAGTTGTGGCTCAAATATAATTATAAAGGCTAATTCAAGTTATTTTTTATCACATTATGTAAAATCATATTAACAAATACTCAATAAGTTATAGGAGGACTAAAATTTTCTTTAAAATTTTCTAGATCTAATTTGATATGACAAATATAAACATTTTTACTCGTGCTACCACATCTTTTGCAACATCTATCTGTATGTAACGTAGAAATATAGCGAAGTAAATAAAAGAAACTCCAGGGATATATACAGTTACGCTCAAAGAAATAGAACTATTCATGGATATAGGCCTAAAAATTGTATAAGAGATATAACAAGAGTTCCTGTTAGACAGACTTTAAATACTTAGCAGAAAACTCTGTACTGCTAAAGATATCGTTCATAATATATTAGGTACAGTCTTGCACCAATTGCTACATTTATGCTTGAAGCTTTATAATGCTCATTTTAAGATACATTAATTAAACATGTAAGAAGTAATAGAAAACCAGCGTGATTCGAATATTAAGCAAACATAAAAATTCTTTATTATATAGAATTTCATTAAAAAAAATCTAAGTTCGTAATATAAAATATTACCATCTAAGATATTCGCATTTAATAACAAGTCGTCTGTAAATTTATTGTTGGTGTTCTATTGTTTAAATAATAAACTCTTTAAAGAAAAATAAACATTTTAAACATTAAGTTTTAAGAATTAAGAATTTTTAAAATTAAAATATTGCTAAATTCACAAGCAGAATTTGGGGCTGGCTTTTCAAGAACTGTGGAACCAAAAATCAAGCTACGACTACCAAAAAATAGTAAATAAAGTAAAAACACAATAAATAAGGTTTTTGTATAAAATTTTTAAGTAGTTTCAAGATTATTTTCCTTTATTTTTTTTTTATTGCAAATGTAGCAACAACGAAATTTTCATACAATTTAACACACACAAAAAAAGGATATTTATGGTTAAAAAGTTGAACAACGATTAAAAAACGAATACCATATAATACTAAAATAATAGATTTTAAAACAAATTGACGGCAAATGTCATACAAAAAGAAAATTTAAATAATTCTAGGGCACGCTGTATGTCCACATCCATTCCATTCAGTTAGACACATTGGGGCCTCTCAAACGCTCACGTAAACAAATATTGTTTTTTTTTTAAACTGAGTAATTTTCACAGTATGATAGTAAAAATTTTAATTAAGAATTAAATAAGAATTCTCCATTCTTTGGGAGATCAGAAAACGGATTCGTAGTTGCTACCGAATTAGTTGCCAATCGAATTTTGGTAGTCGCATGTACGATCAAATTATTCTATTGTTATTACTGAATTATATATTATATATTATATTATATTATATATCTTATATATAAAATTCTTCTGTCGCAGTGTTTGTGGTAAAATTCCGCCGAAACGGCTCGACCGATTCTCATGAAATTTTGTGCGCATATTGGGTAGGTCTGAGAATCGGACAAAGTTTTTTTTTTTTTTGATATGGCCACTGGGAGGGGTACCCCCCATACAAAGTGAACTTTTAAAATCAGATATCTGGAGTACTATGATAGCCATAAGTGCCACGCCCACTTAAGATATCAAAAAAAAATACCTGTTGTACGTTTCTGAGATCTACCCAATATCCACACAAAATTTGATGAGAATCAGTCAAGCCGTTTCGGAGGAGTTCAATTACAGAGACTGTGACACGAGAATTTTATATATAAGAAGTTAAACTCCTCATTTTTTGTTTTTTTTTTTATTTTTTTATTTAGTGCGATTTGACTGCAATTCAGAATGTATGTATGTTTTATCATAGGAAATTTTTGTATGTATAAATGGACCCGATAGATGGCGCTTGGGTAAAATCATTTTGAATATTCTTATTTACGGTGCGATTTTACTGAAACTAAGAATGTACATCTATGTATGTTAGATGATGCCAAATTTTTTTTTGTTGAACCCGGTAGATGGCGCTGGCGTTCGAAAAATAATGAGTTGTCAAATTTATTTAAATTTTATAAGTTCCAAAATTCACAAACGTTTTTATATATAAGATATTCTAACTAAAAAGGAAGGAAAAATTGCATTGGCTATTGCTTTGTCCGGAATAGCCGCAACATTATTGCATGGTGGTCGTACAGCTCATTCAGCACTCAAATCACCGTTAAAAAAACATTCCGGTATGGCAAAAGTTCTGCAAAAATGCAATATTATTATTTGGGATGAATATAAATAACATGGCTTACAAACATTCCTTAGAAGCACTACATAGAACTTTAAAAGATTTGAAAGGCAATGAAAGACTTTTTGGTGGAGCTCTCATTTTATTATCCATGATCCAACGGCTGACCAGTTTTCAAAACAACTACTTGGTTAAGTGAAAGAACTATTTAAACCGCAAAAAATTTCGATGTCGATAATATTAATGTTATTATTCAGGATGTTAGATGATGCCAAAAATTTTTTGTTGGACCCGGTAGATGGCGCTGGCGTTCAAAAATAATGAGTTGTCAAATTTATTTAAATTTTATAAGTTACAAAATTCACAAAAGTTTTTATATATAAACATTCTAACCAAAATGTAAGGAAAAATTGCATTGGCTATTGCTTCGTCCGGAATAGCCGCAACATTATTTCATGGTGGTCGTACAGCTCATTCAGCTCTCAGATCATCGTCTGTAATATCAAAAAACATTCCGGTATGGCAAAAGTTCTGCAAAAATGCAGTATTATTATTTGGGATGAATGTACCATGGTTCACAAACATTCCTTAGAAGCATTACATCGAACTTTAAAAGATTTGAAAGGCAATGAAAGACTTTTTGGTGGAGCTCTTATTTTATTATCTGGAGATCTTCGTCAAACATTGCCAGTCATACCAAAATCAACCTATGCTGACGAAATAAATGCCTGCTGAAAATCATCATCATTATGGAGTAGCGTTCAAACTATAAAATTAACAACAAACATGCGAGTACGATTACAAAATGATCAAATGGCTGACCAATTTTCAAAACAACTACTCGATCTTGGTAAAGGTAAAATCAATATTAACCCAACCAGCCAAACTATTAAACTATCCACAAGATTTTTGTCAATTTATATCGTCACGCGATGAATTAATTGAAAATGTATTCCCCGGCATTCAAAATCAATATCGTAAATATGATTGCACACAGAAAAAAAAATTACAAACGGAATTGTTCTAAAGTTTAACAACTGTATTTTCGATTGTATTAATATAAATTTTATAGCCATATTTCATTTTCTATTGTGATAAAATATTTAATGTTAAGACGATAGAATTGTAATTGTCATGGACTCAAAATTCGGATATTTGCTTCATCGCAATTTGGTTGGCAATAAATTTCGTAGCCACAACGAATCAGTTTTCTGTGTGTGGTTAGGTGAAAGAGCTATTTTAGCCGCAACAATGTCGATGTCGATAACATGTTGTTATTCAGGACTTGATTGATTCCGAAACGTCTTCTTTCAAATCTATGGATAGTGTTATTAAAGAAAATGAAGCAGTCAATTCTCCAACAGAATTTTTTGAATTCACTTGATGTGCCCGGTCTACCGCCACATTTATTAAAATTAAAAGTTGGTTCTCCAATAATTTTGCTACGTAACCTCAACGCTCCGAGAATATGTAATGGAACCAAGTTAATTGTTGAGAGAATAATGCCCAATGTTATTGAGGCCACAATTCTCAAAGGAAAGTTTTAAGGAAAACATGTTTTGCTGCCAACAATTCCTATGATTCCTACCGACACACCGATAATATTCAGAAGATTACAATTTCCGATCAGATTGGGCTTTGCCATGACCATTAATAAATCTCAAGAACAATCATTGCAAATATGTGGTTTGGACCTCGAAAACAGTTGTTTTCCCTTGAGCAACTATATGTGGCATGTCCCTGTGTCGGAAAGCCAGCAAATGTTTTCATTTACTGCCAGAATAATGAAGCTAAAAATATTGTTCATTCTTTTTAGAATTACAATAATAGAAATATATTGGTCATTATTATATGTATGTTGCAATAAATATTTATTTTCATTTTCATAAATAAAACATGGATTTTCTTTAACAGTTTTCAATTAATATTAACAAATGCAAAAACATTTTTTTATATAGGTATGTATATACAGATTCTAACTAAAATAAAAAATTCATTGAGGGCAAAACAACGTTTGCCGGGTCCAGCTAGTTATAATATATATTCTATATTATTATAATTATATTACCGTTCAATGGTAAAGACAATTGATATTATATATAAATTCTATTGTATGAATGATAAAATTTAGTTGATACAATGGAATTATCAATTTCAATTATTGATTGTTACAACTGTTAATCGGAATTTTTACTTATTCATATGAAACAAGTAAGAAAATTATAGTCGGTCTAAACCGACTATACGATACCCTATACCATGGCTTAGAGACCCTATCGCTTCGGTCTAACTAATTGGATATAGAAAATAAGTATTAACCAAATTTGAGTGGAATTGTTTTTAATTTTTTTGGCTGCAGATATGAAAAAGTTCATATCGGGTGCTATATTTATATGGGGACTAGGTCGAAAAATTGACCGCTCCTGACAATATTTGGTAAAGTCACTTAAATTTTGAAAAAATATGTACAAACCTAATTTTAGAAAAATCTGTGCAATATTTTTTTTTTTTAATAGATTATTAATGAAGATCGGGAAGCAGCTCTATATGGGGCCTATGACTAAGAATTATCATATAGGAATTACTTTTGGACTACTGATTAATGGATGAAATAAACACATACAAACCCAATTTGACTGAGATCTATATGATAATTTGGATTTTATGGCAATTTATGTCGATTTTATAGGGGTCATTTGTATGGGGACTAGGTCTGAACATAGACCGACTTTCAACAATTTCAACAGCATTCATCCTGTGGCCAATAAACGCTTACAGACCAAATTTCATCAAAATATATTCATATTCGCGACCTGTAGTTGGATTAAAAGGTTTACATGGGCAAACAGGCGGACGGACGGACGGACGGACGGACGGACGGACGGATATCGCTAAATCGACTCAGAAAGTGATTCTGAGTCGATCGGTATAATGAAAGATGGGTCTAGGTCAAATATTTTTGGTAGCTACAAACAGCAGCACAAAGTCATTATACCCAAACCACATAGTGGTATAGGGTATAAAAAACAAAAATTATTATTATTTTTGTCTTTTAAAAATTTATATATTTTACATTAAAATAAATACATATTATTAGATTTTACATTAACAAAGAAAAATAAAATGAATTTTAATAAAAATAAGTATTTTTTCAAAAATTTGAAATCATACCATATTTGCATATATAAAGGATGTCCCAAAATTCTGCTAACATTTCTAAAACAATAAATGTTATTATTACATATTACATTACTAGTATAAATAAATAATTATAATATTATTAAATAAATAATCTCTGAACATTTATAAATTGGTTAAAAAATGGTTAGAACCTAAGAGAGGCAATTAATAGTCATTGCTACCGAAAGAAATACATATCTGGATGTATATTGGATAAAAAATGGTACTAAAGAACGCCATTGTTATATTCTAAAAGTATTTAGTGATATATGTAATATATATTATATCCAATATTTCACATATCATAAGTTATTTTTAGACCTATGTCAAATCATTTCAACCACAATTCGAACGCACGGGAAGTTTGCAATAGGTTTATTTAAACCGAACTCATAGGGAATATTAATAACTGTCCGAGGTATTAACATGAACTTCTTTTTACAAATTTAAACAGCTGTTCGTATGTACTACATAATGTTCTCTGTATGTAATTTATTTAGCATATTTATTTTTCTGTGTAATACAAACATCAGCACAAACCCATTACTTACCAAATCGCTCAATAACCTCCTCGGTCTATTGATCGATGTAACCTTCTAGCCGAAAATGAAGCACTGGTAAGCACTTCAATACATCCTGGAATACATCCTGGATCTTTTCTTATGCCTCGTCTACTACAACCAATTTATTTTATGCGGATGTACAACATTGCGGTTCATCATACCTACTCGCAATGCGATAACCAGGTTCCAGGTTATTTACTCGTATGTCCTATTAAATGCTTGTGCCGCTAATACTGGCTTCGGAAGAATTTTCATATATTTGACATGGCACACTTGAATTTGTGTTGCTAAATTACGAGTTGCTGCCGAAATGAAAAGCTGACAATCACGAATGGAATTATTAATTAGTTGCAATAAGGTGTTCTGATTTTGTAAACTGAAATAATCATACCACGAAAAAACTCATGCCATATAGACTGAATAACTTCTTTACGTTCCCAAGTAATGGGTATTTCTTGATAAAAAATTTAAAAAACTTTTTACACATCACAATTAAATTACACTGTCCAACAGCATTTTCGGAACAGAATAGCGACCCTATAATTCTGAAAGGGTATGTTGAGTAGATCATTTTTGTAGAAAAACTTATGGTCCAGCACGTCTGAGTATTTCTTTACAGTGGGTCAAAGTTTTCATTTTTTGGTCGAAGGGAGCATTATACTTTATGAAAAAATGCTGTAAGTTAATGTCTGAGAGAATTCTTATGGTCAGAGTTGTATTGTGGAATTGTATGAGGATTATTTTTGTGGAAGATCTTAACCCTCTATCTGGTCTCTTTATGGGTCAATTTGACCCTTTTTTCGAGAAAATCAAAAAAATATCCTTTAAAAAAGGACATTTAAGGATTAAAATATTCTACGAAAATGTTTGTCGAAAAATTTCAGTGGGGGTCACCAAAGACACCATTGTTGTAAATAAAGCTCTATATGCTTAATTAGTAAAATTATACACCAACATATACAAAACAGGTAAAAACGGCGTCAAGTTCGGCCGGGCCAAACACTGAGTTCTCGCGTCTAGTCAGCTGTGACTTACAAATCGGGTGTGATATTTATTAAAATTAATAATAAAAAATAAAAGAAAAAATTCAAGTATAATTGAGCTACTAAGCAGTACATATCGGGTCTGATTTTTACTAAAATTAATATAAAAAAGAAAAATTAAAGCTTAAATAAGCATGGCGGATTCTGTTTGCAAATTAAGAGATTGGTTTTGTTTAATTTGTGGACATTTTACGCACAATCAAAGCAGAAGAAAGATATTGCCTACAATTGAAGAACCATATTTTCTTTTCTTTGGAATACGATTTTTATCTGAAGCTTGGATACCAAAAACCGTATGTACTACTTGCGAAAGTGGTCTTTTGACCTGGTACAAAGGCGGTACTAAGGTGCTGCCATTTTCTGCGCCTATTACATGGATTAAACCTGAAGATCACAAATCAGATACATGCTATTTCTGCTTAAATTACAAATTTGATAGAAGCCAAAGGCACTACGCGACAATGACATACGAAACAACAAATAATGTCATTTTACCAGAAGTGCGCTGTGAAGGTGTTCCGGTGCCTCAACCGCCTACACATACATTTTCGGCCAATATGACAGTCGCCAATACAGAAATAACAGCGGCGGTTGAAAACATATCAGATATAAGTTACTTGGAAACATACGCAAATATTTCAAATCTCTTAAATAAAATTGAATACTATAAATATAAATGGGAAGGATATTTTTTGATTTTCTCGAAAAAAGGGGTCAAATTGATCAATAAAGAGGCCAGTTAGAGGGTTAAGATCTTCTACAAAAATAATCCTTATACAATTCCACAATACAACTCTGACCATAAGAATTCTCTCAGACATTAACTTACAGCATTTTTTTCATAAAGTATAATGCTCCCTTCGAATAAAAAAATGAAAACTTTGACCCACTGTAAAAAAAATACTCAGACGTGCTGGACCATAAGTTTGTTCTACAAAAATGATCTACTCAACATACCCTTTCAGAATTATGGGGTCGCTATTCTGTTCTACACAAAAAGTCTTAATTTGTTGGACAGTGTTACCATACAACATTTAAAAGAGTTTTCTTTTTTCTTCTATCTAATTTTATTTTATTTCACATATGACAAATGGAATCAACAAATTCGGTCTTGACTCAAGCAATTTCCTTTCGATTAGAAATACCAAAACTTTTTAATAGAGTGGGTTTCTATTGTTATAACTGAAATACAATTCTTAATACAAATTTTATATGTTGTACGCTAACCAATTTATATGTTACAATATATGTTAAAATATTTTCGATTTGAAATATGTTGTTAAAATAGAATTGGTAGTTGCAGTCGCCAATAATTATGATTGATGCATATTCTTGTTGTTTTAATTAGGTTGCCTTAGGTTAAATTAATCTAGAAATTTGTTAAAAAATATTGATTGGTAAATGGAACTAATTTTGTTGGCTAAGATACCTTTATTTTTTTTAATTAATTATGTTTATGTGATAGTTATAAAGGAATATAGAAATTCATATTACTATATCAAATATTTCTAGTTGTAACCGAATTTCAACCAATCTTTTTTCTGTGTGTATGTATTTGCTGCATAGAGATATGTGAAAGTTATTAACAGATCCGAATATTATGTAAGGCTAGAGGCCGAACAAAACTCTAATAGTGGCACTGATGATTGTGGAATTCCCTACACATTTCCTCATCTGCTTATGATTGAATCTCTCAAAAACCGATTAACCAAGAAATAGGATTTGACAAAATTTGCTAAGCGATATGACCGAACCAAAGTTACTCGCAAGACAAGTATGCTTTCGTAGTATAAGTTTTAACATCTGGAATAAAAATGTTTACCAAGGAACAAACAATATCGACAGAACCTTACTAATTTTTCCAAGTACATATATGAGGGCAGCCCCAGAATAACTTGATCTGACAAAAAAAAACACAAGAAATTTGGGGAAAATTTTCCTTACTTCTCAACATAATCTCCTTTTAGATCGATACACCATTCCCAGCAGTTTTCAATAGCTTCGATACCGTGTTTATAGAAAGAGCTGTCTAGCTTCTTAAAGTAGCCACAAATCGCAGATTCCACTTCCTCCATGTCGGCAAATCTTTTATCACCGAGCCAATTCAAGTTTTGTAATAGAAAATAATCGGAGGAAGTTAAACCCGGCGAATAGTGTGGGTGATGGAGCAATTCGGACTTTAACTTATGGATTTTGACCATCGCAATAGCCGATGTGTGAATTAACAAAAAAAAATTACAAATCGATCAGAAGTTACGGACAAATCAAATTCAAAGTACGCAGTATATATGACAAATAAATGAGAATATTTTTAACCTATTATAATTTTAAACCTAACTCATCAAATTAGTATGAGCTTATATATTTACTGGATACCAAAATTATTTGTGTAATTCTTGTTTTCAGTAACATTCACTAGTTTTTATTATAATGCCGTCGAAGCATCATATCCTCCTGCAGCACATTGTATAATGTTATAAAATCAATGAAAATCTTGGAATGTTTCAAAATCCGGTTTACATGCCTGCCACAAACTCGTTTGTATGCTGAGCGAATACAACTTAATGCGTTGGTTTGATCAAATGCACCCGCAATATCAATGCAATATTTTTCTCTTGTCTAAAGAGCTTTTACCTCATTGTACACTATTCTTGATTGTCATGAATATGATTTTCATATTTTTCAACTGTCCATATTGTCATTATTTTTTTAACTGTAGTTATACTAAGTATTTATGTGAATACATTACATAGGTAACACCAATTCATTATATAACTTTATGGCCTATTTTTCCATAACGATGACTAAACTTCTATATATATATATATATATAATTTTGCATTATTTTAACTGATTTTTGAGTGAATTTTCATATATAAATTATTGATTAGTCTTTGGGCTTTTTTTTTAACATTTTTAATAATTTTGGTATTTTTGGGCAACATTTTTCAATTTTTTTTTTTTTTTTTGAGATTTTTAATTTTTTCAGGTCACTTTTCACTGGGCCATTTTTCATTTAATTTTTGGGCATTTTTCATAATTTTTCGATAATTTCTAGAGCCTTCTTTTGATGTAAAAATTTTAAATAATAAATATGAGAGAATTAAAGGTGGGAGGATTCTACATCCAGTTATCCATATGAAGTGTTAAATCTATGTTGTTTTTATATTGTTTTTTATTGTTTTTAAAATTAGTTTCTAACAATGAATATAAATATATTTAATTTTTGGTTGCATACTTTTAAAAAAAAATTTTTTTTACTTTTTATTCTGTCAGGTTTCGTTAATGGACAGACACCTATTGTAAAACTTTTAATTTATATACGAACAGTTTTCCTTTGCCCATTTGCCCAAAATGCAAAAGTATTTTAACTTTTCATGAAAATTTAAATGTTTTCATTAATAAAGGATTGTTTCCAGTTTTAAATTTCATTTTCATCAAGTAACTAACATCTGATATCCTGTTGGGTTAATAAAGAAAAAGTTGCATGAATACACACACTCATTAGTAATAAAAAATGCAATTAGTTTTAGTCAGAGATAACTAAAATTATTAATAAAAACATATACAGTGGGTCGCAGTGGGAGTAACACCAATATTTTAAAGTGTTATAAGTCTAATAAGCAAAATAAATGAAAATAAAACAAGTAAGAAAATTATATTTTGTATGTGTCGTAACGATTAGAAATGCAATTAGTTTATTGCCGATAATATACTTACAATATCGTTTTAAACGGCTCCGGGGTGCAATCTGATTTATGGCGAATAGTGCGGCTTATGACTTTTAATTATTCGTTAGACTTGCAAACCATGTGACTTGAGTTCATACTCAGGTGAGAGAATTCCATTGGGGAAAACAACGGCTCTAGGACATATCTCCCAAAAAATAAATGAAAAATGGCCCAATGAAAAATTACCCAAAAAAACTGAAAAATCGCCACAAAAAATAATGAATTTTTTTTTCAAAAAATATGAAAACTGGTTACAAAAAAATTAAAAACCGCCCAAAATAAAAATAACTACAATAAAATGTTGCACAAAAATATGAAAAATTTAAAAAAACCCCCAAAAATTAATCAATATTTTCGATATGAAAATTCGCTAAAAAAAAAATTAAGTTATGGAAAAGTAAATATTTAATTGTATAGAAGTTAATTTTTCACTCGAATTTTTGTTAAAAGTTCTAATATCTCGAACTTTCGATCATTAACAAAAACTACATACTTTTTTTAAACTCTTTCTTTTAACTCAATCTCTCTGGCTGTCTGTCGTGGGGGCCAACCCCATTCCCCCTATCCAATTGATCTGAAACTTGGCCTATAGTCTTGTTGTGACTACAGATTAATTCTGGGGTAGTCACGCACAGTCACACATAGTCACGGAGTGATCTAAATGTCATTTCCCCTCATCTGATCGATCTGAAACTTGCTCCATACACTTGCTATAAAAAGAGATTAACTTTGACTTAGTCATGCACAGTCTCGCATGGTCACGTACAGTCACGGAGAAATTTAAAACGGATTTCACCTCACTCAATCAATCTGAAACATGGTCAATATACTTGCTGTAAAGAAAGATTAACTTCGACATAGTCACGCACAGTCACGCACAGTCACGGAGTGATCTTAATATTATTTTCCCTCATCCGATCGATGTGAAACTTGGTCCACAGACTTGCTGTGAAAAAAATATTAACTTAGGCTTAGTCACGCGCAGTCACGCATAGACACGCACAGTCACGCTAGTCACGAAGTGATCTAAATGTCATTTACCATCATCGGATCGACCTGAAATTAGTCCATAGACTTGCTGTGAAAAAAATATTAACTTAGACTTAGTCATGCTAAGTCACGCATAGTCACGTACAGTCACGGAGTGATTTAAATGTCATTTACCATCATGCGATCGATCTGAAACTTGGTCGATACACTTGCTGTGAAAAAAAGATTAACTTAGACTTAGTCACGCACAGTCACTCATAGTCATGCACAGTCACTCGTAGTCATGCACAGTCACGGGGTGATCTAAATGTCATTTACCATTATCGGATCGACCTGAAACTTGGTCCATAGACTTGCTGTGAAAAAAAAGATTAACTTAGACTTAGTCACGCACAGTCACGCATAGCCACGCACAGTAACGGAGTGATTTAAAACCTATTTTCCCTTATCCGATCGATCTAAAATTTGGTCGATAGGCTTGCTGTGAAAAAAGATTAACATTGACATATTCACGCACAGTTACGGAGAGATTAAACCCCAACTTCCCCTCATCCGATGGATCTGAAAATTTGTCCATAGACTTGTTGTGGCCAAAGATTAATTTTAAGATAGTCACACAAAGTAAAGCACAGTCACGGAGATATTCAAAACTCACATGCACACGGAAACAAAGAGTTTTAACGAAAACTTTGTTTTTATGGGTTAGATTATTATAATATCTTAATTAATTAAAAAAAGTAACAAGTTAACAACAATCCGCATTAGTCCCTTACAGAAATTTTTGCCAGATACAATATTTAACTATTATTAAGTAAATGTGAAGATCGAACACAAAAAAAAAATTTTTTTGAAGTAATTTTTGTAGATTTCGACTGCAATTTACTAAAATTAAAGAAACGTGAAATGGCCCAAAAATTGCGCATTATTTTTCATTTCTAATTTGTGCGTCATTTTCCATAGTGAAAAGTGGTCCACTTTTAAAAATGAAAAATGAAACTTAAAAAGACGAAAAATAGCCCAAAAATTTGGATCGTTTTTAGTTTTTTGATTTCAGGGAGTTTTGTACACTAGGTTTTTTTTTGCCATTTTTATTATACCCTATACCACTATGTGGTTTGGGTATAATGACTTCGTAACTACCAAAAATATTTGACCTAGACCCATCTTTTATTATACCGATCGAATCTGAATCACTATCTGATTCGATTTAACGATGTCCGTCCGTGTGTCCGTCCGTCGGTCCGTCCGTTGTCCGTCTGTGTGTCCATGTAAACTTTGTAATCAAACTGCTGGTCGCAAATATGAGTATGTTTTGATGAAATTTGGTATATAAGCTTCTATCGGCCATAGGATGAACGCTGTTAAAATTGGTAAATATCGGTCCATGCTCGAAATCGACATAAATTGCCATAAGATCCAAATTATCATATAGATCTTACTCAAATTGGGTTTGTATGCATTTATTACATCCATTAATGAGTAGTCTAAAAATTATGCCTATGGGACAACCCTTACTCATAGGCCCCATGTAGAGCTGCTTCCCGATCTGCACTTAAATGTTTAAAAAAACAAAAATATTGCACTGATTCTTTTCAAATTTTGTTTGTATATATTTTTGCAAAATACAAGAGACTTTACCAAACATGATCGGGATCGGTCCAATTTTAGGCCTAGTGCCCATATAGATATAGCATCCGATATGAACTTTTTCATATCTGCAGCCAAAAAAATTAATAAAAATCCCACTCAAATTTGGTTTATCTTATTTTCTATGTCCAGTTAATTTGGCCTACGAGATAGGGTCTCTAAACGCATGGTACAGGCTATCGTATAGTCGGTCTAAACCGACTATAATTTTCTTACTTCTTTATATATATTACCTTGCTAAACATTTAACATTTTCAAGTGTTTGGTCACAGGTGGACCATTTTCAGCTTAACTCACTGTATGTGTGTATTTACACATGAATATATATATATGCTTTTATGTATATTTAACAACAAAAATTTGTAATTGAAAAATAAGTTATTTTTCTCATGCCAATTTTGAACAAAGAAAAAAGCACATTCCAACGAATTCATGATTCGTTTAAAATCATGTTTTATTTTTTCATTCTGTTATATTTTTATTCGTACATTTTTAGCACTGCATCTATGCAACTACTAATGGCAACTTGTTTTTGTTTCGTTATATATGAAGTTAAATAAACCATTGGATTTATACTTAGTTGAGTATGGATACTTTTACCCATCAGTGACGAACAAACTACTGACGTATATACTTGCAATACTGTTGTATACATTTGCAGTTATTTTGGCCATACTTTATGTTCATGTGTATATTTTGGCCAGAATAATATGAAGAAAGTAGAAACTACTCGTGCCATCAAAAAAGTTTAAATAAGTTTGGAGTAATGCCATGAATTTCTAAAAGATTTCATTTCTCATGTAATATTATTTTCTTTTTTTTTTCTTTTTTTTTTTTTTGTGTGATTGGCTTTATGTGTATTTCTGTGGCATATAAAGGTTGTTGCATTTTAGTGTTGATTTGTTTTCGTTATGAAAAAGTACCCGTACTTTTAAACTGAATTTATTATTTATGTTGGTTATTAGCTAGAGATTTCAGAAACCTACTTTGTCGAAAAAAAAAGAAAAAAGAGGTCAGTGTAAATGAATGGTGTTGAAAATGTTAAGGTATAAACAATGTAAGTAATGTAAATATCACATACCTATACAAATATGTTCATATTAGATTTGAGTCAGGCAAAAAAATATTTCATTATGGAATTGGTATTTGCAGTTGACATAAATAAAATTTGTTAAGCCATTTTATTTCAATTTCAATTTAAATTAAAAAACTTGGCAAAATACAATACTTGCCTTCATATGTTATCGTATATGTTAATAGAAATAAGTAAAAATAATTATTATCGAGCTAGGAGGATTTTATTATACCCTGTACCGTGAGTTGCAAGAAAGAGTCTTAATTCAGTTTTATTAATTACGAAACATTTTTAAATTTGACAATTACCTTACGAAAATTACATGCAAAATCCGTATGACTTTTGAAGACTTTTGTAGTGCATACAAATTAGGATTGACTTATTTAAACTTTAGATATTATTATTGTTTTTAAATTATTTAATTTCTTAATAATCTTCATCATTTAATATCATATTTATACAAATTTTACATGTTCCTTAAGCCAATAAGCCTTTATCAATTTTTTCATGATTTCATTAGATTCTACATTTAAATGTTAAACCTTTTCAAATTAACAATAACAAGACTGCAAAAAAGAATCAATATAATGCTTGAAGAAATCAACGGCATTTTTAAAATAATGCAAACAAAATAGTAAGAATAACGGTTCCCTTTAATAATAATATACAATTGTGCTAGCTGTGAAAAAGCTAACAATGAAAATATAACTATATACAAGAAGAAATGAATGAAAGTAGAAAAGGAATTAAAAGACCGAAAAAGCAAAATACCGAAAGAATACAAACTAGTTACAATGGTGCTTTGGAAGGAATCGTTGAATGGAACTATTTCATTCATGAAGTACACAACTCTGTTACAAATGGCCGTACGTAGTTTTTTTTTTTTTGGGCAGTCGAAGGCTCTATACATCTAATAAAGTTATATTTATTAAACTGGTCAAAATGAAAACAATAAATATGATCTTAGGATATTAAGCCGAATTCAAGAACATACACCGACTTCCTCCAATTTCACAAATGATAGTCACTGAAAGGGGGTAAGCTTACATATTGAACTTCAATTAAACACCTTTAAAAATACGATGTGAAGTTTGGGCCCAAGACTTTCGTTGACGCAGATGCGGATGGAAGGACATCGTTAAATTGAATTAAATAATTTTCTGAGACTATTAGTACCATAAATCTGTAGTTTTCTGAAATAACCGCGTATGTCCATTTTTGTCAGTTTTGAGTTAACGATGCCAAATATAATAATTTTTACCGCTCTTTACATGTATTAAATTAAAAAAAAAAAAAATTTACCATTTCTGAGTTTTTTCTTTAAAAAGCGACGTAACTTAAATGTTTATTAAATTAATTTGCAGCACTAACGACGTATGTCAACCTACGTTTGATCGCTGACAAATTATTTTCTCAGAAAACGACACATAACGACATACGCTGTTATTAATGAAAAAAAAATGCAAAATAATATGGATTATTTTTCAGTTTATAACCACTTATAAAAACTGTTGTGTTTATTTATGTTATTTGTTGTCACTATTATTCTTGATACGTTGTTATATTCTCACCCTTAGTCCCGTTAACTTTCTGTTGACGAAAAAAAAAATAAATTTTTCAAGCAACAACAACTTATGTCTAAATGTGTAGGTTCACTGGTAGTTTTCTTTTTCAAAGAAAACGATATTTGTCGACATAAATTGTTTTATCTGCACACACTTTATATATTGTTTTTTAGTCCTTCTCTAGGATCTAGTTCTCTTAAGATTTTTGACTCAAAATTTTTTATAAAGTATTTATTGCCCATATCTGCAAGACTGTTAAATAAAAAGTCTTAAAAACTTTATTCGAGCCCATAATTTCAAATATAACGTTTTTTGGCTCTCCTGAACATTTTGATTTTATGACATACGCGGTTATTCTAGAAAACCACAGAAATGTTCTAACAGAGGCAATAGTCTTTGCTTCACATATATTTAGTGTTAAAGAGATGCCGCGGTGTGACCTATGTATAATTATTTTGACTAGATTTAGCGTTTTTTATGCATACCAAAAATGTATTTTATATTAACGCTCTTCTTAAAACAGATTTGAGAAAATCTTTGCCATATTTTTTTTTTATAGATTTAAGTGAAGATCGGGATGCAGCTTTATATAGGAGCTATGACTAAGAATTATAGTATAGGGTTTATTTTTGGACTACTAGTTAATGGATAATTTGGATCATAGGGCAATTTAAGCCGATTTCATGGGTGCCATTTGTATGGGGACTATGTATGAACATACAACAGCGTTGATGGTATGACAGATAGAAACCTACGTACAAAATTTCATCAAAATATGTTCATATTTGCGATACGTAGTTTGATTACAAGGTTTACATGAACACAAAAACGGACAGACGGACGGACATCGCTTAATCGACTCACAAAATCGACTCATTTGTATGGGGTCTATTTACAAATATTCACCAATTCCAATACCGTTCATCTTATGGCCGGTAGCAGCTTATATATTATATTCACATTAGAATCATATTTGCGACCTGTAGTTTGATTTCAAGGTTTACATGGACACATAGAGGGATGGACAGATAATGGACAGACATATATAGGGGCGGACGGGTGCATATCGCTAAATTCACTCAAAAATTGATTCTGATTTTTTCGTCTGGTTGGGTCTAGTTCAAAAATTGTTTTTAGTTGCAAATTTCAGCAAAAACTCATCACTAGTCCAAAAACACATTTGTTTCAAAGTTGTGTTTATATTTTAGTTTATTAAATTAGAAAAACTTAAGTTAAATATCTCTTCGCTAAGATCATAAGGTTGGTTTTTTGCAAAGATTTATGAATTTCAGTTTCTCCAAACAAACTTGTGCAAAGAGCACAAGGGCTATAAGATATTATATGATTTCAATACCTAAAATAAGACATTTGGTAAGAGATGGGGCCTTGGACCGGAAATCTTGAACTGGATGAAGGAACAGAGATTGAAATGTTTGGAGAAACCAGAGCCATACCAAAACCAGACACAACAGACTATGCTGAAGGTTATGTTGAATATTATGCCTATGGATATGCTCATCCAGAGCACGACGGCGAAGGTGGGTTATTGTTTAAGGGAAACATATTTATTTATTTATTTTATTTATTTATTTATTAGGTCAATGGAATAAATCCTTACAGACCTGTATAAATGATATAATTACATATGTACATATATTGAAACAATTAAATGATTTAAAAATAAAAACAAATAGCTAGGAATTTAAGAAAATAATGATATTATGCTTAATTACATCAGTGTTCAACGAAAAGTCAATTAATTGATTAAGATTATTATAAACACAACAAATTCTTCTAAAAGGATCAGCTAGAGATAATTGGTTTGAAAAGATTTAACAAAGAGTGGTTGGAATTGGCGTGATACTCGTTGAGGAACATTAAAAGTTATATTGTTGAGAAGAAAGTCAGAACATATTTCACCATTAATTAGGTTGATCATAAATGTTACTTTTAGCATAGTCCTACGGCTTTCCAAAGTAGGTAATTTTATTAATTTAAGTCGATCAACGTATGAAGGTAGATTAATTGCAGAATTCCAAGGTAAGCCACGTAAGCAAAAGGGTAGAAATTGTTTCTGTACAGACTCGATTCGTTGAATATGAATGGTATAGAAGGGATCCCATATTATTGACCCATATTCTAAAATAGGTCTTAAAAGAGATGTAAAAAGTTGTTTGGTTATGTAAGGATCAATAAATTCTTTTGCCCATCTTTTAATAAAGGCGAGTGTACCTCTAGCTTTATTAACTGTCATGGTGACGTGAGATACAAAGTTTAATTTAGGATCAAGTAGAATCCCTAAATCCAGAAAAGTATCAACAAGTTCAAGCTGATATCCGCCCAGAAAGTAGTTAGCCGGAAAAACATTATTTCTAGAAAAACGCATACATTTACATTTTTTCAAATTTAGTTCCATTAGGTTACGGTTACACCACGAAAAGAAATTGTTGAGATCTGATTGAAGATGAATATGATCATTATGTTGACAGTAACTTAAAAAAATTTTAACATCATCAGGGTACATTAAAACGTTGCAAAAATTTATCACTTTTGGAAGATCATTGATGAAAAGGGAGAAAGGAATTGGTCCAAGATGGCTGCCTTGAGGAACACCAGAAGTCACAGTAATATCTTTACTTTTTATAATACTTGTTCTTAAAATTTTTTAATCTTGATAGTTGTTTTGAGTTCCAAGGCAGGCCAGTTCGTTTGTAGACAGAACGCTTTGGGATGCATTCATCCATAAAAGAATGCATAGTTCTATAAAAGACCTCCACCACTAAATCAATAGAAGTATGGCACAACAAATCATTCTGTACAATGCTCATGGAGAAGGATGTTGATGTTCAGGTTAAAATTAATCAATTTACTTAGCAACGAAAATAATTTTGCAACGAGATATGGATCCATCAACCAATAATATTTTTTTGGATTGCCCTACTACTCTCTAGAAGATTTAGAATCGAGGAAAATGAGATAAAAATGTGTAGAAAATATATTGGGTTGCTCAACAATATCCACTAATATACCTTCAGGCTAATATGGGTTCCAGGACATTGTGCTGTACTACACCACATCCTGGATTTAGAGAAGGAACTAAACCTTATAGCAGTATGCAGCAGAAACTGTGTACTAGGGCGAATTTTGGAGCTGTATGTTTATTGAAAAAAAGAAGTTGGAGCAACATTTACTATCTGCAGTGCGTGGGGTGATCTTGCGGACTTAATACGGTGGTCCGGGTGATTCGGGGCGTAAATTTAGCGTACATACTTAGCTTTTTTATACTTTTATTTCCTCTCTCAAATCCTATTTTTCATTTTATATCGTATATTCATATAACCTAATATATCTACTGATTTTGATTACTGATGAGACCTGAAACTGCTGTATAATCCCTTATCTCGAATATAGATCAACATATTGACAAATTTTGCTAATTTGTACACTTTATACCACTATATGATGAGGTCATAATGAGTTTGTAACCATAAAAAATATTTAATGTGCACCACATTTAATTATAACAATCGACTCTGAATCACTTTCTGGGTCTATTTACCAATGTCCGTCCATCTATGTGTGAGTACATGTAACCCTTGTAGTACAACTACAGATCGCAAATAGGCACATAATTTGATGAAAGTTTGTACATAAATTTCATCAGCAATAGGACGAACCATGTTAAAATTAGTGAAAATCAGTGTAAGTTAAGACGTAGCCCCCATACAACTAAAATGGTTGTAAAATGCAGATTATCATACATATATATCGATAGAATTTGGTGTATGTATGTCTTCTTTCCCAAAGAAAACCCCTGTAAGAGCATTAAATAAAAAAATGCGTAAATTTTTTCACATACTCATCACATGCAGTAATTTTATGGGTAGCTTTCTTTTTAATCAATACCATTTCAAGAACATAGAAACTATTAGTGGGTAAAACTCTAACAAAGGCAACCAACTTTTAGAGAGCTTTTAAAGCTACTTTTAGCTTTCAATTACAGACAATATCAATAACATTAAATATTTATTTTGCCTTTTTACCATCATACCAAAACTTTGGTATTAAGATCAACAACTTAGATATGATATAGAAGAGAAGAAGAAAAGGAAGATGTTAATAAAGCATTAAGAAATTTAATCAACAAAAAGTATTATCAAGTTTTAATTGATTTTTGTTTCTGTGTTTGTAAGTGATGTTAGTGAATACTTTACTATACTGATGCAACTAACTTGAAATTTGAAGTGTTATCAAACAATGGTCATTTTTCATAACTTACATATACATGTATGGAATACATGATTTTATGATGGACCATTGTAAGCAATATATGTAAAAAAGAATATTTTTTTTGTTAAATATTTTTTTTTTGTACACATACATTTGGGGTATTTCATTATTAGGGAAAAGATTTCTATGGCCGATATCAATGTGGAGGTTTTTTTGGGGGTGATTGGCTGGGGGAGGGAGAAATTCCAAGTCAGGGTAAAAAATAAAATACAAACAAGAAAGGTTATTATGGTCGGTTTAGACGGACTATACGAATCCATGTACCATGCATTAAGAAAATTGGTATTAGGTCCAAATAATTGGTATAAACCAAATCTAATTGGAATTTTTATTATTTCTTTGCCTGCTGATCTGAAAAAGTTCATATCGGATATTAAATTTATTTGTGAACTCGGTCGAAAAATGGACCGATCACGCCCATATTTGCTAAAGTCACTCATATGTTGCTACAATATATAGAAAGTAAATTTGAGAAAAATCTGGGTAATGTTTTTGTTTTTGATAGATTCAAGTGAAGAGCGGGATGCAGCTTTATATGGGGGTTCCGCGTTAGCATTGTCCTATAAGGTTTATTTTTGTACTACTGAGTCGATATCATAGGTGGTCATTTGTCTGGGGACTGGGTCAAAACATGCACTGATTTCCACCAATTCCAACAGCTTTTTTATTATGCCAGACAGAAGCTCATATGTCAAATCTCATCAAAATATTATGCGACCTATATTTTTATTACAACATCTACATGGACACACGGACGAACATATAGACATACAGACAGACGGACAGACGGACGGAAGGACATCGCTAAATAGACTCAGCAAGTGATTCTGAGTCGATCGGTAGAATAAAAGGTGGGTCTAGGTCAAATACTTTTGGAAGTGAAAAACATCGGCACAAACTCATTATACCCTGACCACATAGTGGTATACCCTACAAATACTGGGGCTAAACCACCGCATTCGTTATCAAAATTTTTCGATCGAAATCATTTTTTTATTTCCCAAAATAAAATTTTAAGAATAATTTTTGCTTCTCACAGTTGAAGAATTATGGCCTCTGGTTAAGAAGAAAAGCGAATCGTGGTCGAGCGTTTGTCCGTCTTCTTCAAATAATAAACCAAAATATGGAATTTCAATTGATTTAATTCGATATCGAATGCGATAATTTGGCCCCTGATGTATTTTTGATTTAATATCAAAAATATCACTCATACGCCTAAATCTTTTCAGCTTTACTAATCTATAATATTAATAGGCTAGGCGATTTCTTGTGGCTGATGTTTTGTTCTACCCTTTTATCCCGATTTTGACCAAACGTAAATTATTTGATAGGCATTTCTTTTTAGCCGTTTTGCAGATTTTTAGATTTTTTCCTTTGTTTTGAGTAAATTGCATTTAAAGTTGCTACTAACACATACATCAAATTATACAATGCTATGTCTGTGTTTATTAAATTTGTTAATGTGTTTGTAATAAAAATGAGTTTGTTTTTTGTGTTGATGTGTGAATTGGCTATAATTGATAAGCATACTTTTAGGGTCTTTATGCAATGAAAAAATAAAATTTCCTAGAATTTTCGCTCGAATTTCGAGGGCTGGAATCTGCTAGTATATAATAGTCATTTTCAGAGAATTGAAAAATTACATTTTTGTAGAGCTCATTTGATAAAATTGGTCCAACTTGATTTGCTGAAGCCTGAGAACGCCAAACCCTGTAGACTTTTTACTCTACTGGACTGGTACTTTCACCATAACTCGAAGTTTCTCATCCCCCAGGTCGAAGATATCAATCTGTCAGAATACTGAATTTGAATTTTTTTTTAGAAATCCCTTCTCGATTTCAAATACGATTGTATTTTACTTTTTGTCTTAATATGTTTCTCTTATTATAAACTTGAAAACTTTAAAGGTGCTATTATATGATGTGTTTTTTATATATGTACTGTAAAATTTTCCCACAACAAAAGTTGTACACATCGTGTGATACATATGAAACATTGTTTATGTACAATACATGAGGAAAGTCACATGTACATTTTTCAATTAGAACAGGTTCTATTTTTGCATGACAAACATATGAAAATACAACACTGCTTGTGGCGAAAGAAAAACAGAGTAAATTTTAAAGATTAATATTGAAAGAAAAATAAATTGTTTAGTATTAATTAATAATTAAAAAATATATAACCTTTTTTTAAACAATAAATTTTTGTAAATTCACAAATTAAATCAGTTGTTGTTTAAATATAGAGGTTATGTCATACGGAAATACATATGCACGTGTGATAGCAAAAGATATGAATCGTATGTAAAAGAAAATTTTGACAGACATGAGGAATTTCATATGGATAAAAAAGTGACAGTACATATGTAAAAAACACTTCGTGTAATATCACCTTAAGTAAACCCCTACTGTAAAAAGCAACATATAAATTTCATGACGACATTTTTTTCTTATGGTGGAAAAGCCTCTAACTTCGATAGCTTCGGATTAATCTTTAAAAGATTTGAATGTTATAGTGGAAAAGGTCATAAGAAAATTGTTGTAATACATTTTATCAAAATTTTTGAATTATCTGACTTTGAATAATATAAACTTATTCTTATAATGGACATGAGCAAAATTTTGCCTCAGAATCCTTTCTTGAAACTCATGTTGTAGGATATAGTCAGCCTGGTCCTAAGATATTTTAATTACATTTCTTAAGTAAATTTTTCATCGAAGATAACAACCTTTTTTTGTGGGTAAACAAACGACGCTTTGTAGTATCTGCCACCAATTTTATCGCATGCATTTTTGGTATAAAATAAGTGTCACCTTAGTCTGATGGATTCTGAGATTAATATGGCATTTCATTTTGGACGTTTCAATCCAACCGCAACAAAAATTTTTTGGTCTATTTTTGCGTTTTCTAACATAAACCTTTTTTTTGTAGTTAAAAATGATGTTCGTGATGCTTTTTTGTCGATTTTTCGTTACCACACAAAAGACAGTTTTTCTTCTTCATGTTGACATTTCAAAGAGCATTCTGTAACAGTGTTTTTCCTGCCCTTGTTTCCTGTTTCCGTTCTAGTGATTTGTCTATTTGTATTGTAGAAGAGAAAATATATAAGCGGATAAAAAAAACCCAAACACAACAACAAAAAGTCTTCAAACTTTTTGTTAGACAAGTTTTCCAAGCATCATTCTGTATTTTTTATGTAAAATGTTGTTGACACTTTGATGGTCATCTTGTTAATGCAATTTTGTGCTGTACAGTTTTCTTGTTGTAAATTTTGTCTTGAAAAATTGTAAAATAAACACAATTTAAAGAATATTTACATATATTTACTTAAAATAAAAATTCAATTTTTTTAGATACAAAATGTTTACAGAAATATTCATTGACCTTAATGATTTAAGATAAAATCGAAATTATTTTTTGGGATATTTGTCAGGTTCTGGTGGACAAATAAGAGAAGATCGATATGTGAAATCAACATTCCAATCAATTGATTTTGCAAATCAATATTTACATATCATGAGTTATTCCATATACAATTTTTACTTTATATTCTTAAAATAAAATCTCTGTTTCGAACTGTTTCAGAACCAGGTAGAATTGTTCTTAGAAAAGAATAGTAGCAATATATTCTAATGTGGCTCTTATTGTATATCGCTTTCCAACCAAAAGGAGCAAAATACGATAAAAGGTTCTAAATTAGAATGAAAATAAAAGCGCGAATTTTATGTTTGAAAAAAAAAAAATATAATTCTTGTAGATTTGAGATCATTTAATATTTATTGAAACATTTAAATCCTTTCTAAGACCTGCTCATTTTCAAATAAAAATGCAATATATTCTTGCTCATTTTCAGGTCTTGGTACTAGTTTATTAGTATTGGTGTAATATATAATTTGGTTTTTTTAATATATTTGAAATAATTAATTTTTCATCTTTAGTCCATATATAATATGTATTAAATTTACAATATTTAAAAGCATTATATTACTTATTTTGTTTTTTTTTTTTTTTGTTAATTTATCACACTGACAACTGTTTCGACTTCAGCGTTTGAGTACGGAAATGTCAATATATCTACAAAAATCATGATAATTGAAAAAATCATTCACTGAGTTTTTGGGGTTATGTACTTCAATCGGAAATAAATCAGTTCTATTCGTATGCTTCTTCTATAAAACATCTTCAGAGTGTTTGGAAAAAATGTTGATCACGCTGAGGAAAGCAATTTTTTTAATATTTTGAAATTAGATAACAATTTTGCTCTTCGTTTGTGAACAAGAAATTTTGTGTACGCATCTCATATATCTTGTTATAAAATGTTTTTCGTAATGAAGAATAAGAGAAACAAATGTGAGTACCTTTGAAAAAAAAGATTAGATTTACAGGAAAGTTGTTTAATAATGTACAATTTTATTTAACATGAATTGTTCTGTTTAAAAGGCGCTAAAAGTATTAAAAAAAAAAAACACGGAAAGGAAATGGGAAAAAATCGTGTAGCTAAAACGCGTTAATTCAAATGAGGAAAACGCTAAGTTGGAATCGCTCTCTATACATTTCAATCATTTCGCTTTAGCAGCTGTCATATTCTATTATTACAGGGTAAATTCTGCTGGGAAAACATAAGTTCTAACGTTCAAAGGATATTAGTTAATAGCTAAGTTGGTCACATATTCGGCTGCTACAAAAAACTTTTATTTTCTATGTAGAAATCTGAAAATGAAACACACATTTATTTGCCAATCGTTTTTATACCCAATAATTTGATCAGGGTATAATAACTTTATGCTGATGTTTATAGCTACCAAAAATATTTGACCCAGACCCACATATTATTATACCGATCGACTTGATGTCCGTCCGTCCGTCTGTCCGTCTGTGTGTCCAAATTGTATTCAGACTACAGGTCGCAACTATGCACATGTATTGATGAAATTGTATATGTAAGGTCTATCAGCCACAGCATGAACGCTGCTGAAACGGGTAAAAATCGGTGCATGTTCAGACATAGTCCCCATACAAATGACACTTACAAAATCGACTTTAATTGCCATATGATCCAAATTATTATATAGATATCGGTCAAATTGGGATTGTGCCTGTTTAATAAACACATTAATTAATAGTCCAAAAATAAAACCTATACAACAATTCTTAGTCATAGCCCTACATAAAGTTGCTTCCCGATTCTCACTATAATCTATCAAAAAACAAAAATTTGATTTGCATATGTTTTTGCAAAACAAAAAAACCTATGCTCAGTCCCCATATAAATAAAGCATCCGATATGAACTTTTTCAAATTCGAAGGTAACTAATATAACCCATAAAAACAAAGTTTTTATTAGAACTCCTTCTTTCCTTATGTATATGAGTGTCTGTGAATGACTTTGCGTGACTATTTTAAAACTAATCTTTGGTCACAACAAGTCTTGGACAGAGTTTCAGATTGATTGTATGAGGCGAAATGGCGTTTAAGTCACTCCGTGACTGGGCGTGACAGTGTATGACTGTGCGTGACTACCCCAAAATAAATCTGTGGTTACAACAAAACTATGGGCCAAGTTTTAGATTAACGGGTAATGGAGAATGGGGTTGTCCCACGACAGATATACAGACAGAGAGTACGAGTAAAAAGAAAGAGTTTAAAATATTAATAAGAGTGTCACTCAAATTTGGTTTATGCTTATTTTCTATATCGAATTAGTTGGGCCTAAGAGATAAGGTCTCTAAACGCATGGTATAGGGTATCGTATAGTCGGTCTAGCCCAACTATTATTTTCTTACTTGTTGTTCCTATGCTCGATATTACATCACAATTAAATATGTATGTAAAATGTAAAATAAAAACTACTTCCTGGCGTTGGACAAAAATTGCTGAAAAGGTTTTTATAAATTTCCATTCTAAACTTAGTTAACTATCACAGTATACAAATCAACGTGACCTTCTAGTCAGAATTTTGTTTACCATAACAATAAAAAAATAAAACACAACAATAAAAAACAAGTAAGATATTATAGTCGGTCTAGACCAACTATACGATACCCTATACCATGGTTTAGAGATCCTAGCTCCCCGGTCCAACTAATTCGATATAGAAAATAAGAATAAACCAAATTTTAGTGACATTATTATAAATTTTTTTGGCTGCAGATATGAAAAAGTTCATATCGGATGCAATATTTGTATGGGGACTAGATCGAACAGAGACCAATCCTGACCATATTTGCTAAAGACACTCTGAAAAAATATATTCAAGCCAAATTTGAGAAAAATTTGTGCAATGTTTTTGTTTTTTGATAGATTCAAGTGAAGATCGGGAAGCAGCTCTCTATGGGGCCTATGACTAAGAATTGTCCTATAGGGATTAGTTTTGGACTTCTGATTAATGGATATAACAAACACACACAAACCCAATTTGACTGATCTATCTGATAATTTGAATCTTATGGCAATTTATGTCGATTTCATAGGAGTCATTTGTATGGGGACTAGGTCTAAACATAGACCAAATTTCACCAGTTTCAACAGCGTTCATCGTATTGCCGGTAAAAGCTTATATACCAAATTACATCAGAAATATTCATATTTGCGACCTGTAGTTTACTTAAAAGTTTACATGGACATACAGACGGACAGACGGACGAACGGATCGCTAAATCGACTCAGAAAATGATTCTGAGTCGATCGACATAATAAAAGATGGGTCTAGCTCAAATATTTTTGGTAGTTTGGAACAGCAGCACAAAGTCATAATACCCAAACCACATAGTGGTGACAATGACGGAATGTTAGAATTCATGGCTTTAAAGTGATTAATTATTGACAGTGCTGAACTTACTCAGAAATATTAGTTAGTTATTATTAATATTTAGTTTAATAACCTAAACTACTAAATTCGATGTACTATTAAGAGCTCGTCATTTAACGGAAGAACTTCATTAGAAAATATTTATGCGATTTTATAAGTTTTTAGAAAGGATCTTATTGCTAGTTCCAACCGGAGAACGACACGTTTATCTCTTTGAGTACTTTTAAGGTATTAGTGGTCAAAAATGTATGAACGACTGACGTTAAAAATCAAATGATACCCATACACCAAGAATGATAGAATACAAGATTATGCCATCCCGCGGACACTTATAAAATTTTCTACGCCGGTCAGGCACGTGACGTCCGCAAACTGTGTTCCTATTGGCTAATAATTTTCAGCTGTCAAACTGTTCTCTTTTGTATGTTTATACATAAACAATAACATTGTAACAGTGTGACAATATATTATTTTTCTCCTAAAATTATCAGTTAGAAAAAAAATTTTGTTTTTATAAATTAGCTAATTTATTTTAATTTCACTAAAACACTAAATAATATTTGAACAAATTTTTAAAGGCCATTGTTCTGTTCTTTAGAATCAGGTTACTAAATGTTTTTGTCCTACGTTATTATTTTACTAAATTTCCTCTTTCAGTTATTGATATTTTTAGCAATTTCGGCATTTAGTAACCTAATTCTAAAGTACATTCTACATCTAAAAAATGTCTTTTCGGTTATTCCTTTGCTTAAATGTCATTTGATTCTAACAAATATTTTTTCAAATATCCGCTTGAAAGCAACAATTTTTCCTCATATATTTTAATGAGCACATAAATCTACAAATTAGGAAAGCACAAAAAGCATTTTTCTTATATAAAAAACTATTTTTTTCAAAATATATCAAAACAAGGGTCATGATAATTATGTACCAGTCCTAAATAAGACCAATTCATATGGTTGCTAAATTTGGTACAACATATCCCCTTCGTATATGGAAAACTGAGGGTATTTGAAAGAAAATGACTAAGGAACTGTACATCCCTTTACAGATCTCCAAATAGCGACTATAAAAAGTTTATATCAAACAAAGTTTTGTACAATGAAGCAAAAGTAAGCAGGATTGATAACTTTATAATACACCTTATAAGAAATCATATTGTAAAAAGCACAGAATATTTCGAAAATAATCTAATTATGGGCCCATATTATTCAAATAATGAATATAAATCTAAAACCTTACAATCGGGTTACATTCCACCGGAAGCCTCTCTCTTCCTAGATCATAATGGATACATCCAGAATGAAATAGGCATAACTATAATTTACCACATTTATAGAAGACCAAATATTAAAGCCTTAACATGCAAACTATTTTCAAACGAAAATTCAAGATTCAACACTAGTGTTTATATATCAAAATCAGACCTTAATACTAAAAAATATTGGTGGCTTACCAAATAATTTATCTTTTTTTTTATTTTGCCCTTAGACCACTCATTTTATTCTCCTATTATATAAAAGTGAGCTTTTTTCTTCAAATTTTTTCTCATAAATGATCTGACATAAATAATTACATTTTTCTCTGTATATCAAATTATAATTATTACTAAAAATAAGTTGTTTAAATATTATAATACATTATATTTGAGAGCCTGCATAGAGGGACTGTGTATATATATATATATATATATATATATCTTTAAACTGTTTGTTTATTTATAGTTACTAATATATATTTTTCTTTGATTAAATAAACGTTAAAAAAAAAAAAAAAAAAGCAACAATTTTTCGCCATTTAATCTTAAAATATTGCATCACACAAAATGGTAATAAAAGGATACATCTATAGTAAAAAATATAATCATTTCATTAAAAACACGTAAAATATTAGTTTTGGTTGCATTTTATCATTCTTGGCCCACTGCATACCTCATGTTTACGTTTTTTCTGCCTTTTTGTTTTTTAGTTTTTCTTTATGCTGCAAATTATTAGCCCACTTTACATAATATTTTAATTAATTGTAATTATTTTAATATTATTTTAAATAAAATAGAAAGCGAAATATGTAATTTATAACACGAACCGATTTAATATTATTTGAGAACTGTCAAAGTGATTTTAATTGCAGGGTTGCCAACTATCACATAAAACATACATTTTCCGCAGACAGACTTGGTAACCCTGACGATAGACTCGTTACGTTATCTTACGCGAAAACATTCGGATGGCGAAATCTTTATTCTATCATTCTTGCCCATACACAATATAGTCAAACCAACTGTAACTTAACTACAATCGTAGACAGTCGATGTGTATACGAACAGTCATGCAATGTTGTATCGCAGTGCCTGTCATACTTATAATTATGAAATATGCATAAGTATATACTTATACTTCAGTATAGTTAGAGAATATTTTTAGAAAATAAAAATATATTTTTTAACATACTGAAATAAAAATTCTTAAAAAAGTACTAGTTAAAAAAGAAGACATCTTAGTACACGTAATGCTTTAAAAGTGATTAAGGAAAGAAATACAAAACTTTTGATAAAATTTATTTTATTAAAATTTGATATCATTAAATACACAATTACCAAACAATTATTTGAATTTTATTCTTAATTTTTTAGTATGTAACTAGCAGATTCCAGCGCTCGAAATTCGAGTGCAATTTCTGGGCAAATTTATTTTTCAACTTATCCATTTCACAAACCAATACTTTTCTGGTTTATTATTATTGTGAATAAAGATAACAAACTCATTAACAAACACACTAACATATTTAATAAATACACCCATAGCATATGTATAATTTTATATATGTGTTAGTAGCAACTTTAAATGCAATTTACTCAAAATAAAAAACAAAATTTAAAAATCTGTAAGTCTGGAAAACAGTTAAAAAGAAATAGCTTTCTAATAATATACGTTTGCTTAAAATCGGGACAAAATGGTAGAACAAAACATCGGTCACAAGAAATCGCCTAGCCTATTAATATTATAGATTATTCCAACATTTTACTACACTTTCTTCAATTGTGTTTCAGAAAACACCAAATGTATTTCAGAAATTATAAAATGTATTTCAGAAACTATGCACTGACAAATAAACTTATAAGAGCGTTAAACTCTTTCTTTTAACTCATACTCTCTGTCTGTCTGTCTGCCTGTCTGTCGTGGATCAACCCCCTTCCCCAATATCAAATTGATATGAGACTTGGCCCATAGTTTTGTTGTGACTACAGATTAATTTTTGGGTAGCCACGCACAGCCACGGAGTGATCTAAATGTCATTTGCCCTCCTCCGATCGATCTGAAACTTGGTCCATCCACTTGCTATGAAAAAAGATTAACTTTCAGGTAGTCACGCATGGTCACGCACAGTCACGGATAGATTTAGAACGAATATCCCCTCATCCAATCAATCTGAAACTTGGTCGATATACTTGCTGCAAAGAAAGATTAACTTCGACATAGTCACGCACAGTCACGCACAGTCACGCATAGTCGAGGAGTGATTTAAAACCCATTTCCCCTTATCCGATCGATCTGAAACTTGGTCGATAGACTTACTGTGAAAAAATATTAACTTTGACACAGTCACGCACAGTCACGAAGAGATTAGTTTTAAGATAGTCACACACAGTCACGCATAGTCACGCACAATCACGGTGTGATTTATACCCCATTTCCCCTCGCCCGATCGATCTGAAACTTTGCCCATATACTTGTTATGACCAATGATTAATTTTAAAATAGTCACGCATAGTCACGCACAGTCACGGAGAGATTCAAAAATCATAGGCATGAGAAAAGAAAGAGCTTTAATAAAAACTTTTATTGGTTAAATTATTTATTTCACTGCTTGCTGATATACAAAATTTTTTTGTTTATTTCATTCGGTCCAAAGATTATCAAATTTTTCGGCGCTCTTATTCTGGAGCATGCTACGTGGATTTTCCAAATTAAATCTAGCAACACTTCACGAATGGCCTTCAACTTAGATTATCACAAATACTAATTTTATTTAGAAATAACTTGTAAAACCGCACAAAATTTGGATTTTGAATAATACTTTCCACAAAATAGTGAATTAAACACTGAAAAATTTAGAAAATTTTACAAAACACTTAAAACACAACTAACACTATACGTTGCCAGGCTTTTTTTGTGCTTGTCAAAAGTTTCAACACTTTCACTTTGATAGCACTTCATATATTTTTGTATAGAAGGTGCCATGCCGACTAATCCTGTCCTGCCCTTTTATATGTGCCATCTCACATTAACATATAATGGATTCCTAAAAAGTGTGAAGGCTTTCCCTTTTGTTGAACTCAAATTATATGGCATTATATATTTACTTTTTATGGGCGGTGCCAAGCCCACTAGACTAAACTAATCACATTAATAACTTATGGGCCCGTGAAAAGTACCAAGGATCGCACTCTTATAGTAACTCCTGACATATTATATTTAATATGTACTTTGAATGGGGATGCTAAGCCCATAATCCGGGCCGGCCCACTTTTTTCAGAAGACTCATACTGTAAAGATGAAATATGTGATACTGAACAACTCATTTTTATGAAAGGTGCAACGCCCACTTATTCGATACCGCCCATTTTCGTTAAGGCTGCTAACATCATTAATCATTAAGGCACCACGCCCACCACAAATATTAAAACAACTTAAAAAATAACAAACATACATACTTCCGCTTTCATATGTATATATTTTGAAATCAACTAAATTTAAGCTCCAATTATAGGTTATTTCCTATAAAATGTAGTTTTTAGTTTTATTGACTTCTTTGTTCTAAACATAACATTACGATTACTTTTTCGAATAAATTCCTTAAAGTTCTTTCCAGCCGCTAGCTGCACTTTATCGATAAAAAAAAAACTCAACAATATCGAACGGAACAACTAAACGAGCCGCTAATAAATCAAATCATAAATTGTTTTAAAACCCCACGCAAGCTGGTAGAAAGTTGCTAAAGCAAAATATAACAAAAAACATAGTTGGAAAATTTCAAAATTTTCCACTGCATTTTCATATCAGTGTTTAAACCAACAGTTTGTCTTCATGCATACCAATCCTGAGAACTGCAAAAATTTTGTACTAAAACACAAAAACATTTCGAATCCGTACGTTTATTTATTGGTTGCTTGGCAAAGTGGTGGCTGGTTAAAAGTTGGTAAACATGTAGGTAAAACAATGAAAAAAAAACTTTACCTTTAGTAATATTGAACTTTTATGCACTTTTGAAAGTTGTCATTGTTGTTTTACTTCCTAATAGATGATAAAGTTTGTGATTTCCTTTTATATGCTTTTCTTTTCTAGTGTCCAACCATGGCAGTGTCATCAATGTCATTTTCACTAGCTCGAAACTTGTTTAATCATGAGAGAAAAAAAAACTTCTTCTTTCCTTTCTTTTCACTTAAGAACTTGTAATTTGTTGGTGATGCACAAAAAGAAAACAACAACAAAAACAGCAGATAGGATCAAGTTTGTGGAAAATATTCCAACCACAAGATTAGGGTTAACAATCTTAAATATTTATTTTATTTTCTTCTTGTTTTTTGTAATAATGGAAAAAAAAGTTTCGCATAAAATGCATTTAATTGGTTTTAATTATTACAAAAGACATTCCAAAGAGAAAAGAAGAATATCTACAATTTGCTGGTTTCTTGGCACGTTCCAGGAATTAAGCAAATTAATGTAGGTATTGCATGATTTACAACCATGAAAATATTTTTTCGTTTTAATGATATTTTTTTAAACACGTTTAGGTATGTGATATTGATATAAAAAATATGTCAACACTGTACGTGTTTCCGAAGAAGTAGCGAGACAAGCCAATTTATTATATTATTTTTGTAATTTTCTAGTTTAAGCTCTTTCTGTTATAAATAAAATATGTTTTCTTTAATCCTCAAAGCGAGGATTGGCACAATGACAATAACACAATAACATACATTAAACTATCAATTTAAATACGAAAACAAGATGATAATATTTAATTTAATAATTTTTTAAATTCTCATATGTTTTTTTTTCCAATTTTGTGTAGTCCAAAATTTATTTTACATTACCAAAATGTAAATGCTTTAGTAGTTTCTTGCTTTAAGTACAACAGAAACCATAAACAAATGGAAAATAAATTGTAAAGAAATTTATTTCAGCACATAAGTTCATATAAAAATTGTATTCGACATTAATGTTGTATCTCCTCTAGCAAAATGCAGACACATATACGAACAAAAAAAAAATGGATTTTCAATTAATTTTACATTTCGCAAACATACATATATAGAATAAGCATAATATAAAATAAGAAAGAGTGTTCAACTCAACTTTGGAGAATATTATATTTCCTCCAAAATATGCTTTATAACCCAGCAAAGAAAAAGTGATATATTTAATTTTGAATAGGTTATTGCATTACATGGAAAGTTAAGGATTTTACTTTTTATTTTGGTTTTTCATGCACACGATTTAAATAAAACTTTAAATAAACACTTTAATAGTTTTTTTTTTTTTTAAATTAAAAACTCATGTTTATTGAACAATGATTCGATAATAACTAAACTTAAGTTAATATAAAATTATAACTTAAATGTTATACATCAAATTCTTAGAACAAACAATGACTGTACAAAATTAGCATTAAAGAGTAATAAAAGGAAAGTGGTGAAAAGGTGAAAAGGGATAATTAAATGGTAATAAGCAGGGAAATCAAAATTATGCAGTATCATGTTTTTTTTTTTAGTGCATTGAGTTGATAAATTGGTAAGGTATTTATCCGTTTTAGAAGATTTTAACTAATCTGGCATTGATTTGTTAGAGCATATTTTTGCAAATTTTAGCCTTAAGAACATATTTTTGCATATTTTAATTTTAAGAGCATATTTTTGCATAAAAGCATTTATTGAGCATATCTTTGCATAAGAGCATATTTTAAGAGCATATTTATTTTTTTTTATAATTTTTTTAAGCGTTTTTTTATGTGTATTTTTGTAATGTATTTTTTTAATGCTTGTTTTGGTTTCGTTTTCTTGCGAGTTTAAAATGTCTGGTAACTCTGCTAAGAACAACAAGGTATTAAAAAGGGAATGTACGTACTAAAAAGCTCTATTTTTCGAACTTATTTTATACCCTATACCACCATGTGGTTTGGGTATAATGAATTTGTGCTGCTGCTTATAGCTACCAAAAATATTTGACCTAGACCCAGCTTTTATTATACCGATCGATCAGAATCACACTCTGAGGTCGATTTAGCGATGTCCGTCCATCCGTCCGTGTGTGTGTCCTTGTAAATTTTGTAACCAAACAACAGGCCGCAAATTTGAATATATTTTGATGAGATTTGGCATACCGGCCATATGATGAACGCTATTGGAACTGTTGAAATTCGGTCCATGTTCAGACCTAGTCCCCATACAAATAACTCCTATGAAATCGACATACATTTCCATAATATCCAAATTATCATACAGATCTCAGTCATATTGGGTTTGTATGTGTTTATGATATCCATTAAGCAGTAGTCCAAAAATAATACCTATAGCTCTTAGTCATGTAGAGCTGATTCCCGATATTCACTTAAATCTATCAGAAAACAAAAATATTGGACAGATTTTTCTCAAATATGGTTTGTATATATTTTTTTTAAATATAAGTGGCTTTACCCAATATGGTCAGGATCGTTCCATATTTCGATCTAGTCCCCATATAGATATAGCATCCGATATGAAGTTCTTCATATCTGCAGCCAAAAAAATTAATAATAATGCCACTCAAATTTGGCCTATGCTTATTTTCTTTATCGAATTAGTTGGGCCGAAGAGATAGGTTCCCTAAATCATGGTATAGGGTGTCGTATAGTTAGTCTCGACCGACTATAATTTCTTACCTGTTTTATATTGTTAAAGCCGGAACAAACAAAAAAAAACAAAGGTGTAATATTCAAGTGATATTTATTTTGTTGACCTCTTAATAAAAAAAAGTTGTAAGTTCACATTTTTAAATGCAAACAATTTTATAGATTCGGTAACAAGTTTTATCTTTTTAGAAAATGCCGAAACCTAAGTCATCTCAGACATTAAAATTAAGAAACATCGCTAAGTATTTTCCGGACTTTCAACCCGATGGAACAGTTCTTTTCTGTACTTTTTGCAACAAATCTATATCAGCAGATAGAGCATTTTCAGTAAAGCAGCACATAGAAAATACAAAACATTGTCTATTAAAAAAGGAGAACTAGAAAAATAAAATTCTCAGTCATTTCTTGTTAATTCTGCAAAAGTTTCAAAGGATTCCCTGCTTTTTTTGCAGCAGACATTCCTTTGTTTAAAGCTCGAAATGAAAATTTACGAACATTTATTGAAGAATATACGGAATTTTAAGTTCCGTCAGAAAAATATGTTGAAAATCTTTACAACAACTGCATTGAAAAAATAGTTAAATGCGTTAAAAATCAATGTCTACGCATTTCGATTGATGTAACATGAAGCAAACAATTTGTATTAAATGCCGCAGTGCTAGAAAAAACAAATCATTCCACAATTGCTCGATTTTTTGACGACTCTATTAAAGTTCTGGAAGATAGTATAAATAAAAATTCGTTTTACTTTTTGTGACGGATGCGGCTCCCTACATGATAAAAGCAGCGAAGGCTATCATGGTCATCACTGAATGTGTGAACGCATAGGAGATTCATATGAAAGTGTAAATTCTGTAATTTCAAATGAGAATAAGTGCTTTTAAAAGCTTCCAGTAGAATTGATGTTTTTTGAGAACTTCATCCGGATTTAGCACTGCCTCCTGAGCCAATTATAACACGATAGGGAACTTGGCTTGAGGCAGTTAACTACATATTATGCGAGTAATTATGAAAAATTTGTAGAAATAATTGAAGCTTTAAGCAGTAAAGATGCATTGTCTATTGATATTGCTAAAAAAAAAAACTTACGAATCTCTCAAACAAAGGCTGATTCAATATTGATTTCCTCTAATTATGAATTTATTTTGAATTCTATTAAAAACTTCAGAAATCTGGACTTACACTTCATGGCAAATACAGGTAGTTTTAGATACGGTTAGAGCAATAAATAATGTTCCTAATTGCGATACTTCTCATATATTCCGTTTAAGCTTAAGTAAGTTATAGATAAAAATAATGGCTTCGAAGTTATTAGAATAATTTGCGGCGTATTAAGCGGTACTACCAAAAATACGTCCTTCAAATTCATTACAGGAAACATATTAGCATTTGAATTTGGTCCTATCACATCTGTAGATGTGAAAAGAAGTTTTTTGATGTACAAAAATATGCTTAGAAATAATAGTCCAAGATTTTTACCTGAAAACTTAAGCCATTATTTTGTAATTTACTGCAACAACAACTTTGATTAAAAATCTTAATATAAATGTTTATACTACCGTTTTAAATTCTAAATTTTAACTGATAGAATAAACAAAAGTTAAAAAACTTAATTTACATAATTTTATTTTTGCTTCAATAAGATTTTTTTAAATTACACTGTCCAACAAATTAAGACTTTTTGAATGGAACAGAATAGCGACCCCATAATTCTGAAAGGGTATGTTGAGTGGATCATTTTTGTAGAATAAACTTATGGTCCAGCACGTCTGAGTATTTTTCTACAGTGGGTCAAAATTTTCATTTTTTGGTCGAAGGGAGCATTATACTTTATGAAAAAAATGCTGTAAGTTAATGTCTGAGAGAATTCTTATGGTCAGAGTTGTACTGTGGAATTGTATGAGGATTATTTTTGTGGAAGATCTTAACCCTCTAACTGGTCTCTTTATGGGTCAATGTGACCCTTCTCGGCTTTTATCAAATTCCTGTTTTTCAATCTGGAACATAATAATTCAGCTTTCTCTTTTGTTAGTCCTAAATCTCTTACAAGATCTTGAAAATAAGCTTGGTCTACCAAATAAGGACATATGTTTAAACCATCAAGAGGCAAGTAACTTATATCTGATATGTTTTCAACCGCCGCTGTTATTTCTGTATTGGCGACTGTCATATTGGCCTAAAACGTATGTGTAGGCGGTTGAGGCACCGGAACACCTTCACAGCGCACTTCTGGTAAAATTATATTATTTGTTGCTTCGTATGTCATTGTCGCGTAGTGCCTTTAGCTTCTATCAAATTTGTAATTTACGCAGAAATACCATGTATCTGATTTGTGATCTTCAGGTTCAATCCATGTAATAGGCGCTGTTCAAGCTAGAACATAAGAATTTTGATTTAAAAAAGAATACACAATTACATAACCTTGAAGTTTTAACATGTAAAGTAAAGTAATAAATTTGGGTTTTTACTGTACCAGTTTTTATGTATTAGAATAAAGATAAGAACAATGCATTGGTATTCTTGACGAATGCATTTTTGTGTGTTGATCAGGTAACGACCCGTAGTTTGATTTTATTTGTTTGTTTTACAGATAAGATTCCTGCTTAGAATTAAAAATAGTTTTATAAGTTGTAATCTTTTATGTAAATACATTTCCCACATGGCTTGGTTTCATGTGGAAAACGTATGTTTAATAGTTTTTAAAGTATTTAGGAAATTATATATAAGTAGGGAAAAATTGTAAATAAAGGTCTGTTCAATTTGAAACGCTCGAACGATTGTGTCGTCTAAATTATTTTATATTCGCTCTCGCTAGCTAGTCGGAAACATTGGTGACCCCTAAAAAACACTAAAAAATTAAATAAATTTTAGTTTCCCCCCACCAGTGGTAAGGAACTCGAAAATTTGTTTTTAGTGGATTTTGAACGCGAAAGAAAGGAAATAATAAATAAAAAAAAAAAAAAAAATTTTTTTTGTTGTTGAATTAAAAGTAAAGTCGGTCGCGCCGTGCATATATAAAAAAAAAAAAAAACAAAAAAGTGAAAAAAGAGGGTAAAGTAATTTTTGCATTAATTTTTATTTACATTCTTTTTTATATTAAATTTACGAAATGGCCGCGATTCAAGTTATTAAGGATCAGGAAACGTTAGGGAACGACATAGCGGCCTGCTACAATTCGCTGAGCAAATTAGCTCAGAGTAATGTAGCGGGAAATGAATTGACAGAACAAGTCCGTGAGCTGAGGACATCATTGTATACATTGGTAGAGCAATTTGAAAAAAATGATAAAGAACTCCGACCGCCCTCAGCCACATTGGAGCACAATGCGTACTTCAAAACGGACTTTGTGGATAAAGTTAGGAGGGCGATGACAAATTTTGAGAGTTTATATGGTAGTTTAAAAGAAAGACTACAAACGGAACAGAAAGCAGCGTCTTTAAAAGCTTCGACAAAAGTAGGAGGCAGTACAGGGGGTACGCAGGTGCAAAAGCCACCTCCAAGTGCACCTGCAGACACTTCGCTTTCATTTCCAAAACCTCTGCCATATGCGTCTAAAAAAGAACAAGAACACAATTTCCAAAATCATGGACTGATACGTCAGTTCCAATATGTTCTTGACGACTTTGAGGCAAAAATTGACAAATTTAAAAATAAGGAGGTCTCTGTAGACATCCTTAAAGAAAAATATAAAATAACAGAACAAGTGTTCATGCAGTACATGGGACATTATCCGGACGATGAATTGACGGAGGTGTTTTATGCATTGAGGGATCGTTATCAGGGAATACCCGGCATAGAAAGCTATGCCAAGTCCCTTCCATTTCAATTACCCTCTATAGACATTCCGAAATTCAGCGGAAATGTTGTAGAATGGGATACATTTAGGGAGTTATTTGAAGAGTTGATAATTGATCAACCAATTTCAAATATCCAAAAAATGTGTATTTTAAAAACAAAAATAGTCGGAGAAGCAGCAAGGAAAATTTCTAAGCTGTCGGCTAAAGACCAAAATTTTGAGACTGCCTGGAGTATATTGAAAGATCATTACTCAAATAAAAGGGCAACAACCTCAATTTATTTCAAGTCTATAATAGACGCTCCTTTCGTAATTTATAATGAACGAAGTGTAAAAAACTTCATTGAGATTATAAATGAGAGCGTACAGGCTCTTGGAGCTATGAAAATGGAATACGAAGAAATGTACCAAGCATTTATGTGTTTCGTACTTCAGCGAAAATTGGATGAAAAATTAAGAATCCAATTTGAGCAGCATTTGGGGAAATCAAGAGATCTGCCAAAATTGGATGATCTCTTAGAATTCCTCAAACAAATGCATTATTCTTTGGAGGCAAGCCAACTGATCATGGGAAAGGACAAAGGGGTGGTAAATCCTTCGGGAAATGAACAAAAATCTTGGGAGGCAAGCCGAAATGTTGCAAATCCTTCAAGATATGGAGTTCAGTATGCTCAGGGGGCAGGTCAGAGGACAAATCCCTCAAAAAATGCTTTAAAAATAAAGTGCCCACTAAGTTGTGCAGTTGGACATCTCTTATATAGATGTTCCAAATTTAGAAGCCTCCCCATCAAAGAGAAATGGGATAAGGTAGTTGAACATAATGTGTGTTCCAAATGTCTCAACACTGGTCATACAAAAAAGGCATGTACCAGTAATTTTGTTTGCAGAACTTGCAATGGTGACCATCATTCTCTTCTTCATAGAGAGAAAATACCTCAAAAAACTGTTTTGGTAAACAGTGATGAGGATGAAGATGTTATTTTATCCACAGCAATAGTAGAAGTTAAAAACGATAATAACAAATGGGTAAACTGCCGCGTCCTGCTGGATGGTGGATCGCAGGTTAATATTATTTCTAAAGAATTTAGAAATAAATTAAAATTAAAAGGTCTTAAAATAAACAGACAATTTGAGGGATTAAAGATGACAAAATCATCAGCTCATGAAAAGGTTGGAATTATTATGAGGTCAAAAGCGACTGATTATAATACCTTTTTAAATGCGGTAGTCATGGATAAATTTGTGTCAAATGTACCAGGGATACAAATGATGGCTGGAAATTTTCCAGAAACCATTAAGTTAGCGGACCCTGGGTATAATATTCCAAATGGAGTAGATTTGCTTTTATCCAATCAATTTGTATTTGACCTTATATGCGATGGCAAAATACAGGATAAAAAGACGAATACAAAATTGCAAAACACTAAATTAGGGTGGGTTGCATATAGTATGACAAAAAAGATGGTTCCAAACCAGAACCAAATATCGTCGCAACAGTGGTAACATCAGGCGATGAACTATTAAAAAAATTCTGGGAAATCGAAGAAATCCCACAAATAAACAAACTAACGGTGTTAGAAAAAGAGTGTGAGAAATTTTTTAATGAAAACGTGAAAATATTATCCGATGGTAAATTTCAAGTGGCGTTGCCATTTAAAAATAACCCTAAAGGGTTAGGAAATTCAAGCTTAATAGCTAAAAGACGTTTTTTTGCCCTTGAGAGAAAATTGGAAAAGAACCATGATTTAAGAGTTCAGTATAGCGATTTCCTCAAGAAATATTTAAATATGGGTCATATGAAGCTTATGACCAACGGTTTACAAATAAGCAGTGGTTATTATTTACCACATCATTGTGTTTTACGTCCAGAAAGTACGACTACAAAATTAAGGGTGGTATTTGATGCGTCATGTAAAACAACTACGAATATTTCGTTGAATGATATAATTCATACCGGTCCTAGAATTCAGGAGGATCTTTTTAACATTTTATTACGTTTTAGAAAGCATCGTTATGTGTTTTCTGCCGACATTGAGAAAATGTACAGACAAATATGGGTAACAGAAGCTGATCAAAAGTATCAATTGATATTTTGGCGTTGGAATCCCAATGAAAACTTAAAAACATATGCACTTAAAACTGTAACTTATGGTACAGCATCAGCTCCATATTTGGCAGTTAAATGCCTACAAAAGATTGCAGACTGGAAAACAAACCAATTTCCAAAAGAATCAGATGCGATTAGATTTGATTTTTATATGGATGATTTAATGACAGGAGGAGACTGTCTGAAATCAGTAAAAGTATTACGGCAAAATATAAATAATATTATGTTAGAATTTGGAATGCCCTTAAGAAAGTGGTGTGCCAATGATAAGTCATTGTTAGAAGACGTTGACGAAGAAGATATGGAAGTAAACTTACAAATAGAATCAGAGGAACTGAATTCTGTTAAAGCACTTGGTATTATCTGGAATCCAAATTCAGATGAATTAAGGCTTAAATGTAAATGGGTATCACAGGAAAAAATCACTAAACGTACCATATTAGGTGAGGTTTCAAGACTGTTTGATCCACTTGGTTTAGTTGGACCGGTAATAGTTACTACCAAGATACTTTTGCAGGACTTGTGGAAGTTAAAAATAGATTGGGATGAAAAAGTTCCTGAAGAAACCAGTTCCAAATGGAAGTTGATTAAGGAAAATTTTTATCACCTAGATGAATTAAAAGTACCTAGACATATAATCTGTGTCAAACCAGCGCAAGTGGAGTTACATGGGTTCTGTGATGCGTCTATGAAAGCATATGGTGCAGCGGTATATATTAGGTCAGTTGATAGCTTTGGGAAGGTGTTTACCCAATTAGCAGCATCAAAATCAAGGGTTGCTCCAACTAAAACAATTACACTGCCAAGATTAGAACTTTGTGCAGGTGTATTATTAGTAGACCTAATGAAAGTCGTTATTAAAAGTTTAAATATGAAGTTAGACGATATAGTGTATTATACAGATTCTTCTATAGTTTTAAGCTGGATTAAATTAGAACCAGCTCGTTTGCATATATTCGTGTCGAATAGAGTAAGCGCAATTCAGTCAAATAGTGACGTCTCGCAATGGAGACATGTTAAATCGGAAGAAAATCCTGCTGACCTTATATCAAGAGGATTGTTAGGTAAAGAAATCCTCAATAATAGTTTCTGGTTTGAAGGTCCTAAATTTCTAGAACAAATAGATTACCAAGAACCGGAAATGGATTTAACAAGTAAAAAAATACCTGAGCTAAAGAAAAGTAAAGTTATGTTAGCAGTTCAGAAAAATAATTGGATGTATGGTAAAATTAACCATAAAAATAATTTCAATTTTTTACAAAATGTTATTGCTTACATTATTAAATTTATCAATAATGCTAGGAAGGGCACTAGAAAATCTTTTATAACATATAGGAAGAAGGCCTTGGTATTGATAATTAAAGAAATTCAAAAGGATAATTTTTATGGTGAAATAAAAGTACTAAAGTCGCAGAAGATTTTAAGTAAATCATCTCAATTATCAAATTTATGTCCAATACTAGATGAGAACAATATCATTCGTGTAGGGGGTAGGTTGCAAAATAGCAGCTTGCCGTATGAGGCTAGACACCCCATGCTTTTGCCTTACAATGATAAAATCGTAGAATTGTTAATAGAATATTTACATGTTCAACATTTGCATGTAGGTCCACAAGGATTATTGGCAATTGTCAGACAACAATTTTGGCCATTACGTGGACGACAATTAGTTAAAAAGATTGTAAATAGGTGTTATAGGTGCTTTAGAGTAGAACCAACAAAATTGCACCAATTAATGGGAAATTTACCAGAAGATCGTGTAATTAGAACAAGGCCATTTCTTAATGTGGGAATTGATTTTCTTGGTCCAATAACAATTCATTATAAGGTTAGAGGAAAAAAGACAGATAAGTCATATGTATGCGTATTTGTCTGCTTTACTACTAAAGCTGCCCATTTAGAAGTTGTATCAGACTTAACTTCAGCAGCCTTTATAGGGGCTTTAAAAAGGTTTGTAGCCAGAAGAGGTTGTCCATTGAAAATTTATTCTGATAATGGTACTAACTTTGTAGGAGCAGCAAACAGCCTTAATGAAATTTTTCATTTGTTTGCCAGTGAGCAGCATAAGGCCAATGTAAACGATTTTTGTACTTCACGTAATATCGAATGGTTGAATATACCAGCCAGATCACCACATGTGGGGGGATTATGGGAAGCGTGCGTGAAATCTGTTAAAAAGCATTTTTACAAAGTAACGGAAGGAATAATGACGTACGAAGAGTTGTACACACTGATGACACAGATAGAGTCCGTTTTAAATTCTCGTCCGCTCACGCCATTGTCGGACGATCCTAATGATTTTAAAGTTTTAACGCCAGGAAATTTTTTAATTGGGGAATCATTTTCGACATTTATTGACTCTACAAGCAATAAATGTTATCTTGGGATGCGTGAACATTGGAAAGCCGTGCAAATAAATATGGAGGAATTCTGGAGGAGGTGGTCTTCAGAATATTTGTCCGAACTGCAAAAAAGGTACAAATGGAATAAACCATGTACGAATATAGAAATAGGTACTCTTGTCCTCCTAAAAGATGAAAACAGTCCTCCAATGAGCTGGAGGCGGGGGAGGGTCATCCGCACCATAATGGGTTCGGATGGGTTATGTAGAATGGTGGACGTAAGGACCAGCAATGGGGAAACCAAAAGGTCAGTCCACAATGTTTGTCCTTTTCCTACCGAAGAAAATGAAGAAGTACTGGACACATCATCCAGTGAAGTAAATTCTACAAAGAGAAATCTAAACAAAAGAATGGACTTTCCATCTTTAAATAATGAAAATTTAAATAATAAAAATATAAATAAAAATCACCCAAGAAGTGATAATTCAAAAAGAATTAAAAATAAGAATATGTTAGCGGTATTATTAACACTACTAGCGATTATAAGTCCTGTTAGATCACAGTTTAATGTAAGTAGGTTTGAGAACAAGGCAGGGATATTCTTCGACAAGGTAGCAACGGTAGGGTTAACCAGAACATCGTGGAACATAGCAGTACATATAAATATCAGCGAATATGTGGCATCGATGAAGTCCCTTGATGCAGCAATGCTGTCACTTTCCAATCTGAAAAGAAAAGAAGCCATATACCTGTCGTCATCTTATCAAAATTTATTAACGATTTATGAGAGGATTTTGAACAAAAATGATATGATAATGTCTTCAAACCCAAAAAGACAGAAAAGATCACTTCTGCCATTTATTGGAGGCGTGTACCATTCGTTATTTGGACTAATGGATGAAGAGCACGCGGAACAAGTGTCGCAAAAGATAAAGCAGAATACCAATAATAATGAATATTTGCTCAATATTGTCCGAAATATGTCATCAATACAAGATATGACAATGGACATAATAAAAAATCAAAACAAAGCTATTTTTAAAAATATTCAGACACTTAGTGGCGCTATCCAAACACTTGAAGCGGAAATGCACGAAACAAAAGATGAAGCTGATAGTATCAAGGCGATATCAAATATTCTAATGTCGCTGGATATATTTGAGAAAATACAAGATGACATCATTGGAGCCGTTTTCAACGTGAAGGGAAATTTCCTTAATGGTATACTACCCTTAAAAAAGTTCAGAAATCAAATTGAGCTCATCAAGGCAAACATAAACAAAAATTTGAGATTGCCAACGGAAGAACCGGTCGAATTGGCTAAGGTAGCTAAAGTGTCGACTCGGACGACATCAGAATTTGTGCTTTTCAATATTCAAATTCCCTTAATAAATAATGAAGTATTTTACGCATATGAAATCTACACATACCCCACAACACATGACGGGTTCTCGATTAGCATTCATACCAGCAGCAGATATTTCCTTATAGATGAAAGAAGAACATTGTACTACGTTTTGAACGGTGATAATTTTGAGCATTGCCAGAAGATGAGGGATCTCACACTATGTCATCAAGTCCACCCTCTATTCAACACCAGATCTACAAATAACTGCGAAATTCAATTGTTTCTGAAATCAAGAAAAATACCAGATAGCTGTGACATACAAATTAAAAAGGTCTACAACTACTGGCGACAAACACATGCATCTAATACATGGATATTCTCGGTGTACGAAGATACTTCAGCAGAAGTAACGTGCAATGGAAGGACGCAACATCTTACTGTGAGTAGTTCTGGAATCTTTACTATGCAATCGGAATGTCGTTTGGAAGCAGCTGATATACAATTGTGGGCGTACGACGCTTATACATCCCAAGCTAGTTATGTGTTTCCATCCATAAATATATCCAAGTTTATTCCTTCCATAACACATCTCAACTTAAAAAGTGAAATGGAGATGTATAAAATCCCAGATATACCACCATCAACAAAAATATTTGGTTTTCCACTTCCTGCTGAACTTGACATCCATCACCTCACTCATTATGGAATGAGTATGACCACTTGGGTCGTCATCATCTTCATCCTAAGTGCCTTATTTTGGATCTTCAGAAGAACGTGTAAAATGTCATCTAGATACCTGCCTGTTGCCGTTGCACTACCTCGTTTAGTTTAGGGTAGCATTAAATAAGTAATTTGATTCTGTTTTTCTTTGTTTTTGAAAGATTAGAATCTTTCAAGGCCGGCAGAATGTTCAAGCTAGAACATAAGAATTTTGATTTAAAAAAGAATACACAATTACATAACCTTGAAGTTTTAACATGTAAAGTAAAGTAATAAATTTGGGTTTTTACTGTACCAGTTTTTATGTATTAGAATAAAGATAAGAACAATGCATTGGTATTCTTGACGAATGCATTTTTGTGTGTTGATCAGGTAACGACCCGTAGTTTGATTTTATTTGTTTGTGTTACAGATAAGATTCCTGCTTAGAATTAAAAATAGTTTTATAAGTTGTAATCTTTTATGTAAATACATTTCCCACATGGCTTGGTTTCATGTGGAAAACGTATGTTTAATAGTTTTTAAAGTATTTAGGAAATTATATATAAGTAGGGAAAAATTGTAAATAAAGGTCTGTTCAATTTGAAACGCTCGAACGATTGTGTCGTCTAAATTATTTTATATTCGCTCTCGCTAGCTAGTCGGAAACAGGCGCAGAAAATAGCAGCGCCTTAGTACCGCCTTTGTACCAGGTCAAAAGACCACTTTCGCAAGTAGTACATACGGTTTTTGGTATCCAAGCTTCAGATAAAAATCGTATTCCAAAGAAAAGAAAATATGGTTCTTCAATTGCAGGCAATATCTTTCTTCTGCTTTGATGGTGCGTAAAATGTACACAAATAAAACAAAACCAATCTCTTAATTTGCATACAGAATCCGCCATGCTTATTTAAGTTTTAGTTTTTCTGTTTTTATATTAATTTTAGCAAAAGTCACACCCGATATGTACTGCTTAGTAGCTCAATTATGCTTGAATTTTTTCTTTTATTTTTTATTATTAATTTTAATAAATATCACACCCGATTTGTAAGTCACAGCTGACTAGACGCGAGAACTCAGTGTTTGGCCCGGCCGAACTTGACGCCGTTTTTAGCTGTTTTGTATATGTTGCTGTATAATTTTACTAATTAAGCATAAAGACCTTTATTTACAACAATGGTGTCTTTGGTGACCCCCACTGAAATTTTTCGGCAAACATTTTCATAGAATATTTTAATCCTTAAATGTCCTTATTTAGAGGATATTTTTGATTTTCTCGAAAAAAGGGTCAAATTGACCCATAAAGAGACCAGTTAGAGGGTTAAGATCTTCCACAAAAATAATCCCCATACAATTCCACAATACAACTCTGACCATAAGAATTCTCTCAGATATTAACTTACAGCATTTTTTTCATAAAGTATAATGCTCCCTTCGACCAAAAAATGAAAACTTTGACCCACTATAAAAAAATACTCAGACGTGCTGGACCATAAGTTTGTTCTACAAAAATGATCTACTCAACATACCCTTTCAGAATTATAGGGTCGCTATTCTGTTCCAAAAATGATGTTGGACCGTGTTATTAATAAATTGTAGCCTATTTTATAATTTGTTTTTAATACAAATTGTATTTCAAAAATATTTCATAAGAGGTATTCAGGGTCTTGGCAAAAGAGTACTTCTTCAAAAAATTCATGAATTTTGATTTTTTTTAAGTGCTGTTTTACAACTACAGAGTATCAGCAGAAATTATGTAGCAACTAACCATTTTTTATTGTGATAAAATATATACTGTTGAGATAATAGAATTGTAATTGCAAGCAACTCAAAATTCGGTTCCTAAATTCATCGCAATTCGGTTGCCAACATATTGGCTAGCCACAACGAATCTGTTTTCTGTACGTGGTATGTGTAGCAACTTCCGGTGTTATATTTAATGGAACAATCACTTTTGTCAAGCCTGTGGCAGACTTAATAGTATGTCTAGAAACTTATGGTTAACACAGCAATATACTCCATCGGATATAAGATTGCTACATGCTAAAACATATCTAATACCAACTTGAGTATATTCATCTGAGGTTGAACCTTTAACGGTAACAGGAAACAACAGCATTATACGCTGTACTTTTGGTCTACGAAAATTTGATCGTGTATCCCAACACTCCTGCCGTGTCTTACACATGTCTTTTGAAAACTACCGTAAGTTAAAAAGCATTATATTACTGCATAAATAATTTTGACAAAGGCACCCAAATATCTTTTAGAATGATTAAAATTTGCAATATCTTCCAAACGAAATCGAATTATTCAAATTAAACACCAGGACAATGCCCCCGAATGTAATTTTCTTATTCTAGCTCTTCGTCCCTGGAACAAATGTTATGCAAAATACCAGCAACGCAATAGGGTATAAAAAATTCCTATACCAATACTTTACTTGATATCATTTGCTTAATGTAATTGTTTTTTTACCCTTTATATTAACTCTTAGTGTCTGCCGAAAAAAATTTTGGATCGATTTTTATCCCTTTTCCCGTGACCCTATCGAGCTGAATTTTTCCCGTGACCCTATCGAGCTGGACAGACTCATGGCGACGATAAAAAAAATATTGCAAAAAAAATATTCCAAAAAAAAATATTGCAAAAATAACTTTTTACTGTACCAATTGCCCGAAAACCACATTCATCAATGAAAATTTAATCAACTCTTTAGATCGAGAATATATAGAGGAGGTCAAATTTGATTCTTGGATTCAGACTGACCGATGCACATTGAAAACAATCATTTTAAATGTGGATGATTTTGAGGAAGATATGTGTACAGGATTGGTAAACTTGAGAAACCATGACTTTTTAGTCAAAGATCAATGGTCATTCTTCAAAAATTTGAAGATACATTTGAAGTCTGGTGAATTCGCTATTTCATATGATTTTGCAGAAAACGATAAATATGTTCTTCAGGATGCCATACAAGCATTCCACTTCAATAACGACCAATCAACTATATTCACAGTAGTTATTTACTACATGAAAGATGAAAAACTGGAACACAAAAGTATGGCAATCATATCCGACGATTTAAAACATGATACCGTTGCAGTTTATGAGTACCAGAAGAGAATACTAAAATTTCTAAAATCTAAATTTACAGTAAAGAAGGTATACCACGTTTCGGACGGAGCTCGTCAACATTTTAAAAACAAAAGTAGCTTGGCAAATCTTATGGCCCATGAAAAAGATTTTGGAATGGCAGCTGGGTGGCATTTTCATCCTACTGCTCATGGTAAAGAGGCATGTGATGGTATTGGAGCAAACCTTAAAAGAAATGCAGCGAAGTATAGCCTCCAGTGCTCTCATCAAGATCGCATCTTAGATGCGACTGCTTTATTCCATAGGGCAAAGAGTTATTGTAAAGAAACTAAAATAGTTTTTAGTAGCAAAGAGGATCATCAGGAAACATTGAAAACACTGAAGAACAGATTCGATGCTGCGGTAACAATCGATGGCACCGCTCAATACCATGCTTTTATACCGCTTGTCGATGGAAGACTCAAGTTGAAAAAGTTTTCTGCCTCTATTCAATGCGATTTCTTTCCAAAGACAACAAATAAACCAGCAGCGAAATCAACAGCTGAACCTAATAACGCCAAGAAAGGATTGACAAAAAAACGCAGTAAATAAAGGCGACAAAAAAGCTGGATGAAAGACTGGGTATTTAAAAATTTACAAGACTTAAATACTTCATCAGCTACAATAACTTAAGTATAAAAATAGTTATGATATGAATGGATCTAATGCAATTAAGATTAAATTTTAATAAATTATTTATCTTTTTATTTTTAATATTATTATTATTATTATACATTAATTTAATTATTATTAAAAATAAATAAAAAAATAATAATTTTTCAACATTTCTATAGAAAAAAAACGATTTTTTTCCTGAGGTTAACATATTCTGTGTATTATAGTATCGAGGGTATAAAATTTTAGTTAGGTATGTTACATACCTTCCGAAAGTTTAGTTTGTCTAGTTTCTCAGTATAAGTTTTATTTGTAAGGTTTTAGACACAAATAGGAAAAAATTCAAAATAGTGCATTTGTGAAAAATTGAAAAACCGTTGTCTTGAGTTACAAAACATTTTTTTTGATAGATATCCCACTCCCATGCCACTAAGCGACCAAAAAGCTCTTAAAGGAAAAATCCTAAGCTTTCTTATGAAAACAAGAAAAAAGAGGCCCTTTTTGAAAATAAAGGCAAAAATGTTTTAATTTAGCAAAAAAAAAAAAAAAAGTCTACAAATTTTTTTTTTTTTTAAGTATTTTTTTCCGAAATATTGAAGAAATAGATATCTAAACTATTTGGGAGAAAATTTTCTAAGAACAATAAGTAATAAGTTACATGGATGAGAAAAAACACCTGTTTGGCCAAAATGTCAAATTTTGATCCCCTCTAACTCAGAGAGATCTGGACCAATCTTGTTGCAAAATTGTTTCTAAACTACTATCCAATAGGACTAACCTTGCTGCAAATTTCATCCCGATCGGAAGACATCGGTTTCAAAAGTTGGTGCACTTGACATGAAATCCCCCATATATAAGAACAACTTCGGTACAACTCTCGGTACCAATTACCTTATTTTAATGATTTTAAATAGCAATCTGCTCAATAGTCAATGAATTATCTTCACTAAAAATGCGCCATCCACCAGGCCTATTGAGGGCGTAATCATAATTTCTACACACGGAAAGACAGACAGGCGGGTACTGCTATTTCAGCGCTGCTTGCTATAAGTATAAAGACTATACACATTCTGCATATACCCTGCAAGGTATAAAAAAGTGTATTTTCTAAATAAAGTTGTCTGTTCCAAAATAACTAATTGAAAAAAAAACGTTTCTTAAAAACGAAGGATTTTTCCCTAATAAAATAAGTTTTTCTTAAAAATATACCTTTTCTTAAATGAGCACTTTTTGTAAGAAAAGTACTTTTTTAAATAATACTTAAAATGTGACTTCTTAAATATGTGCCTTTTCTTCATAAAGTACCTCTTCTGAAAAACGTACCGGTTCCAAAAAAGTACGATATGTTTTTAGAAAATTTATTATTTCTTAAAAGGTACGTTTCCTTAAGAAAGTATATTTTCATAAAAAGTACCGTTTCTTCAAAAAGTGTCATTCCAAATAAAGTAGTTTCTCTTAAAAAGTAGCTGTTTTGAAAAGGTTTACTTAAAAACGTAAACTTCCTTAAAAATTTACGTTCTTTAAAAAAAAAAAATAATATTTTCTTAAAGAATTGACTTTAAAAAAAAAAACTTAAAAAAAAATAACTTTTTCAACTACCTTTTTTTAAAAAGGTGCCATTTCCTAAAACAGGCGCTTTTCATAAAAGTAACTTTTCTAAAAAAAAGTACCTTATCTCGAAACGTGTATTTTCTTAAAAAATTTATATATTTTCTTAAAAAATTACTTTTTTGAAGAAGTAACTTTTCTTAAATAAATATTTTCCTTATCTTTTGGCAGTGTTTTCATCGTCTTACAAGCACTATGTATGTAGTACTGCCATAATTTTCTTTTTAATTTCATTTACTATTATTTTTTTTACTATTCATTGTTTTTCTTTTTACTCATCATGAATTTTTTAGAAACAATGGCAAAAAACCATTGTCATTCTTAAAGTAATTGCTTTAAAAATTCCTAACCCCCTAATGTACGAGTATGTACATTCATAAGTACTTAGTAAATAATGTACCATTATGTATTTATGTTTAAGTAATACTATTATTATTTTTCTTTTTTTTTAAATTCTTTAATTGACGATAATACGAACATTTTATATTTTATATATCTATTTAAGTAATACTATTATTATTTTTCTTTTTTTCTTTGAGTTCTTCAATTTACGATAATACGAGTATAAAAAACATTTAATAATGTAAAATTTCCATCACTGTATTTTTGAAATTACAAAATCAATATTTAAACTATGATTTATAATCCTTCCATTTAATACTCATGCATTTCTTTTATCATATTAATCACCATCGTCATATTCATACTACAAATAAGTATAAATTTCCATTCTAAGTTCTTCAAAAATTTTCATTGTTCTTCTAATGGAAGTTTCACTTAAAAATAATGAAAAGTTGTACTACAAAGTATTTGGCAAACTTTTCTTCAAATACGTATATATATGTACGTTTACCAGAAAAATATAGCAATGCTGAAGTAAAATATTTTCTTTTTAATACTACAGTATGCGGTCAACGAAATGTGGATGAAAGCATATTTTATAATGTATTTTAATATATTTTTTAAACTGAAGCTTCACTCACGTCTTATTGGGGGTTTTAGTATTTTTTAAAACAAATATGACTTATCAAGTAGACAAATTTGATAGACGTAATTCCTATCGAGGTCAAAAGAAACAAATTTCAAATTACAGATACTTATGATACTTATGATTTAAGATATCTAAGAACTGTAATTTCAGCCACACTTTTTTGGCCACATACTGCAATCATGTGAAAAATTCATTATGTTTTAGTTAAGATAAAAGCTTGGTAAACAACACCAACAATTTGGAATTATATTATGTATGTTGTAAAACATACATACAAAAAGATATATATGCATCATATTTATTTTAGATAAGTGGCAGAAGCTTTTTAAACTTAATAACGCATTGATAATGTTTCTTGGGTTCAATTAAAAACATGCTCCAATTACTCCAATAAACCAACAATAGAATGTTGAAATTTCAATTAAATCATATTTTTCCAATATTTTACTATAGTGATCTATAATTGCGGCAAAACTAATTGCTGGTAAAACAACAGGCCAAAAAAAATATTTATTAGGATAAACATTTTGTATGACTCTATATAGATATATAGAACGTATTTCGGGAGGCTGCTAGAGCAAATGTTTCTATATTGTTTGTTTAATGATTGATGATGGTTATAGCATATACATATAAATCAAAGTTGACATTCGTATATATGATAACTTAGGTGTTAGTTATTGATATTTAAATTCAACTAGGAGGGCCCTGCATACAGAATAACTCTGAACATACATTTATTTTCACTAAATTCGGTTGCAGTCTTCAGCGATGAGTCGATCAAATCTCGTTTACCAAATTTCATTTGCAAAAGACAAACATACAGACATATGCACATTAAGCTAAATGCATTTGAAAGGCGCATATGATGGTGGTCTTGCCCGACAATAAAGTTGGCCTTACTTAACATAAATTTTTTAGCTTATAGGCCAACTTTCCGTACAATATACTATTCTGTATATCAAAATTGGCATTTTAAAATCGATTTATATTTTTTGAGGGGACCTGTACATGTATAGCTATGCCTGATACCAACAACAAATAACCCGAAAAAAAGACTTTTTCGAATCGGTTGGTTTGAGGGGATCTGTATATGTATAGCTATGTCTGATACCAACAACAAATAACCCGAAAAAAAAGACTTTTTCGAATTGGTTGACAGCTTTGTTAAGATACTTACAGTTCCTCAATGCCAAGTGGTAAACAAAAAATGGCACAAACCAAACTGGCGCATTTTCAAAGATTTGTAATTCAATAAATTAAATTTTTGAAAGCAATCTCTTATTCCTTATAACCATTCCGAGTTTCTCGAGGATGGATTCGACTAATTATTAATATTATTTGTATACCCTGCACGCCACCGTTCAGAAGGTATATATCAATATGTCATTCCATTCTTAACTCAGCAGAAAATGAATTTGCGACTCCATAAAGTATATAGTATATATATACATATATACACGTGATCTCTACAACAACTTGAGTGGATATAGCGACGTCCGACTTCCATATGTCTGTTGAAATCACGCTCATTCACAAAATCTACCATTTACAGGATTAAAATAGGATGATAATGTTTGTATTTCAAATGTTATTTAAAACGCCGCCAATCGGACATCATTGTGCGAAGATGTAGCCTAAAATATGGAGGCGCCACTAAAAAATTCTAAAAATTATTACCCTCCCAGACAAAATTTTTTGACAAATTGAATTTTATTCAGTACTAAATTCTTTTAATATTTAAAAAAAAAACAATAAAATATTTTTCTAAGTTTCCAATATTTTGGTTTGCCATCTTTTTCAAATTTCTAAAATATTGAAAACTTTAAATTGTTTCTACGTGTATAGTGCTACATGTGAAAATTACCTGCCCTTGAACAGAAAGAAACAAGTTTTTGCAACAACTCGATCCAATCACTCCAACGTTTTTCCAATGATTTCATCCATTCCGAATAAAACGTTTTATATTATATATGATACCCGACATAATGATACCGCACTCCATGCATTTCGACAGACGGTCATGAATCCAACTTTGCTGAGGCAATCATGGTATTTAGAACATAAACATAACCCCTATAGTGGTACCATTGTTCTTAATGTTTATTTTGCGTGCAGATATGAAAAAGTTCATATTTAATGTAATTTTAATATGGGAACTTGGCCAAGAAATAGAACGCTCATGATCATATTTAGTAAAGCCACTTACTTTTTTCAAAAACATATAAAGGATTGTTTACTTGAAGTCCGGCCGGTCAAGGTATAATGATCTTGCACTGATGTTTGTAACTACAACAATGATTGAATCTAGACCCTTCTTTTATTACACCGATTGACTCAGAATCACTTTCTGAGTAGATTTAGCAATGTCCGTCCGTCGTCTGTGTGGCCGTGTATTCAAACTGCAGGTCGCAAATATAAATATATTTTTATTAAATTTAGTATATCAGCTTGTATGGGCCATAAGGTGGACGCTACTGAAATCGGTAAAAATCGTTTCATTTTCAGACCTAGTTTCCATACAAATGACCACTATGAGATCAACTTAAATTGCCATAATACCCAAATTAGTATACATATCTCAGTCAAATAGGGTTTTTATGTTTTTATTACATCCATTTAGCAGCAACCCAAATATAAACCCTATAGCCCCGTATGAAGCAAATTCCCTATATTCACTTCAATCTATCAAAAAACAAAAATATTGTACGGATTTCTAAATAATTTGGTTTTTATATGTTTTTGAAAAACCTATGTGACGGTTACAAATATAGTCAGGATCATTTTCGACCAAGCCTTCATATAAAAATAACATTCGGTGTGAAATTTTTATATCCGAAGGCAAAAAAATTAATAATAATAGCACTCAAATTTGGTTTATGCTTATTTTCAATTTGTATTTTCTCCATATTTAATATTTAAAGGGTGATCCATTTCGAGGTTCCCTAGTTTTTTAAAGAAAAAAACACAGAAAGCTCAAATTTAATGAGGAATATTTATTATCATTTGAAAGAACATTTTTGGCATTTATTTTTTGAAGATTATGTCTATCAAATGTTGGCCGCGGCTACGTCTCAGATGGTCCATCTTACATATCCCCACAAGAAAAAGTCTAACGATCTTGGTGGCCAATCGACCGGCCCAAAACGTGAATTTATCTGCTCACCGAAGTTTTCTCTCAATAAATCCATTGATTGATGCGCTGTGTGGAAAGCGGCGCCGTCTTGTTGAAACCAAATATCATCAATTTCAGGCATCAAATAGTCGGTTATCATGGCACGATAACGGTCGCCATTGACGGTTACGTTCTCACCGGCGTAATTTTTGAAGAAATATAGACCGATGATTCCACCGGCCCACAAACCACGCCAAACCGTTTTTTCTAGATGAAGTGGCAGCTCTTGAATCTCTTCAGGTTGCTCTTCGTCCCAAATGCGGCAATTTTGCTTGTTTACATACCCATTAAGCCAGATTATGTTGAACATAAGTTGAGCGAAGTGAATTTTCATAATAAAGTTGAAAGATTTCTAAACGTTGTTCAGGCGTAAGTTTTTCCATGATGAAATGCCAAACATTATTAAACAAAAATAACATCACACATGACACGGCTCACACGCAATCTGTCAAAAAAAGGCTGTTGAAAAAAGTAACTCTACTTGGATCACCCGTTATTAAAGAATTTACAGGATTCAGCTCCTGAGTATAGAAAAGTCAATATATTTAAAACGAAACTTGGTAACTTGGAAATTCATTGACTGGGTTAATGAAACTATGTACGTTAATGCAATATAGATCAGTTTTGTCTCTATTTTTCCATTTACGTAGTTTTAGATTGCTGAGACAATGTACTCTTCGCTTTCTTTTTTATCTGTTACAAATTCGTTTATACATTTTATAACATCATAAGAGTTATTGAAAAAACTTAGTCCACACTGACTAAAGAAATTGGTTCTAATGCTTTAAAATTAGATGGCAATTTATATCTCAGCTCGAAAATAAGAGATTCTCTGAATATGGATTCATCAATACTATTGTCAAAAAACTATAACCAAAATAGTGAATTTCATTACATACAGGATAAATCGTATCCGCACTAAAATTAAATTTACGCTAGCTGAAATTATATTATTTGTTATACTTTCGAATAACCAATATAAATTATTAAAAATCGAATAACCGTTATCTTATGTTTAATGTAAAATAAAATTAATTTAAATGTAATTTCAAAATATTTATACTATTGTAATGCCTGGTTTTCACCATATAATATAAATTGACAACAAACAATAGAGAACAAACAATACATCTTATAAACAAACAGAAAATCCGGCTGTCAAACAGAAACAATTACCAATATGTTGGAAATTTCATTTTAGATGTCAAATGTTACCAAAGGTTGCAAAAGACAAGACATTACAATCAGTTTTCATACAACTGACAATAATTGACAACTATTGACATTGCAAGTGACATAGTCACAACTAGGCATAAGTAAATGAAATATATTTTTGATGTAATATTATTGTTTTAACATACAGTTTTATATTTTAAACAGACGTCCCTTGAAAAAGTCAACAAATAATTAATGAAACGTCGAAAAAAACTTGTAAAGTAAATGCATTTTTATTTACATTAAAGAAAACATAGGAACATAGGAACATAGAAAACACAACAAGATTTAAAAAAATTACCAAAAATTTAACTAAACTGAAGATTTTTTAAACTAAATCCGGTAAAACTTACCGGTTTGGCATGAATTTGGAATATAATTTCGCAATTTTTTATTTTAGCGATTTTTGATTTAGGAGTGTTTTGCGATTTTTGGTTTGGCGATTTTTGATTTGGTTATTTTTCAATTTGGCGATTCCGCTCATATTTTGCACAGTTCGAGATTGTTGATTTCATAGTACTTTATATTTTTTGTATAGGATGTGCCACGCCCACTAATCCCATCCCTCCTAATTTTTATCTGAATGTCCACATTAATATCTGATGGACGCATACAAAGTGTCAAAGCCTCACTTTTATAGTACTCCAGTTATACATTATATATTTATTTGCATGGGCGGTACCATGCCCACTTCTCCGATCATGCCTATTTTTTGTTCGACTAATCACATGAATAACTTATAGGCTCACGCAATGTGTCAACGCTCTCACTATAACAGTATTCCAGATATATTGCATTTGATATTTACTTTATATGGCGCTGCCACACCCATTCGTCCGATCCTGCCCATTTTTGTCCGACTCCTCACATTAATATTTGATGAACTCGTACAAAGTGTCAAGGCTTTCCCTTTTATTAAAAACGTCTTATGATACTATATATTTAATTTGTATGGGCGGTGTTACTCCCACCGCTCCTATCATGCCCATTTTTTATTCGACTAATCACATAAACAACTCACATTATAACTATGCAAAGTCCCAAGGCTCTCACCATTGCAATACCCCAGATATGTGACGTTTTATATCTACTTTTTATGGGAGGTGCCAAGCCCATTTTGCCGATCCTGCCCATTTTTGCCTGCTCTCATTAATAATAGATGACCTCAGTCAAATTTGCAAAGCTATCTCTGTCATAGTACCCGAGATATATAATACTGAATCAGTACGTTGCATGGGAGGTGCCACGCCCACTTATCCAATCCCGCCCATTTTTGGCATGGCTACTAACATAAACAGTTGTTGATATCACACAAATGTGCTCCGCTCTCTCTGTCATAGTACTCAAAATATATGTTATTAAAAGTTCACTTTATATGGGAGGTGCCACGCCTATAAAAATATAAAAAAATGTTTAGCCTATGTCCGTCCTTAAAGACCATTACAAATATTGAAATTAACATATATAAAATCAGATGAGTAGTTACGGAGATTACCTACAAACAAAAAAACAAACAAACACACATTACCTCTATATAATAATAGTATAGATTAAAAATTCAGTTTTCATGGGATATCAGATATGGGATATCATGTAAAACTGTAAAAACTTCAGGAAGAGCGGTCCAAAGCAAGCAAATATTAATACTTTCCCTTTTGTATATAATTTGTGTCTTACTGACGGATGAGAGCGAATATTGTTTAACATGAACTGTTGTATATAATTAAAAGAAGCTAAAAGGAAAACGAAAAGTAGTCAAATGTCGCTAGATATAGCGCGAAAAGCGCTGAGTTGATATCGCTACTGTCTAGTGTCTTGAAAAAAATTACTGTACTTATGTTGCCCGACAAATTTAATGCGAAGACGTATGAGTGATAATTATATGAATAAATATTAATCATACAGCACATTACAAGAACAACCACATCGGCATATCAGTGAATCAGTGAGGAGTGTTAATATTTAAATGATAGTTTTTAATAAAAATTATTCAATAAATATCAGCATATTAGAAATGAATGAGGGTTAGCTCCAAACAATTTCAATATTTTCGGTGCGCTGAGCAACTTCGCAACCTGTATCTGCTATGAAAAAATAATAATAATATTCCATTAGAGAAAAAATAAAATTATAAACAAGTAAATAAACTCTTATTTGAACTAAAAACCCAACAGATAAAGCTAACAGATAAAACTCAAGGAGCGGACTACAAAGCAAAAACATTATTACGTTTAAAAAATATATAATTCACTTGGCTGAAAAGGCATTAAACAGCAGGCAGTACTTAAGCAACCAAAAGAAAAACGTAAAAACCAAAGCAAAGCCAAACAAAACAAACTTAACTGTTAAGTAAGGCATCATTAAAATAAAAAATATATTAAAAATATAATACTAAATACTCCGCAAATAAACAACAACATCATCAAGAGCAGATGAATAAGAATCACTGTTAAGTTATTCTTTACTTAGTGGTGTCTTTAAAAAAGAAAAGAGAAAAAAACAACAACAACAAGTAAGAAAATTATAGTCGGTCTAGACCGACTATATGATACCCTATACCATGCGTTTAGAAACTCTATCTCTTACGCCCAACTAACTGGACATAGAAAATAAGCAAAAACCAAATTTGAGTGGGATTTTTATTAATTTTTTTTGGCTGCAGATATGAAAAAGTTCATATCGGATGATATATCTATATGGGGACTAGGTCCAAAAATTTACCGATACTGACCATGGTAGGTAACGTCTCTTGTATTTAGCAAAAACATATAAAAACAAAATTTGAGAAGAATCAGTGCAATATTTTTGTTTTTAATAGATTTAAGTGAAGATCGGGAAGCAGCTCTATATGGGGCCAAAGGGATCATTTTTGGACTACTCATTAATGGATGTAATGAACGCATATAAACCCAATTTGAGTAAGATCTATATGACAATGTGGATCTTATGGCAATTTATGTCGATTTCATAGGGGTAATTTGTATGGGGGCTAGGTCTGAACAAGGACCGATTCTCACCAATTTCAACAGCGTTCATCCCATGGCCGATAAAAGCTTGTGTACCAAATTTCATCAAAATATATTCATATTTGCGACCTGCAGTTTGATTACAAAATTTACATGGACACACAGACAGACGGACGGACGGACATTGTTAAATCAACTCAGAAAGTGATTCTGATTCGATCGGTATAATTAAAGATAGGTCTAGGGCAAATATTTTTAGTTGTTACAAACAGCAGCACAAAGTCATTATACCCAAACCACATAGTGGTATAGGGTATAAAAACCATAGCAACCAGGAAATGGAAATGGAAGTAGTCGCCGTCGACGTCATAACATAATATTGTGCTCGTTTCGTATGCTTAATATAATAAACAAACAGTAAACTGTGTGTAATTCATTGTAATGGCTTAACACAAGTTTATTGTTATTAACATTTAAGTTTTATGAACTAACCGGTGCTACTTGAAAGCTATTATGTTGTTGTTGCTGTTGGAATAGGTACGTATTTTATAAACGGAGCGATATACAGTATTTTTTCTTTTTGTTCTTTGTTATTTATAATATAGACAACAATGTATTTAATGACACATAAGAGTACAATCATACATACAGTGGCGAATATTATTAGAAGACTGTTTATCAAATATTCAGTAAAAGGAATTGATAGTATTATTGGGCACTCAACCAATAAATGCTCCTTATCGATTATATGGAGAGCTCAGTCCACTCACTTTCGTTTTTGTTTATGGCTATATAAATAACATGTCCTCTAATTTCAGGATAATTTAAAAGTTATCCTTTAGTAGAGCAACGTTGATTTCTACAGTTTATATCTGGAAAAAGTTACAAATTTTCTTTATATGGGTGGGTTATTGGACTATAGATTACGATTTAGCTTACTTATCAATTCTTGTGTTAATAGGGCAAAATCTCTTTTGGGTTTCATTAATAGTTGGTCTAAGGAATTTGATTATTATTATGTTACTAAACGTTTATATACTAGCCTCGTTAGGCCTACCCTACAGTATGCATCTCTTGTGTGGTCACCTAAATATAGTGACAGTATCGAATCAGTTCAGAAATAATTTATTTAATTTGCTTTGCGTTGCCTAGGTTAGAGTAATAACACTGATTTGCCACAATATAAGCACAAATTGAAACATATAGGTCTTCCTATATTTCAAACCAGAAAAATTATATTAAATATTACATTTATGATAAAACTTGCAGATTCCACCTCTCGAAATGCGAGTGAAAATTCCAGAATTTTAGTTTTCATGCTAATTAATTAAATCAACACAAGAAAAACAAACTCATTTTTATTACAAACACAACAACAAATTTAATAAACACACACATAGCATTGTATAATTTTATGTATGTGTTAGTAGCAACTTCAAATGCAATTTACCCCAAATGAAGGAAAATATTTAAAAATCTTTAAATCTGCAAAACGGCTAAAAAGAAATACCTTTCAAATAATACACGTTTGGACAAAATCGGGATGAAACAGTAGAACAAAACATCGGTCACAAGAAATTGCCTAATAATATATTATGGATTAATTAATATTATAGATTAATTAATGGTGAAATAAATTCATGCTTTCTTTCTTAATGAAAGTTTGACATTCCTAATCGGGTCACAAGGTATTATATACCATCCAAATTATCATTTTGCAGATCTAATTATAAACTTTTTAATTCAATACGTGTTTTGTGTAAGTTTTATAATGATTACTATGATCTGTTCTCATTTTCCGGCCCAATTCATAAAATTAAAAAATTACTCTTGCGTAATATTTGATTATTGGTTGGCGACTACAACTAACTACAATATCTGTAGCGTGATGTCAGAACCTCCATTTGTGTGTGAGAATTTTCTGACCGCCTCCAGATATTTTTGATAGCGAAATTATAGGGAAAATGTTTATAGAATTATAGTTTTTTCAGTTTTTGCAGTAACTCTGTTGTTAATTTTAATTATGTTCCTGAAGTTCTGATGTTCCTGATCAATTTATTTATTTTCCTGATACTCGGATGTCCTTATGTTCCATACCAATTTAATTACGTTCCTGATGTTCCTGATCACTAATCCACTTTGCTCTTTGGTGGCTATTACAAGTTATTTGTTGATTGTTTTGTGTTATTTCAGATTTGTTACTTTACTTCTACCTGTATATGTAGAATGTTCGTGTTGTAATATCTCCGTTTTGTAAAGTGACCGTGCTGTTATGTGTTCTTTGTTATGTCTTCTTGCTACGTGATATGTGACCACTATGTGCTTGTAACTACCAAAAATATTTGACCTGGACCCACCTTTTATTATACCGATCAACTCAGAATCACTTTCGACTCAGAATCACTTTCTGAGCCGATTTAGCGATGTCCGTCTGTCCGTCTGTGTGTCCACGTAAACCTTGTAATCAATCTACAGTTCGCAAAAGAGAACATATTTTGATGAAATTTGGTACGTAAGCTTCTTTCAGCTATAACATAGATAGACATAGTCCCCATACAAATGACCTCTATGAAATCGACTAAAATTGCCATATGATCCAAATTATCATATAGATTTCGGTCGAAGTGGTTTGTGTATGTTTATTACATCAATTTATCATTAGTCCCAAAATAAATCCCATAGGGCAATTCTTAGTCATAGCCCCCATATGAAGTTGTTTCCCGATCTTCATTTAAATCTATCAAAAAAGGATATTGCATAAATTTTTCTTAAACTTGGTTTGTATATTTTTTTGGAACAAATGAATGACCTTACCAAATATAGTCGGGTCGGTAAATTTTTCGACCTAGTCACCGTATAAATATAGCATCCGTTATTAACTTTTCCGACGGCAAAAAAGTTAATTAAAATTCCACTCAAATTTGATTTATCTTATATTCTGTATCTAATTAGTTGGAACTAAGGGTATAGGGTATCGAATAGTCGGTTTAGACCGACTATAATTTTTAATTTCTTTTGTTACTAATATAAAATTAATAACCTCCAAATACTCAAATCTTATGCGTGGACCGATTTCCTTGCAATTTTTCGAAAGCAATCTAACTATCCTTAAGAAACAATAGGCTATACCACTGTGATATTTTACGTAGGCGGCCTCCTCCTATAAAAAAATTATATCCAGAAAACTATTAAAGCGAATGTCTTGAAGCCCATAAAATATGTTATTTAGCGGTATATATTTGGATTACAATGATAAAAGGGGCTGTTGAACTAAAATTGGGTGGTATCCGACCAATGGGCGTGGCACCCCATATCATGTATTTGGAAGACTGTGATACCAAGAGTCTTAATCTTGTGTATGCGTGTATTAGTTACTAAAATTAGTTCTTCTGTTATACAAGAAACCATCTGGACTACATGAAAGCAATAGTCTTGAAACTTTGTATGAACCCATGAAATATTTATGTCACTAATTGAGAAAAATAGTCATATTAGAAAAAATGGGCGTGGTATCTCCCATATATAACTAAATAAAAAAAGATTAATTTATCTTTGAAAATTAAATTATATTTTTGTATATCTTTCATTTTAACTAGATATAACCGTAGCTTTTCCTCTATTATTCACGACTTTATATACTTTTTAGTGGTATATTGGAGAACATTTATCCACTAATGCTTGTCACTGTACACACAAATGAGACAGTACTAATCACCTTAATATATTAAGATTTTATATTGTCTTAACATAGAGCTGGCAGTAATAAAATAGTTATTTTATTATTAACTTAAAAGTACTCATAAATAACTGAATAAAACTTCATGTCTAATACAAGTCTTATTAAATACTTTTTGATATAATCACTAATCTAAGAATTATGGGTGAGCCCATTAGTGGTCATAGAAAATATGCGGCGTTGCGCTGCGGTAAACAAAAATAAAATTAATACCACATACGACGGCGTCGACACTAATTTCCACTTTCTTCTTTGATTAAGCGATGTCCGTCCGTCCGTTTGTCTATGAGTCCATTTAAACCTCTTAGCCAAACTGCAGGTCGCATATATGAATATATTTCAAACAAATTCGTTATATAAGCTTTTATCGCCCACAAAAATGTTATTAGAAGTGGCGAATATCGATGTCTGTTCAGACCTAATATCCATAAAAAGGACACGGAAATTGGCATAAAATCCAAGTTATCACGCAAAAATTAAATTAACCTTGAAGGACAATGCTTCCCTATCTTTACGAAAGTTAATATAAAAAATTCTGAACACATGGTTTGAGCATGTTTTTGATAAAATTCAGAGTAACTTTATCTAATATGGTCAGGATCGGTCTATTTTCCGACCTTCCGGATAAAAAATTAATAACAATGTCACTCAAATATAGTTTATGATTATTCGCTATATCTAATTAGTTGGATCTCTAAACGTTTGGTATGTGGTATCGTACAGTCGGTTCAGACCAATAATAATTTGTTTTTGCTTGCAAAATTATTGATTTTTCATAAACATGTGGCAACGGTTAATGTGAAACCGATATTTAAACAAAATAAGCTTAATTTTTCCATCGTTTGTTTCATATGGTTTTTGTTAACAATATTGATGACTTTTCATAAAAATACTGCAACGTTTAAAGAGAAAATTCAAAGTGGCAATCCGATTGTTAGTATCAGTATCGTAAAGGTATATACCCTGAAACTGCCATGAAAATACATATGCTTTGCGACAAACAAATAAAAAAAACCTTTTTATTGAAAACCCATGAATTGTTTTTCAAAATACTCATCTCACAATATATGTACTTTTACATGCGCTTGAACCAGTTTTCAAAGTCGATTATGGTGTATGTTTTGGTTTGGAAGTTTTATTGAAAATTGAAAAAATATTTTGGAAACAAATTGAAAGTATTCCGAAGAACACTAAATCATAAAATATAAAGAAGTTATAGTATGTTATAATAAAAGTATTTTTGATTATTTGAACATTATGGCGTTTGAACCTTCAATTAAAATTTTGGCTAGTGGTGTCACTCGATACGAAAGAGTTTTTATTAATTTGTTGAATAATAGTTTTTCGAAAACTTCTTGCGAACAAATGGTTGTGTACAATTGAAAATTGGCCTTCTATGCTTTTTTCGAATAAACAGGTAATGATTCTGTTTAAAGGGTGCATGGTAGAGAAGAAGAAACATACATTTCTAAAATTCATAACTACACTTATTCTTAGTCAGACTGGTCTCTGCATTTCAGCCTTCATCAGCGATTTTATCCAACACTGCGATAATTGTTATGTTTAAATTGAATAGATTCTTTCCATATGTAATTTTTCTATCAAGATTGGCTGTGAAGTTTAACGTGCGTCTATCTCACATACACTCGTACTTGCCCTTTTTAGTCACACTCATCTAGTCAGGCCTACGAGCAGTGTAGTGAAGAATCAGTTTTAGCACCATACAGTTTTTACTTCATATTAAATCAGAAGATACAACTCTGTCAAACAAACAACCATTATTTTTTATGCATTTATAATTTAAATCTCCATTGTCCTCAGCCTCATAAGATTAAATTGGAATAGCTCTAGCACGGTTTAGCACTGCGATTATTTCTCAACAAACTTGGAATACTATTCGTGAAATAGGAATTGGCAATGCGAACAACAACATAACTTGCCAAGTAGATGCAAATATGCTTAACAGAACGTTTACCAACGCACCTGTAATTAAAGCAAATTCCACTTTTTACAATTTTTCTTCAGACAACTTAATCGGTATAATCAGCAAACATTTTCAATTTTCTTTTTAAAATGACGTTATTTTAATGCGCTTTTTAATAAAATCAACTGCAATGGGCAGTGATAACTTACATCCAAAATTTAAAAGACTACTTCTACCCTTATTCTGCCGTATGTTACTCATCTGTTTAATACCATTATAATATCATGTGTGTACACGTTAAACTGAAAACATGCAAAAATTGTGCCGTTACCTACATAAGTCAAATGGAGAATTCAGACCTATAGCCATATTGTGTTTTCTATCGAAATTATGGCAATACTCATAATTTGCTTTGCAGTACGCAATCTGGTTTTCGTCAGAGCCATAGCTGCGTTACGGCTCTTGTGGAGGTTAGTGAGAACATACGGCAAGGATTGGAAAACGGAAATATAAACTTTTTAGTGCTTCTAGACCATTCTAAGGCCTTCGATATGGTAGACCATCATATACTCCTTGGAAAACTAAAACACTTTTTTAGATTTACGGATACATCAACCAAACTTATATAACCGCACACAATCAGTATTTGTAAACGGTGTATGGTCAGATAGATTATCCCTTATTAGAGGGCTCTCTTTTAGGTCCAATTTTACTTTCCTTGTTTGCAAATGATTTGCCAAAACAACTCTCCAATTGTAAGATACATTTATACGCAGATGACGTGCAACTCACTTTAAGTAGCATAACCCTTCTAAATGACGACTTAAACAGAATCTACCTTTGGGCTGATGCCAACGGACTCTGTTTGAATCCACAGAAATCTTAATTCATTGTTATATGGAAAAAAAATATTAATTCCCACCATTTCTGAAGATATTGCTTCAAATGGCCAGGAAATTGAAATTGTTAATATGGCGAAAAATCTAGGGATTACTTTCAATAGCAATTTGACATGGACTGATCACATTAATTCACTGGTTGGTCAAACTTATGCAGAACTTTCACCCCTTTAAGAATAAGGGCCTTACCTGCCAAGACGTATCTGATTCCGTACCTGTTGTATGGGTGTGAGCTATTTGGAAGCTGTGATGCAGTTAGTAATAGGAAACTAAATGTCTTGTTTAATAATGTTATAAGATATGTGTATGAATTGAGAAGATTTGATCATGTTTCCTCTGTTTCCAGTAATCTATACGGGGTGTCTCTTGATAATCTGTTGAAAATTCGCACTCTTACATTTTTGCATAAAACAATAAACAAACACCCAAATATATATTTGACAAAATCCGTTTTTTCCAATCGCCAAGAAACCGAAGTATTTTAATTCCAAGACATCAATGCCCAGTATCAGAATGGCAGTTTTATGTACATGCCGCTCGTCTTTGGAATGGTCTATTTTTTTTTATCAATATTGTTATATTATACTAAAATGTTATGTTCATAATTAATTATATTGTAAAATGTTTTCTTTGTAACGCAATACGTTCCTGTACTTTATATATAAGACTCCATCTTGTTGTAGAGGGAATGGAATGAAATAAATAAAAAAATAAATAAAAAAACATTGGACCTAGACCCATCAGCATCTTTTACTGAGTGGATTGGTTTAGAGACCCTTTCTCTTCGGTCCAACTAATTAGATATAGAAAATAAGCAGAAACCAAATTTGAATGGCATTGTTATTAATTTTTTTGGCTGCAGATATGAAAAAGTTCATATTGGGTGCTATATTTATATGGGGACTACGTCGAAAAATGGATCGATGCTGACCATATATGGTAAAGTCACTTATATTTTGAACAAATGTATACAACCGAAATTTGAGACAAATTTGTGCAATATTTTTGTTTTTTGATAGATTTAACTGAAGATCGGGAAGCAGCTCTATATGGGGCAATGACTAAGAATTGTCCTACAGGGATTCTTTTTGAACTAATGATTAACGTATATAATAGACACATACAAACCCAATTTTACTGAGATCTATATGATAATTTGGATCTTACGGAAATTTATGTCGATTTCATGTCAATTGTATGGAGACTAGGTCTGAACATGAACCGAATTTCACCAATTTCGGCAGCGTCCGTCCTATGGCCAATAAAATTTCATCCAAATATATTCATATTTTCGACCTGTAGTTTCAGGTCAAGGTTTACATGGACACACTGACGGAGAGACGGACGGACGGACATCGCTAAATCGACTCAAAAAGTGATTCTGAGTCGATCGGTATAAAAAAAAATGGGTCTAGGTTAAATATTTTTGGTAGTTACAAACAGCAGGCAGCACAAAGTCATTATACCCAAACCACATAGTGGTATAAGGTATAAAAATATTGCATTGATTTTTCAAAACTTGCTTTTTATATATGTTTCTGAGAAAAGTAAGTGACTTTACTAATTCATTATTTGACCTAGTCCCCATTTAAAAATAACATCAGATATGAACTTTTTCATATCTTCGCGCTACAAACTAATAACAATACAGCTAAGATACCACGCACCATTTAAACAAAATTAAAATTTGCATATTAATTACAGTAGTAATTGCAATATGTCTGAAAAATTACTATAAATCTAACAAACAAAAAATTTCTTCGCTTCAAAGCGTCATCTCAAATATATGTAAAGTGCACAGGTAGGTATGTACAAAACCATACATCACATATGACAACTCTTATGAAAACTGAGAATAGTGGAAATTAGAAGTATAAATGCAAAAAAATATTTAAAATTAAAAAATAACGATTGTTTGTTTGGACAGAGTTGTATCTTCTGAAATTAATACAAAGTAAAGCTGTATGGTACTAAAACTGAATCTAACCACACTGCTCCTACGCCTGACTTTAGGTGAGTGTGTTAAAGCGCTGACCAAAAAGTGCAAGTACGAGTGTATGTGAAGGTTCATGGTTCTAACCTCACGGCCGCCCTAAGTAGAAAAATTTTCATACAGAAACAATCTATTCAATTAAAACATAACAATTATCACAATGTTCAATAAATCGCTGATGGATGCTGAAATGCCAGAAACCGCTCCGATTAAGGATACAGTGCAGTTATGAATTTTTTAAATATATGCTTTCTTCTTCTTTACCACGCATCATTATTATTATTTCCGATTATCATTATTTCCCCAAAAGACGATTTAAAATTTTTTTTTTACCCTCAAGTATAATTAATACTCCTTCAGAATTCTTATATTCAGCAGTGTTTGGAACCTATAACTTGCTAAAGAATACAATTCAGTAAGAAACATCTTATTGCTAACCGAATGCTATGTATCAGGAATCTAAGACCCTCTCTGGAAACGCAAGGTATTAGGAATCATATCATTAGTCTAGGTTGACCAAATTTTTTTATATAGCGATGTATTGGAAATTTTTTTTAAATGACACGTAAAGATGTTTCTTTTCTGTGACCAATAAAATATCATTCCCTGTGATTACTATTTTTGGTTTACACAAATATAAGCACTTAATTTTTATTAGCTGGCAATGTAGTACATTATAGTATTAACAGTATAAATATGTTAAACAATTTCTAACATTTCAGATCAACGACTATAAAAAAAACAGCAGGTTAAATGCTTTCTTTCAAAATGTTTTTAAGTTGTTTACAATATCTGTGAGCTCTATTTTATAAAATTTCACAGAAGACAGTGCTAATAATGAGCTAGAAAATTATTTGTTTCCACTTAGGTAACAAATTTCTCATATCATTGTCATAATTTCCACAAAAGATTATATAATATTTTTATGTGACCATCAAATATAAACACTGCTGCAGAATTGTCATATTAAACAATGTTTGGAAATTGACTTGTTGAAGAATATCGCTCACCGAATGCTATCTTCAAGGAAAACTTACTTCATGTTAAAATTTATGAAACCATTCATAAAATGCATTGAGAAAAAACTACCTGCTAAACATATTTCTTATGTATACCCCAAGCATATTTATTGTTTATTGTTCTGATATTAGTTGTATTCGATGTGTATATTGTGCTGATGATCCTTTAGAGATTTTAAATTTAATCTCATATTTTTTGTTTACTTCTATTCACTCAAATATTTATTGGTATTTCTACGCAGCAGGAGATTATGTCAATAATGTTGGCTCTATCGCGTAACTGTCAGCTTAGTTTAAATTTTCACATATGTATCTGGTGACTACTTCAGTATACTTTTTTTTGTATAAATACTCAATGCCGGAAAAATAATAATGTAGTACTGAATTTGTTATTCAAGTTGCAACAAGTAAATTTTCATTTTTTTTTGTTGAATAAAATTTCCTCTTCCAAAAATATGGTGAAATTAATGGTGAGTTGACAAAATATGAACAAAATAAATTGTCAATAAATGAACTATAAAATTATAATTTTAGATAGTCTTTGTGGCCTTAATTGGTGTAGCTTTGGCCTACCCTAGTAGTGACGGCATTGGTAATCAAGGGGTTTTAGGTCCTAAAGGTGATGCAGAACATGTTGGTGGAAGTTTGGAAGATGAAGGCGTTGGTGGACTTGTTGCTGTTGCAGCGCGTGGTGGTGGTCACGGTGGTGGCCATCATGATGACCACCATGATCATCATGATGACCATAAGCATCATAATGATCATGATGACCATAAGCATCATAATGATCATGATCATGGTCATGGAAATAGTGGTCACGGTAATCGCAGAAAAAAAAATTAATAACGTATTACTTACTGCAGTGTTTAAATGAACTATTACATCAAAATAAAAACCATGAAAAAATTTCAAATTCTACAGTCTGTTATCTTATTTAAAATTTAATTACTTGAAAGTACTACAGGCAACTTAATTATTTACACATACATACATACCACTCTGTACTTACAATACAATGTTCAGTATTACTTCATGTTAGAATTAATTCGACCTCGTAATTAACATATCAAAATCGTTCGTCTTTAGTTCTTGAAATAATAGTTTCTCTCAAAAACTTCCAATAGGGAATGTTATCTATATATTAATACGTGAAGGTAAATTTTTAGTTCCCTTTTTAAGAAATATGCTAGCACGAAGTAGTGTGAAAATTGGCATAGTTATGGTTGATATGGAGGAGAAGCTGAGAATGATAAAATTTATATTTAATCTGTCTTAAAAATATATTAAATAAAATAAAATAATATATTTCTAATAATTCATTACACCCTGTTCATGCGAATGATTTAAATTGTATATCGGACGCTCTGTGTTGAATTGTGAATTGCTAAAATGTTAATGCCTTTAGGCTCATTTAAATAGTCATACATTTTTTTATATATCGCACCTGTACCGCTAAAGTGAGTCAACTCAAAATTTACAAATTTTCAGTAGCAAAAAACGTTTCTTTTAATATTTACTATAAAATTTAAGAACAGTTGTAAAGAATTGCGAATAATAAGTACAAAACAGTAGTTGTTTTTGCGATTTTTTCAGTGATCATCAAAAATAACAAGTTTTTTGGGTACAACCCAAAATATGTCTATTTAATGGATTCTAAAGAAGATAGTCTTTTAACACAAAGAGGGTTACAACTGTATTTTTTCTGTAAAAGACTAGAAAAATCGACGTAAAATTTTTGCAGGTTGACAGCCAAATTTTTTTTTTTTTCATTTTTCTCAAAAATTTTGATATTAATAATTGCGTGTCAATTAATTTAATTAACAAACCGTAATCTAGAGTAAATTATCTTTCTAATAAAATAACAAAATTTATTATCGGTTGAAAAACAGCCAAGTTATAGCAACTTCCCCAGGCAATAAATGCTTCGCAGACCACTTGATTAAGAAAATCGAGCTGACATTTTTAAAGACATTGAAATAATTTACAACAACAACATTTTTCCATTCCCCTGATCCCAAGACGATCTCATGTAAAGCCTGTTGCATCTTGTCTATTTTTATATCGTTAAAAATTAATGTCAAAAAGGTACGTATGTTTTAGCACTATTTCAAAATCTCCAATTTTACTTTTTCAAAAATTTTGTTCAAAAAATTTTCCGAAATCAATGATTGGACTTTTAGGTCTTATTGACAAGATACATGTAATTAAAAGTGCCAAATATGGTAGCTATCCTGTTCTTAATTTGGCGAGGGCAGCGTTTTTATTTCAGCGGATTTTAAGAAAAATGTGTTTTTTCGTATTTTTGCAACTTTTAGGCTACATCTTTTTAGTGTTTTCATACTTCAAATATCTTTTGTCAAAATATTACACTAATTGATATGTGTTCTTAATCTTGTAAATTAAGATTGAATTGAAACACTATAAACTGTCCCTCTTTAAGGTCAAATGTCAAATGTCAAATTTAAGGAGATTTACATCTTTTTAAAGAAAATATTGAAATAACATATATTTGTGGAAGGATTTCGGTAATTCTAAAAAATGATATTCTGGACTTATTTTCCGAAGTTAACCCGTGGGGTACTCTTGATGTCCAATTGACCCTCTATGAAAATCTATAAATATTTTCTTCATCATGATTTTTTTTAAGTAAAACAAATTTAACGTATTCATAAAATTCCCAAAATTTATTCGTTGTTTTACAGTATAAAAAATTTGTATAAATTTTTATTTCAGAGATAGATTAATATCGTAAATTTACAATATCTACAAAAAGATTACGATATTAATGAATATTAATTAAACATCTAAATCGTATGTGACGAAAAATAGGCCAAATGACTATAAAATTAATTAGGGTTTCAGGACCCTTAAGGTTACATAAAGAGCAAATTTGAAATCTATGTCTTTGGAATCTGGTCTGTTGTTTATTTTTATAATTTAACTAGCAGATCCCAGCCCTCGAAATTCGAGTGCAAATTCTAAAAAATTTTACTTTTCCATTTGATAAATATTTTTGCAAGATCCTAAAAGTATGCTGATTAATTTTAGCCATTTCGCAATTAAATAAGCCATTTCGCAATAAAATTCATTAAATTTCATTAAAAATATTTGTTGAACTCACAAAACTTATTTTTTTCTTCTAAATATTTTGACCTTTTTAAATTTATTATATGTCTTAGAATTTTTCTAAATGGGCTTTCAAGGTCACTATTTTTAAAAATAAATAAAAGACTATTTATTTCATTTTCAAACTTCCACGTTTCGCTGGGTATTTTCCAGCATCTTCAGGGATGAATTTTATTTAATTTGGCAACATTATGGAGAGAGTAATACATTAGCTTTAAACTTACAACAATGATAAACAACAATAAATAAATTACAATAAAAATATATGGCATAAAACAAAATTAGAATTTTTTTTAAATAATATTATAATTGAAAAAATAAATAAAAATGTCACAGTTGTTTTTTCTTTAATATTAGGTATCAGAGTAGTAAACCATGGTGTATATTGCATTAATATTATCTAAATCCTCTCTTTTATTGACTACATATTTTGATTTTTGTTGAATTCGTAGACTGTCCAATGTGTAACGCTTATTTTCGACTCTTTCCTTATTTAATATTCTGACATCATCAGTATCTATATTATGATCATTCACTATACTTTTAAAGGAGCCTACAGGTATGCTAGTCAATTTTGGCTAATTAACAATTCAACACAGGGCTTTTGATATTTATGATAAACACACACACACAGTATGTGTTTATGTAAGTAGAAACTTTAAATGACCATTACTTCAAAAAAATGTTCCAGATGACGCAAATCTGTAAACCTGGTGGACAGCTAAAAAGAAATACCTTTCAAATGAGGTATGTTTGGTCAAAATCGATTAAAAACCACAATTTTTATAACGGTCACAAGAACCACCTTGCCTTTTAATATTATACATAACTATGTTGTTCTTAAACAAAGTTCAATAGGTTTCTTCATCAGTCTATTCGATTTCGTTACAAATAAGATCATTTTTACCACCAAGTAAATAATTGCTCCAGTGTATATTTTTTATCAAGCCAGACATTTTTAAATTATTTTAATAAGGTAGTTACTGATAAATAAAAAAATAAGAAAAATTCTACAACTTTTGAAGTTAAAGCTAAAACTGTTTATATAGAAGACTAGCTGTATTTACCCGGTCTTGCCCGGAACAAAAAGGCCTTTGACTTAAAAAATGGTTCACTATGATTACCAGGCGCTGAGTACTTAGTCCCCAATTAAAAAATTCCCCAATAAAATGAACTTTCTCCCCAAAAATTTGTATGGGCAGTAAATAAATTTTTTATTTCAATTAAAAATTTTTGATTTTTTAATTTAGAAGTTTTTTATAAGATGCTGCAGCAAAAATGCTTCAAAAATAAGCGGCGAAACCGCTTTAAGTTTTTTTTTTCAGTTTATTTATAAACATCAAATATAACGGAATGGTTCGCAAATTAAAGGAATCGGAACTTTTAAAAATTGAATTACTTCATTCAATAAGTGATCATCATTGAGCAGAGACATCAAATTCAAGTTTCAGAAATGAAAGACTAATGCGACTTTTAATATTGTGTCGCAAGGTTTCTTTTTAAGCAACCGCTTTTGATCAACAGGTAATTATTTCACATACGTAGATAAAATTTATCATACGACATTTCACTAAGCTGTGTTCCGCGAGCGAGTCGCGTCCGCTTCCGCGCGTTTGGCAGCCACACCCGTGCTGCCGCGCAGTTGTTGTCAACTTATTTTAATCGCCAAAATATATTATTCAGATCATTGCAATATTTTAGCTGAGCTGTGTTCCGCGAGCGCGTCGCGTCCGCATCCGTCGCGTCCGCGTCCGCGTCCGCGCGCCGCTTCCTCGCAGCTACTACCCGTGCTGCCGCTTAGTTCCCGTTAACTTATTTTGATTCCTAAAACATATTTTTTAGAGCATTGCGATATTTTAGCTGAGCTGTGTTCCGAGAGCGCGTCGCGTTCGCATCCGTCGCGTCCGAGTCCGCGCGCCTCGCGCCGCTTCCTCGCAGCTACTACCCGTGCTGCCGCTTAGTTCTCGTTAACTTATTTTAATTCCTAAAACATATTTTTTAGAGCATTGCGATATTTTAGCTGAGCTGTGTTCCAAGAGCGCGTCGCGTAAGCATCCGTCGCGTCCGAGTCTGCGGTCGCGCACCGCGCGCCGCTTCCGCGCGTTTGGCAACCACACCTGTGCTGCCGCGCAGCTGTTGCCAACTTATTTTAATTGTCAAAATATATTTTTCAGATCATTCCGATATTCTACCTAAGCTGTATTCCCCGTGCACATAGCTTCCGCGCAACGAAATGATGCTATTGAAAAGAATACTCATTTTAAATGCATTTATTGTAGGACATACTATATATTGAGAGCAGTATGCAAACGTTTACTAAAATAAATATTTAACAAAATTCATTAAATAAAAATATGTAAAAATTTAACAATGAATTTGGGGATAAGTTCATTTTTTCTTTCGATTAAAAAAAAATGGGGAATTTGTTCATTTCTTTTGGGTGCCTTTTTTTAAGTTTGGGAAATTTGTTCACCGTGTAGTTATTTCAGTGTAAACCAAATTTCAGAGAAATCCGTTGAAAAGTACAAATTTGTATAGGGAAGAAATATACCACACAAAAAAATGTGAATTTTATATGAAAATTGGGCGTAAAAGTAAGCGTGGTCGGTACAATTCATATGGCGGCCTTCCCTGGAATATGTACTATATTTCGGAGAAAGCCATTGAAAAATAAAAGTTTGTATAGCAACCAAATAAAGAAACAAATAAAAGGAAAAAAATAAGTTTTATATACATAGAAGTTGGCGCAAAGTAGGCGTGGCCTGTAAGAAGCGTATGGTGACCTTCCCTGTAGTATAGAGATCGTGTGACCAAATTTTAGACATCCCTCGAAAAATAAAAATTTCTATAGTGAACATATATACCAAAAAACAGAAAATTAATTTTGTATAAAAAGTGGGCGTAGAAGTAGGCGTGGCCGGCAAGAATCATATGGCTATCTCTCTGGAGTACAGAGATCGTGTGTGGAAAATTTCAGAGAAATCGGTTGAAAAATAAAAATTTGTATAGCGAACAAATATACCAAAAAACATAATGAATTGTGTACAAAAAGTGGGCGTTAAAGTAGGCGTGGCCGGTACGGAGCATATGGCGACCTTTCCTGGAGTACAGAGATCGTGTGTACCAAATTTCAGATAATTCCGTTGAAAAATAAAAATTTGTGTAGCGAACAAATATACCAAAAAACAGAAAACGAATTGTATACAAAAAGTGGGCGCAGAAGTAGGCGTGGCCGGTAAGAATCATATGGCGACAATTCCTGGAGTATGGAGATCGTGTGTAGCAAAATTCAGAGAAATCCGTTGAAAAATAATAATTTGTATAGCGAACAAATATACCAAAAAGCAGAAAATGAATTGTATATAAAAAGTGGGCGTAAAAGTAGGCGTGGTCGATAAAAAGTATATGGTGACCTTAGCTGGAGTACAGGGATTATGTGTACCGAATTTCAGAGAAATCTGTTAACAAATAAAAATTTGTATAGTGAACAAATATGAATAAAACAGAAAATGAATTTTACATAAAAAGTGGGCGTAAAAGTAGGCGTGGCCGGTAAAAAGTATATGGCGACTTTTCCTGGGGTATAGAGATCGTGTGTACAAAATTTCAGGAAAATCCGTTGAAAAATAAAAATTTGTATAGCGGTCAAACAAACAAACAAACAAACAAACAAACAAACAGAAAATGAATTTTATATATATAGATTTGTTATAAAGTTTTTACAAGTTCTTCTCTTAAATACTCTCATTCTTCTGTCGTGGAGTATTCTCCCATTCCAAGGGTATCGCAGTCTTTGCATAGTTAGTTTACCTATGTAATTAAACCAGAGTAATTGTTTTTGTATAAGTGTTTTTTGTAAGTTGATTTGGAAAGCGGTGGTCCTTAGAGCTACATATATAAAAGGTGGGCTTCCATTAAGTTTCAAAGCATTCCCACCCCAAAAAAGAAGCATGTTGGAACTACAACTCGAAAAAAAGTAAAAAAATAAACAAAAATTTTTCCAAAAAAAAATTTTTTTTCACTGCCCGTAATTTACCATATTCTTAGATGACTCATTTTAAAAATTAAGCTATTGACTAGACCATTGAAATTTGTCATCGATTTTCAAAAATATTTAAAAACACATGGTACAAATTTAAAATTTTTTAAGTTAGATATATGAGCATTAGGCATATAACTTGTACAATTTTTGCAAATAGGAGAAATGGCGTATCATAGTCAAATAGAGCATAAAAAAGTGTGAAGACCTATTAAATAATTTTTTTTTTCGAAATTCCAAAAAAGTTTCTGCAACAAACGCAATTACATTCTTATCAGAACTGCTTAACAACGAAGTTGCGCACATTAATTTTTTCATACAACTAGATATTTATATAACTAATAATTGTCTAAGGGAAGCACCCCACATAACCCAAAAACATATTTAAGAAAGAAATACCAGTTATTCGAAAATTTGCATAGTGAAATTATAATAGGATCATATAGCCATGTTTTGTCGTTCAATTTAGAAATTGAAATAAATATTGTTTGTGTAAAAATGAGGGACATAACAGTTATAAGATTAATGAGGAAAAGGTCTTATTTAACCATTAACATTGATGAATTCAAATTAAGGTTATAATTAACCGTCATTGTAATTTGTATTTAATTTTGGTCTTCAAAACCAATAAAGTGAGAAATAATTTTTTTTTTTGATACCAGCAACCATTATTGGAAGTAATTTTTTTTCGTTATCGCTAGCCGGATATATATTGTATATTTCATGCAATGGATGCATTTCGAAAGAGTTTGTAGTTTAATTATTGGATTGGTTTAATTAAACTACTTAAAGTTTAATTTTTTATCAACTTTATAATTAAATAATATTTTATTTATAAAATTGATAAACATTTCTTACAAAACTGCCCGTTTTGTTTACTTTACCAAATTCCATATAATTCAAACACTTTAGAAATTCATCCGTTACATCAAAAATCCAATACGTATCCGGATAGCGATAACCAAAAAATAATATAACTTTGATTAATGGTTATTGGAAACCAAAAAATATTTTTGGATCCCATAATAGTTACTCATAACCAAAAAGTATTTCCCATTAATATTGGTTACGATGACCAAAATACTATATATCTTACGATAATGGTTAAAAATTCCCCAAAATAGATAAAGCGAATTTAAGCGTAAGCTTTTCTTTCGAAAGAAACAAAAATAACAATTATTTTCCATCCCTGGTAGAAATGTTTAAGTAAAGTGCTAAAGGTATGTAATACAGGGAAATATAACTAATCTAGCTAACAATATACAATGTATTAAAAATGTGGCCACTCCATTCTTCAAAGTATGTAAAAAGCCCAAAGAATAGTTTGTCGTTGACAGATTTAATAGCCTTGCAGAAGCTATAAAGTGGGGTAGTTCCCCTAGCTCCATTAAAAGGGGCTAGTCATATGAAGGAAAATATTAAAAAGAAATATCTGATTTTTTTTAGAAATCGCATTTGGTGTGCACCATTTTTTTACCAAATTTTTCGTAAAAATTTGTTATATGCCTAATGAGCATATAATGTACTTCAAATTTCAAAGTTATCCGGCTAGTACGAGTATTACGAAATACTACTCAAAAAAGATCAGACACTTTCCATAGAAAAGTGCGAAAATTCGTTATTTTAAGTTTCAAATAATTCTACAGAAAATTTTTCATAATGACTTAGGATAGTATTTCTTTTTAATTAAGAATTAAATATTGGAGCTCGAGGTCTGATTTTGACAAAAGTTATTTATTGAGTGCAATATTATATGACGAAGGTGGAACAATAGATTTAAGTTTGTTGTTTATGATTTAAAACAATCCCTGAAGATGATATTCAAAGAATATCGAAATATTGGATTTCAATAAATAACTTTTGTCAAAATCAGACCTCGAGCTCAAATATTTAATTCTTATTTACAATTGGAAAGGTCGAATAAAAACATCTTTAAATAATTTATTTTTAATTTCAAACCTTTTCGACAAAAACTACTACTCGCAAAATCTCGACCACTTTCTATACAAATATATGAACACTTTCACTCCATGGAAGTTTGATATAATTTTATAAAAAAATCTACATGCAAAAAATTAATAAAAATTGTACACTAGGGGTGGGTGTCGTATGGGGAACCTTAGTAACAATATTTGGATACGCTATAATTTGTGAGGTTCGTAAAAAAATGCATGAGCCTAAAAATGGAGAATTTTGAGTGATGTCAACTGGCCCCTCATCGGGGTCAAAGTTGGGACGGTAGGGAAAAATCCACAAAAATGCCCAAAACTGCCCCGGAGTCATTCCGAAGGGGTTAAAATATAAAACGGACCCACATTAATTTTTCCCACCCGTTAAAGGGTCTCCCATACAAATTTGAAGATTTTACGATATTGTTAAAAATTGCCCCTAGGGACTCCTAGGGTTCTCCTAGGATCCCCCGACATTTTTCAGAATACATCATCCTAAGGGGTCTCCCATAGAAAATACACTTCACAGACTGGAGAAAGAGCTAAAAAAAACACAAATAGCCCAACAACTTTCCCGGAGTTGCCCCTAGAGGGGAAAAATGAAAGATCGACCCGCATTATTTTCGCTCTCCGAAAATTTTATTTCAAACACACCTACCCCCTATATCTAATCCGTAAGGGGCTTCCCATACAAAAATTACATTTTTTAAAAATTTGCCACCACCGCTCTAACGGACCCAAGGGTGACCCTAGGGTGAAAAAATGTTTGACCGACCCCCAAAATTTTTTCAACCCCAACATTTTCTCAGAACATTTTCTCGGAGCCCCTAGGGCCAATTTTTAACAATGACCTAAAATCTTCAAATTTCTATGGGAGACCCTTTAACGGATGAAGATAGTGGGTTGGTATGTTCGAAACAAATGTAGGGTGGGAAAAACTAATGGGGGTTCGTCTTACCTTTAATTCCTTAGGAGCGAGTCCGGGGCAGCTTTTGGAATTTTTGTGGATTTTTTCCCTGCCGTCCCAACGTTGACCCCGATGAGCCAGTTGCCATCACTCAAAATTCTCCATTTTTTGGCTCATGCATTTTTTTACGAACCTCACAAAATAAGAGGTTCTAGCATGTCCAAATCGAAAGGTCGTGCACTATCCCACCTATTGTACACAGAATTATTTTCTAATATATATTGAAGCATTCGGATGGGATGGGCGCACTACTACTCGATAAAGATCAGTAATTAAAAAAATATATACATCTTTTCCAACAACTTCAACTGAGTATATTCATAAATAACACAATTTAAATTTTAAGTCATCCCGACCAAAATTGTGCTTTTGGCGAACTACTACTCGAGAAAGATCAGCCAGTTTCCATACATGAAATATATGAAAAAAATTTACTAAAATTGTTGCTAATAATATAGATTATCTGATTGCATTATACATATAATCAAAAATAATTTGATTAATCGCATAACACCATAAAATGCGGAAGAGCAAATAAATAAAATTGCTTTGACTATAAACATTTTAAATATAATTCATTTTGAGATGTTCCTAATGAAAATTATTTATTTTTGTTATAACCTAATTTGATCTTCTGAATAAATAATTTTTCAGCACATTGATAACTTGACAATAATTTGAACAGTTCTGCTTTCTTTTTGTTAAAAATATCAGTGAATTCTATTTTAAAAATTTCAATGAGGATAGGAAAAATAATGAGCTAGAAAATTATTTTTTATTTCTGTATCTTACTTTCACACCAAATTCCATATTCCATTATCGTTATTTCTACAAAGAAAGATTATTTGACCTTCAAATATAAACACTGCTTTATAATTCCTATCTTAAGCAATATCTTGAGCTAATGATTTGTTGAAGAACACAACTCAATTGAAAATATCTTATCGTTAAGCAAATGTTCTTTTCAGGGAAATTTATTTCATGTTATCATTTATGAAACTATTTATGGCATGATTTGTGAAAAATTTACCTGCTAAATATATTTCTTATATGCACCCTAAGTATACTTAAGATATGTCATAAATGTTTATTGTTTTAGTAAAAGTTGTGTTCAATGTGTTTATTTTACTGGTGATCCTTTAGACACTTTAAATTTAATCTCATATTTTTTTTATTTACTTGTATTACACTCAAATATTTATTGCTATTACTACACAGCAGAACCGGGCGACAGTTTGTGTCAATAATATCGGCTCAATAATCAACTGTCAGCTTAGTTGAAAATTTCATATACCTAGTGGAGAATTTAATATACATTTTTTTGTATAAATACTCAATATCGGAAAATGTAATTATGTAGTATTGAATTTGTTATTCAAGCTGTAACAAGTAAATATTTCCTTTTTTAATTGAACAAAATCGAGTTTTTAAAAAATATGGTGAAATTAATGGTGAGTTCACAAAATACGAACAAAATAAATTGCAATTAAAAAAAATTTTAAATTATAATTTTAGATTGTTTTCGTGGCCTTAATTGGTGTTGCATTAGCCTACCCTAGTAGTGACGGTATTGGTAACCAAGGGGTTTTAGGTCCTCTAGATGATGCTGAATATGTTGGTGGAAGTTTGGGAGATGAAGGCGTTGGTGGACTAGTTGGTATTGCAGCGCGTGGTGGTAGTCATGGCGGTGGTCATGGTGGTGGTCATCATGGTGGTTATGGTCATGGTGGTTATGGTGGTCATGGTCACGGAGGTCACGGCAGTCATGGTGGTTATGGAAAAAAAGGATAATAATGTATTAGCAATGCAATGTATAAATTAAGTTTTACATTAAAATAAAAATTATAAAAATATGTAAAATTTTAAACACTTTCATTACTCAGTCTAAACTATAAACTACAATAGGAAGTTAAATTATTACGATACATTACTTAGTACTATGTTCCAACTATAAAGTGTGATTGTCTTTTTGTATTTTTTGAAATACGCTATTGTAATATATACCAGGCCTGTGGAGTTATCAAACAAAAGTTCCAACTCCAACTCCGACTCCGTACGCTGAAATTTTTAAGGTCCGACTATTCCAAATCAGACTCTGATGCTGAATGTATATAGACATATTTCTAAAAACAGTAATAATTATGTTGTGGGTTTTTGGTGCGAGTGAATCAATATGAATTTTTATTTTTATTAATTCCTTTAATAATAATCGGAAACTTAACAGAACAGACCTTCAAATAAAACTCAAAAACTTCGGAAAAAGCCGTAAGTTTGATTTTAGAAATAGGATAGCCTCAATAATATCTGACTTCATTGATGCTGTCTAATCGGATCTGATAATTCTGAGTGCAGATTAGTGCGTTTACATCTGAAGAAAATCTAGTAGATTTTATTTGAAATCTATTTCAAAATCTATACCGTATACATCTAACTTTTTTTACATTTTGTGAGATTTTGTTTCCACAGCAATAAATAGCTGATTAAAATAAAACATAGAAACTGAAAATACCAAAAATAAACAAAACAATAGGAAAATGAAAATATGGAAAATTCTAAAAAGGAACAGATTTTATAATTATATTATGCATAAAAATAAAAAAAGCACAAACTGAAATAGAAATTTTGCGAAAAAAAATCAGCATTTGTTAAATGTATTGTTTGAACAGCAAAAACAAATTCATTTTCCACAATTATTATTAAGCAGATTGGAATGGGCACATGTCAATATAAAAAGTTATAAATTTTCAATTACTAAATATTTATTTTATATAGAATAGTAATTTTTTTTTTTTTTTTGTTAATAATTAGTATTTTATTTCCTTTTTATTTAACTTGTTTGCTTTTGTTTTTAAATGTCAATTTTTCAGTTACTGCGTTGTAATTTTCTAACACAATATTAAAAAAAAACAGTAGTATCATTTCGTATATACTAGATTGTGCTTAGACGTAAACGCACTATAACCCGAAAAAGTGCATCTAGTTCTTCATAATTGCTAAAATGTCGAAAAATTTTCATCCACCAGGATCTCTTTAAAAAAACCGTTATATCCATCAAAGGAAAATATATTAGTAATTTTTCAGCTGTATTCTACATCGTAAATTCGATAAATGTATTAAAACTGACGCATAATCGGGATCCTGCAAATTGTAAGACAAGGATAAAATACTTTCCAGTACCCATGCGGACATAATCTCAGGACTAGGAGGTTTAGATGGTTAAACACCATAGAGCGTAGCACTGAAAGTGAAGTAGTATCCATCTAAGTTTCTTCTATATTTTACTTCTGCAATTTTCTTTGTTATTGTAAAAATATTCTTCATATTGGAGAAAGCAGCAGCACCTTCTACCTATGTGGCCATATTATCAATGTATGTTCTTCTGTCGTCTCTTATTGCACGTTTAATTTGCTTATCTATTTGCCAATATTCGCTGTTTAGCCTTCATCTTTCAAATGCAGTTTTGCTTGCAGTGAGGCAATTCCTAAGTTTGGCTCTTTCATCCCCACGTTTGAGAAGATATAAAGGGTTTTTCAATAAGAGCGCTACAAAAGTATTTTTAAATAAAACAAAAACGGTTTTGGATATCAATGAAATTCTTTATTCCTGTGAAAGTACGTTCGATGCCATTATGTATGGAAATCGATCTCTTTTGCATGGCCACCACGGGCACGCTTGCAGAAGTCCAGACGCTGAACCCAATTTTCGACGGTTTTCAAGCATAAATCGGCCGATACTGCTGCAATTTCACGTTCGATAGTCGTACGAAGTTCATGCATAGACCATAGACTTGACGTAGCTCCACAGGAAATAGTCCAACGGCGTTAAATCACACGACCGAGGCGGCCAATCGACTTAACCATTTCGTGAGATAACCCGTTCTCAAAACTTGGTTTCCAATAAATTGATTGTGACATTCGTTGTGTGGCTTGTGGCGCCGTCCTGTTGGAACCACATGTCCTCAAAGTCCATATCATCCAATTGGGGCCAAAAATATTCGGTTATCATTTAACGGCACAGTAACGTGCCGGTCTTGATCATCACGGAAGAAGTATGGCCCAATGACGCCGCCGGCCCACAAACCGCACCAAACCGTAATTTTTTCGGGATGCAATGATGTGTCATGGATTACGTGTGGATTGCTGTCTAACCAACAAAGCATATTTTGTTTATTGACGAAGCCCTTCAGCCAGAAATGAGCCTCATCGCTGAAGATGATTTTTCGATGAAAATCCGAATCATTTTCAAGTTGTTGCTCAGCCCAATTCACGAACATACGACGCTTCTGGTGGTCAAGCGGCTTCAGTTCTTGCGTCAATTTGATCTTGTAAGGATGTAGGCCACGATCTTTCCATAAAATTCGCCACAACGACGTCACAGAGATGCCCAACGCTTGAGAACGACGTGTGAGAGACACATTTGGGCTTTCTTCAACTGAAGCCTCAGCGGCAGCAATATTCTCGACACTAAGGGCACTTCTTTGTCTCACTGGCACGGGGACATTTTGTTATGTGCCTGTGGATTCAAATTGTTCCACTAGACGCTCAATTGACGTTGAGGTCACTGACTCCGAATTTCGGTAGTAAATTTTAATAATTTCGACTCGTTGTTGGCTCGTATATCTTTCCATCATGAAATGGCAAACCTTACTGAAGAGAAATGTCAAAAGAGCGGCAAGAAATATGGCGTCGTTTGCTGTCCCCGTCTTTCTACTTTTGTAACGTCCCTGTCCCTTTAGAGATACGTAGGAGAAAGTTTGGATGGATAGGGCACACACTGCGAAAACCGCCTGCAGAAATATGTTGTCAAGCCCTCATGTACAATAGGCTGTCCCGTCCTTGAATGAGAAAAATGGTTTTTCGAGCCACACTTTCGCAAGAGGTATCAAAATTTGCGCAATTTTACACAGACCACGGTAGAAGTAATAAAAATCCAATTACATGCCATCTTGAGGGCTCTACTTTTGAAAACGTTTTTACAAACCTAAACCGTATGCTTAAAATAATAAATAAAAAAAAACGAGATACAAATTTATTTTATTAATATATTTTATACTTGCAATTAATGTACAATAAAATAAAACTTATAATAAATGACTAAAACTTAAAATGTAAACATATTTTTTTGACAAAAATTTGGCATTTCTGCTCGTGATTTCAACCTGGTTCTAATAAGGCCATCTCTAGAAGCAGCGTTAGTTACACTTTGAGAGTCATCTGTTACCAGTTTAACACATCTTTCCACAGCTTGTGTGTGACAAGGAAAGTCAACAATTTCCAAGCTGTTGTCTTTTGCCATGATTTGAAGGTCATCATTAGAAATATACCGAAGAACCGGCGGTGCTGTAACCCCACACTCGTGCCATATAATAATTTCGGTGTAATCTCCAGCAGAGAAGTTAATTTTTGGTGGTTTAAATATTCTGTGTTTAGTGGTACTTTCAGCTTCTCTAGCTTTAATTATTCTTTGCAATGCCAGCTCCCGAATGTGGTCTCTATCATCAAACAGCATACTGACAAGTAGATTTTCCGGGTGAGCAAAAAAAGCATTTCTTGCGATAACAGAATCCACATCTGATCGCATATTTTCGGGTAAAAAACGAGAGTACAAAATCAGATGAAAAATATGTTTGGCTCCTTCTTTAAAAGACGTTTTTTGTTTGATTAGGAACCAAATCGGAGCGTATACTTTAACAACGTAATTGACAAGTAGTTGCAATTTTTCTGATGGATTAAGGGTACTTACGTAAACTCTGAGTAGACGATTAGCAAAGGTAAGCCATCTCGAGTGCGCAATTTTTCCAGGTTTTCGGTTTGCCAGCTCAGGACTACAATAACCAGTTTGAACAGCTTTACATATCTCATAAAGATATTTTTGATCCGTACTTAGTTGATCGACCACATTTATCGGCAAGTCAGGCAAATTACCAGCCACCGCACAAAAAGACACCGTTGTTTCATTTTCACAAGTAACTAATTGTTTTCCAATAAGTCCGGAATATTCTCTAGGTCCCGAAGTGCAACCATCTAAAGTCAAGAATAAATGACGAAGGGGTAACTCATTGGCATGGAGCATACAAACACACCATTGTAGCGGTCTCTTCAACTACTCCTCCAAATATTGAATAACGCCACCCTTCCAACCGGTATTAGTTGCAGTTCCGTCACATCCAATGCAAATCACGTCATCTAAATTCCAACCTTTATTTTCTAATAAAGTTGTGATCGAAGTTAGAATGCCCTTTGCAGTGCCACGACTTGGCGTTGTGTGACCCAAATAAATTGATCCAGGTTCTGCTAAAATTGAGATGTGTTCTTCTAAAATTTCTTTGCGATGGTAACGATCCCCTATTTTCTCACTTATCAGAGTCTTGTCTTTTCGACCATAAAAGTAAATGCTTTTAATAACAATATTTCCAATGTCTTTTGAATTTTCTTTCCGGACTTTAGATACAGCTCTGTGTATTTTGTTTTTATCGATTACCAGAGTTAAATTTTCGGTAGAAATTAAGCCGAAGTCAGTCAAAACCGCAGAAGCAACAGCAGCAGCAGAGCGAGTCGATAAACCGTATCTATCACAGACCTTAGCAACTGTTGGCAACGGCAATGTATTCCGATTCGTCGTTGAAGTCGAAGGTGTATCTGGCGAAAGTATGTTAGTGGGAGATGCCTCCGTTATCGGATACGTTTCTAGGGAAGATTCACACAGTGAAACACAATTTTCTGGGATAGAATCGGTTTCTTGAGTAGAACGCTGCTTTTTTGCTGCCCTTATGGAATGTTCAGTTTGTCTCTGCTTTCGTTTTATTAATCGAGCTGTTTCTATTTTATCAACTCCACATATAACCATTTTTCTGTAATTTCTTTGATCCAACAAAAAACTTCTTTCATTGATTGGAACTTTCTTAGGTTTTAAACAAGAACAAAATTCAAATGAAGTGCATTTGCAAGCAGCAACGTCGAAAAGCTTCTCAGATGACTCCAAAAAACACTTTAGTTTGTTTTCGAAACCATTTTTTCGTTTGCTTTTGGGGTATCTTTTCAAATGGAGGTACTTTTCGAAATAGGATTTGAGTAACTGAATAACTCGTTCAATCTCTTCAAAAACAATCGCATATATATCTGAATTTGATGGATCTTTTCCATTATACTTTAATTTCATGTTATACTTGATAAATAAATATAAATATATAATATATATAATGATAAATATATTTAAGAACGTCTCTTATAGTTGGTAGCTGCCGATCATCAAGTTCCTTATATGGTCCCAATATAACACAAGTTGTCTCACTACGCCTCGAACTCATTTTTTTTAATCACAAACACCGCTCTTAATACTGTAACTCAACTGACTAATGTATTATAAATTAGTTTAGTTTTTTTAGTTTTCTTTTTTGGGGAAACCCCAATTTACGTATTTTGGTATTAATAAATATAACAAGTGATTTTGAAGTGTTGCCAGATTTTTTATTTTTTTCATGTTCAAGGGTTTCTATATTTTAGGGAGTAAGCTGTAACTATAAAAGGAACTTAAAAACTGGTTCGTAATAAACAAGAGTTCGCTATAACTGTAATAATTGGTATATAATTTGAAAGTGAATGTTTTGGGTCCGGAAAAAATTTTTTTCCCGGATTTTTTTTTTTATAAAAAATTCTTTATAACCGGTGTACGTTACAAACGAACTCCACTGTGTCTAGCAAATTCGTAGTCGCCGTTAAAGTGTTGTTGTTATATATAGTCGTGGTATATTTAGTTTAGGTGTCGAAATTAAGGATAGGGAAATATAATCATGAAAATAACTACTTTTTAAAACTTTGAAGATCGGTAGAACCCTAAAGATATTGTTTCTTTTTATTTTTAAAATCATTTTGGGAATCTACGATCAATTACGCAAATTTTAAGAGGTCTTGCGTTAGGGAAATCCAAAAAAAAGAAATTCGGGACAACCTAATGTACAATCCTCAAGGTTGAAGGAGACCTGGGCGACCAAACACAACCTGAAGAAGATCTACGTTGAATGAAATCAACAGCAACATCGATGAACTTCGTGAGGAAGCGTCAAGAAGACAGAGATGGAAATTATTTATAGACAGCCTATGCCCAGTATGGAGGCAGCTCTTACAACAATCAGAACAAGGCTTATTATTATATTATTAAAAAAAAAAGAAAACAAAACAAAAACACCCAATCTCGCTGAACAAAATTATTGTCACACTTAACGACATTCTTAAAATTTTATCGATCTAGAGCTGGAAAATATGAAAAAAGCATTTTCCATTGTTAACATATTCTGAAGAATTATGAATTGTTTTCTAAAACGGTGAAAAAAGAAAGAAAAAATTAAAATTTTTAGACATTTTAGGAATTTTTAGGCATAAATGGGATAGTTTTTTCGGGTTTGTTTTTTTACTACTAGTCTATACAATTGAGCCTAATACAGGAAAATAAAATTCTAGTTGTTTACCGAGATATTTACCGCTTAAAAAATTGATTGTTCTTGGGAAAAATTAGGTTTTAACCAAAACATACATGTGACCCCACAATCCGAACAGCAGCTAAACTATTAAAACCCATTTTATGTATTGCACTGTGTTATTAAAAGCATGAGTTTGTAAGACAAGCACAAGAAGAAACATATAACAATTTCATAAGATTCTATTTAAAGTCCACACCACTTTTCTTCTTATTAAAATTAATAATTTTAGCACCATTACTAATTGCTGCGGAAAGGATTGTGCAAATTAGCATTGGATTTCGCATACAAATAGTTGCATCTACATTTATAAACATGTCCATCAAAAAGAGGGTAGAGTTTGGTTTTACTTTTAGAACTAAACCTGAAGCTTGCCAGCTTTTAGGCAGCCTCTATATTTTATATTATTTTTGTAAGAAAGAAATGTTAAAGATAATTTGCATAGTTTGAAAAAAACTCAGTGAAAAATAGAATCGCAAGGAAGTAGAAAATATATATAAATATCGTCAGATGTGATGCACTTAGATTCACATGAGATGTTTTCAGATTTTCTCAAAAATTTACCATTGAGCATCTAACTTGATGAATCTACTGCTATAAACCATTACAGTCAGCTTCCAGTTTTTATACGAATGGTGCAGCTAAAGGAGAACTCTTTTATAACAGATTATTTCCATCCAAGTAAAAGGCTCGCAGTTATTTGTACTGATGATGCCCCACAACCGTGCTAAGATATAGTTCCGGATTTGTGTACACAGTTAAGATAGCATAAAAAATTTTATAACAAAATTGGTTAAAAGTTGTTTAAATTTATATTCGCGAGCAATAAGCAGATAACTGCACCAAAGATATACCACAGTGGATTTTGGTCCCAGGATCACTGAAGGGTTAAATAAATAAAAACTAAGCGAATTATTTTTCTTAAATTCTGAATAGTGGTTTCATCGAATTTGATAGAAAAACTCGTTATCGGTCGTATTTATTTAAAAATATCTTAAAATCCAAAGCTGGCCTTGGCAAATAATGTGTTAACGTACTCATATTTGTCCCAAATTTTAGGAACGGAATTCCCACATATATGGTTATTATATTTTAAGCGTCGCATCCAAAAATTCAACAGCACTTACAAAATACTTGAATTTTTTTAATAAATTGTCTTTTATTAGCTTGGGGTCATATGTGACCCCAATTCCAAAAGGGTTAATAGGGTCATAATATTTTTTTCACAAACCGTAGGCTATTAAGATAAAAAATAATATTTAAAAGTAGAAAGGTGATGAATTTTTGATACAAATGATTTTGAAATAGTACATTTACAGAATATTTTACAAAAATCTCATTTTTCTCGAAATCCGCAAAAATGAAATCCTTGTCAAAACAATTCTGGGATAGGGATTTACCTAAAAATTCACACAGTTAATTTGTAACATGTATTTAACAAAACCTTAAAGTGCCCAATCCACTTTTTTAATTTTGTTTAAGAAAAATTTTTAAAACTTGAAAAAGGAATTTTATAAATTTTACCAAAAAAATTTCTAACATGGTAATGAAACAATACTTCATATCTGATTACTTATACATATAGAGACAAACAAAATTATGACTTTACTCAACTTCTCGAAGTTGAAAAAATGCTATCAAATTCCATGACCTAGTTTTTTTTGGCCAAAAGTGGTCTGGGGCATTTGCCTTTTCTTCACGAGTTTTCATTCTACTTTGAAGTTTTATAGCTTTTTCAAAAGATAATTTAATACTGAGTCCGAATCATGTAACATTTTGTTGGAAGAATTAAATCATAGAACGAAATTTTCGTAAAATTTAAAAAAAAGTCATATTTTTACCATATAAACACACTTGAAATTTTCAATCGATTTCCGGCGCGACTTTTCTTCATCCGATTGTCCCCAAACTTCACTATCCCCAAACTTATATTGAAAGGTAACAAACTGGACCCCGCCTATCCCCAAAAACGTAATTTGCAAAATGTCCATATAACGTTGTACCACTCTACTCTACACTGAAGTTCGCTGGCTTTCACGTCATCTAGTTTTATTCCCACTACTTGAACTTCGAACCCCAGAAGTTTTCAGTACTCAGATTTTGTGTTAGATCTCGCCCATATTCCAGACTTATTTTCTCACTTATATGTTTTGCATCTTTCTATTCATGGGCTTAATACTAAACGTATGAATGCTAGAGATAAATTAAAAATCAACCGTAGAAAAGTAGACCTCTGGAAAAAGAAGTTACGAAGTAATAATTCTGCAAGTTTCGTAAAACTATAAGATTTTTCAAAGCACATTTAGTCTAGATATTTGTCCAATATTTCAGATGATATCTGGTAAATTAATGATGCTAATAGAGAACGTCGCTTCAGCTGAAAAACATTACATCTCTATTGCAGCGGTTAGTTCATGTAATGACTTCAACTTTTAAAGGTTTACATTTATGCTAGCAGAGCCCAGCACTCGAAGCTTGAGTGCAAAACCTCAGAAATTTTAGTTTTTTATTAATTTTTTTTCTTTCAATGTTTTTTTTTTTTACTCTATCTATATATAAAAAAATTATGAATATTTATATAAAATTCATCAAATTGTGAATTTTTAACTAAAATTCATTAAATTTAAAAAAATATATATAAATGGGATTGGTAATAAGTGACTTTATGGGAGCCTAAAGGTGTGCTAATCAATTTTAGGCAAACCACAAATCAATTATAAATGCACAGGCGATGAATTGGATAAAATTTATTATCATACCTTTAGACTCTAATAAAATTATTTATTATAAATATTTAAATTTATTCAATTTAACACATATTATACATAAATTTTATCATTCTGCACCAACTATAACTATGACAAATTTCACATTCCTCTGTGTTCGCATTTTGCTTAAAAACTGGTCGAAAAATTTACCTTCACGTATTAATATATAGATATACGAAATGGTGGAATTATGCATTGAAAAATTCGATTTTGTACAGTTTTTTTATTGCATTAACTTATTGTTAATAAAAATTAACGGAAATGCTATTAGCTGAAGCTACGCTCATTTCTAGCTCGCCAATTCGGCGATTCTCTGAACATAACGTTGTATCTTTTTAATTAAAGCATATAAAACTCCTACCGAAGTTCGTTTAAATACTTGATTAAACACAAAAATCTGTTGAAAACCAATTTCTTAAAAAATCGTAATATCCTCCACACCACTGTACACAAGGTTTATATGCCTGTCAATTCAGTTGTAATGAATTGACCCCATAAATTGTATATATTCTTGATCCCTATAACTATTCGAGTCGATGTAGAGATTTCCGTCTGTCCATCTGCCTGCAGATATGGAAAAATTCATATCGGAAGCTGTAAGTAAAAAAAGTAAAAAAAAATGGACCGATACTGACAAAGCCATATTTACCATATTTGGTAAAGATAGATTTAAGTGAAGATCGGCTAGCAGCTTTATATGGGTTGAAGACTAAGAAATCTTTTACAGGGTTTGTTTTTGGACTGCCGATTAATGGTTGTAATAAACGCAAACAAACCCAATTTGGCCAAGATCTATATTAAAAAAAAAAAACAGTTTTTAAAATTTAAGGGAATTCAATTAACCACTTATAATTTCTAACAGTAAATTTTACAAAATCACTGCAAAAAATAAATATCTCAAAAAGTATAAACATTTATTGAAAACTTTTAATATCGTATTTATAGCCTATACCACTATGTGGTTTGGGTATAATGACTTTGTGCTGCTGTTTGTAACTACCAAAAATATTTGGCCTAGACCCATCTTTTATTATACCGATCGAGTCAGAATCACTTTCTGAGTTGATTTAACGATGTCCGTCCGTCCGTCCGTCCTTCTGTGTGTCCATGTAAAGCTTGTAATCAAACTACAGGTCGCAAATATGAATATATAATTTGGTATATAAGCTTTTATCGGCCATGGGATGAACGCTGTTAAAATTGGTGAGAATCGGTCCATGTTCAGACCTAGCCCCCATACAAATGACCCCTATGAAATCGACTTAAATTGCCATAAGATCCAAATTATCATATAAATCTTAGACAAATTATGTTTGTATGTGTTTATTACATCCATTAATCAGTAGTCTAAAAATAATCCCTGTGGGACAACTCTTAGTCATAGGCCCCATATGGAGCTGCTTCCCGATCTTCACTTAAATCTATCAAAAAACAAAAATATTGCACTGATTCTTCTCAAATTTTGTTTGTATATATCTTTGCAAAGTACAAGAGACCTTACCAAACATGGTCAGGATCGGTCCATTTTTGGGCCTAGTCCCCATATAGATATAGCATCCGTTATGAACTTTTTCATATCTGCAGCCGAAAAAATTAATAAAAATCCCACTCAAATTTGGTTTATGCTTATCGTCTACATCCAGTTAGTTGGGCCTGAGAGATAGGGTCTCTAAACGCATGGTATAAGGTATCGTATAGTCGGTCTAGACCGACTATAAATGTCTTACTTGATTTTAATTGAATTAAACTATTCTAAAATAGGAAAATAATCCAGATTTAAAAAAAATAATAAATTTTTTTAATTCCGTTTATTATTTATGGCTTACAATAAGATGCTTCAAGTTAAAACAAATAAATTTAAAATGTTAAATAACACTTGAAAAAATATTTATAAGTATTGGCCAGATCCAAAAACGATCGCTGATAGCTCAAAACCTAAGGATCATAGACCAAAATGGGTTAAATTTACCCCTTCTATGAAGGAATTGATCTCTGACTATTTTTAGGGTTGTCACATCGCAATATGTAAAATAATTTGAATAATTTTATATTCGCAGTTCACAATATTAAAATAAATAAATTATTAATATATATTTTCTGTATATTAAATTAAATAGTTTTTCAACGTTAGAAGTAACTATTAAAATGCACTAGCATAACCGAGCACTCGAAATTCTAAAAAATTTTATTTATTCTTTAAATTTTTTTTTCAATGTTTTTTTGATCTATATATATTAAAAATTTATGAAAATAAATAAGATCATAAAGGTAGGCTAATCAATTTTTGGCAATTTTTCACACATATTATACGTAAATTTTAAAATTCTGCACTTCCCCTCCATATGAACTATAACTATGCCAAATTTTCACACCCCACCATGCTTGCATTATGCTTAAAAAGGGATGAAAAATTTTTCCTTCACGTATTAGTGTATAGATTCCTAATAATTTTTAACATTTCTGCTATATAAGCAAAGATACAGGTAGAATGCATTTTTCTTGTAAGTTTCTTTTTTTTTAATGTCACAGGAGATTGTCAAAACCTTATTGTTTTCGAATATTATTTTAATTTCCCATATCTTACTGTTGTACATATTTTAATTCCGATTATCGTAATTTCCACAAAGGAAAATTTTAAGTTATTATTTGACTCTCAAAAATCAACACTGCTTATTTATTCTTATCTTAAGCAATATTTTGGACAAATGACGTTTAAAAGATTATAATTCACCAAATACATAATACAAATATTAACCCAAAGATAAAAAATATTTTATCGCTAACAAAACTGTTTTCATTTGAAAAAGATTTATGTGATATTTCCATTCATATACAAATTTCTACACAGAAAACAATTTATATAATAGTGCGAATTTCTTTCATTGGTTTCTTTCTTAACATATAAGAACAAACTAATTTTTTGATTTTTTTTTTTTTAATTTTTAATCAAAAAATTTTTGCAATTGTTGTTGACGTTAAATATGTATTTAATGATATATGAATTCATATTAATAAATAAAAAATGTGGCAGAATCTGTGTTAAGACCTCCGGACCATGAACCATTTTAAAATCTTATGTATTAATAATCTATTTCTAATCTGGCTTGCGAAGATTTTATTGAAACCAGATGTTGGAAACAATTTTTGTTACTAAGTTAAATTTTGGGTGAAAGAGTAAGGCATTAAAGCAAGACATATGAATCCTGTTCATTTAATTTAAAAAAATTTATATTTGAAATAAAACAGAATTCAGGAATAAATAAATATAATTATTTTTTATTTTTTGTAACAAAATTTTTTGATTTAATGTATGAACAATTTCGTAATCCGAATCGATGTTTGAAAAAGCTGTGAGAATAAAAGTCATACTCGATTCATGGAGTTTACGCACACATTCCTAATGCCTGAATTTTTTTTCTGTGTAGAAGATATTTTCAAAACAAAATTATACTTTCTCAATATATTCCTTACGTGTATTTAAACAAATTTAACACATAGTTGTGTTATGTTAGTTAGCTGCCATAAATGTTTATAATTTTAAGTAGATGTATTAAATTAATACATAGTGTCATATTTTTTTTTTTTTATTGCGATAATACGCAGCAGAAGTGACCGACAGCTTATGATCATTGTGTCAGTTTTATAAGTATCTAATTGTCGTGGAAATCTTCACCTACATCGTAGAGTATATAATATTTTTTCTGTATAAATACTCAATATCGACTAATTAATTGTACAGTACATATTTTGATATTCAAGCTGTGACAAGTAAATTTCTCTCCTTCCGTTAACAGCATAAGGTTTTTCAAAGAGATGGTGAAATTAGTGGTGAGTTTGAAATATATGAACAAAATAAATTGTAAAAAAAACATCAAATTATAATTTTAGATTGGCTTTGTTGCCTTAATTGGTATAGCTTTGGCCTACCCCAGCAGTGACGGCAGTGATAATAAAGGAGTTTTAGGTCCTCAAGCTGATGCCGAAAGTTCTTCAGGGCGTCATCATCATGACCACCATGATCATCATGATTATCACGATGGTCATCATGATCATCATGGTTATCATGAAGACCACCATGATCATCATGGTGACTACCATGATCATCATGATGATCACGATGATCACCATTATTACCACCCTGATCATCATGATTACCATCATCATGATCTCCATCATCATGATTACCATCATCATGATGATTATGGTCATGACATATTTGAGCATGGTCGTGATGGTCACCGAAATTGCGGTGATCAAGGAGAAAAAAAATAATAGCATATTAATTACTGTAATCTATAAATTAAGTATTGCTTAAAAACAAAAATCATGAAATATTGTAAACTTTTACAGGCTGTTATTTTATTTACAGTTTATTATTATTATACCTGAAAGTACTAAATACAGTTAAATTATTAGTGTGAGCATATGAATTACGTATGTATGTAAGTAGTGGGGTGAAAAATGAACATGACTGAGCAAGTGGATGTGGCACTATAATAGTGAGTGTTTTTAGGCCAAGTGCAAGGCTATAAATTACACTATGCAACAAAATGAAAATCTTTTCATGACACCTGATAACCACTTTATTTTGTTGATGGCTAATGGTCCTCTACCAACAAGAACTTCGAAACTTATAATACTATAAAAAAAGTTTTTTTAATATTCTAAAATTTAAGATTTTTGAAGAGGATGCCATCATCATAACTTGAGAACAACTTTACTAATACTGTTACAAAAAACACCAAAACAAAATTAATTTAAATTGCAACGAAGTTATGCAAATAATATTTTTCGGAGTTTCGAAGTTAATCAGAATGAAGAGAGGAAAAATATTTTTTAATTTTTTCGCAAAATTAAAATTTTAATTTTTGAAGAAATCATAAAAAACCGAAAATGGCAAAACATGAAATTTTTATTGCTAATTCATAATGCTACATATGCTACAAATAAAACAAATATAAACCATGAAAATCATTGGTTAGTATTGATTTTATTCTTAAAAAAGTTAAGGTACCTGATTTTGGCACAAGTTGCGAATTATTTAGTTTAGTTGTTTTTATTGCATAAGTTTCACAAAGTTCAAAAAATTTTTAAAAAATGATTTAAACTTTTGCTTTGAACTTCAGATTTGGATTCTCTTATAAGGAACCAAATAAAATCTTCCATCAAATTTGATTCAACTTGATTCATGGCCTTAAATAGTTGATGAAATCATTTGCCATGCTGAAGTAGTGACGAGAAACAGTGCTGCTTTTTCTTTGTGGTGGTATATTTGCCCCACACGGATAAATTCGGAAAAATTTTGCACACTACTTTTCCAAATGCCTTGCTGATTTTTTTTTAATTTTCAAAAAACTAATGTCTTCTTTTAACGAATATATTTTATATCATATTAAAGTTAGCAACGACCATGGAAAACGATTTCGTCGACAACTTAAGTCCGTAGGGATTAAGACCATGGGATCAGGGATTATAGAATGAAAATACGATGGTAGATTTTATTTGTTTCCATATAAGAAGAAAATTCGCTAGTTTTGCCAAAACCAGGTACCTTAAATACATTAAAAATAATATCATCATTTACACATGGATTTTCAAGGTTATGGCTCGTTTTATTTTAATTATATATAGCTTTATGATTTAGAAATAAAAAATTTAATGTTTTGCCACTTCGAGTTTTAATACATTTTGTGAAATTGAAAATAGTTGAATATTGCACAAATAAAAATATTTTTCATCATATGTTATTAAACGTGATATAATTCTGTTTTAAATAATATTTTAAATAATATTGTAATTTTCATATGTGTAGGTTATAAAGTCTGAAAGGATTTAATCCACAGGCTAAATAAATTAAAATAAAACTAAATCATTCGGATTAAGTTCAAAACTGTTGAGTATATAAAATATAATGTTATTAAAAGTTAGGCAGAATTTTAATTTGAATTTTTTGATATTTTCTAAAACAAAATTGGTCAAGTAGTTCTCAATTTATGATAAAATCTGTGGAGCGTCCTCTTCAAAAATCCCAAGTTTTTGAATAAAAATTTTTTTTTAAAAAACCTAAAAATATAATTTTAAATTTCGACATTTTGTGCTCTTAGATGACCATAACCCATCAAAAACTATAGTGTTTTTTTATTTTTTTTCATAGTGCTATTAAAGTAACAGTCTTGAAACTTAAAACTTGCAAACTTCATGTGATGAAATATGTATGTTATTAGTTGAGGCAAGAAAGGCCGTTGTCAATAATAATAATAAAATTTTTATTGGGACTTTTTTTTTCTTTTTTTTACAATCGAAAGGTTGAGATTATCCGTAAGTTTTTACAGATATTTCTTAGAACTATAATAGTCTTGTTCTAATACACACGCTATTGTATGCGCTACTCGCTAAAAAATAAACATGAGTACACATTAAAATATGTGTTAAAACACAGTGCTTGATCGTTGCACTTACTCTATCGAACAGAGCCTGGTCTGTGGGAGTCTTACAAATTATATAATACTTAAAACTACATAAACGCAATATGTTATGTTGAGAAAAACAAATATTCTAAGTATTGAGAACAGTAATTAACAAAGATGTATAAGCAAATAGAATACTATAGATGAATCAGATATGCAAAAGAGTACAAATATTTTAAGTTAAAACGAAAAAATTTCATTAAGTTTCATTTAAAATTTAATTGCAATAAGCCATTTTTGTATGTAAGAATTAAAAGTATGTCATAGTAATATAATTAAGTAGGTTATAAGAAAGAAAAAAATAAAAAGAAAAACTTATTTAATATTAATTTAATATGATTTGAAGGTAGCCTAAATATATTATGTAAATATATTTCTTAAGACTAATATCACAGGAGATACAACTAGCCCCTATTGGACCCTGGTGCAGTTTAAAGGTAGAAGTCCTGGTGAATGTTGGCATCAAATTTGACGTTCAAGATACCTATGGGAGAGAGGTATGTGGAATTGTTCCAGTCAGTAAATCTTTCCGCTTCAAAGATTTCCTTCATGAGGTGGTTGTCATGCTATTCAAGCCCTTCTATCAACCGATTCTGTAACCTAAGGGCGTATTGGCAGAGTGGTGTTATATTTGATCTTTTGTAAATATATGAGTTGGAGAAGCGTCTAGTTTGATTTTGAAAACTCTTTCCTAGATATTTTCTTAGGATGGACCTCTCAAAAATTTCAAGCTCTTTTGCAGCAACTGGAGAGGTGGTGAACCAAATAGGAAAAGCATTTATGCGTATTGGCCTAATTGCAACCTTGCAGAGGAGTAATTTTACTTTTTAGCTAGAAATTTATTATGCATTATTCTGGAGAAAATTCCTATTATCTTTTTTGCCTTTGAAACTAGAGTTCTGCTATGACTGTTGAACTTCAATAATTTATTAAAGTGTACTCCGAGATATGTTACCGAAGATTTAAATGGGATCTCTGAACCTCCAAGGGAGAGTGAAAGAATCTTGCTTTGTGGCACGACACGACGGTGACATTTGCCAGAGGCGTTTCTGATACAGATCGCTTCGGATTTGGCTGCATTAATTTGGATACCCCACTTTTTGATGTTAAGATGAGCAGTAGCCTCAGCTAACGCCCGAAGCGGCGAATCGTTACGTGCATAAATCATGCAGTCATCGGCATACAATATTGCCTTTGAGCCGGCAATACAATGAGGAAAGTCAAACAGGAGTAAATTGAATAGTAACGAGGCACAACACTGCCCTGCGGTACACCACTTTTAACGCTTTTAAAAGATGAAGGTTCGTTATTAATTTCCACGCAAAATTCGCGGTCAGTAAAATAAGTTGAAAACATTTTCACCAAGAAGGGATCGGCATCCAAATCAACAAGTTTGTACAAAATCGCTTTGTGGCAAGGACGTCGTCAAACAAGTGGGCTTTGTTGACATCACCCGTGCATAACTAAACGGAATAATATTGTGTCTATTTATAAAGAATAATTTATACTTTTGAATCTTTTTCTTTATAATATTAACTAATAAGCAGGAAAAAATCAAAAAAAAAAAGTTCATAGCTTTTCATTTATGATTCACGACTTTATAGACTGTTTGGTGTGAAATTATTGAACATTTATCTAATGCTCGCAACTCTACATACGAAATAGTTAGATTATTGCTAACTTAAAAGCACTCGATAATAACTGAATAAAAATTCAAGCCTAGTTTTGCTAAATACTTTTTTAAATAATCACTAATGAAGTTAACAATGACTTGCCATTGAAATGGAAAGTTTCTTTTTTATCATTTATAAAACTTTGGAAAATAGGGGTAAATGAAATAAGCTTAAGAAAAACAATACGATTTTGTGCTGATTTTTTTAAACTGCCAAAATTACTTGACCTCGAACCACCTTTTATTATACTGATCGACCCAGAATCACTCACAGTCCGTGAGTTCGTCTGTCTGTCTGTCTGTCCGTCAGTCTGTCTGTGTGTCCATGTCGTTCTTGTAATAAAATACAGGTCGTAATTTGTTATATAAGCTTTTATAGAATATAGGACGAGCACTGTTGACATTAGTGAAGATTTTTCCATGTTCAGCGCAAACTATTTCAAAAGCTTTAGTAATCACTGCAAGTGAAATACAAAGACTGAAGCTAAATCATATTCTTGACCTACGATTTAGAAAATAATTTATTTAAAAAAAAATATGTATATTAAAATTTACTTACAAAATTTACTTACTTTTGTTAAAGATATAGTGTTTTCATTAGCTTTTGATATATTGTTGTTCTCACTGACGTTGAACAATTAATGGTTAATATTTATTGTATCTGAAATAAAATAAAAATAAAAAAATTCTCGAAATTCAGGGTATAGAGTATCGTATAGTCGTTCCAAACCGACTATAATTTCCTTACTTGTTTTAAGATACAGTTTTTATTTTAACATATGTATATTTTTATTATACATTTTTTTATAACTAGATATCAATTTGTAGTTCCCAAAATTAATTTGACATAAATATTACCAATTTCTATTTCAAATTGAAACGATCTAAAATTTTTAGGTTTCATAATAACTTTATACATATGCAGATTAGGGTGGCCCTTTATAAAAAAAAGGTGTTCAAGCTCTAGGTCGCATCCCCTAGAAATATGAGAATAGCAAAAAAAGTCAGAAATACAAAGTTTTGGGCCAATCAAAAAACATTTAGAGGTGGCTCAACGAGATTGAAAATTGCAAGTATGTTTATATGGGGAAAATATGACCTTTTTTCAGATTTTACAAAAATTTCGTTACAGATTCGGGATCAGTATTAAATTATCTTTACAAAAAGCTGTAAAACTTCAAAATCGAATAAAAACTCGCCAAGAAATAGCAAATGCCCCAGACCACTTTTGTGCCAAAAAAAAACTAGATCATGAAATTTGATGTAATTTTTTTAAACTTCAAGAAATTAATTAAAGCCAACATTTTGTTTTAGTCTCTATACCAGTTAGTACTCAGATATGAAGTATTGTTTTATTACCACCTTCTCAACCTATTATGCATTGAGACAGATAATGGAAAATTTTTTTGATAAAATTTTGAAAGCTCCTTTTTCAAGTTTTGAAAAATTTTCTTTAGCAAAATTTAAAAAAATTCATTTAACTCTTTGAGGTATTGTTAAATGTATGTCAGTGATTAACTGTGCGAAGCTTTAAGTAAATCCCTATTCCAGAATTTTTTTGACATGGATTTTATTTTTGCGGATTTCGAGAAAAATGGGATTTTTGTAAAATATTGTGTAAATGTACTATTTCTAAATATTTTGTATCAACTTTTAAATGTTATATTTTATCTTAATAGCCTATGGTTTCGGAAAAAATATTATGACCCTATTAACCCTTTTGGAATTGGGGTCACATATGACCCCAAGCTAATAAAAAAACAATTTATTCAAAAAACTCAAATTTTTTGTAAGTGCTTTTGAATTTTTAGATGCGACGCTTCAAATATAATACCAAATATGTAGAACTTCCATTCCTAATATTTGGGATAAATCCGAGAACGCTAACCCATTATTTGCCAAAGCCAGCTTTGGATTTTAAAATATTTTTAAATAAAAATTACCGAAAACGAGTTTTTCTATTAAACTCGATAAAACAACTATTTAGAATTTAAGAAAAATAAATCGGAAAAATTAAGCTATGGAACGAAATTTTCGTAAAATCCCAAAAAAAAAAAGTCATATTTTCCCCATATTAACTTTGAATTTTAAAATCGGTTTCCGGAGCGACTTTTTTTATCCGATTGTCCCCAAACTTCACATTTATTAGTTTTATATGGAAAATTCAAAAACTGAACCCCACATATCCCCAAAAACGCATTTTAATTTTTTAAGGACCACTCAAATGTACATATTGGAAATTCCTTTACTTTCTAAACAACAAAATATGATTCTTTTTGATTTATAGAAACATCAACACAATGATAATTTAACACTTATTTTAAACACCTAGTATATCACATATGACAGCAGGTAAAATGCTTTTTTTCAAAATATTTTTCTGGTTGTTTATAATATCTCTGAATTCTATTTTATAAAATTTCACAGAGAATAGTGCATACAATGAGCTAGAAAATTAGTTTTAACACACACATTCCCTGATGCTTAGTTTCACAAAGAAGAATTTAAAATTTTTATTTGACCCTCAAATATAAGCACTTCTTGTGTATGCTTATCTCAATTCAATATGAAATATCTTATCGTTAACATAATAGAAAGTTGTATTTCAGGAAAATTTATGTAACGTTTCCATTTATGAAACCATTTAAAGAATGCATTGAGAAAAACCTACCTGCTGAATATATTTTTATGTGTGCCCTAAGTACATTAAATATATAAAACATAAATGTTGAAATGTTGTCTTGAGAAGAGCAGTGCACAATGTGTATATTGTACTGATGATGCTTTGGAGACTTAAAATTTAATTCCATAGTGTTTTGTTTACTCATATTAGACTCAAACATTTATTGCTGTTTACACACAGCAGAAGCGGGCGACATTTTATATCAAGAACGTTCATCATTTGAAATTTTCATATACTTAGTAAAGTGTTCCATATTTTTTTTCATAAATACTCAATATTGGAAAAATATTAATGTAGTACTGAATTTGTTATTGGAGCTGTAACAAGTAAATTTTACTTTCAAAAAAAATCCTTTTTAAAATAATATGGTGAAATTAACGGTGAGTTTACAAAATATGAACAAAATAAATTGTAAATAAATAAAACCATAAAATTATATTTGCAGATTGTCTTTGTTGCCCTAATCAGTATTGCTTTGGCCTATCCTAGTGGTCCTCAAGATGTTGCAGAATATGTTGGTGGAAGTAGGGGAGAAGATGGCGTTGGTAGACTAATTGGGCATGGTGGTAGTCATGATGGCGATAATGATGGTCACCATGATCATCATGATGACCACCATGATCATCATGATGACCACCATGATCATCATGATGACCACCGTGACCACCACGATCATCATGATGACCACCGTTACCACCACGATCATCATGATGACCACCATGACCACCGTGACCACCATGATCATCATGATGACCACCATGATCATCACGACGACCACCATGATCATCATGACGACCACCATGAACATCATGATGACCACCACAATCATCATGATGATCATGGTCACGGCAGTCACGGTAATTAAGGACAATGCAATGTACAAATTAAGTGTTATTTCGTAATAAAAATCATGAAAAATTTTAGTTTCTACTGGCTGTTATTTTATTTCAAAACTAATTTAAACTGGACTTGAATGTACTACAGACAGTTAAATAATTAGAATAATATGGGACTCGGTTCTACTTATCGAAAGAACTCGTTTTTGTAAAATATTATATCAAAATATGCAAAAAAAAAATACAGTTTACTTCAAGTAGACTTTATCAACAAAATTTGTATGGAAAACATACAATAAAGTTTACTTCAAGTAGACTTTATCAACAAAATTTGTATGGAAAGCATACAATAAAGTCTACTTGAAGTACACTTTAATTTTTTGCATACGGCCCTTAATGTTTAAGTACAAATGCATTATTTTATGAGTTTGTTTTTTAATAAAATTTAATAGTTCTTCGAGATTTCTAAAGTCGACTCATATTCTCTGAACTGATGACCCAAGTGAGGTAGGTTAACATGATCTAAGGTGAAAAATGTTATGATATGGCTCCGAAAATATTACGATTTCACAGATTTCTCCTGAAAAATCAACTTTATGTTCTACTTTACAGAATTAAATTTATTTTGATTTGATTATTGTCTGGTTTTTAGAAATATTGCGATTTCAAGCTTTTAAAAAAATTTTGCAATATTTTTAATTTTACCAAAAGTTATATGAGATACTATCTTTAACATTACCGCATTTTCCCTTTAAAATATATAAAGCAACAATCTTCATCACTTACTTACTCTTTAACACCGCATTATTAATACATTTTCCTACCACTTACTTTTTCGTAAAAAAATACACTTAATTAAAAAATTATCTTTTCTTAAAAAAGTATTTCTTGTTTTTTGAGATATCTTACCTAAAAATTACGTTTTCTTAAAAAAAGTATATTTTAAAAAAAAGCACTTTTACTTCTTTTCTTAAAAAACTACAATGCCTTAAAAAATATTTTTTTAGCAAGTTCCTTTACTTAAAGAAGTGAATGTTTTTCTATTTTTTATATAACAAAAAGTAAATTTGCTTAAGAAAGTATATTCCCTTTTAAAAAATAATTTTTCTTATCAAAATAACTTTTCTTAAAAAACACTACTTTTCCTTAAAAAAGCGTATTTCTTCAAAAAGAACATTTTCTTAAAAAATTCACTTTCTTAAAATGTAACTACCTTCTCCTCACTCTCTGTAAATTTAAAAAGCTTATAACAAGCAATAATATAAGCATAAAATTTCATGGAGTTACTTCATGGAGTTAAATCGTGGACACCAAACTAAGCAGGCGTTAATAAATATAAAGCATTTTAAATGTGGTGCTAAATTTCATGGACTGACCGAGTGTCAAACACAGAAATTCTAAACAGATTAGAGGTTAAAGGAACGAGAAACATAAAAACTAACTAATCAACGCAAAATTGCCTATCTTGGCCATATTTTTAGAGGTGAAAAATAAGAATTGCTACAAGGTAGAATAGAAGGAAGAAGAGGCATAGGAAGATAGAAAATGTGGCTGAGAAACATAAGGAATTAGACAGGCTTAAGAACTGTAGCTTAATTAGTTCATACATCGCGGAATCGAGAGAATTATGCAGAAATTAAATAAATTTTATATTCTTTATTTTTATATTTTTATAAGTACTTTTTTTACTTAAAACTTAAAAAGTTCTTAATATTTACAATTTAAGTATTTTTAATAAATTTAAGAAAACTTGCATGTAATCGCTTATATTCAGAATTTGGATAAGCGATAAAAGAAGAAGAAACAATATCTTTTATTAAAAAGTACTCATTCTAAAGAAATACATTTTCCTTAAAAGTGCACTTTTTTAATATAGTTAACGAAGTAAAATAATTTTCTTTAAAACGTACCTTTTCGCAAAAATTACCTTTTTTAAAAAAATACCTTTTCTTAAAATAACAACTTTTCTTAAAACAATATCATTCTTTAAAAAAGTAAATTTTCTTAAAAATTAAAATTTTTTAAACTAAATTTTCTTTTAAAGATACCTTTTCTTAAAATAGGACCAGTTCTTGAAGAACTAATTTTTTTAAAAGCATTTTCATAAATTTTCAGCGGCCAAGTTAGAAGTTTAACAACTAACTAGCAACAATATAATAAGTAAACTATATCTGTTAAGGGCGGGATGGGCCGAAATCGCTTGAGTTGTTTGCATTATACACATGCGGCATTGATCCAACTTTTGAAATCGATGGGGGTCAAAATTTAACATTTTGCCCAAACAGGTGTTTTTTTTCTCATCCATGTAACTTTTACCTATTGCTCTTAGCAAATTTTGTACCAAATAGTTTAGATAGCTATTTCTTCAGTCTTTCGGGAAAAAAAAATTTAAAAAAAAAAATAAAAAATTGATTTTTTTTTAGAGGCGACTGCTTTATTCCATTGGGCAAAGAGTAGAATAGTTTTTAGTAACAAAGAGGATCATGAGGAAACATTGAAAACACGAAAGAGCAGATTCGATGCTGCAACAACAACCGATGGCACCGCTCAATACCATGCTTTTGTACCGCTTGTCGATGGAAGACCCAAGTTTTCTGCCTCCACTCAATGCGATTTCTTTCCAAGTCAAAAAAGAAACCAGCAGCGATATCAACAACAGAACCTAGTAACGGCAAGAAAGGATTGGCTAAAAAAGCGCCAAATAAAGGCGACAAATAAGCTGGATGAAAGACTGGATTTTTAAAAAGTGAATAAATTCAAATTGAAATTCAAAACTTAAACACTTCATCAGCTACATTAAATTAAGTATAAAAGTAGTTATAATATAAATGGATCTAATGTGATTAAGATTAAATTTTATTAAATTATTTATATATTTATTTTTATTGTTATTATTATATGTTAATTTAATTATTATTACAAATAAATAAAAAAAAATATTTTTCAACATTTCTATAGAAAAAAAGTGATTTTTTCCTGTGGTTAACATATTGTGGGTATTGCAGTGTTGAGGGTATGAAATGTTAGTTAGGTATGTTGCATACCGTCGGAAAGGTTAATTTGCCTAGTTTCTCAGTATATATTTTAATTGTAAGATTTAGAAACACTTACACACTAATAGGAAAAAATTCAAATTAGTGCATATGCTAAAAATTGAAAAACCATTGTCTTGAGTTGCAAAACATCTTTTTTGAAAGATATCCTACTCGCAACCCACTAAGCGACCAAAAAACCTCTTAAAGGGAAAAACCTAAGCTTTCTTTTGATTAAAAAATATCCTTTTTTGGAAAAAAGTCAAAAAAAAATTGATTTTGCAAAAAAAAGTCAAAAAATATTTTTTTTAAGTTTTTTTTCGAAAGAATGAAGAAATAGCTATCTAAACTATTTGGGACAAAATTTGCTCAGAGCAACAGGTAAAAAGTTACATGGATGAGAAAAACACCTGATTGGTCAAAATTTCAAAGTTTGACCCCCTCTAACTCGGAGAGTTCTAGAACGAGATTATTGAAAAATTGTGTCTAAACTCCTATGCAATAGTACTAACCTTATTGCAAATTTCATCCCGAGCGGAAAACATCGGTTTCAAAAGTTGGCGCACTTGACATGAAACGCACCATATATAAGTAAAATCTTTTAACACCATAAAATTCATTAGCAAAAGCAAATGAGTAATACTTTAACAATTACAAACATTTTTAAATATAAAGTATTTATAACAAATGACAACAGGTAAAATGTTTTTTTTTTCAAAATCCTCTTTTTTGTTTTTTTTTATAATATTTCCACAAAAGAAAATTTAAAAAAATTTTCAAATGTAAACACTGCTTCAAAATTCTTATCATAAGCAATATGTTTAGCTAATGACTTGTTGAAGAATACAACTCAATACAAAATATATTATCGCTCACCGAATGTTATCTTTCAGAAAAATTTATTTCATATTACCATTTATGCAACTATTTATAGAATGCTTAGTGAAACTTTTACCTGCTAAATGTATTGCTTGTATGCAACCTAAGTATACTTAAGATATGTAATTGTTTATTGTTTGTTGTTTTGATAATAGTTATATTCAATGTGTTATTGTACTGATGATCCTTTAGACACTTTTTATTTAATCTCATATTTTTTTTTTTTTACATTTATTACACTCAAATATTTTTTGCTGTTACTGCACAGCAGAAGCGGGCGACAGTTTATGTTAATAATATCGACTCTACTATATATCTGACTGCCAGCTTAGGTAAAAACTTCATAGATCTACTTTTTATGTGTAAATACCCAATACCAAAAAAAAATGTAATGTAGTACTGCATTTGTAATTCAAATTAAATAAAGAATAAATTAATTAATGTATTTCTTAAATAAATTTTTGTGTGATTTTTCGAAATGCTTCGATTTCAAACTTAAAAAAATTTTGGCGTAAATTGGGCACTGTTATGAGTTTTATCAAAAGCAAAATGAATTTCTTCTTCTAACATTATCCTAATGTTCTCTGCAGTAAATTCACAAAACAGCTATTTTCTCCACTCATTTACTCTGCAACGTCTTATGATTAATAATTTTGCCTTCCCTTTCCCATGTCGTAACAAAAATAGCTTTTCTTAAGAAAGTTACTTTTCTTAAAAAAAAACTGCCTTGTTTTAAAGAAGTATCTTTTCTTAAAAAAAATTTCTTAAAAATTACTTTTTTTAAATTCTTTCTCTTAACTCATATTTTCTGCCTGTCTGTCTGTCGTGGGTCAACCCCATTCACGCTTATCCAATTGATCTGAAACTTGGCCCATAGTCTTGTTGTGACTATAGATTAGTTTTGGGGCAAGCACGCACAGTCACGGAGTGATCTAAATATCATTTCGCCTTATCCGATCGATCTGAAACTTGTTCGATAGACTTGCTGTGAAAAAAGATTAACTTTGACATAGTCACGCACAGTCACTCATAGTCACGCACAGTCTCGGAGAGGTTAAAACCTCACTTCCCCTATCTGATCAATCTGAAACTTTGCCCATACACTAGCTGTGAATAATAGATTAACTTTGACTTAGTCACGCACAGTCACGCATAGTCACGTACAGTCGCGGAGGAATTTAAAATCCATTTCCCATTATCCGATCGATTGGAAACTTGGTCGATAGACTTGCTGTGAAAAAAGATAAACTTTGACGTATTCACGGCACAGTCACCCATAGTCACGCACAGTCATGGAGTGATTTAAACCCCATTTTCCCTCAACCAATCAATCTGAAATGGACCAAGCATAGACTTGTTGTGACCAAGGATTAATTTTAAAGTTGTCACGCAAAGTCATGCACAGTCATGGAGAGATATGCATAAGGAAAGAAAGAGTTTTAATAAAAACTTTGTTTTTATGGATTTGATTATTTAAAGAGTATTTTTTTGGTGCATTTCTTCCCTATTCTTGAAAAAATGCTATCTCTTAAAATAGTACGTGCCATTTCTGAACACAGTAATTTTTTTTAAATAATAATTTATCTTCAACAAAATCACCATTTCGACAAATTTAACAATTCTTAAATAAATTTAAAAAGTGTCTTTCTTAAAAAAATCTGAAAAACACATTTTCTTAGGAAACACATTTTCTTAACCCAGATAAACCTAAATTTTGCTCAGCGGGAAAAATTTATTTTTTTCTTTAATTTGCCTAAAAATGGGTAAAAAAAAACATTTGTAAACTTGAAACAAAAGTTTTTTTATTCAATTATGTGATTTTGGAGGTGTACTATACATAAGACATTAAGAAGATGGGGTAAAAATAATTTACATCTTAGAGTAAAAATCAACGAAACACTTGATATGTAGTCCTACATCGCATCTCAAGCATCTTGTAGTAATTTTTTGATAGCAGAATTCACATCGTGTGTGATGATCTTGAACTAATAGAAGGTGGTCAAGGCGGTCGAAGCGTAGATCAGGCACATGCGAGGTACTCGAATGACCTTTTTGATAATTGGAACACTTAAGATTTTACTGCAGTAGCATTCAATCGCCTAAAACTTAGCTGATCAAGTTGTCCTTCTTGTTGGCGATGTAAGTGCCAGCTGTTTTGAACTGCCATATCGATGCAGTGGACCAGCAATGAAGTGCACCATTTTTTCCCTCTAAATGAAGATATATAGAGGCTTATGTTTTGGTCTGAATGATCCACATCCCGCATATTCGAGTTATACAAATAAATAAGTAGCGGTTGCTCAACTTGTATATTTTTTTTTCCTTTTGAGAATAACGTTGAACTGAGTGAATAGGCGAAAATCCTACAGCATTTGGGATAAGGCAAACCAAATTATTATCATTCCATTTTACAGTAATAATATTTTGATTGTTGATTTTGGCATAGTCGAAGCTACCTGGGCTGCTCTTTATCATATCGTTTGTGCTTATAAGAGGTGGTCCTTTCAACCGATTTTCTCTGATTGTTTCCGTTATGTTGAGATTCCATTGTGTAAGTTTTTCAACCAGAGGGATAGAGCTGAACAATTTATTAAAAAAAAATAAATTTTTCGTCTGGCCACTTAGCACGTACAAATTGAGCATATTCCAGCACTACTCCTGCACCAACACCAAGATCTGCACAGTCTTTGCTTATATTAGTTGACGCCCCTTGATATGGCTCAGACCAGTTTTTGTATGCTAGCCGAGTTGTGCCAATCCAAAGCTTGTACCCACAACGAATCAACTTAGCGTGAATATAGTGCTTGCGCCCATGACGGCCGTAATAAGGAACAATAGCTTCGTCCACAGAATGCATTTTTTCAAGGGGGGAATTTCCCATAAACTTTTTGCATAGCAGATTAAATAATGGTTTCACTTTTGCAAACTTATCTGCGGTATCCAACATATCATTATCACATACGTGCCAATTCGAGAAAATTAAATCAAAAAGGTTTGTAGTAATTGCTTCAGCAACCAAAACCTTGCGCGCATCCTGTCGAATTTCCCTTGGCAAATTTCCCAATACATTTGGCGCCTTAGCACTTGAACATAACCGCTGAGTATAACTCCAAGAAATGTTTTGATTTCTAATTTCTCAATGTCTGGGGACGATTTTGTTTTAATGCATACTTATTTGTTTCTCTCAAAATCAGTTCAATTACTTCATGGTCGAAAAATTTTGAAAAAATTTCCATTGCAGTTTCAAAAACTTCAAAATATTCACGACTTTGAAAGTTATTATCTGCTGACGGTAAATCTTCTTTCACCCAATTGAACGTTTTTTGGTTTTTCGCTCGGAATCATCTGATGGAATATCTTCGGTGTCGTTTGGTATTTGCAGTCTTATTTCCGCTGAAGCTTTCAGTTGTTATATTGGCAAATTATTGATATTGACTGATTCCTCAGCACCACTATCTTCATCAGTTATATCAGCACATGCATTTGTGGGAGGCAGTGTTGTTATTTCATCAGCCAAATTAACTGTTTCTTCTTCGCCTTACAAAAAAGCAGAGCATCTTGAAGCGATAGCCCTCTAAAGAAAAAGAACATCGTAGACATATAAGTTACCAATTTTCTATCGTCCAAATATTAAATAATTTACACAATATAAATTTCAAATTTTTTTATTAAAATATACTCATTTAACTTTAATCTAAGAATACTTAAATATTTATTTCACTTTAACATATTTAAATTTGCTTACCTTTCATACCTTGTATTTTTGCATTTTCCGGATTTTACAATATTCAAAATAACCAATCACAAGCTTTGACTGCAAAAATAACAATGAGAGCTTTCTAAAACGATAGCGCAGTCTCCAGTTAACAAAAGTTTTTTCTGACAGCGTTGGTATTCGCGCGTGTGCGTGATGTGGGTGTTCTACATGTAGACAATTGTCTCATCTGGGTTAAAAGGTTAAATTTCCTTTAAAAAAATAATACTTTTTCATAAAAAAATAAGTTCTTTTAATAATTAAATAAGTATCTTTTCTTAAGAAAGTATTCTTCTTAAAATAAGTAATTTTTAAGTGACGTAATATTTTATTCGACGTACAGTTTTGTTTTGGATCACATTACGACAGTTTTTAACAAATCTTTGGATGCTTCTTGCCCCGCGGTAAGGCCAAAGGGCAAGAAGAAACCACCATGGTGGTCCAGCGAGCTGCAACAAGGCAGAGACTCCTGCAGGAAACTCTTTAACAAGGCAAAGTCTTCAAGAGCGGACGAGGATTGTTTGGCCTACAAGCTGCAGCTTAGGACCTACAAGAAGAAGATTAAAACGGCAAAATGTGATTCTTGGAAAAAATTCTGTGATAATATAGAAGACGTTTCCGAAGCATCCAGGTTGCGAAAGGTTCTGGCTTCTAACCCTCACACATTAGGTTATCTGAAAGATCCATTGGGGGTGTGAACTACCTCTAGTGGGGAATCACTTAGCCTGCTACTGGATACCCATTTTCCGGGCAACTCCCCTACGTCGCTTCAGGCGTCAGGATACTCAGACGCTAGTACGACGGATATTGCTTCGGAGATAGTCAACATACCAACACTGAACTGGGCGATTGGAAGCTTCAAATCTTACAAATCTCCAGGACCTGACGGTATCATTCCAGCTGAATTGCAGCACGTGTCGGACTACATTTCCCCTTGGCTATGTAGGCTTTTCACTCGCTGTATCAACTTAGCTTATATACCCCTGAAGTGGGGGGAGACGAGAGTGGTGTTCATTACAAAAGCTGGAAAAAGTTCACACACCGTCCCAAAAGACTTCAGACCAATAAGTCTATCATCGTTCTTATTGAAGACAATGGAGAGCTTGATAGATTCTTACTTACGAAGAGTTATTGATCCTAAACTGATGTCGACGCGACAACACGCTTACAGCAAGGGAAGGTCAACCGAAACAGCTCTTCACGAGCTTGTGAGTACCATCGAGAAACCGCTCTCGGTAGGAGAATACACCATGACAGCCTTTTTGGATATAGAAGGGGCTTTTAACAATGTCACACCGGACTCGATATTAGCGGCACTATCTAGTCTAGGAGTGAATTCCATGATCATCTCACTGATTGGAAATCTGCTTTCCAACAGGCGGATTACATCTAAATTGGGAACGACTCTAATATCCCGATTCGTGAACAGGGGAACGCCACAAGGAGGCGTTCTGTCACCACTTCTATGGAACTTAGCACTGAACTCAATGCTACTTTCATTGGAGAGACAAGGCTGCAACGTGGTCGCCTATGCTGATGACGTGGCCATAGCCGTAAAGGGGAAGTTTCTATCCACACTTAGAGATATTCTACAGAGGGCTCTCACTATGCTATCTAGCTGGGCAAGTAGTTGCGGTCTGGGGGTAAATCCGACCAAAATGGAACTTGTTCTTTTCACGAGGAAGTATAAGATACCTACCTTCGACCCTATTTCTCTTTACGGTGCTGATATCGCCTTCTCTGATGGAGCCATGTATCTTGGAGTATTCCTGGACAGGAAGCTGAACTTCAGACGGAACTTGGAGGAAAGGGCGAAGAAGGCGACTATAGCTTTATACTCCTGCAAAAAGGCCATTGGTAAGCGGTGGTGCTTCGGCCCGAAAATTGCATACTGGATCTACACAGCGGTGGTTCGCCCAATACTGCTTTACGGGGTCATCGTCTGGTGACCTGCACTAGAGAAGGCCTCTAAAACCAACCTTCTTGCAAGGGTACAGAGAATGGCTTCCATGTGTATCACTGGTGCCCTTCGTACCACACCTACGGATGCCTTGAACATCCTCTTACACCTAATACCGTTGGACATATTAGGAAAGCAGTCGGCGGCCTCATCGGCCATTCGACTAAGAAGCACAATACAATGGCGTGGTCATAATTGTGGCCATGGAGTGATCCTGAATAACAGGAACTTACCATTGAACGTGGATTACACCACTCCGAGGAGTGTATTCGAACGACACTACCAAACTCTGATACCGACCAGGGAATCCTGGTCAGGGGGGGTTCCAGGTAGCAGGCGTTCGATAAATTTCTATACTGACGGATCGAAACTGTGTGGTCAAGTTGGTTTCGGAGTCTATTCAAAGGAGCTTGGACTAAATCTGGCTCGCAGGTTGCCAGACCGCTGCAGTGTTTATCAGGCAGAGGTACTGGCAATAAAGGAAGCTGCTGACTGGTTGGGTCGGAATATTCTGTCTACAACTGCAGTCAACATCTACTCTGATAGTCAGGCCGCGGTAAAATCCTTGGAATCAATGTTCCTGAAAACGAGAACCGCCCTTAGCTGCCGCACGTCCTTAAATGAGATGGCCAAGCAGTTCGACATCAGGCTCATATGGGTGCCAGGGTACAGGAACATACCAGGAAACTGCAAAGCGGATGAGCTGGCAAGACAGGGTACTACCTTACAGGTTCCAGCGGATTTGGAATGTGTTGGTACACCCCTGGAATCGTGCAAGCTTGAACTTCGGCTTCGCACCGCTGGCATAACGAATAACAGATGGGCTAATGGATTAACGTGTAGGATCACAAGACAAATCTGGCCTGCTCTGAATCGAAACCGTACAAATGCGTTATTATCACTCCCCCGTAGGGAGATCTCAACGGTAGTTGCTGTTGTTACTGGGCACTGCCTTATAGGGAGACAAGCTGTGCGCCTTAAGGTCCCGTCAAATGATTTCTGTCGTAGCTGCTTGGATGTGGAGGAGGTAGAGAGCATAGTACACTTCCTCTGCCACTGCCCGGCGCTATCCAGAACAAGACTACGGACATTGGGATCGCCGTTTCTTCGCGATCTCTCTGACCTCTCAAACGTGGAAATTCCACATCTTAGGAGCTTCATTAGAAGCTCGAACTGGTTCTTCGGTGGGGACTGAGGGGAACACCCATTCGTCCCGTGGTATCACAACGGACCCCAGAGTCTAAGCGTGGTGGTCCTTGGATCAGCAGCCACTTCCAATCTAACCTAACCTAACATACTGTTTTGTAATTAAAAAAATCTTTATTTTAATTACCAGTACCTTTTCTTAATAAAAAGTGTATATCTTCGAAAAATCTATCAATTCTTAAGTAATCCATTTTCTTGAAGAAAACTTCCTTCTCTCAAACAAGTACCGTTTCTTAAATATTAACTTTTTCTGAAAAAAAACTTTCCTTAATAAAATACTTTTTTAAAAAAGTACCCCTTCATAAATTTTTTTTTAAATATCTTTTTTTAATAGAGTCTTTTCTTAAAAAAGTAGTTTTTCTTAAGAAAATATCTTTTCTTTGAAAAAGTAGAGGTACTTATATAAAGTATCTTTCTTATGTTTCCCAGAAAGAATTTTTTTAACCCATTAGCGTCGAATGGGTAGAAGAATTTCCAAAAATAAAGCTTTCTTAGTAAATTTCTATCTAGAGCCAGGCGAAAGTTATTGCAAACTTTTTTTTAACGAATTGATGGATAAAACTAATAAAAAAAATATTTAAACTCAAATCAAAACATGATTTGGGGCAAAATTAGAGGGTCGAAGTCAATAATTATTAAAGTAAACAAATTTTTACATAAACGGGTCTGAAAAGTTTGGGAAGTGAACTTCCCAAAACTCTCTTGGTAACACGTTTTCTATCCAACAAAAAAAATAAAAATCACCCGCTTACGTCGACTCCTCTGGGTTGCAGGTTAATTTTTATGGAAAGGGTATTTAAATATCTACCTTGCTTTAAATAATAAAACACGTTTCCCTAAAAAGAACATTTTCTTAAAAATCTAAATTTTCTTTAAAAAGTACCCTTTCTAAAATAAGTACATATTCTCAAAACAGGACCATTTCTTAACACATAAATTTTTTTAAAAAGTATTTTCACTGACATTCCACAGATGACTTAGAGGTATGGGCCGAAATCACTTGAGCTGATTACATTATACATGTAAGCAACATAATTTGCTTATTAGTATAACACCTTAAAATATATTCGCAAGAGCAAATAAATTAAATTACAGCAATTAGAAACATTTCAAGTATAATATATTTTTATTACAACCGTCTTTGACTTTTTGTTTCTTTTGTATATTTTAATAAAAGTCCATTTAGCACCGCACCAGTTCGAGGTTAAATGTTAGTATAATAAGGTTTTTAAAAATAATACCTCGCAGCAGGAATTATTCATAATTCTAAAACCAAAAAAAAAAAAAAAAAAATAAAAAAAAAATACGGTTTTGGTTTAATTCTGTATCCATTAAAAAGTTTTGTAATATTAATTTATTACTCATTCATTTTTTTACCGTTATAACAGAAATTAAATGTAAAAATGGCAACTAAGTATATAAATCCACAAAATATTAGAATAACGAAAAATGAATTAAGGCTCTTAACTTGAAATACTTTAGTAAATGCAGCAACAACTAGCTAAATTTCAAAGTTATTTTACATAATTTAATTGCATCCACAAAAACATAGTTTTTAGATTAATGTAGTTCGTAGTTATATTAAAAGTTATGTCTTGGTATAGAGAAGTGGTTTTCAGCTTTCAAAGAATCTATTTGATAACAAACACAAAAATAAGCCAAAACAAAAACATTTATGGAGTGGTTGGTCATTCAAGTGAAATAATTTTTAGTACTTGAATATTAAGTTCAAATTAAGTTCAATTTGGAGAGAGCCATATTCTGTCAGGAATTGTATCCTTGATGGTCTTTAAAGCCTTTGTGAAAATGAAACTTAAGAACAGTTATTAAAAAAAATTATGATTGGATTAAAAAACAATTGAAGTTAGTTTCCTTACAAATTTAAGTATAGATGCAAAATGCAGGTTTTATTCATGGTGTAAACGGGTTCGTTGAGTAACTCATTAAATATAAGATGTAACACTGGCTTTAATTGAGTTAACTAAGCATTAAAACATAACTTTAAAATTCCCAATTAATCCGCAAATCAGTATGTTTAGTCCTCCCGTCCGACTATCACTTGGGAAACTGACTATTACACCACCAACAATTGCTACCTTCTTAAAAAAGATATTTTTTAAGGTATTTTTTAAATAGGTACTTTATTTAAGAATTGCATATTAAAAGAGTATTTTGTTAAAAAGGTATTTTTTTAAAAGATTATTTTAACTTTCTTAACATAGTATTTTAGAGAGTACTATTTTGAAAAAGGAATTATTTTATAAAGCTACTTCTTTAACAAGTAACTTTTAAAGGTACTTTTTTTTAAAAAGAGCACTTTCTTGAAAAGGTAATTTTTTAAAAAGAATACTGTTTTAGAAGGGCGCTTTTTTAACGGCATTTTTTTTTTTTTTTTGGTTTTGAAAAGTATATTTTTTAAAAAAAATTACTTTTCCTAAAAAGATACTTTTTTTAAAGCTTCCTATATTGAAAAAAGCAGCTTTTTTTAAAATGGTATTCTTTTATTAAGTTCGTTTTAAATGTATTTTTATAAGAAAGGTACTTTATTTAAAGGGCTTATTTTTTAAGAAAGTATATTTTTATAACAAAGGGCACTTTTTAAAAGGGTAATTTTTTAAAAAGAATATAATTTCTTATTTAACGTTTTTTGTTTATAAAAACAATAATGTTTTTTTAGAAATAATGAACTTCTTTCTTAAAAGTTGCATTATTTTTCTATTAAAAGACTAGTACAACATTAAATATACTTTTTTGGGCAGCCGGCGCACTGTGGACCATATTTTGAGAAGGCGGCCAAAAATCATTTATTTTATGGCTAACGATTTTAAAGTTATGTTATTCATTTGAAAGTAAATACCAGGAAACCACGAAAGCCAAAAAATTTCGACTCTATTTCAACTATATCACAGCGAACAGGGTATTCGAAAATGGACTTTCTCAGTATTTTGCTAAAATTAAAAATTAAAAATCCACGATACCCAATACCATGCGTTTAGATATCCTATCTCCTAGGTCCAACCAATGGGATATAGAAAATAAGCATAACCCAAATTTGAGTGGCGTTGTTATTAATTTTTTTTCGGAAAAGTTCATATCGAATGCTGTATTTATATAGAGAGTAGGTCTAAAAATGGACTGATCCTTACCATATTTGGTAAGGTCACTTATTTTTTTGCACAAATATATAAATAAATTTGAAAAAAATCTGTGCAATACTTTTGTTATACCCTATACCACTATGTGGTTTGGGTATAATGACTTTGTGCTGCTGTTTGTAACAACCAAAAATATTTGACCTACACCCATCTTTAATTATACCGATCGAATCAGAATCACTATCTGATTCGATTTAACGATGTCCGTCCGTCCGTCCGTCCGTCTGTGTGTCCATGTAAAGCTTGTAATCAAATTGCAGGTCGCAAATATGAATATATTTTGACGAAATTTGGTATTTGATCTTTTATCGGCCATGGGATGAATGCTGTTGAAATTGGTGAGAATCGGTCCATGTTCAGACCTAGCCCCCATACAAATGACCCCTATGAAATCAACATATATTGCCATAAGATCCAAATTATCATACAAATCTTAGTCAAATTGGGTTTGTATGTATATATTACATCCATTAATCAGTAATCCAAAAATGATTCCTATTGGACAACTCTTAGTCATAGGCCCCATATAGAGATGCTTCCCGATCTTCACTTAAATCTATTAAAAAACAAAAATATTGCACTGATTCTTCTCAAATTTTGTTTGTATATATTTTTGCAAAATACAAGAGACTTTACCAAACATAATCAGGATCGGTCCATTTTTGGGCCTAGTCCCCATATAGATATAGCATCCAATATGAACTTTGTCATATCTGCAGCCGAAAAAATTAATAAAAATCCCACTCAAATTTGGTTTATGCTTATTTTCTATATCCAGTTAGTTGGGCCTGAGAGATAGGAACTCTAAACGCATGGTATAGGGTAACGTATAGTCGGTCTAGACCGACTATAATTTTCTTACTTGTTTTTTTAATAAATTTAAGTGAAGATCGGGAAGCAGCTTTATATGGGGGCTATGATTAAGAATTATCCTAGTAATAATTATCGAGTGTAATAAACACACACAAACCCAATGTTACTGAGATCTATGTGATGTGTTATTTGAATGGGTACTAGGTCTGAAAATGCACCGATTTTCATCAAGCTTACATACCAAATTTCATTAAAATATATTAATACTTGCGAACTGTACACGCAGAAAAAAGATTGGTTGGAATTCAGTTACCACTAGCAAAATTTGTTAAGGTAATAATAATTTTTATTTATTTTTATTTTATTTAAGCTAATTAGGCCTAACGTTTCCAATGTAAATAAAACAACCGCTTATTCCATTTTTCCTGACGTTTCGTCAATTTTATGTTGACTTTATCAAAGGTCGTCTATTTGAAAAATAAAACATAAATTATTACAAAAATACATAATTCACCAACAGCAATTATAACTCACAGTAATATGGATTTGTCTTTACATTAAAATAAAAATATTTGTTACATATAAACAAAAAACATTCAATTTAAAATAACATTTAATTACACACAACATTTAAAACACAACTTAAAAGTAATATCACAGGGTATCAACTGATGGCAATCATGTAACTCGCATTAATATTGTTTGTATCCTCTTTCAAGTTCATCGTATTCTTTATGTTCTGTTGTATATGTAAACTTTCCAATGTAAATCTCTTCCTCTCTCTTGTCTCTTTGTCCAAAATTTTCACTTGTTTAAAATCAGCTGTATGGCCTGTCTTTAGTATATGTTGTGCTAAAGCTGTACTTTCTTTGCCCTTTGTTATGTCTGCTTGATGTTCGCCTATTCTCTTTTCTAATGTTCTTTTTGTTGTCCCTATATATATTTGGTTACATTTTTGATGGTCGTTACCATTGCAATTAATTTTGTAAACAACGTTGCTTTGTTGTTGTTTTGCAATCGGCGCTTTCGTTTTAGAAAAAATTGTGTTTAGTGTTGTGTTAGGCTGATACGCAAATCTCGTTTTCTCCGTTTGAATCGATGTTTTTATATTATTTTTGTCAGTTAAGCCCAGAATGTATTTAACGCTGTAAAATTTTTTATCCTCATCAACGGTCGTTTTTTGTTGAGTATAAATATGATTTTTCGGATTTTTTAAAGTGGTGTCTATTAATGTGTTTATAAGTTTGTTTGGAAAACTGTTGGCTTTTAGTATTTTTTCTAGTTTTGGTATGTTTTTTGTATGATATTTGTCGTCACTAATGTTTAGAACTCTAGAGATAAGATTTTTCGCAGTGTTTATTATCTGGCTCTTCGGTTGTGTTGCGTTGTAGTTGATGATTCTACCCGAGGACGTTTCCTTAGTAAACCAGTCAAACGTTATTTTGTTCTTATTTTTCCTTAACTTCATATCTGAGAAAGCAATTTCGCATTTTTCCTCAACTTCAATTGTGAATTGAATCTTTGGATGGTGATTATTTAAGGTAGCAAGTATTTTATCCTTATCGTTTATTTTAATAACCGCCAAAATGTCATCTACATATTTGGTTATGTATTTGATATGTATATTTTCCTCTCTTAACTCTGCTAGTGTATCGTTAAGTAGACCGTCAAGTACTATGTCTGCTATTGTGGGAGATAACGGGTTGCCCATTGGCATTCCAAATATCTGATGAAAAAGTTTATCATCATATATGAAATAATTATTTTCAATAAGGCAAAAATTGAGAATTTTGAGAAATTTTGAACTGGGAATCTTTGTAAATTCCCTTATTTTTTCCCATTTCTTCATAATGTTGCGAATTGCTAAGTGAACCGGTATGTTTGTGAATAAAGAAATGACATCAAACGAAACCATAATTTCGTCGTCATCGAGTTCTATAGTCTCCAATTGATTCTTCACCTGTAATGAATTTTTGACATTATATTCATTCGAAATTATATTTTTTAACACTTGGCCCATGTATTTCGACAGATCATAACACGGAACTTGTACTGATGATACAATTGGTCGTAATAATTTTTATTGTGATTCTTTAATGTATCAAAATAAAGTACGAATTCTGCTATAAATATCGTATAAATACAATTCATTAAGAATGAAGGTATCTGCAACAATATAATTTGTTCTGTGTACCAGCGAAAGTATTTTTTACAAATTACCAAACAAATTTAGTTGAGGAAATGTAATTAAAACAACATGCCTCAATCCAAAATATTGGCGACTGCAACTGCTAATTCTATTTTAACAACGTATTTCAAACCGAAAATTGGTAAACAAAATTTTTATTTAGAATTATTTTTCGGTTGCAATAAAAGAAACCCAAAGTTTTAAACTTTTTTTGGTATTTCTAACCGAAAGGAAACTGTGTGAATCAGTTTCTGTTTTAGATACCAAATAATATAAAAACATGTCTAGCCAGACCGAATTTCTTGATTTACTTGTCATTTTTAAAAATTAAATAAATTGTAATACAAAAAATTTTAAGAGATATATAATATGATAATTTATTTTATGTGAAAAATTGGCAAAATACTTTTAAAAAAATGGATGAACAAGAAACATCCGTTAATCTAGAAACCGATGATGTATTTGTTCTACGTAACATTAGTTTTTTCTTGGTTTGGTTGGTGAAAGCATAGGAAACAATTCTCTCATACAAGAGCTCACTATCAATGGGTCGAAGGTAGGTATGTAGAGATATTCAGAAGATATTCGAGTTAATGTAAAAGCGCTTTAATTTCGATTACAATATTGCAGTAAATTAATACGAGCATATAGTGAAACAAATGTCTGTGAGCATGTACACAACCTGGAAGTTGGCTATCCCGTTGTCATCAGTACACCAAGATGTGTGCAGATATTTATTAACTGTAACGTCAACCCACGAATAATATAAAATTATTTGTGTTAACAACAGCTCAAAGATGTATTCAATGACGGTTAGTACCCCATGCCATGTAATGGAAGGCAGTGTTGTTGCATGCGTGAACCTTTAATATTCTAGTAAAGAAGAAAGTATTCACTCTGGAAGATAACAACCAGCTCTACGTGCATTTTAAATAAGAAACTATTCTCTGTTTATCAAGATGGTAAGTCGAAATTGACAAGGGGATGATTACGCGATTGGGTGAGTAATGTGCTGATGTTTATACTACGAATTGTACTTGTCCTGGACACACCTTTTAAATTCGTAATTTTACAAAAGTTATCTGACAATATGTGCGGATATGATGAAAGTACAACATCGTATTACATGGGATCATATAATGGAGCCAAGGATACCTCTTCTGTTTATCACATAATATATTATTTTATTTAATTTAATGTGAAATTATTTAATTATTAACAATAAAATAAATAATAAAAATTTTTGATTTTTCTATATCATATGTATTAGGAAAAAAAAAACCCGAGAAACGGTTATGACAATCAATAATTAAAATTAAGTATTCCATTGTATCAACTAAATATTATTCATACAATCGAATTTATATATAAATAAAGTAAGCACAACAGAATAATGTGATAGTACACTATCAACACTCGGTTGGCAACAAATTTGGTTGCAACAACAAATCCGTTTTCTGTGTGTAGTTTAATTACAAGGTTTACATGGACACACAGATAGACAGACGGACTGAAGGATAGACGGACATTGCTAAGTCGTCTCAGAAAGTGATTCTGAGTCCATCGGTATAATGAATAATGGGTCTAGGTCAAATATTTTTGCTAGTTACAAACATCAGCATAAAGTCATTATACCCTGACCACATAGTGATAAAGGGTATAATTAACTTACTTCTTCGGCGTCAGTAAAGCATTAGAAAGAATTTTTTTATTTTTCTCAAACTCACAAAAAAGGGTGTCTTGAATAATCAAAAATTATTACGATTTCAACATTCTATAACTAAACGTTTTAAATAATTATAACTTTTTAACTAAAAATATTTGTAGTGAATTTCTAATGTTTGATACTAATCTTAAAATATATTTCTTTTTAGTAAAATTTAAAGAAAAATCATCAAAGTGTATTTGTTATACAATTATTAGTTATGTCGAATATAGCTATGTAATTGTTTCTACTTTACATAGAATTTTTATACCCTCTACACCAGTGTGCAGTGGTTATATATGTTTGTTATTCCGTTTGTACTAATTACAAATAAATGTGGCCCCCATAAAGTATATAAAAAATTTTTTATCCTTGTAACAAGCTGAGTTGATAAAGCTGTGACCACCTGTCCATCTGTGGAAATCACGACCAGGCCCTCAAAAAGACAGCTGGTTTCTTATAGTGAAAAAGATTTATTGGCATCCTGATCAGACTGCTGAATAAAATCATCAAACTCGGATTAACAAATGCCGAGATTTCAATGGAAATGTAAAAAATCTTGAAAAGATATAATTTTGTCTATATTATTATTGTTATTATTGTTATTGTAATTTGTGTGTCATAGCTGTAATGTTTTTTGTAGTTCTGTATGTTTTGTTTATAGCAAGGTTCAGAAAATACGCAATTGAAACACACAATGTTCTGTTCTGAGGCAGCAAACACATATTTTTATTTCTACATCAATTATGTGTGTTTCTAAATTTTGTACGGTGCCCAACACAATCACGACTGTGTTTAGTTTTAATATTTCGTTATCTACACTAACATTTTTGCATCACGTATTTTTTGTTTCGAGTACACAAAATCCACACAGATTCGAGTGTAGTTTATTTTATTTTTTGCTTAAAAAAACAGAACATGTTCTTCAACGCGTACATAAAAAAAACGAAATTAACTCATAAACCTCATATATAATTTCTCTGTTTTCTATTTTATCTTTTATTTATTTATTTTTTTTTTTTTTGTTTATATTATTATCGTTTTATTTTTATTTTTTCATAACTGCTAATGAATTATTTTAAATTTTTTTAATAAATTTGGTTGGAAAAATTGTTGTCATTATTATAACGGTGTTTCAGTGTTTTCCGATAGCGAACGGATAATGTTGTTATTTTTAGATGTACGCGTTGAAGAACATGTTCTGTTTTTTTAGCAGTACACGTGCAAGAAAATGAACTTAAAATAAAGCTACACTCGAATCTGTGTGGTTGATGTGTATTCAAAATAAAAAATATATGACAGAAAAATGTTTATAGAAAACGAAATCTTAAAACGAAACACAGTCAAGATTGTGTTGGGCAGCGTACAAAATTTAGAAACACACATAATTGATATGAAAATAAAAATATGTGTTTGTTGGTTTGAGCTATGTTTGTTTACATATATGTACGATTTTGTTATTCAGTGTGTGTTTTTTCTGAATTCTTGTTTATAGCATTTGCTTTACGAGTGCGTATGTACGACTACATTTGTACAGAAGAACAATTCGTGCGGCTCAAAGCCGGCTTGGTGCCTCGCAGACTCTTTCTTTAGTGCTAGAGCCGCCGCCGAAGATGGCGGCAGAGTTCGCCTAATATTTATATGCCGAATCAACAATCGAAATCAATTTTTCCTTTTTGAATGATAGTATAAAGTAAATGGTTAGAAAAAACAAGAGGAAATGTTTTTAATGTAGTAAAAAATTTGTTTCTATTTTCTAAAACTTTTAAATGGGATTAGAACCAAAAAGTTAAGTAAGTGTATGAAAATAATTTTAATTATGAAATCGAGATATGTACGTTAAAATTTTTGTTCAAAGTTTTCCCAATGTTTTCCGCACGGAAAATTGGCTTTTCATTACTTTTGACTATTCTCAGACCTTAGATCATGTAGTGTTGTATGGTCGGGTTTTTTTATTAAAGAAATTTTATCTCCATTATTTCCATTAATTTCCTTTACCATGTAAATCAAGACATTTCTTTATCTTTCCACAACATTATGGTGTGAATTTAATGATTCAGTTTGTTTAAATTATTTCATTTAACTACCTCCTACGGAACAGTAAGTAGTTCAAAAGTTTTATGTAACTTTTCAAATTAAATTTGATATTTAATGAGTTTGGTCATAGACAACACTCTACTTTAACCATTCATTGCCTTAATATGCTTCAATTTTTCAATATATGGATTTGTTGGACACTTTGATCACTTTAACAAATCCCCAAAATTTTACAACTTTGCTAAATGTACATATCTGCTCGTCCAAAATAGAAAAAGCTTTAAGAATTCTTTTATCAAGAAACACAAAATATCTTCACATTAATAACTGCAGACGCATAAACGCACCCACGCACACAAAACCATTTATTTATTTTCACACACGTATTTACATATTTGCAATTTCTATAACAATTTATTTTCAAACAAACACAACCGAATATATTTTATTCAACCACACATGCTATTCAAGATGACACATAGAGTATCAACCTTAGCAAAAAAAGCTATGTATTTTATAAAAATGAAAAAGAGATTTAGTTGTGAACCAAAAATAGCAAAAGGGGATTTAATACAAAATAGAAACTGATTCATGAGCCATAGCATAGAAAAATATGTTGTTATTTTTTATAAAAAGAAATGTATAGAACTGTCTTTCAATGCAACATTTAAATACTACGTAACATTCATTGTATAGTTTTGCTTCTCACTTCGTTATTTTCTTGTTACGGGTATTTAGTTTTTTGCAAAACCTTGCAACACCCCCATAATTCGATGACAGTTGTATGTGCATCGTACAATCTTTTCGAAAGTTTGTTGTATTTTCTTCGAAATAATAATGGAAGCATTTGGATTTATTCGGTTTTAATGTGTACTTTAACACCCTCCAGAAGCTTTAAATTTTGTTATTTAAAAAAGTACAAAATTAAAATTAGATATTTACATTTCTGTACTAAATTATGTACATTAGTTTGAATTTCTGTACCAATTAAACCCAAAAGTTTGTTGTATTTTCTTCGAAATAATAATGGAAGCATTTGGATTATTCGGTTTTAATGTGTACTTTAACACCCTCCAGAAGCTTTAAATTTTGTTATTTAAAAAAGTACAAAATTAAAATTAGATATTTACATTTCTGTACTAAATTATGTACATTAGTTTGAATTTCTGTACCAATTAAACCCACTAATGAAGTGAAACATAACTGTGAAGAAGATTATTAGAAGCAAGAATTTTTCATTTCAATTCATAATTATTATTTTTTGGGATATATTTTTCCAAACTGCAGATGATATGATTATGATTATGATTGACCCGCCTTTGGGAGTTTTTAGTGACTTTTTCTGTGTTCTTGGCATCACAATTTATCAACTACGTATGCATAAAGGCTAAAGATCAAAATATTTGAATAATTTTTTTGTTGAATAATGAAATAATAATTGACTTAACAATTTTAAAATCGAGTTCAAATTCTAGGAAATTTTATTTTATCACTCAATTTTTTTCTTTCAATGCTATATATAAAAAAATTATGAATATTTAAATAAAATTCATAAAATTGCGAATTTATAAAAAAAAATCGTTAAATTTCATTACAAATATTTGTTGAACACATACAAGATATAAAAATGGGTTTGTTAATAAATAATTTTGTAAGAGCTTAAAGGTATGCTAATCAATTTTTACCAATTCATAAACGCACATAGCATTGCATAGTTTTATGTGTTTTATGTATATGCTAACAACAACTGTAAAGGATTATTACTCCAAAAAAATGTACCAAAGAGTGAACATCTGTTAAGATGGTGCACATCTGCAAAGAAATACCTTTCAAATGGAATATTTTTTGTCAGAAACGGTTGAAAACTAAAAGCGTAGAAAGGGTCATTAGAAATCGCCTTTCATATTAATACTATAAATACAGAAGAGAAAAACAAGGAATAGTATTAAGTTTGGCTATGCCGAATCCTTGAAAAATCAGCATAAATAGTAACATATGAGATTATATTTTTGTTTATATTTTAAGAGAGTAAGAGTATAACCATTTTGATTATTCTCTTACTCTCATCGATAAGCCTTCGGTCAGATGCTCTAAAAATAGATAAAGACAACAAGCAAACAAATTTGAGTTTGCATCGCTGATATATGTCTCTAACCTCGTGTTCTGCTCAAAATAATAAAAAAACAATATTATCTTAATTTTTTGCATATGCGAATGAGCGTGATTTCAGCAGAAAGACAGACAATCTCTATTTCTATATTGGCACTAGGTGCTATAAGAAACAATATCAATTTATATACAAACTAAATGGCAAACTCTTCACAATAGTCTGAAGGTACGTATGGTATATATATATATATATATATATATATATATATATCTGTGGTCAGAAGCAATAACCGCCTAACTCGAAAATCATGCTTTCGGGAAAAATAGCTTTTTATATAAATGTAATCGGGCTTCATTACGAGATAGGTCAGAATATTTGTGTTAATAACATTTTAAATAACAGTGTTAGAGAAATGGGGATTTCACGTAAATGTAAAGATTTTTTAGCAAATCGGCGAAAATCATTCTTTCGAGAAAAATAACTGTTTATATAAATGTAATGGGGCTTTATTTCGACTAAGGTCAGTATGTTTTCATTAATAACTTTTTAAATAACAGTGTTAGAAAAATGGAGATTTCACGTAAATATAAAGCGTTTTTAGTAGAATATGATAGCATACATAACTCAAATCGTTCTTAAGTCGACTTTGGCGGTTATCGCTTGTGACCACAGATTTATAGAAATAAAAAATTTCTTATCTAGAAGCTTATCAATGAAATTTGGAGCGGTAGGGAAAATCACCAAATGAAAAATTGTGCAAAAAAATAAAAACCCCAAGTTAATTATAAGCCAAAAATATTTCAGGTTATTAAAAAAGTTTAGTATTAACTTTCACTCAAAAATTTGGCATCAAATAATAGAAAAATCAAAGGAATCAAGAAAAAATATTTTGTATTATAAAGGATATAAGGAGCATGTGCTGATGCTCGTAACTACGATGGCCATCCATCTGTTCTGTTTGTCTGGCTGCCCACATACAAGTAATACCTATGAGATCGACTTAAATTGTTGTACAATTCACATTATATTTCATTTATATATATTTTAGGCAACCACTATTCCAGAATCTAATAACTAACCACGTATAATCATTTTTAGTCACATTCCCCATATATAACAGCTTCTCGATTTTCACTTAAATCTATAAAAAAAAAATGAACTCCTTTTTTGAGAAAAGGAGGTGACTTTATTAAATTTTGCCACGATTCGTCAATTCTTTACCTAGTTCCCATTTGAAAAGATCACAAGTTAATAACAATACCAATTATTATAAGAACCAATTATGACTCCACAGGAATTTGATCTAATTTAAATCTTTCTCTCAAAGCACGGTAATAGCATATCATAGAGTCGGTCTATATTATACCTTATATGTATATGAAAAGCTGGCTTGTATTTTCCATAACAACACGATATTACGGTCAGTTATACTGATTCAAAAGTTCAGTCAAGCTAGTGCCTGCATTTGTAAAAGATTTAAAAAACCCCTATTTTTTGCGCCATTTTTGCAATATATTAAACCGATTGGCAAAGATGACTTTATAACTTTTCTATTATTCTACACGGTGAACTCTCAACAGCAAGCCGTCCAGCAAATCAGCACATCGTGAAAACACAATTTTTCCGTCATCTTTAACCGCATAATTTTTCAACAAGCAAATCATCCAGCAAATCATTCCAGCGTGAAGTCATCTGTTATCATCATTTTGAACTGGCTGATTTTGTGGAAGTAGGAAAAAAACAAAAGTTATTGAGCATTAATTTTTTTTTTTTTGAAGCTGAATTTAAATAAAAGCTGAATTTAAATAAAGTCTTATAAATTTCAAACCAATTTCAAGTTCTTTATAATTAATCCCAAGTAAGTTCCTCTCAAATCCCCCATTTTTTCCCAAAGAAGTTTCCAACAAATAAAAGGGTATTTAATTTAAATACAGGGTTGGGTTATGAAAATTAACCATATCTTAGTATGTCCATTTAATTTACTAAATAACCCGAATCACTATCTGATTCTGTGTGTCCATGTAAAGTTTGTAATCAATCTGCAGGTCGCAAATATGAATATATATTGATGAAGTTTGGCATATAAGCTTCTATTGGCCATAGGATGAACGCTGTTGAAACTGGTGAGAATCGGTCCATGTTCAGACCTAGCCCCCATACAAATGACCCCTATGAAATCAACATAAATTGGCATAAGATCCAAATTGTCATATGTCTTACTCAAATTGGGTCTGTATGCGTTTATTACATCCATTAGTGAGTAGTCCAAAAATGATCCCTATGAGACAACTCTTAGTCATAGGCCCCATATAGAGTTGCTTCCCGATCTTCATTTAAATCTATCAAAAAACAAAAATATTGCACTGATTCTTCTCAAATTTTCTTTGTATATATTTTTGCAACATACAAGAGACTTTACCATACATGGTCAGGAACGGTCCATTTTTGGGCCTAGTCCCCATATAGATATAGCATCCGATATGAACTTTTGCATATCTGCAGCCAAAAAAAATTAATAAAAAATACCACTCAAATTTGGTTTATGCTTATTTTCTGTATCCGGTTAGTTGGGCCTGAGATATAGGGTCTCTAAACGCATGGTAGACCGACTATAATTTTCTTACTTGTTTTACTTACATTAGGGACCATAGCAATTATATATTTTATTATAGAAGTCACAAAACAAAAGATATTTTTTATTTTTAATAAAATAAAGCTCATTTCTTGATTTTTTGTTTATTGAGCAAAAAAAAAAATGGTGAGAACTTCCCAACAAATTATTCATTACACTTTTCTCACATTTCTCACCTTTTTTTGTGAAAGTCTACTTAATTTACAGCGTCCAAACATTGGCTTCTATATGATTTGTTTTCGAAATATTTCAAAAATTACCGTTTTTCTCTGTCCGTTATTTATATATTTAGTTAAATAAACGAATAAATATTTTTTATTTTGATTTATCTGATTATTTTTACGCCGACAAATTCACTAGCAGAATTTGGGGCTGGTTTTTCAAGAACTGTGGAACCAAAAATCAAGCTACCAAAAAAAAGTAAAACAATATAAAACACAAAATTTAAGGTTTTTGTATAAACGTTCTAAGTAATTTCAAGATTACTTTCCTTCATTTTTTTTTTTTTTTTTGACTGTATGGCGGTGAATTACAAATGTAGAAACAACAAAATTTCCTACAATTGAGCACATACAAAAAAAGGATCTTTATGGTTAAAAAGTAAAACAACGGTAAAAAAAAGAATACAATGTCACTGTTAAAAAAAGTATATTTTACAAAAAAATGACAGGAAAATGTCAGACAAAAAGGAGACTTAAATAACTATAGCGCAATCTGTATGTCAACGTCCATCCCAGGCTGACATCAGTTAGACACAGTGGGGCCTCTCACGTAAACACCCACCACATCTGGTTTTGGCAAAATCAACGCAAAAAAATAATTTTGTATCTATATTTGGAACTATACTAAACTGCGAATTTATTTTCTTTTATACAGAAATTAAGGTATCGAAAAGTAATGAACTCAGAACTGCTAAAACATGATGTTCCTAACCAAAAAAATTAAATAGTTTTCTATAATTGACTTAGACGCACCTTTTGTCATACCGATCAGAATCAATTTCAGCGTCGATTTAATGAGTTACGTCTGTCTGTCTGTTAGTCCATGTAAACCTTTTTAATCGAACTACAGGTCACAAATATGATTATATTTTGATCAATTTAAACATATAAGTTTTATCGACCATGCGACAAAAGCTGTTGAAATTAATAAAAATAGGTGCCTGTTCGGAGCTAGCTCACATAAAAACAACCTTTATCAGATCGACTAAAATGATCGTACCATCCAGATTATCATATATATATATATGGATAAAATATTATGTTTGTGTGCCTATTGTCTTTTCTACTTTTTTACTAATTAGCGATCATATAAAGCTTCTTTCTGATTTTCACTTAAATCTATCAAAATTAAGAAAAATATTGCATAGTTTTTTCAAATATAGATTATATATATTTTTAATAATTTTTTTTTATTATTATTATTTTAAATCTTGTTACATTAGGATTTTCATTAATAAAAATTAATAATAATATTATTTTCTATAAAAAAAAAATCTTTTTTTTTCGATCTTTATCAATTGAATGATTGAGTTTGACATTGTTCATGTTCAAGATCAAATGTTTTTACTTTAAATAAAGCAAAAGCATTAGCACATTTGTTTCAAAAATTGATATATATTTTGAATGACAGGATATACATCTGTTTCGGGAAGAGTCACCAACCCTCATCAGTAACCAAAAGCAGTAGATAGTTTGTGTGATAAATAGCTAAATTCATATACATTTTCTGAAAACAACTAAATGAGAATTCAAGCAAAGAGTGATACCATGCGAGCCTCCTCCAATATTAATCATTATTTTTAATAAAATTAAATGAATTACCATATATTTTCATGATCTGTCCATTTTTTTTATCTACTCTCCATACAAAATTAATGTCAGAAACTAACTTTCTCATATCTGCCTCAGCAAAGTCGGATCCAAGACACTCTCTATATGCATTGTAAAGGGTGATTTTTTATGAGCTATAGGAAAGTTTTCCAAAAAAAAAAACACATAAAATTCAGAAAAATGCATGAAATCTTTATTTGAATCGATAGTACGGTCCATATAATTTAATGTTTGAAGGTTCTTTCATGCAAATGTTGACCGTGACTGCGCCTCAAATGGTCCATCCAATTAGTCCAATTTTGGCATACTGTTTCCAACATTTCGGCCGGTATCTCACGAATAAATGCTTCAATGTTGTCTTCCAATGCGTCAATTGAAGCGGGATTGTCTGTATAGACACGAGCTTTAACATAGCCCCACAAAAAAATAGTCTAAAGGCGTTAAATCGCACGATCTAGGCGGCCAATTGACCGGTCCCGAACGTGAAATAAAATGTTCACCGAACTCGCCTCTCAATAAGTCCATTGTTGCGCGTGCTGTGTGGCATGTGGCACCGTCTTGTTGAATTCACATGCCATGCAAGTCAAGCTCTTGCATTTTGGGCAAAAAAAAAGTTGGATATCATCTCTCGGTAGCGCTCACCATTCACAGTTACGTTACGATTCGCATCATCTTTGAAGAAGTACGGTCCAATGATGCCACCAGCCCATAGACCGCACCAAACTGTGACTTTTTCTGGATGCATTGGTAGCTCTTCCAATGCTTCTGGCTGATATTCATGCGAAATTTAGTCACAATAACCCGAATAGCCGCTTCAGTGGGTCGATTAAACTGACCATAAAATGGAAGAAGCGCGCGATGAACTTTCTTAACAGAGCACGCATTTTGATAACAAAATTCAATAACTTGCAAGCGTTGTTCGTTTGTAAGACGATTCATGGTTAAATTATAGACCAAACTGAAGATGTTTGACAATCAAAGAAAACACGAAACGTGCGTCAGCTGTTTAAACCAGTGTTGCCAAAAAGATAATAGCTAAAAAATCACCCTTTATAAGGTATTAAATCATCGGTCTAGACCAACTACAATTTGGTTACTTGTTCTTGTTAGTGTAGTTTGTATTTTGGAACTTGAAATTTGTGTTATCTGGAGCCAGAGAACTATGATTTTTTTTTTTTTTGTTTTCTTTTAATTTTTTTTTTTGGGGGGGGAGGAGGGGGGGTATTGAAACGAAAGTGCCAACAAAAGACATTTCAACGAATTATTTGTGCGAGAACAAATAATAACCTAAAAAAATACAAGGAGTGTGGAAGGGGCGGAGTACAGTTTCAGGTGTCTTAGCGATTATTGTGCAAAAATGGCTATAAACATGGTTTTATTAGTTTTATGTTAAGAGAACGTGTACATATGATGTGACATGGAAATTCAGCACCTTTTGAAAGATTTTTAATTTTTTTTATTTTTTTGGGACCTGTGTAAATCATAAAGTTTTATCTAAATTGAGCTGATAATAGAGCTGTATATATATTAAAAAGGTTCCAATTAAAAATCATGCTGTATATGCGAAATTTTATCCAAAATAAGTGAAATGTCACCAACAATATCTTAATAATTTTCTATGTGAAATTTAACTTTAATTCGTATGATGATTTTTCATTATTGGGCGACGTACCTTACCATATAGACTTAACACATATAAAGAGAAGAAATATATGAGAGTTTTCAATCATTTTTGACTTTTTAAACCCTGGTATTTCGTATACTATGGAAACAGTACTACAAATTTTCTAACATTTCGTAATTGAGTAGGCTGCAACATTTTCTTTATAACTAAATAAAATAATAGGTGGTGAGGACAATTTCTTATATAATTAAGAGAATAAATATTTTTGCTTCATAAGAAAATACCGAATAATGTACTATTGCATACACTGTATGAACATATTTTTGTTTAAAGTATTTGAAAGATACAAAAAGTAAAAGTCCATGCATTAGAAATATTAAGTTTGGCATATAGTATGGTTAACAACTACTACGACGAACTTAATATTTATAAGCCTTAAATATATTATGATGAAGTGTATACAAAAAAACATCAATTTACACAATTCAGATTATAGTTCTAATATGCTACACAGAGCAATTGTTGCTTGAAATGAAAACTGTCATTTTGGCTTCAAGCTACATTTATTCAGTTGTTCGCTGGCATGTTCAAACTTAGTACCGCATTTTTTGTTATTTCTATAATATTTTTAATAAAAAAGTTGATTCACTTTAGATAACTTAACCTTCAGCTCATAATGGAAAATATCTTTTTTATCTTTGTCTCTTAATACGAATGGATAGAAAAATTTTAAAAAAAAATTCTAATCACACAAATAATTTTGTTCATTGGAAGCGATGATTTTCACTTGAGAATCTTTAACTATCAACAGGTTATTTTGCTCTAAACAAGAATTGGTTTCTCTAATACCAAGTCAGAAACTAGAACCAGCTTTAGATGGGAGTCAAACGACTTAGATCTGTCCGCCTTCTATTCAAAAAGTTTGTACAACTCTGACTATCAACTTGAAAACACACACAAACACACTAAACAAGCATGTCCAAATATAAAGTAATGTGAAATCTCAAAATAATGCATGTTTCATCTAAAGAGACATGCATGCAGATGTCCTTAGTTGTTATTGGGGGGAGGGTTTGCAAAATACCATAAGTTTATATTGTAAATACAACAATTGTAATTTTCTAACTAGTATGACAACAAAATTACATGTCTTTATATTGTTTAGAAGATAAACAGTAAAATTAAATATCACTCATACGCACTGAAGTGTTTCATTAAATAATTGTAAAAGTGCTGTCCAGTTTATGTTAAAATACTCGTATAAAATTTATATAATCATTTAAAATAAATTGTATTTGTAATATAAGATTTTTCAATTCCTGTTAAATAATAAATGCAGAGAATGCTTATTTATGCAAAGACATTTTAGTTAAAATTTTACATATTCCTATAAGAATTATTATATTAAAAGTCTCAAATCTTTGGAGAATTAAATAAATACTTAAAAACAAAAATGAAAATACATACCTGCTAATTGATTTTTAACCTATGGTATGATAGTTCTAGCAAATTATTTATATTTGTGTATAGTTTGTACTAAAGAACAACTAAAATTGCTTCAGAATTCCAAAAAAAAATAAAAAAAAATAATTGAATATGTTTCCTATTTCTGATGATAAAATATGATTTATTGATCTTTGGATTTATGTAACAAGTGGACAAAGTTAGAAATATTTTGTTGATACTTGGCTAAACAACTGTGTTTACAAAAAATATGGGTTTGTTTATATTGTTCAGGAACGATATGGATACAAACAAATCTACAAAAATTAAGAAATTTTAAGTAGGTCTATGCCTGGGAAAAATACGTTCTAGCAAAACTCTTTTTAAAGCTTCTCAGGCTGAAGACATGGACATTAGGGTTAGTCACTTTTATTCGAAGAATGCTCTCCCGGTATGAGGTAGGGAATGGAAAACTATGAAAAACTGCATGTTTAGCTTTTGGAAGTGGTGAAAAAACCTTCCCCGTAAAATGCATTTACTTTTGCTCGAAACCGATTTTTTATTTTAAATTTTTTGTGATATCTAGCAAAAGTAAATGCATTTTACGGGGAAGTTTTTTTACCATTTTAAAAAAATAAACATGCAGTTCTTCATGGTTTTCCATGACCTACATCATCTTGCGAGAGCAATTCGATAATCGACAAAAGTCAAAAAAGTGACTAACCCTAATGGACATGGGTTAGATTGTTATGTATTTGTCCTCTTGAATTGTCTTAACACGTTCGCTACTCAGAGTCACATATATGTGACGTGGGAGTTTTAATAAAAACTCGTGTCACATATATGTGTCGCATAATTATAAAATGTATTAAGCCTTTATTTCACGAAAATTTGTAGGAAATAATTTCCTTGTATGTTTTAGTCTCTGGCAAGGTGTCAGATATATATGAGTGTTGCAGTTTGTGGGTGCGCCAAGCAGTTATTTTAAGATTTCGTTTTTTTCGGGTATTCCCCAAAATTTTGTCATGTGATATGAACCAGAGGAACAAAACTATAGTGGGACGTACTTATGATTTCTACAAAGCATAATTCTGACATGGTTTACACAACACCAAAGAGAGAGTAAGTACACTCGAATCGAAAATTGTTGATGACTACAATAAAACCATGTCAGGTGTCGATCGCTCTGATAAAATGGTATCGTATTCTGCCTGCCCCAGGCGATCAATTTGCTGGTATAAGAAGGTGTTTTCTCACCTGATGGACATATCACTTTGGAATGCCTGCTGGATTGATAACAAAATAAATGTTGATAATCACATAACACTATTGTCATTTAGAGAAAGGATTATAAAAGCATGTTTGGCTGAGAGTCCAACACAAAGATCATCCCATGAAGTAACAGCCAGTACATCTACTGGTGGTCATTTTCCAGATGTAAGTACTTCAAGAAAACGATGCCGTCAGTGCACTTAAAAATAAAAAGAGGACCGCAACCAAGTATATATGTGGAGTCTGCAGAGACAAATAGGGTGATGTAATTGGATAACGCCCATATCCATGTTTCAAAATTTGGCACAACCAATAAAGTGTAAGCATATGTAATAAATGATAAAATATTTGAATATATAATAATATTTTTTAAATTTCTGTTTTATTGATATAAATCAAACCATTTGGTGACTCACATATGTGACACCAAGTCTTCACAAAACTCATGTCACTTATATGTTACTTTTAGTTATGTCACATATACGTGACACGCAGTTTCTCTAAAGAAATTTTTTTAGAAAACTTATGTCACATATATGTGACACATTTTTTTGGTGAGTTTTTATTGAAAGCGCGAAAAATTGCTGAGTGGCGAACTTATTAAAGCTTATAGCAAATGTGCTTATTATATTGAGAGCGGGTAAAAACACGCTCTACTCATTTAGACGACATATGGCTCTACAAAATATCCAGACCAATAAATCTATTTTCTTTTTATGGATTTTTCTAAAATAAAGTTATCATTAGAAAACTGTTTAATATTGGCGGCTACGTCCAAATGGTCTTACCTTGTCTATTTTATATCGATATTAAATAATTTTTTCACATATTTTTGTAGTGATTCGTCATTTATAAATTTGTGAACCAAAAATAATTATTCAACACTTAAAACCACTACTTACATATTAAATCCAGCTAATGCAGGCTTAATTTTATTGGTTCTATATATTCTTAAAAAAATATTTACAGGGTGATCTTATTTATACTAAATAAGAACTGGTAGTTTTATATAGGTATCTTCATTGCATGGTAACCTATATTTCTAATTACAGATTCAATAAAAAGGAAGAGTGTGATGCTCTACAATAATATACTAATGTAGAAGCTATTTTCGAAAGGTTAAAGACCATTATTGCATGGGATATCTTTAACCTTTTTTAAATATTTAAAACAATATATCGACAGCTCAATTCTAAAACATGCTAAGTCGAAAAGTTAGTTTTGCAGGAGAAGCTCCTAAAGTTTACGTGTGATATCTCGAAAACTATATGAGGTAGAATTTTGAGTTTTTCATAAATATATTCTAGCGAAATTTAGTGTATAAGCTTTTATCGGCCATAGAATACACGTTATTGAACTTGGTGAAAATCGGTTCATGGTCAGACATAGTCCCCCTACAAATGACCCTTATGAGATCGACTTGAATTTCCATAAGATCGAAATTGTCATAAAGATCTCGGTAAAATTGGGTTTGTCTATGTTTATTACATCCATTTATCAGTAGTCCAAAAGCACGCCCTACAGGCCAATTCTTAGTCATGGCCCCCATATTAAGATGATTCCCGATCCTCACTTAAATCTATCAAAAAACAAGAATATTGCACAGATTTTTCTCAAATTGAGTTTTTGTTTGTGAAAAAATACCAAATATGGTCAGGATCGGTCCATTTTTCGACTTAGCCCCCATATATATGTAGCATCCGATATGAATTTTTTCATATACGAAAGCAAAAAATTACTAACGACGCCACTAAAATGTGGCTTATGCTTATTTTCTATACATAATTAGTTGGACCTAACAGATAGTGTCTCTGAACCCATGCGATGGGGTTTCTTATATTCCGACTAGGCCGATATAATTTTTTTACTTGTTTTTTTTTTTTTTTTTTTTTGTTTAATTTGCTATTTAGGAAAATTAAAAAGCAAGAAAAATTTTAAATATTTACTGAATTTTGTTTGACAAATTTAATTTTTTGTTTTGTTGACAAATTTAATTTTTTGTTACTTTTACCGTAATGAAATTTTTCAAATAAACTACAACTTCCAAAATTTAACATAAAAATTTATTTGCACAAATATCCCGTTATTTAAGGAACTTGCAAATAAAATAAAAATGCATTGATGGCGCTAGTCTGATTTGCACCAGCAAACACAGAACATTTGGGCAGGAACTATAACCATTCCGCAACATTCGAGACGAGGAAATATTTGCAATGTGCGCTCTATTAATATTGCATATTATAAAGGGTGATTTTTTAGCTATTATCTTTTTGGCAACACTGGTTTAAACAGCTGACGCATGCTTCGTGTTTTGTTTCATTGTCAAACATCTTCAGTTTGGTCTATAATTTAACCATGAATCGTCTTACAAATGAACAACGCTTGCAAGTTATTGAATTTTATTATCAAAATGCGTGCTCTGTTAAGAAAGTTCATCGCGCGCTTCTTCCATTTTATGTTCAGTTTAATCGACCCACTGAAGCGGCTATGCGGGCTATTGTGACTGAATTTCGCTTCAAATTTACATTGTTGAACATTAAACCACCAACACGCTTACGTAGAGTGCGAACTGAAGAAAATATCGCAGCAATTGGGACTCTGTTACTCAACAACGTGGAAAATTTTGCGGAAGGATTTAGGTGTGAACCCTTTCAAAATACAGGTGGTGCAAGAATTGAAGCCGAACGACCTACCGCAACGTAGAATTTTTGGTTAATGGGCTCTTGGAAAGTTGGCCGAAGATCCACTTTTTTACCGAAAAATTGTGTTCAGCGGCGAAGCCCATTTTTGGCTCAATGGGTACGTAAATAAGCAGAATTGTCGATTTTGGAGTGAATATCAGCCAGAAGCATTGGAAGAGCTACCAATGCATCCAGAAAAAGTCACAGTTTGGTGCGGTTTATGGGCTGGTGGCATCATTGGACCGTACTTCTTCAAAGATGATGCGAATCGTAACGTAACTGTGAATGGTGAGCGCTACCGAGAGATGATATCAAACTTTTTTTTTGCCCAAAATGCAAGAGCTTGACTTGCATGATATGTGGATTAAACAAGATGGTTCCACATGCCACACAGCACGCGCAATAATGGACTTATTGAGAGGCGAGTTCGGTGAACATTTTATTTCACGTTCGGGACAGGTCAATTGGCCGCCTGGATCGTGCGATTTAACGCCTTTAGACTATTTTTTTGTGGGCCTATGTTAAAGCTCGTGTCTATACAGACAATCCCGCTTCAATTGACGCATTGGAAGATAACATTGCAACAACTAAGCGGATGGACCATTTGAGGCGCAGTCACGGTCAACATTTGCATGAAATGATCTTCAAACATTAAATTATATGGACCGTACTATCGATTCAAATAAAGATTTCATGCATTTTTCTGAATTTTATGTGTTTTTTTGGAAAACTTTCCTATAGCTCTTAAAAAATCACCCTTTATATGTTCACCTTTTATGTATATTAAATAATTAGCCTACGCAATAAATTTTAGGCTGTTTCTGCAAAATTTGTAAATACAAACATTTCTAGCAACAATGTTTATGCTGATAATGTTAGCAACAATGTTGAAACTCATTTTCAATCGAACTAATTTTCAGGTTTTGCATATTTAATTATATATGACTAGCAGATTCCAGATTGCAACTTAGCCAATTCACAAACCAAAACTTTTTGTTTATTATTATTATTACGAATGAAGAAAAAAGAAAACAAATTTCTAAATACATTTACACATTTAATAAACACACATATAGCATTGGATAATTTTATGTATGTTTTAGTAGCAACTGTAAATGTAATTTACTCAAAATAAAGGCAAGAATTTAAAAATCTGTAAGTCGGCGAACAGATAAAAGGAAATAACTTTCAAAAAATATACGTTTTGCCAAAATCGGGATAAAATGGTACAACAAAACATCGGTCACAAGAAATCGCCTAGCCTATTAATATTATAGATAAAAAAAAAAATTATATAGGAATTTAAAATTTTAATCTTTTTACTAATTTGTATACTCGGAATTTTTATTTATAAACGGTTAGTCATGCCTAAAAACTGGCTTATGTAATATAGCACAAGTGTGGAAAAGGTAATCAGTACCAAAATATTTTTTCAACTAAATTTGTTTCAAGTCACAGTCTTAAAATCTCCAAAGAGTTTTTATGACCTTTTATAATTATTTTTATTTTTAAACTCGTTCTTCCAACTCATACTCTCTGTCTGCCTGTCTGAGTGTCTGTCGTGGGTCAACCCCATTCCCCCTTATCCACTTGATCTGAAACTTGGCCCATAGTCTTGATTGACTACAGATTAATTTTGGGATAGTCACGCATAGTCACGCACCGCCACGGAGTCATCTAAATGTCATTTCTGTGAAAAAAAAGATTAACTTTGACTTAGTCAAGCATAGTCACCCATAGTCACGGAGAGATTTAGAACGGATTTCCCCTTATCCAATCAATCTGAAACTTGGTCGATATAATTGCTGTAGAGAAGATTAACTTTGAACAGAGTCACGAATAGTCACGCTTAACCACTCCCAGTCACAGAGTGATTTAAAACCCATTTCCCCTAATCCGATCGATCTGAAACTTGCCCGACAGATTTGTTGTGAAAAAAGATTAACTTTGACATAGTCACGCATAATCATGGAGTGATTTAAACCCCATTTCCCCTCATCCAGTCAATCTGAAACTTGGTCCATAGACTAGTGGTGACCAAACATTAATTTTAAAATAGTCACGCAAAGTCACGCACAGTCACGAAGAGATTCAAAACTCATAAATGGTTTATTTTGTATTAAAATTTGTTTGTTGCTGAATAATCAGGCGAGAAATCGTCAATGATTCTTGAGTTATAGCTGTAAAACTAAGCAAACAAACATCACGGTAAAAAACATAAAAAAGAGAACGCCAAACCCTATAGATGTTTCCCACCAGCCAGAATGGCTTTTTCACTGTGTTATTTGGATCTTAGGTTAAGTTAAGTCCAAATCAGGAGGGTTGTTTGTATACAAATATATTATTTTCTGCAAATACACTGATTTTCTGCAATTCTAAAAATATGTATAGATCATATTCCAAATATCATTCAAGTTCCTCCACTAAGTCAATAGAAGTAATAATGTTTAATTAAGCTGAGCTATAAAGCTCTTCTATATCCTCGGAAAAAGAATATTTTTGATCTGATAAAAAACATTTAGCTTCGGGGAACTATACAAAAAATTTAGGAGACTCTTAAAAATTAAATTTTTTATGGGAACTTTTATGTTCTTTTTTTTATTTAGCAAAAGGGAACAAATATTCAAACAAAAAACCCCATATGTTACAGAAGTACAAAAAAGTCGAATGTATATGCATGAACATATGCATTAAATATCTTGTTATTTGAAATAACATTCGAATGTCAGTCATAAGTACGTATTTGCTTGGCATATAAGTATGCGTTTGGAAATATATAAAATAAAATATTCATATTTTCCAAACTGCATTACAGAAAGCTTTTGTATATCATCATTATTATTTTTAAATCTTTTTTTTTTACTTTTTTCTTCAAACAATTACATCTAATTTTAAGCATTATTAAATTTTCTCTCCTCTTTTGTTAATGGGAAATCAAAAAATTATTTCCCATTGGATGCTTTCAGCATCCTTATTAACATAAGAATTTTTTATGTTAATTATATAGGAAATAGAATAGACTACTTACGTACAAGAGCATAAAGAGAAATGTCAATACTTAAAAAAATTCTTTAAAGTTTCTCCTTCAACTAATGTATTGGCATATTAAAAAAACGCGTGGTTAACAAATTGTTTTTTCTGTAAATATAACTGTAGATTTTTAGTAGTAAATCTAAAAGAAGTTAAACAGCTATGCACTATACCATAAAAATCTACGAACGGTCAAAAAAATTATGCATTTTGTTGCAATTTTTCACTTTAAGACTTCAAGTCCGCTAAATAGCAGATAAATTGCTTAAGAAAAACTAAAATTATACGTTCTTTAATTCCACATAAGTCCACGTATGACTTGTTTTTACAGTTATAACGCATTTTCTTCCAACCCAGTAATTTAGACTTTTATTGAATGATGCACTTAAAACATCTACTCATAAATGCAAATACTACAAAAGTAAAAAACGGTGCAATAGTAAAAAAAAAGTTGTTAGATCATTTTTATCGTCGCGAATCTGCCTTCATAGTTTCAGCTGGTTAAGGGTTAAAAATTGATTCTAAGATTTTTCGCAGACAGCTACAATTTAAAATAAAAGGAGTCAAAATAAGTTTATTTCTAGTGAAGTAAAAGAGAAGTTAATTTTTTATTTTGTTTTTTTTTTTTTTTTTTTTTTTATTATTTTCTATAAAAAAAATTTTTTTTTCGATCTTTATCATTTTTATACCCTACTAGTAGATTCCAGCGCTCGAAATTCGAGTGCAATTTCTAAGCAGTTTTACTTTTCAACTTAGCCAATTCACAAACCAGCACTTTTATTTTTATTATTATTGTGAATGAAGATAACAAACTCATTAACATACACATTAACAAATTTAATAAAACACACATAGCATATGTATAATTTTATGTATGTATTAGTAGCCAATTTAAATGCAATTTACTCAAAATAAAGGAAAAAATTTTAAAATCTGTAAATATGCCAAACGGCTAAAAATAAGTGTCTTTCAAATAATATACATTTGGCATAAAATCGGGATAAAACGGTAGAACAAAACAGCGGTCGCAAGAAATCGCCAAGCCTATTAATATTATAGATACCACTATGTGGTTTGGGTATAATGACTTTGAGCTGCTGTTTGTAACTACCAAAAATATTTGACCTAGACCCATCTTTTATTATACCGAGCGGCACAGAATCACTTCCTGTGTCGTTTTAGCGATATCCGTCCGTCCATGTAAACTTTTAATCAAACTACAGGTCGCAAACTTTAATATATTTTGACGAAATTTGGTATGTGAACCTTAATCGTCCATAAGATGAACGCTGTTGAAATTGGTGCATATCGGTGAATGTTCAGACCTAATCCCCATACAAATGACCCCTATGAAATCGACATAAATTGCCATAAGATCCAAATTATCATATAGATCTTAGTAAAATTGGGTTTATATGTGTTTATTGCGTCCATTTATCAGTAGTCCAAAAATAAACGCTATTTGACAATTCTTAGTCATAGGCCCCATATAGAGCTGCTTCCTTAAATCTATCAGAAAACAAAAATATTTCACAGATTTTTCTCAAATTTGGTTTGTGTATATTTTTTCAAAATATAAGTAACTTTAAAAAATATTGTCAGAATCGGTCCATTTTTTGACCTAGTACACATATAAGTATAGCACCTGATATGAACTTTTCCATATCTGTGCCAGAATAATTAATAACAATGGCACTCAAATTTGGTTTAAGCCATCTGTTCGTCTGTGTGTCCATGTAAACTTTGTAATCAAACTACAGGTCACAAATAAGAATATATTTTACTGGAACCATAGGATGAACGCTATTGAAATTCGTGAAATTCGGTTTATGTTCAGACCTAGTCCCAATACATATGACCCCTATGAAATCGACTTAAACTGCCGTACGATCCTAATTATATTATAGATCTCGGTCAAATTGGGACTGTGTGTGTTTATTACATTCATTTATCAAAAAAACCCCATATTGCAATTCTTTGTCATAGCCCCCATATAAAGCTGCTTCCCGATTTTCACTTAAATCTATCAAAAAACAAAAATATTGCACAAATTTTCCTCAAATTTGGTTAGTATAAATTTTTTTAAAATATAAGTGACTTTACCAAATATGGTCAGGTCCATTTTTCAACCTAGGCCCCATATAAATATAGCTTCTGATATGAACTTTTTCATATCTGCAGCCGAAAAAATTTTTAACAATGCCACACAAATTCGGTTTATGATTATTTTCTATATCCACATACTTGGACCGAAGAGATAGGGTCTCTAAGCCATGGCATAGTGTATCGTATAGTCGGTCTTGACCGACTATAATTTTCTTACTTGTTTATATTGAAAGAGGCTTAAATAGTATAAATCTTTGTCGTTGCTTTCATCAACTTAACTTTTTACCAAACAAACTATCTACTGCTTTTGGGCACTAATGACGGTTGGTGACTCGAACTGAAATAGCTGTGTAAGCTGTCATGCAGAATATAGATCAATTTGAGAAAAAAAATTGCCAATGTTTTTGCTTTATAGGCAGTAAAAACATATGGTCTTGAGCCTGACTAATTTCTAACTCAATCGTTAGGAATTAATTGCTACATTCACCGCATTTTAAATTACTTGAACGCATTTGTAGTTAAAGTCGTAAAAGTGTTTAAAAAAGTAAACTCTCTGCTGGAAAATTCATATGAATATAATCGAAAATAACAATAAATTTTCTGAAAATAGTTCTTACAAAATTAAAAGTGAATTTAATCGCTATTTTAAAGCCATGACTAACAAAAAAATTTTCTTTTATAAGGCAGTTAAATTAGTTGAGAACAACATATAGATAGAAAGTAAATCTTGCTTGAGGGGAAAACCCAATAATTCGGAATGAATTGAAAACTGAAACATTGGGCCATACTGAGAATTTGAATGCCATAAGATGACGATTAAAAAAATATTTAAAAATCACGAGCTTTAAATGAATTGCCTAAACTACCACAGAGAAACAGACAAAAGTGATCCAATGTATGTTGTGCGCGCTTTCCCAATATGATATGTGTGGGACTGACGAGTCTTACTTTACACACTCAAAATTATAGGTGGATGAGCATAACTAATTCGAAATTATTTTGATTCAATCGCTATTTCAAATGGTAGTAAAAGGTTTGTCACATATCCACTACCAAACATCCAAGTTACAGACGATTCTGAAATGAACATCTTTATAATTTGCTAACAATTTATTTATAATATGAAGCTTTAATAAACAGTAGTTATATTTTTTAAGAATTTGTGGCTAATAAGTCCTAATTTTGTTAATTGAAATTTTAAATACATGACACAATAAAAATTTGCTAAAACATTTCAATATGAAAAACATAAACTTTTAAGAACAGGTAAAAAATTATACTCAGTCTAGACCTATACCATGCGTTTAGAGACCCTATCTCTTAATAAGATATAGAAAATAAGCATAAACCAAATTGAAGGGAAATTTTTATTAATTTTTTTAACTTCGGATATGAAAAAGATCATACCGGATGCAACTATCTTAACTATATTAGGTAAATTCACTTATTTTTTGCATAAAATATACAATCCAGATTTGAGAAAAATCTGTGCAATATTTTTGTTTTTAGATAGATTACAGTGAAGATCGTTAGCCGGCTTTATATGGGGGCTATGATTAACAATTTTTTTGTTGGGATTATTATAGAATTACTGATACAAACCCAATTTGAGCAAGATATATATGATATTTTGGATATTATGGCACTTCAAATCATTTGTATGGGAACTAGGTCTGAACATGAAGCCAATAGAAGTTTATATTAATTCATCCAAATATATTTATATTTGCGACTTGTAGTTTGATTACAAGGTTTATACACAGATGGACAGACGGGCGGACATCGAAAGTAATTCTAAGTCTAAGCATAGGAAAATATGGGCCTAGATAAAATATACCCCATACTAACCACACAGTGGTATTGAGTAATACAATTAAATAATAATTAATATTTTAGATTCAAAACATCGTTTTTTTATGAAAATATTTAAACTCAAGTAACCAAAAAATACTACCAATGATTTTGAAATTATTTTACAATATTTATTATCACTACTTTTATTTAATATTAACGTCATAGCAACCATAAGAATTAATTAAAATTTTTATGCTTTCTCACAATACTCACGTTAAGTCCTTACAGACATAAATGATAAAATTGATTAACAATAACTGGAAAGAAAATAACGTTTATTAACATTGTTGCAATTATTTTAATGATTAACAAGAAATAACTGGAGAAAATACAGAACAACAATCATCTTATTAAATTATGTCCAATGATTGTGATGCTTATTCGAATTTAACTATTTTATGGTAATGAAAGTTTACGAATTCTACTGGCGTCATGATGAAACAAACAATGCAATAGTGCAAATAGTGAAAATGGAAATTTAAGCTGTGTGTTGAGTCTGCTTATTGGATAAAATGGAATCGTTTTCATCATGCTACACTGCCATGCATAACTGCAACTACGTTTTAATTTTGGTATTTTTATTTTTTTAATTACAAAGTTTTCTTTAAAAACTTATTTTAGTGAGTGTGATAACTGATATCTTATTGTTTAAAATCTAAAATGTAATTTAAATACATTTAAGATAAGAAGACTAGCAAATACAAATGAAAATAAAAGAATTATTTTTGTTTAGTTTGCAATTTTAATTAATTTTCAACGAAATGCCGCATGGTCATACCTTAGTGGTTTTAAGAAAGGGCAAATTCAGTCACATAAACCGTTCACATGCGTTTTTTACAAATTTTGCAAATAATCTGAGTGAGTATGTTAAAAGGAATATAGGCAGACAGAAGGAAAGCTATCTGATGGGAACCGCTGTAAAAATATCAATTATTCCAGTATTATTGATACTTATGCCGTTTTCTTTTCTGACAAAAAATGTTGCCCTTTTTTTGCGCTTTTTTGGAAAAGTGTATTTTTTTTATACATTCTGAATTAATAGCAACCTTATATTATATATCAATTGAAACGTCTCAAAGTGCTGTGTTCATAAATGCAAAAAAAATTTTGTTTATTGTCCTCTTCGAAGTCATAGGTTGAAAATATTCAAAAAAGGGGAACAATGGGGAAATATTCTCACACTTTGATTTGATGTATAAGGTAAGGTCACTCTTAATTCAGACTATATAAAAAAATACACTTTTCGAAAAAAGGGCAAAAAAGGGCGACATTTTTTGTCAGAAAAGAAAACGGCATTAGATTGCCAGTCAGATAGTCAGTGAATGTACGGTAAATGTGTTCAAATTAAACATAAAGGGTTCCCAGAGAATTACTTGTCAAAAGCTTATGTCCGTACTAAGGTTATTTAGCCAGCCATAAAATTGCTCTACTTATATTTGTTAAAAGGGATTTACAAACTAACAGGAGAAAGGTAAGTCAATAGTAGCTGCTGGTATTTGGACTATTTAAAAATAATTTTTTTTTTATATGTGATTTTTTCTGATGAGAAAATGTTCAACCATGATGGTCCAGGTGGTTTTAACAGCTGTTGATAAAGAACTATGTTGTTTATTAAGAAAAAATTTTAGAGGCGATATCTTAACCCATTTGGCGTCTCTGAACCCATTTGAGTACACCCAAAAAAATTAAGCCAGCCATTAGACTTTAAAAGTAATAATGGTTTTTTTATTAGTTAAAAAATGACAACTGCAGAATTGAAAAAAAAAGAAATGCAGCTATATTGATGACAACTGTCATAGAATGAACTCTGAACTTACAGTATCCTCAAGCATACAAATATGTCCGTCCTTTTATTATTTCTTTCTTCTTTCGTATTTTTTTATTTTTATTATTATTTTACATATGTAATTTTATAGTGTACATTCTCCTTTATAAAATTAATTATGAATAAGTCGATCCCAGTTTATAATCACAAACATTTTTTGTTTGGAAAACCACTGTACTTAGTTGGGTACAGCGGCGGAATCCATATAAAAATTGTGGCAACACTATAGTTTTACTACACGCAGAAATACACAGCATACTTGCAAACGTATTTATGTATATAAATAGGGGAACCCTAAAATAAGAATCCATTATGATTAATTTAAATAATATTTACAATTGTTTTAGTGTAATAAGAGATCTTTATCAGATTACGTGTATAAAAGTATCGCGTGCACAATTTGAAGCTTTTTGTACGTGTTATTTACGATGAATTCCAAATTTTTTAACGTTTCTACCGCTTTCAAGGGCTAAGAAGAGGCAGCAAACTCGATTTTAGTACATGTTTATGGTGATCAGGGGTATGACTTTGCAATAATACCATACGAACCGAGTATGGTAACAGATGAGGAAGAAGGCGCCGACGAGAACATAGTTGGTGACTCTTTGCGGCAAGACGTACCGGTGCTATAGAGGCATTTAGATGTGAGGAAAACGACAACAGCGATGATGAAGCATTAGCCGATAAGGTCAAGAGAAGTCGCCGTCAAAACCAATATGGCGTAAGTGTTTACCAACGTACTCTTCCATAGGTCAGGAGATCCCTGATATGCTAGACAGACAAGAAGATGTGAAGAATCAGCTTCATGATCTTACCCCAGTACAAATATGTGAGAAAATCTTTAACGATGAAGTTATAAACTTGATTATGACAAACTCAAATTTATATGGCAATCAAAAAGCAGGCATAACTTTCAATTAGACTCTACCGACTTGAAAAATTTTATACATAGGCATATTGATATTGTCTGGGTATCACAAATTACCCAGAGTGGATTTGTACTGGCCCTACGATGAAGATATAGGTATTGGAACGATATCAAAATCGATGACCAGACAAAGATATTGGGATATCAAAAAGAATATCCATCTTGTGAATAATGTCCACCTTGTGAATAATGATAATGAAAAATTCCTTCAGTGGGGCATAGTACACGAGCATATTTCAATTGATGAGTCCATGGTAAAATATTTTGGCCACCATCCCGCTAAACAGTTTATCAGAGGAAAACCAGTGGGGTTTGGCTTTAAAAACTGGGTAGCAGCTAGTTCCGCTGGATATTGCTATACTTTTGATTGTTATTGCGGAAAATCCGATGAAAATTCCACTGACCCCTTATGATCAAGAGTTGTTAAAAAATTACATCAGAAGCTGGAGACTGATCCAGTAAAGCACGAAGTATTTTTCGATAATTTTTTATGAGCTATAACCTTTTAGTGGAAATCAGAATAGAAGGATATCGTGCCACGGGAACCATACGAGAAAATGGAACTAAAAATGTCCTCATAAAAGCACAAAAGATATAAAAAAGGAAGATCGTGTCTCGTCCGATTACAGGTTTGATAAACAAAATGAAATACTGATGGTAAAATGGAAAGATAGCAGCATCCGTACTATGACAACAAACTATGAGGTAATTGAGCAATTACATGTTGTAAAACGTTGGTCTCAACGTCAAAAATTTGATGTTAGTATTCAGAGTTACAACAAACATTGGGTAGAGTAGATGAATTGGATCAGTCTATTTCACCTTACAGGATTGCAATTCGCGACAAAAAATGGAGGTGGGTACTTTTTACCAACATAATAGATATGGCTATTGCAAAAGTCTGGCGGTTACACGTAATGAGTCATAGTGACAGCACGGATCAGCTTTTATTCCTTCGGTCTGTTGACAGGTATTACTTACGCCAAAATAATCAAAGTAAAGCTCGACCGTCATCTTCATCGGTTCCAGGATTACCACAAGGTATTATAGGTCACTACCCTAAAAAACTGGAAAAACCATTAAGATGTGTAGTATGTCATGCAAGAGTTCGCTGGCAATGTAAAAAATGCTTAAAAACATTATGTGTCAAAAGACCATGTTTTGAAAAATTCCACATTTAAGGCGCCGCTGTACCCAATCGAGTACACATACTTTGTACCTTACTTAACGCATTTTTTCTTCTATTTATTTTTATTTAGCTTCCAAAGAATAGAAAAATATACGTTTCGGAAAAATATCACTGCTGTTTTCATTTTGGCGGTTAATGGTTTAATCGGTTAATGGTTTAATGGGTATGGTTCCTTTGGTATACCAAGTACCAGAATGTATTCTTCCGAGTATTTAGCATTATCACAGGAGATTTTGCTGCCACTTATTGAAAACAGCAATAAAGAAGAATTAATTTTCCAACAAGACGGTGCCTCATATTCTCCGGGTCTAAATCTGGTAGACAGTATATCTGATCGAGTTTTCAAAACTATTGGAAAGAAAGGAGGCCTAATACATTACTAAAACTGTAACTCTAAAATGCTTTCGTCAAGTTTTCATGTTTTATAATAAGTGTGTTTCTAATTGAGTCGTTTATTTCAAAAACCAGTCAAGCAACAAATTATAGGTTTTGAGTAAATCAAAGATAACTTCATAGAAACTTAATTTTTTTTTTAGAAAATTTATATTTTTTCATATAAAAGTTATCCATTTGTGTAACTGTTTGATAAACATAAAGCTTTTTTATCTGTATTAACACGTATGAAAAAATAATATAAAGCTGGCATTTGACTGGTTTCTGAACCAAACAACCATCACTATTGTAAATGTCGTACGAAATATTCTAATTTTATTAGCGATTTCAAGAATGAAAAATTTACTTTTTAAAGAGTTTAGAATCATTTACATTGATAAATATATATATATATATATTTTTTTGAATGACTATTTGTCCTCATACATTCGCTCCAACCAAGTAGGGTTTTAAGGCTTATTCATTAATTGGGACACCTACAGCATTCATGAAAAAACCAGATTATGGCCTACTATTACTCAGTGTAAAATAATCCATCTTTTATTTTTTACTCGCCTTCCCTGAAGGATATGCGATCTCTGTAGGTAAAGCCTGAGGAGAATGGGTTTTTAGCATAGTAAATGTTGATGATCCAAATCCATCTATAAATTGTTTCCCAACTATTTGTAAGTAGAAATCTTAAAAGTCTCCCTCATATCGTTTTGACAGATTGGCTCTACCAGAAGTTTCATCAGAATTTGTAATTTTCTTGTACGACCGAGGCCACCATTTTTTGAAAGACTTAACATATTGAGGAGTTACATTGTGCATATTAAAACGACCTGTTTTACTGGTCTTCAGTGTTAAAAATCCCGCCGTTTAGAGCAGAAACCAGTTAAGCGCTGTCGCTTGACTTCTTTCCGCACTAAACAAAGATTTCCCGACTTTGCTTCAAACGATGCATTTATCTTTGTAAAAGAGTAATCGCCCAATAACTCAATTTCTGATTTTTTGTTGCTTGACTGGTTTTTGAAATAAACGATTCAATTATGAAACACTAATAAATTTTGTCATTCTTTTTTAATAATAAAGTAAAAAAAATTGCAAACAAAAAATTTTTTTTTTTTTCTGGGTGAAATATTATTCTCTTTCAATTGATATTTATATATATTCTGGTAAAACTCTTCTACTTTTTTTGACGAAATTTAGTGAAATGAAATTTTATTTTTAGCTTTGTATCGCAGTGTGAAGTAAAGTCCATACTTTCATTAAATATGAATATAATGATTAAAATCCTTACAAAGCTGTTATTTGAAATTTTATGAAAACAAGAGTCTTATTGTTTGAAAAATTATTTTTAATTCTTTAAAATAAGCAGCTTAAATGTCTGAAGAGCAGTTTAGCGAAAACTATTTTTTCGCTTTATTTATTAAAAGCAATGGACATATTAAAATGTTTTTTTATGTGAAACGAAAGTTAAATTTGTTTTCAATAAAACAAGATTTCAGTCAATGGACCATTTGTATAATATTATACTTTTGTTTGGTAATGTTCCCTTTAAGGATTATTTTAGTGGTTTGGTGTTAATGAGGGGATCAAATAAATCCCGAAATATTCAATAAAAATCTGGTTATGTAAAAAATTTGATCTATTGACAAAAACCTTGTTTTATTGAAAACAAATTTAACTTTAGTTTCGCAATTGAATTTGCTGGATCAGTGGTTTAATATTTAGGTACTTATCGTTCCACACTACAATATTAATGTTTTTTATGTTTGCTACTCTTAAAGCAGAATATAAATTCTCCTGGCTGAAATTTATTTTATTTTTTATATTTTTAATGTCAAAATTGATGTTACACACATACCCTCCACCTATATATACCCTCCACCTATATATATATATCAATATTACGACCACTGTTGGGTAGGTTAACATTTTAATAGGATTGCCGATAAATTTATATTTAAATTCTTACACCATTTTAATTTAAAGTGATTTTTTATTTATTTTTTAAAGACACAATTATGGTTTTTTTATAGAAAAACTACTGTAATCCTTTCATAACTGACCAAACAGAAATACTTTTTTACCTCAGCCGGCCTTAGAATACCCAAAGCCAAAGTAAGGGATCTTACTTTGCGATGCTTTTAAAGCTTAAAAGTTATGCGATATTGCAGAAAAAATATCCTTGACTAAATATTTTAGCAACTTCTGTCCTGTGTTCTATCACGAAAATTTTAAATATTTCTTGAGCTACACTTAAGCTAAATAACTGAGCTAAATAACTTGAACTAAATGATCTTATAAAAGACCTCGAGTTAACATAAGAGCAATATTCCTCGGCAAATGATATGTGGCTAGCGAGTGACGTCTATTTGTCGATAGCAGCAGAGAAAGCCTTAAGGCCGTTTACACATGCCGTGAATATGCAAGAAACATATCAAACCATGGTCAATTTATTAAGAAATTTTAAATATGAAAAGCATAATTGGAAAGTCTGTTGCGACTTAAAAAGTTGCTGCTTTTTTAACAGGTAGCTATACAAAATATTGCTGTTTTCTCTGCCTAAGGGATAGACGATAGACGATACGTAATGTAAAGTATCCTGCATAAACTAAAAAAGTCAATATAATCTTACGACCACCACATATAAAGCTGGACTTGTAAAATACTTGGTAAAGCACTAGACAAAGAGAGCAGAGTCTTTGCTCATTTAAAATCAATATTTCCAAATCTTTCATTTGGAAAAATTGGCGAAGGCGTTTTCGATGGTCCTCAAATTAGAAACCTGCTTTTAAGCCCTATCTTTACATACCCTACCATTTCGTCAAATTGTTTCTAACGTTCTAGAAAAGATCAGAGGTCCAAATTACACAGAGTTCGTTCCTTACTGGCTTGAAAACTATTCAAAAATTGGTAAGAATTAATTAAATGAATTTTTTTCATGTTTGTTATTTTTTCTAAATTTCTAATTTTAGGTGTAAAAATTTCACTAAAAATTCACATCTTGCATTCGCGTTTGGACGTTTTTCCAGAAAACCTTGCAGCGAGCATTGTGAATGATTTCGTCAATAATTTAAGACCATGGAGCAACGTCATCATTGACTATGAAATGAAAATATGATTGGGAGATTTCATATGGTTCCGTATAAGAGAAACAAACTCAAGAAATCATAGGATTATAATCTAAGAATTTTCTACAAAAAAATGGCTTGAATTTATCAAAACGGGATAAATTATATACAAAAAATTTTGAGTTAGGAAAAATTGGAATGTTTTCCAATGAAAAAAACTTGTAATGTAGACATTTTTTCATATGTTCAATTTTGGAATTAATGGTGCAAAAAAAAATATGAAAATTTGATTCATTCATATTTTTATTTAAATCTATAAATAGTTATTTAGTGAGGAAAATAATTTTTTCTTATTATTTATCTTTCATATTGGCGGTTGTTATATTCATTTCGGAATATCGTTAAAAAAAAGTGTGGCAATACAAGAATATGACACGTGGAAAAGCAAATGCTATAAATACAACGACCACAACAAAAGCTATATCAGCCCCCCCTTTTTGTAAGCCTCAAGAGTGTATAAATTTTATGGGATCCAGACTTTGTGTTCGAATTATTACAAATAGAATGACAATCTAATGTATGCCCTGCGCACTGGTGTGAATGGTATTATAGTTAAGTAATAAATAAAACAATAAATTTTTACTATTTTTCTCGGGTTCTAAATTTTCAAAAAAGCAGTAAAATTACTTTGAATAGTACTAAACTACTAAAAAAATCATTAGTAGTAAACATAAAGAGTGTAATTAGCACTTTGATGTTTTTAAATGTAAAAATTCAGTTTATCGCTAACTCAAATCAGAATAATTTTAGAAATAGACAATAGTCCCTACGATATGAATTAACAAAAACCAGGAATTTATTTTTTATTTGCAAATAATTTTAAAAATTATTTTAAAGATAATTTTGCTAAGCAAAGAGATCATAAAAATGGCATTGAAGTTAATGTCATTATTATGTACAAAGTAGGACAACTCTGATAGGAAGACGCCAAATATAAATATGTCCTAATCCATTTAAAGAACAGTTTTTAACTTTATGTAAATGTAGACATTTTCACATATCAGGAACAGAATAAAATTTTATTTATTTAACTTTAAGAAAATTAATGAAAATTCTTTTTAAAAAAAATCACGTGAGACCGATCACAGGGGAGATGTGGCACTTTTTTAAAATCAAACAGAAAGCGACATCTATATATCACTTATAGCAATCAACTGTAGGGGCTCTGCTTATACTATAAAAATATTTATTATCATTTATTATTTCAACCGGTTTATTTTTAATTTTTCGTTTTTTATTTTTCATTTTTTATTTTTCATTTTTCATTTTTTATTATTTCATTTTCCGTTTTTTACAACTCATTTTTCATTTTTTATTTTATATTTTTCTTTTTTAATTTTTATTTATCATTTTTTATTTCTCATTTTTCGTTTTCCTTTTTCATTTTTAATTCTTTATTTTTCATTTTTCATTTTTAATTTTTCATTTTTTATTTTTCATTTTTTAAATTTTCGTTTTTTATTTTTCATTTTTTATTTTTCTTTTTCCAATTTTCCTTTTTTATTTTTCATTTTTTATTTTCCGTTTTTTAGTTTTCATTTTTTATTCATCTTTTTTAATTTTTTATTTTTCATTTTCTATTTTTCATTTTTTAATTTTCATTTTATATTTTTAATTTTTCATTCTCATTTTTTATTCTTCATTTTCATTTTTTATTTTTTCATTTTTCGTATTTTGTTTTTAATTTTTCATTGTTTATTTTTAATTTTTAATTTTTCAGTTTTCATTTTTCATTTTTAATTTTTTATTTTTAATTTTTTATTTTTCATTTTTTCATTTGCCGTTTTTTATATCTCATTTCTTATTTTTTTATTTTTCTTTTTTAAGTTTTTATTTTTCATTTTTTCAATTTTTGGTTTTTATTTTCCATTTTTATTTTTCTTTTTTAATTTTTCATTTTTTTTTTTCATTTTTATTTTTTTATTTTTAATTTTTTTCATTTTCCGTTTTTTATTTTTCATTTTTCATTTTTTATTTTTCTTTTTTTATAATTTATTTTTCATTTTTCATTTTTCGTTTTATATTTTTCATTTAAATTTTTTATTTTTCATTTTTTATTTTTCGTTTTTTATTTTTCATTTTTAATTTTTTATTTTTCATTTTTTATTTTCCATTTTTTCAATTTTCGTTTTTTATTTTTCAATTTTTATTTTTCTTTTTTAATTTTTCATATTTTATTTTTCATTTTTCATTTTCAAACAGGTTATTACATATCATAATTGTTTACCAATACAATCACACCGATTTTTTTTTACGGCTCACATGTTACGCTGTTTTTGTGATTGTATTGTGAAAAAGAAATTTACCCCCCTAAGCGTATAGATGTTTACACATCAAAACACATCTATACTAATATTATAAAGAGGTAATGTGTGTTTGTTTGTTTGTTTGTTTGTTTGTTTGTTTGTTTGTTTGTTTGTTTGTAGGAGGTAATCTCCGTAACTACTTATCTGATCTTCTTGAAATTTTCACAGAGTCTTACTGCGGATATGGGAAGTGCTATAGGCTATATATTTTTTTTAATATTTTTAGTGGGCGTGGCACCTCCTACACAAAGTAAATTTTTAATATCATATACATATATTGAGTACTATGATCGAGAGAGCTTTGCAAATTTGTGTGAGATCACCTATTGTTAATATTAGTACCTATGCCGGAAATGGGCGGGATCGGATAAGTGGGCGTGGTACCTCCCATACAAGTAATAGTTCAATATTATATATCTCGAGTGCTGTGATAGATAGAGCTTTTAAAATTTTTTTGATGTCACCTATTATTAATGTGAGTAGTCGGATGCAAAATGGGCAGTATCGGACCAATAGGCGTGGCACCTGCCATACAAAGTAAATATAAAATGCCATATATCTGAAGTACTGTAATAGTGAGAGTCTTGGGACTTGGTGTGAGCCCATAAGTTATTCATTTGATTAGTTAGACAAAAAATGGGCGTGATCGGAGCAGTGGGCGTGGCACCACCCATACAAAGTAAAAATTTAATATCATATTTCTGGAGTACTGTAAAAGAGAGAGCTTTGTGGCTTTGCGTGAGCCCATAGGTTCTTTGTGTGATTAGTCGCAAACAAAAATGGGCGTGATCGAAGCAGTGGGCGTAGCACCGCCCATGCGAAGTAAATATCTAATATCATATAACTGGTGTAATATAAAAGGGAAAGACTCTACATTTTGCATGAGTCCATCAGATATTAATTTGATTAGTCCAATAAAAATTGGGCGGGATGGGATTAGTGGGCGTGGCACCTCCTATGTAAAAAATATGAAGCACTACGAAAGCGACAGTCTTTTGATAAGTTCATTAGTTATCAATGTGATTTGTCGTGGAAAATATATCGCCAATATCAAAAATCGCCAAACCCAAAAATCGCGAAAAATAAAAATCGTCCAAAAAACAAAAATCTTTAAAATCAAAAATGGGAAAAGCAAAAATCGCTAAAAAGAAAAATTGCCAAATGATATTCTAAGTTCAAGACCAAAGTTAAGTGTTGCCAGATCTAATATGGATAATCCGTCTTCTTCACATGGGCAGCTACATGTACTTTGCTCCAGTGTAGGAACGCCGAAAAATCTGATAATTGTTGTACCGAATGAAAAAAAAAAACATTGTATATCAGTATCAGCATGCATTGAAAAAAAAAATTTATACTAATAATCTATACTAGCATAATAATAATGTGTGTTTGTTTGTTTGTAGGAGGTAATCTCCGTAACTACTCATCTGATCTTCCTGAAATTTTCACAGAGTCTTACTGCGGATATGGAGTGCTATAGCCTTAAATTTTTTAAAATATTTTTAGTAGGCGTGGCACCTCCCATACAAAGTAAATTTTTAATATCATATATATTAAGCACTATGATAGAGAAAGTTTTGCAAATTTGTCTCAAGTCATCTATTATTGACATGAGTAGTCAGACAAAAAATGGGCGGGATTAGACAAATGGGCGTGGTACCCACACACAAATTTAATATTAAATGTGATACATCTGAATTACTGTATTAGTGAGAGCCTTGGGACTTTGCGTGAGCCCTTTCATAACGATTCCGAAGGGGGAGGGGTAGGGGGAGGGTGTAGCGAAGCACACCGGGTTACATCTAGTGCTAAATAAAAGGTAAACAATTCATTATTTTAAAGCCCTGCTACGAAGCACAGCGATGCTCTTAAGTGTTTATATAATTATTGAAAATACAAACAAAATACCTCCTATACAAGTACTCAACAGTTATGTCAACCTATAGATTAAATGTCGCTGACACTACACCAGTGGTCTCAGCAATTTGCGTCGACAATGCATGCCATAATGTAAAAAAAACGGAAAACAATGTAAAACGTTATGGTAAGCCTTGGAGACACATTAATACACAAGTGCGTCTACCGCACTATGAAATAATAAAAAGATAAATAACGAAATGAATGAAATTTTTGTAAAAAAAAAAAAATAGAGATAAAAAAATATTGAAACAAAACAATACGACTATTGTTTTAAATTTTTCATTTAAACTCATATATGGATATCTATATACACGAAAACATACATTGAGTACTTTGGCCCATTTACAATACAACTTATATATCGTTTTTGCTATTCATTTGTTTTTCTTTTTCGACGCAAATACAAACATTAAAGTTTTTATTCCGTTGACTTAACCCAAGTAAAACTCATAAGTTTTCACTTAACAACTTTTTTTTTATAAATACTTGCACAGGAATGCACAAACCTACAGTAAGGCTGTTAAATCAGTTTTCTGAAAAGGAATTAAAAATGTTAACGAAACAAAGCACTTTTAGATTCTATGCCAGTACGTGTGCGATAGTGCAGCTAATCGCTATAACAAAATATTTAAAAATTTGATGATCTTATAAAGATATGATATAACTGTGAGCCTTCCAGAATCCAAGGGGATATAGTTAATAGTAATTTTTAAATTGAATTTTAAATCTGTTTAATTGTAATTTTATGGCTTTGCAAGAAATTGGAGTATTAAACGTTAAGTTCATTATAATGGAATATTTAAAGTAAACTATAATGAAAGGTCGTTGCGTCTGAATCCATTTTGCTCTTATATTTTTGAATTTTTTTATTGATATAAAAATCTTAAATAAATAGCAAGATTTTGAGTTGCAATTCATATTTATTAATCAAAACACGAAATAATTTTGGGTTTTTTATACCCAGTGCGTAGGGTTTTTAACGCAACGAAAACTCAATTTACGACAACAAAAAGTAAATATAAATTAATATTAATTACAGTAGTAATTACAATATGTCTGAAAAATTACTATAAATCTAACTAAAATATATGTAAAGTGCATATGTAGGTATGTACAAAACCGTACATCACATATGACAACTCTTACGAAAAACTGAGAATAGTGGAAATTAGAAGTGTAAATGCAAAAAATATTCAAAAAAAAAAAATAATAAATTTCAAAAAATAACAATTGTTTGTTTTGGACAGAGTTGTATCTTCTGAAATTAGTACAAAGTAAAACTGTATGGTAGAAAACTGAATCTAACCACACACTGCTCGTAGGCCTGACTTTAGATGAGCGTGTTAAAGCGCTGACCAAAAAGTGCAAGTACGAGTGTATGTGAAGGTTCATGGTTCAAACCTCATGGCCGCCCTAAGTAAAAAAATTTTCATATAGAAACAATCTATTCAATTAAAACATAACAATTATCACAATGTTCAATAAATCGCTGATGAAGGCTGAAATGCCAGAAACCGGTCCGATTAAGAATACAGTGCAGTTATGAATTTTTGAAATATATGCTTTCTTCTTCTTTACCACCCATCATTTAAAAAGTAAATATATTCTCGATCCTTATAACAATTCGAGTTAATGTAACAATGTCCATTTATCCGTACGTCTGTCTGTCTGTTGAAATCATGCTCATTCACAAAATAAGCAAATTACCTGGGTAAGCTTAGGAAAATATGTTTGCCATTATTTCGAGCATGTCGATATTTAAAATGGGGAGAATCGGGCACCACAGTTTCAAGATATGGTCTAAAAATATGCAGACACCCTAAAAAAACAATATGTGTTTGCTGTAGTTAGTTAATATTAAGTTTATGTTTTCATATTTAATTTTTCCGATTTAAAAACTCTTATTTTTTTCAATCTCGTGCACTTTCACATTTTTGATGTCAGGTACACCCAGTCTAGTTAATTTTGATTTTTTAAGCGCTAATAACTTCCAATTTATTTGGCTAGAACTTAGTTTTTGGGAAACCATAAATAAATATATTTTTTTTTATTAAAATTTTTGAAAATTGATATTCATGGGCTTTTATGGTCTTTCAACTTTTGTGGCAATAAAAAAAATTTATTCCACCTTCTTCAGGTTAATCCTTTATTTAGATTTGTTTTTACATTACTAAACAATTTAAAGTTTAACAGTGAATTAAGAATTTCAAACAAGCGGACTAATTGTATAATAAATAATTAAATTGAATAAACATACACGATGTTATTCCTTAAGCTAATATGTCATTTGTTTAATTCCCAAGCCAATTACTATTAAGTTAAAAGACCGAATTTTCGGGATCTCAATTCGTCTTAGTTAAACTCAAATACTTTAAAAATTATTATTGTTTAAATATGCGATTTTAACTAAACTAAATTTTAATGACATATCAGAGACTTATCCTAAAGACTTAAAAATCTCAAGTCTAATAAACAAAGTTTAACTGATATCTTATTACTTTAAATTAATTGACTAAATCGTTAAAGATTACTTTTAAAGAAACTAATTTTAACTAACATGCTGAAAACTCGGTCTAAGTGATTATCAAATTTTAAGTTTGTGTTTCTGTCTGACTTGTGAATAAGTAATCTCTCCACAGGAAAAAGTATGAAAATTATCATATTTCAACATTTTAAGATGAAAATAAATTGAAACTGCGTTCATATTTGTTTTGCTAACAGATTCAGAGTCTACATGATTTTAGCTTTCGAAATGCATAGATACGATTTATGATATGGTGAAATAATTACAAAAAAATGGCATTTTAATCAACACATTATATTAAAGCATGAGAACGATTTAATGAAATTTGTTTCACCATATCAGAAATTATGTATATAATTTGACAAAATATTTTTTTTTTAATTTTGAAAAAATTTTAAAAATATTTGTATTTCACATGGAGGCTATAACTAAGAATTATTCTATAGGGCTTATTTTTGAATTACACACAGAAAACAGATTCGTTGTTGCAACCGAATTTGTTGCCAACTGAATTTTTGCAGCCCCATGTACTATCACAATATTCTGTTGTGATTACTGAAATATATGATACATATTACCGTACAATGGTAAAAGCAATTGACATTATATATAAATTCGATTGCATGAATTATGATATTTAGTTGATACAATGGAATTCTTTATTTTAATTATTGGTTGTTACAACCATTAAACGAGATTTTTACTAATACATATGAAATATAAAAATCAAAACTAATAATTATTTATTTTCAGTATTTATTTTTGAATAATTTGTACATTTTTCATTAATAACACATATCTCATATGATAGAAACAATTATACTTCTTCACTATATAAAAGGTTTTGAATTCAGATCACCAATTTAAGGTTTTATATTATCGTCATTTGTATATTATCTGCCAACATATCTAAAGGAGTAAATATTATTATTATTAAATTATTATTATTATAAAAACTCTATCCATTTATTAGATAACATTATTTATGTATTTTAAAGACATTCAATAAATTATATAATTCATATCACATCAAATATTTTATACGTGTAGAGACACTGTGGATACATGACTGAAAATGGTTCTTCATTTGTTATTTTTCGATCAATTTCAAATAATTTCACACTCAATTCGAACACATAGGAAGTTTATTTAAACCGAACTCATAGGGAATAGTTACATTTGATCTAGGCCTTCAAATGCAATTTTTTACATATTTATGTGGCTGTACAATAAAATGTTATTTAATTAGCATAATTGTTTTTGTTTTTATTACAAATGAAGAAAAAGTGATTTTGTGTCGTCGATCGAAATTATAAAAGGTATTCCCAGGTCAAGTATATTTCATAGTACAAATATCGGCACCAACTCACTACTTGCACAATCGTATGATAATCTCCACGCTATTACAATAATCTCCTCACAGTGACAAGCTTCTTGAATACATCGTGGATCTGGTCAGATCATTCAATATATCTTGAAACTCTCTAGCCTAATACAAAAATTTGATTTTATTCGTTCGTAGAACATTGCGGATAATCATACCTGCTTGTAACTGAGTGTGCTGACTACAACTTCATACCAAAGCTTCAGGTTAAATATGTCCTCACAAACATTTGTAGCACTAATACAGGCATTGGAGGAATTTTCATATACTTCACGAGTGCCATATAACGTGTTGATTGACTGATAGGTTTTCTAAACTACAACTATAAATACCAAGAAAATGGACATGCCATGGGTGCTGGACAACCTCTTCAGGTTCCACAATAACGGGTATTTCTTGTATATCTTCGGTCATCCATTTCTAACAATAATTTAGCACTTTTTGACACGTTATGATTATAAATTATATTAAATTATCCAATATGTTTATTAGATTTATTTATTTATTTTTTTGACAAATGGCAAAATTAATAAACAATTCGGTCTGGCTAATTATATTCTTCTCCCTTTTGGTATTTACAACAGCAATTGATTCATAGAATTTACTTTCGGTTTGAAATACCAAAAGATGGTACAAATTTGGTTTTCTTATATTACAACCGAAAAAGCATTCTAACCAATTATTTGTTACAATATCTGTTAAAACATTTTTTGTTTGAAAAATGTTGTTATAATAGAATAAGTAGCAGTCGCTAATATATAGCACTGAAGCATGTTATTGTTGGTTTCGTTAGGTTGCCTCAATTAAATTAGTTTAGAAATTTACATAAAGCAATTGATTGGTAAACGTAACTAATATTGTTGTTGTAGATGTCTTAATTTTAAATAAAATGTGATTAGATGATATTTTCAATAGAATATCTATTTATTTTTAAATATTCAAGAATTACAATAAATGATCTAATTACTTTAGCAAATTTTTGTAGTTGTAACCGAATTCCAGCCAATGTTTTTTCTATGTGTACTGATAAATGGATGTAATAAGCATACACAAACCCGATTTGCCCGAGATCTATATGATAATTTGGATATCATGGTCATTTAAGTCGATCTCATAGGGGTCATTTGTAAAGAGACTAGGTCTGAATAAGAACCAAATTTCCCTAATTCAACAGCATTCATTCTAGGGCTGGTGGAAGTTTATACACTTAATTTCAACAAAATATATTTATAGTTACGACCTGTACTTTGATTGCGAGTTTTACGTGGACAAACAGAAGGACGGACGAACGGATTGACTCTGATTCTAAGTCATCCGAATAATAGAAGATGGGTCTAGGTGAAATATTTTTGGTAGTTACAAATATCAGTACACAGTGGTATAGGGTATAAAAATTAAAAATCTCATATAATTTAAAAAAAGTTTAAGTGATAAATACAAATACGTTACAGTTAAACTAGATCAACAAACTTCTTCATTTTTCTTTCTTTACTATTAACAGAACATAGCGATATAGCCTGCATTCTATATAATACAGCCAATCAATTTAATACTAACAAGTAAGAAAATTATAGTCGGTCGAGACCGACTATATGATACCCTATACCATGCGTTTAGAAACCCTATCTCTTAGGCCCAACTAAGTGGATATAGAAAATAAGCATAAACCAAATTTGAGTGGGATTTTTATTAATTTTTTCGGCTGTAGATATGAAAAAGTTCATATCTGATGCTATACCTATATGGGGACTAGGCACAAAAATGGACCGATCCTCCCATGTTTGGTAAAGTCTCTTGTATTTTGCAAAAATATATACAAACAAAATTTGAGAAGAATCAGTGCAATATTTTTGTTTTTTGATAAATTTAAGTGAAGATCGGGAAGCAGCTCTATATGGGGCCTATGACTAACAGTTGTCCCAGGGATCGTTTTTAGACTACTCATTAATGGATGTAATAAACGCATACAAACCCAATTTGAGTAAGATCTATATAACAAGTTGGATCTTATGGCAATTTATGTCGATTTAATAGGGGTCATTTGTATGGCGGCTAGGTCTGAACATGGACCGATTCTCACGAATTTCAACAGCGTTCATCCCACGGCCGATAAAAGATCAAATACCAAATTTCATCAAAATATATTCATATTTGCGACCTGCAGTTTGATTGCAAGCTTTACATGGACACACAGACGGACGGACGGACGGACGGACGGACGGACATCGTTTAATCGAATCAGATAGTGATTCTGATTCGATCGCTATAATTAAAGATGGGTGTAGGTCAAATATTATTGGTTGTTACAAACAGCAGCACAAAGTCATTATACCCAAACCACATAGTGGTATAGGGTATAAAAATATTATTTAAAGAAATAACCAAGCAATGTGACTGCAATACGTTAAATATGATCTGCTCCTTCGTTTTATCATCTGACTCTTATATTTAAGCCGTTCAATATTTTTTCTCCGAAATTCAGTCTAGGAAACCCAGCATCGCCAATTTTGTAGCGCTTGCATAATTAGTTTAAATTAATGTGTATAATATTGTTATAGCGGTCTGGCTGAGGAAAGAGTCTTCGGATTTCCTTAGAGCAGTCGTAATCGGTGCTTACTATTGACCGCGAATAATTTAAACTGCTGATAACATCAAATCTAGCTAAAGTTGTTATTTTTGGGTGATTGCTGTTAACTCCATCTATAATCATGACTTAGGTTTTCGATATCTTTATTTGAAGATCATAGCTATTGCTACATGAATGGAGTCTCCACATAATCTCCTCAAGTTCATCAGGACAAGATGATACTATGATACTACGCAGATGACATGCGTATCTTAAGTTGTTTATGTTTCTTCCACCAACTACGATATCTACATCTTACTCTTCCGATACCTCCACACTAAATAGTGTAGGAGATAAAATACAGTCCTACATAGTACCACACTTAGTTGTAAATGAGTCCTTCATAATATTGTCAACTATTACTGCGGCGCACAGTGGCTGAAAATCGTTTTTCATTGGCCAAAATTCTGTAACTTTTGAACCGATCAAAATATTTAAGTCTTTTTTTTTTTCAATGTATAGATATTTAGTTCAGCTTGACTTAGTTTTAATTACATCAAAATTGATTAAGGACTTTTTAATTAATTCTAGGTCAAAGTTGAGCTTTTTATTTTTTTTAACTTTTAGAGTGAAATATGTATTTATTTTTTTATTTATTAAAAAATTTAATATTTGGATTTTAATAATAATTATAAACAGTTTTTAATAATGGGATTTTTTAATGTTATACTCAAAAAAAAATTTTACACTCAAAAAAAAATAGTAAAATCAACTGGAGATTTTGCTATTATTACTGAAAAATTGTCAAATTTGAAAATTTGTTTACACTCAAAGAATATTTACACTTAAAAAAAACGTTAATAATACTATCTAGAAATCTTGCTATTACTACAGAAAAATTATTATTTTTTGCTGTCAAATTTGATAATTTTAAAAAACATTTTAAAAATAAAAACTGCAATAGAATTGCATTTGTAACAATGGTTATTATTATTTTTTACTAATACTATGTTTTTCGTACTAAAATAACAATGAAAGGCAATTAAGATTATTATTAATTTGACTCAAATATTGATTGCAAATATTCCGTATTTTGTTCTGTGTTATTTCTGTTCTTTAGTAGTTTTTTGACTTCTTCATCTAAATCCCGATGTTCCACTTTCCATTGATTTCGAATACTGGAGATGAACGGATCTGACGTTGCCAATAATATATTAAATAGATCTTCATATGTGGAATTTCGTGAAATTTTTCTAGTATTGTGCTCTCTATAAAATCTGTAATCCTTAGTCCTTTTTTCCTGATCCTCCTCTGATAGATCTCCAAGTGGCATTAAATGATATTTAATGAAATATTCTCATGATAAAGGATTTTGTGAACAGACATATTACTCCATGGGTAGTTGGTTGTATATATTTTTGCAGTTTCGTAAGCATAATCCCCAAATTTTCTAGAGTCAATTCCTTCATTGCACGCAAGTACTTGGATTATTTTATATCAGAAAATAAAGTTTAAATCCACTCCCGTTATTTCATATCTGCTTCTGGATCTAAAAAGAATCTTCTTGCGGTATTGACATCATTTGCATTGCCTGACCCTTGTTTTGGCTGATCTTTAATCAATCCAAATTTGCGATATTCATCTTGAACATGTTCCTTTTTTGAACTTCTTAACTCTTTGTTAGTTTCGTTGTTTCTAATTGATCCTGAAGACCCGAAAAATCCAAATCGTAACTGATTTTTAGTATTTGTTCCATAAGTCGTATTCTTGCTTGTAGTGGTGATAACCCAAATTCATATGCATCGGTATTATCTAATGATTTTGTCGGGACTTGGTTTAATTGGCTTGATGTAGCTTGGCATATAATGCAGCTGGATGCAGCCTTCGTGTTAGTCAAAGCCTGACCTACTTTTCCATCTATAATTGTCAGCACTAATTGGTAGCTTACTTCAATTTGCTGCCCATCTAACTGTAATTGTAATGGCTGTAGTGTTGCAATTTGGGCCTTGATATCACTAACTTCTTTGTTAATGGCATCATGAGTTTCTTTTTTGAATTCAAATTTGATTGGCCTCCAGTATGTCGTAGAAGATGGTGTCTCATTTTTCCAAATATCCATTGTTTGCGTTGTACTAGTCGAAGGCTTTGAATCTTCTAAAATCTTTAGAGCATTGTTAGGTAAAATAAAAAGGTATAAAAAAAGTATGATAATAAAAAAAACCCAGGTTACTAATGAATTACATCCTCTGTGTATTGACATTCTTACTTACATTACTTACATTCTTGTTTGTTTGTTTGTTTGTTTGTTTGTTTGTTTGTAGGGGGTAATCTCCGCAACTAGCTATCTGATCTTCCTGAAATTTTCACAGAGTCTTACTGCGGATATGGGAAGTGCTATACGCTATAATTTTTTTAATATTTTTAGTGGGCGTGGCACCTCCCACACAAAGTAAATTTTTAATATCATATACATATATTGAGTATTATGATAGGGAGAGCTTTGCAGATTTGTGTGAGGTCACCTATTGTTAATATCAGTAGCCACGCCGGAAATGGGCCGGATCGGAGAAATGGGCGTGGTACCTCCCATACAAGAAATAATTCAATGTTATGTATCTCGAGTACTATGATAGAGAGAGTTTTTCAAATTTTTCTGATGTCACCTATTATTAATGTGAGCAGTCGGACAAAAAATGGGCAGTCTCGGACCAATAGGCGTGGTACCTGCCATACAAATAAAATATATAATGCCATATATCTGGAGTACTGTTATAGTGAGAGTCTTGGGACTTTGTGTAAACCCATAAGTTATTCATATGATTAGTTAGACAACAAATGGGCGTGATCGGAGCAGTGGGCGTGGCACCGCCCGTACAAAGTAAATATATGATATCATATAACTGGTGTACTAAAAGAGGGAAGCTTTGGCACTTTGCAAGACACCATCAGATCTTAATATGAGTAGTCAGATAAAAAATTGGCGGGTTCACAACAATGGGCGTGGAACTCCCCATGCAAAGTAACTATTTAATGTCATATATTTGGAGTACTGTAAAAGAGACAGCTTTGTGGCTTTGCGTGAGCCCATAGGTTCTTTGTGTGATTAGCCGAACAAAAAAATGGGCGTGATCGAAGCAGTGGGCGTAGCACCGCCCATGTAAAGTAGATATCTAATATCATATAATTGGGAAAGGCTCGACATTTTGCACGAGTCCATCTGGTATTAATGTGAGTAGTCCAATAAAAATTGGGCGGGATGGGATAAGTGGGCGTGGCACCTCCTATATCAAAAATATGATGTACTACGAAAGCAACAGTCTTTTGACAAGTACATTAGTTATCAATGTGATTTGTCGTGGAAAATATATCGTCAAAATCAAAAATCGTCAAACCCAAAAATCGCGAAAAATAAAAATCGCCCAAAAACAAAAATCTTCAAAATCAAAAATGGGCAAAATCAAAAATCGCTAAAAAATAAAAATTGCCAAGTGATATTTTAAGTTCAAAGCCAATAGTTGAGTGGTGCCAGATCTAATTTGGAAAATCCATGTTCTTCTCATGGGCAGCTACATGTACCTCCAGGGCAGGAACGCTGAAAAATCTGATATTTGTTGTACCGAATTAAAAAAAAAAAAACATTTTATATCAGCAAGTATCAAAATAAATGAATCTATATTAATGATCTATACTTAGCATAACAAACAGGTAATGTGTTTGTTTGTTTGTAGGAGGTAATCTCCGTAACGACTTATCTGATCTTCCTGAAATTTTAACTGATTCTTACTGCGGATATCGGAAGTGCTACAGGCTGTATTTTTTTTAATATTTTTAGTGGACGTGGCACCTCCCATACAAAGTAAATTTTTAATATCATATATATTAAGTACTATGATAGAGAGAGCTTTAAAAATTTATCTCAGGTTATCTATTATTAACGTGAGTAGTCATACAAAAAAATGGGCGGGATTGGACAAATGCGCATGGCACCCTTTACAAACATAATATTAAATGTGATATATCTTAACTGTGTTAGTGAGAGCCATGGGACTTTGCGTTAGCCTTTTCATAACAATTCGGAAGGGCGGGGGAGGGGGAGGGTGTAGCGAAGCACACCGGGTTACATCTAGTAAGCTATAAAATATCTAAAGCACAAATTTTATATACCATTGTATACGAGTACTTATACGGCTGTTTAAATAATCGTAATTTGAAATTTTTTAGAGTAATTTCATTTCAATGAAAAAGGTGTTCTACCCATGGGGCGTCACGGTTGCAAAAGTATATATAGGTTTAAAGAGGATACTTTCACTTTTCTCCGGGTGGTATACGTTTCTTGTTCCCTTTTGTTCCCCAGAAGTTCTATTCCACTAAAGTTGAAATTTGTGAAAAATATAATAGTTTAATAAATATTTCATAACGCCCCTAATATGAAACGGTAGAGCTGTGACCACTTACAACAACTAAAGGCTATAATCCTACCAACATTATAAAAAATACCGCAGGTCATTATCGATGATAGCTTGCGAGTCGTAACCGTTAATTTTTGATAAATTCTTTAGTTTGCACAATTCATATGCGAGTCATTTTTATATATTTGTTTGTATGTCGAGTAAAGCCAATCCTCGGCCATATGAAAAAAATTCCATATTTGGCTATACAGATTTGGAAATGAGTGAGTACCTTTTTCATTCATAGATCATATTCACTCCAGATTATTGTGTTATTGCCTAACCGAAGTATGCTTTCAGTTCTATATCTGCCCTTCGAACGTTATCAAAAAGTGTTCTTCATTATTATTTCCATTAATTTCATTTTGGATGACTTAGGCTTCAGCCTTGAAGTCTCTGGATAGGTAATTAATGGCAACACTAGTGTTCAAAATTAAAAATCATTGGAAAAAAGTCTGAAAAATATAAACTATTTAATAAAAAAGATCTAAAACTAACCCATGAATACCAAGTTTTTATTATACTTCCTTTCTTTGTAATTTAAGTTTACCTTATCGTTTCAAATTTACTCAACAATTGTAAATTCTATATCGAAAATTTTCCTGCAGTCCGGCTGCAAAGTTTTATCACAATTCGATCACAGAAAAAGGCCAAAAATCGATCCAAGGTTTTGTAAAAAAAAAAATCCATTCCACTAAATCGAATAATTTTGTCTATATACTTGTGCCGCTAACTTCAATTTTCGTCCTTTTTCTATAACCTTAAATATATTCAGAATTTGTTCTCTTATACCTTTGCGTTTCAATTGTCTGCGGCATAAAAAATAGCATAGCGAGTAAAACCAAGCCTCGGACCATATGAAAATAATTCCACATTTTCTTGCACAGGTTTGGAAATGGTTGAGTACCCTTTTCACCAATAGATCATATTTAATCCAGGTGAATGTGTTGTTGTTGTTTAGTTTGAAAATTTCCACTTCAACCTCTAATCGATGTATGCAAGTTTTCACTTCTGTATCTGCTCTTTGAACGTTATCAAAAAATTTTATTCAGTATTATTTCCATTAAGTTCATTTCGGATGAATTGGGCTTCAGCCTTGAACTCCCTGGGTAGGAACTTAATCATTTAAAAATGGCGTTTAGCAACACTTGTGTTCAAAATTAAGAAAACGTCTAAAACTAACCCACGAATACCAAGTTTTTATTATTCTTCCTTTCTTTATAAATTAAGTTTACCGTATCGTTTCAGGCTTACTCAACAATTGTAAATTCTACAGTATTTTTTTTCTCATCGCCACGAGTCTGCATGCAAAGTTTCACCACGATTCGATCACGGGAAAAATCGATCCAAAATTTTTGGCGACAAACAGAAAAGCAGACACTACGAGCTAATATAACGGGAATAAAAAACCAACCCATAAAAACCATGATTTTATTGCACTCCCCTTATTAGTAAATTAATTTACCATCATGTAATAAAATAATTGATTGACTGAAAATGTCAAAAATCAAAAATTTTATTTTCCAAAAAAAAATGTTAATATGGTGGAAGAGAGTACAAAGTTCATTTTATATTTTTTCTTTTTAAAATTTTAAAAAATGTTTCGTCATACATATTTTTGTTATAAAACTTTCCTGGTATTGCTGATCAAAACCACTACTCCATTTTCCACTTGTTTCATTCTAGTTCCCAAAGCTATTCATTTGTTGAACTGGGCATCTATTAAAATATCTTTATCGAAATAGTGGCGTATGAAGGATATTAATGAACACTCCCAAAAAATATCTCATACGCCACGTCTTGTAAGTATCAGGACACACATAGTTAGATGTTTGATACAAGTTGTCGTCGTACCATGTACTTTTTAATTTTAAATAATTCAAAAACAGTCCATTTTAACCAACTCTATCATGTCTAACTAACTAACACACTAACATAGCAGAGATTCTTTTGTTTAAACGGCTGCAATTTGCACTCATTTCCCCGAATAGTATTTTACTTTAGTGAATGGCAAACGATTGTGACGATGTTCTTTTACATTTGTCCTCTATAAACACTTAGACGTGGAAGCGTACACACACATACACATAAACTACGATTATATTTTGTATTTAAGCAAAAGTTAAAAAGAAATATAATATCAACAGACTTCATTTCGCATTGCAGCAAGAGGCATTCAAAGCACCAGTCGCCTTAGATATAAATATATTTTCAGCGAAGGAGTAGAGTAGACATCGTTTTGAATGTTGTTGTCAGAATACTAAATAGTAAACTGTATCCACTTGACTTTATATATTTATACTTGTACTAACTATTTGTTCATTGTAGTCGCAGTCGCTGTTGTTGTCAAAAATGACCGACTTACCTCGTTGAAAGGCACAGCAATTTTATACAAACTGATGTCTCTAAGGGAGTCACAATAAACTTTCTGTGTCTCAGAGTGTAAATTAATGCAGTGCCATTAAAAAGTTTTAGTCAAGAAATTAAACCGAAAACAAAACTTATAATATCTAAATGACTTCTAAAGAAACTTTTAGATATTCACTTGACTTGATGAAAATATAAAGTAGAAAGTAAAAATTTAATTAAGAATCAGCGAAATTCTATAAAACAAACGCGAACTATAACGAGTATTAAGGTCAACTTAAATCTAGTTTTCTTTGTAAAGAATTCAAGATTTAATAAGAGTTTTGAAAGTAAATCTTTAACTTTAACAGGTAAACATTCTACGAATATCCAGTCACTATAGGCCAACTTAAAAATACCATATGAGGTCTCAAAATTTACAGACCTCATCATGTTGGGAAACGTTATTTTTAGTTATGATCAATTGAAGGATAAAGAAGCAGAATTTTAATGCAGAAACTAGAAAGTTTGGGAATTTTTTGAAAAAATTTTGCTTTGACTCCGTTTTTGATTTTGATGTAGTTTAGATGCGACATCTGATTATTATAGATGATCGTTCTAAGAGCAAAATAATAGTACCTTTTAGGGGGTGATATATTTGATTTGCCACTTTGCCATATATTAGAAGACTGTTGTCTATTTTACTCAAAATAATTTATATTAAAATATGTTTAAGTGTGGTAATGCGGCTTTCGGTAAAGGACCCATTGAGAAACCCTAAGATATTTATTTAGACATTTTGATAGATCTGATGAGAGGTTTTTTTATATGATAATAACAATTCCGTGTCTTGTTAAAGCTTAAGCTAAGGATTTTGAAAATTTTAATTATTTATTTTAAAAGCTGGCGAAGAACAGTTGTGTTTGAGATATGATATAGATGCTTGGATTTTGGTCTGGATATATTTGCATCTGAATTTTCAAAACTATATATACAACAGAATTTAGAATTTATTATCTGACCGAGCGAACAAATTATTATTACCTGTCTCAATTATTACTCAGCGTCTGGTCTTATTAAGTATATATGGATTTTATGATCTTCATAATTTGAGTAAAAAATGGTCCTTCTACACAATTGAGTTTTTTATATGATTAAAAATATGAAGTGAAAGTAAAAATTCCCAATTTGAAATTCATTTTGCTCAATATAATGACCAACTAAGTTCCAACTTAATCTTTCAATCGTCTTTGGAGCAGATATTCTTGGAAGGAACTGAACTGGCCTAAAGTACTATTATTTAAATAGCTATTAGCACATTGGGAATTTAAGAAACGAAAAATTCATTTATATTTAAGGTGTAAAATCATCGAGGTAAAATCGAGAGAAAAGCAATAAATTTTTTGAACAAAATTAGCATTTTTGTTGAGCACCTGTATTCGATTAATTCAGCAAAACACGCTGACTTATCGAAACTTAAGTACATATATCCATGCCGAAATACTCATATATAATAAATTAACGAATGAAAGTGTTTACAATTTATTTAAATTTTTTTGCAAAAACAAAAAATATTAATTCTTTAGATTGACCTTGTGCACAGTCGTAGTAAAAAATGTTATATGAACACATGTCATTGAGAACGTTAAATTTTACTTATCTGATGTAATATATGACGTACGTTTTTGGCTATTGCCACAACACAAAACTTAAAAGGCAACCCTCGTATTCTGAAAAAAATGCATGGATTTGAAAAACATTTTTGTTAACTTTAACTTTGAGTAGAGAGTATTAAGATATATGTATATTAGGGTGACAGCCATTTTTTTTTCAAATTTCAAGACTTGCGGGTCGGTTTATTCTGACACTTAAGTGCGCAAAATTTGAGCCAAATCGGACAATGCTTTCTGGACACGAATTGAGTTCAAATTTCAAATATGCATTTACAGGTAAAAATTATCAAAAAAAAATATTTTTCACAAAAATTTTGATGTTAATATTTGCGTTTCAATTAAATTAGTTGATTAACCACAATCTAGAGTAAATAATCTTTCTATTCAAATAAAAAATTTATTATCGGTTGAAAAACAGCCTAGTTATGTCAAGTAACGTATAAGGTTTCAGATCTATACAACATATTTGTACCAATACAAACAAAGACAATAAGCAGCAAACAAAAACCTTGGTTTACTACACAAATTAAACGTCTTATAGAAGATCGCGATTATGCATACTTCCGTTGACTTGAATAACAGCTATCGAGCAGCCAGAAAGACCGTAACTAAAGCCATTAGACAAGCTAAGTCCACATAATACGCCGATAAGTTTGCGAATTCAGTCAACACACGTAAAACTTGGAGAACAATAAGAGAATTTGGAATAGTGAAACAAAAAACCAATGAAGAAACCTCAATTTCAGATCCAAATGCCATCAATGAAAATTTTATTAATATACCGATGCAACAGGCGAATCATCTTACTACAGTAACTTGCAGGATGAACTCCTACCAGAAAATCAATTCAGTTTTAATTGTGTTAGTCAGTATGACGTACTCATGAGCTGCTCATCCATCAGATCTAACGCAACAGGTGTTGACGGTATTCATCCCACTTTTTTAAAAATGCTTCTTCCATATATCTTACCGGTGATAACCCACATATTCAATAAAATAATCATGACGAGCACATACCCCTACAGATGGAAACAGGCAAAAGTTCTTCCAATACCAAAATCATCCTCCGAGTATCGACCAATTGCCATGCTACCGTACCTGTCAAAGGCTTTTGAAGAACTGCTACATAAGCAAATAACTAATTATATCAATCATAATAATCTTCTTACTTGTAAACAATCCGGTTTTCGTGCCAATCCGGTTTTGGTGTAGCTGAAGATCTTAGAAAAGAACTAGATGATGGCTGTATGGCAATGCTGGTCTTATTAGACCACTCGAAGGCTTTTGACACAGTTGATCACACTATTCTGATTCAAATTGATTTATTCATATCTTCATGGTCGAGTACAGTATGCAGAAATCAACTCATCAATAACTTCAAATTTCCTTCCCATATCTAGGGGTGTACCCGTTCTTGGGCCTCTTCTCTTTTCCATTTATGCAACTGGTTTGCCAGACCAATTGTACATAAGCAGTAAAAAGGAGCAATTTAAAGAATGTACGCGAAAATTAAATGATGATTTAGAACGTGTTTCTTTTTGGGCGTCTGTAAATGGCCTAAGTCTAAATCCAAAAAAAGAACAAAATGCATTTTACTACGTAAGCGAACGCAGAAAGTTGTCGAAATACCCAACATTTATATTAATAACCAAAAAAAAAAGAAATAGTCAGTAAAGCCAAAAATCTAGGAGTAATTTTTAATAATACGTTAACCTGGTCGGATCATATCACAAACGCGTGTGGAAAAACCTTCTCGATGCTACGAACTCTATGGCCAACTCAACATTGCACCCCTTTTAAAATCAGATTGCTGCTCGCGAAAACGTATTTAATACTTATTTTAATGTACGCCTGTGAAATTTTTTCAAGTTGTGATGCAAATAGCAAATCGAGACTAAACATAACGTATAATAATATTACAAGGTACGTTTTTGGCCTTAAGTTTTATGGTAACTGTGAACATATTACCCCCTATGCAAAGAAAATGTTTGGTGTCTAGCTTGATGACCTGATGAAGATTAGAACTCTAATTTTTTTACACAAAATCATAACCATTCGTAAGCCTATTCATCTGTATAATCGAATCACTTTCAGCCGACACAGTAGAAATAATACCATAATTCAAATAAGACATCATACGCTAATATCAAATTGGCAATTTTACATTAACGCAATTCGTCTCTGGAATATTATCCCACCAATTATTAGGGCAACCAGCAACGCGTCACACTTTAAGAAAAGAATTTTTGAGTATTACTCTCAACATTTTTACTTCAAAATTAAATCACACTTTAATAAATTTTTTATTTTTTTTTTTATTAATTGTTATTTAATAACTTTCCAATGTTTAATAACTGTTACATTGTATAATTCTATCTAGCATGATATTTATAACATACATGTTTAGCATTATTAGCATTATTTTATTTTTATTTTTCTCTCTGTTTTTATTTTTATACTTCAAAATAACGTACATTTAACAATGTCTGTACTTCTACTACTTTAAGACTCATGTTTTGCTGTAGATGTTACAAAAATGAAATAAATAAATAAATAAATAAAAACAAGTAAGAAAATTATAATCGGTCTAGACCGACTATACGATACCCTATACCATGCGTTTAGAGACCCTATCTCTCAGGCCCAACTAACTGGATATAGAAAATAAGCATAAACCAAATTTGAGTGGGATTTTTATTAATTTCTTCGGCGGCAGATATGAAAAAGTTCATATCGGATGCTATATCTATATGAGGACTAGGCCCAAAAATGGACCGATCCTGACCATGTTTGGTAAAGTCTCTTGTATGTTGCAAAAATATATACAAACAAAATTTGAGAAGAATCAGTGCAATATTTTTGTTTTTTGATAGATTTAAGTGAAGATCGGGAAGCAGCTCTATATGGGGCCTATGACTAAGAGTTGTCCAATAGGGATCAGTTTTGGACCACTGATAAAAGGATGTAATATATACATACAAACCCAATTTGACTAAGATTTGTATGGTAATTTGGATCTTATGGCAATATATGTTGATTTCATAGGGGTCATTTGTATGGGGGCTAGGTCTGAACATGGACCGATTCTCACCAATTTCAATAGCGTTCATCCCATAGCCGATAAAAGATCAAATACCTAATTTCGTCAAAATATATTCATATTTGCGACCTGCAGTTTGATTACAAGCTTTACATGGACACACAGACGGACGGACGAACGGACGGACGGACGGACATCGTTAAATCGAATCAGATAGTGATTCTGATTCGATCGGTATAATTAAAGATCGGCAGCAGCACAAAGTCATTATACCCAAACCACATAGTGGTATAGGGTATAATAAATAAGTTCCCCAGGCAATAAATGCGCCGCAGACCACCTGATTAAGCAAATCGACTTACATTTTTAAAGACATTGAAATAATTTACAAGAAGAACATTTTTGCATTTTTCTGATTCCAAGGTGATCTTATGTAAAGCATTTTGAATCTCATCTATTGTTAAGCCGTTCTAAATTAATGTCAAAATGGTACATATTTTTTTTAGCACTATTTCAAAATCTCCAATTTCACATTTTCAAAAATGTAGTTCAAGAAATTTACAGAAATCGACAACTGAACTCTAAAGTCTTATTAACAAAATACAAGTGATTAAAACTGCTAAATATTGTAGGTATTCTGCTCTTAATTTGGCTAGGGTAGCGTTTTTATTTCAGCAGATTTGAAGAAAAATGTGATTTTTCATACTTTACATCTTTTTGCTGTTTCCATATTTTAAATATATTTTATCATTACATTATACTACTTGATATAAGTTCTCAATCGTGCGAATTAAGGTTTAATTGAGACAATGTACGCTGTCCCTCTTTAAGGTCGAACGTCAAATTTAAGGAGATTTACATTTTTTTAACAAAATATCGAAACTATATATATGTGGAAAGATTTCGATAAAACTTGTTGATAATATTTTAATAATTCTAAAAAATAATATTCTGGAAATATTTTTTTTTTTTATTTAATAGGTGGTACAAAATTATAACCAACAGTATTCGAAAAATGCAAATTTAAAATCTCTACAAAAAGATTACGATTTATAGGATTATTTTCTTTTTTTCAATTAATTTATTTATTTCTGAAATAAAAAAGTTTTCAAATTATTCATATCGAGGGCTTATATTCAAAAAGTGCTATCTACATTTGACAGCAATATTAATTTTTGATTTCAAACTGTTGTCTGATATAACTGTCAAATATAATATTAATTTTGATATCATGCATGATTAGTACGACTATTTCTTAATAGATATTGTAGCAAATCGATCGACAAATACTTTCAGAACTTATTAATAAATTTGTTTTACATGCTCTCTTTAAAATAATTATTGATGCAGATAGCACATTTTGAATATAAGCCCTCGATATACAATTCGCATGTCCCAAAACTGACCCAGTTTTAAATTTTATTTTCAGAATTATTATATTTATAGAAAGGTATATCGAGGGCTTATATTCAAAAAGTGTATCTACATTGGACAGCAATATTAATTTTTGATTTCAAAATGTTCTCTAATATAACTGTCTAGTATAATATTAATTTTGATATCATCATACATGATTAGTACGACTATTTCTTATGAAGCAAATCGATCGATAAATATCTTTAGATATTATAAATAAATTGGTTTTACAATAACTACATAAGGCAACAAAAACGAAAAAATTTTATACCGATCAAAAACCAATATACAATTTTGATGTATTGTGGTTCCAATAGTACAAGTGTGGTCCAAATTTTAAATTCTATGGAGAGGTTTTTTTTAATTTTTAAATAAAGTTTCTCCACATAATTAATGATAAATTCAAAAGGGTTAGTCGAATATGATTAAAAATTTGGATTACATAATCTTTGATCCGTCTATATATTGAGTTTCAATCGGCGCATTAGTTTCAGAGTTATAATAAAAAATTTAAGCAAAAAATATATTTTTTATGTGAAAATATCAAATTTTTTGTTTTAATAAAATCATAAAAAATCGAAAACAGTGAAAAATTGTTCAGATTTATTGCTTTCTCACAAAGCCACATGTAATAGAAACAAAATGAGATATCGATTGATTCTTTTCGAATTTATTCACAATTAAGTGAATTCGCTCATTTTCACAAAATTTTAGTTTTTTGTTTGATATACATAAAAATGAGTTGTTAATGTTCTTCTTTCGGTTGATTGAATTTAAAAAACATTTTACATTTTATTAAAATTTATATTTTATTATCTAAATTTATTATAATTAATATAAACTACAAACTCTGGAATTTTCTTTTATACGATATTCTATTGTTGAAAGACGAGGTGTTACTCTGAATACTCCAGCAAAAATCAGCCATCATGTGTGCGAACCTGGTATCGTTCCTCCACTGTTCGGATATCTTGGTGATATATGTCAAAATCAGTATCGTTCACCAATTTGCAAATTTGTGGTCCGTCAGATATGCCTGATTTTAGCTTTTCCATACTCAGATTGGGAAACTTCCTTGAAATATACTGAAACATTCCCTATCTTTGTTAAGTGCTTTAACATATTGTTTCATCAGACCAAGTTTAATGGGAAGAGTGGGTAATATGATGCGATCCGGGGCACTAGAGTCACATTTGTAACATTTGGCATACCTGGAACCAGTGTTTCCCTAGAAGGCCATTGTTTTCTCTTCCAAGGTTCCGATTAAGCTCTTTTGTCCTACAAACATATAAAACAAGGATATTTGGTAAAGCCGCTTTGTTGATCGGAAAGGAGTGAAATTTATTTCCATTTTGCAAATGGACACACTTCAAGCTGCGTTTTGATGAGTCGATAAATAAATGCCCTTCATTTTAATCATATCTCTGTAAGCCTGTGGCAGTCTTCGAACCAGAAATATCTGTGCAGTACACAAAATCATTCTCTTCAGCAAAATGAAGTAAGGATTTTTCTCGAGTACGGTAATACGAAACTGTAGTTTCTTTAATTATGAGACCTGTTTCTTTAATTGTGAATGAAAAGCTAAAGCATGCATCGATTTTCATGACCCATATCTCGTTGAATTCACATGATATGTGGCTTCACTATACATAAATAAAATTTAATACTTTTTGCAGTTTTCTATTTTTTCCATATATTTTTAAAAGAAAAAAAAATTTTACCATTTTTTTATTTTTTTTCCAAACAATTGATTTTATAACTTTTAAACTATTGATCAGATTGAAAACAACAATATACATGATTTAAAGATATTGTAAATCTTAATATTCTCAAATTTAATGTAATAAAATCGGAGCAGCTGTTTTTGAGTTATTACAACATAAGTGGAGAAATGACTCAAAATATTGACAATTTTACTTAAATATTATTTTAAAAAAAAATTAAAAATTTGAGCATTTTTGTACTTAGGTAGCCATGATGCATCCAATGTATATAGTGGTTATTGATCAGCATTTTTGCTGTTGACCTGTCTTACTGATGAAGATAGCACTTATTGAATATAAGCCCTCGATAGACAAATTTGATTATACTGTATTAAATATAAAAACTAATTAATGTACATATTTTCATTAAATAACGAATACATTTGAGGAATTTTATGAATACATTAAATCTGTTTTATTTAAAATAAATCTGATAAAGAAAATATTTATAGATTTTCATAAAGATTTTCACTTGGCATCAAGAGTAACCCATGAGTTAATTTCAGAAAATAAGTCAAGAATATTATTTTTTAGAATTATTTAAATACTATCAACAAATTTTATCGAAATCCTTCCACAAATATATAATATTTCGATATTTTGTTTTCACAAAATATAAATCTCCTTAAATTTTAATTTTGACCTTAAAGAGGAACAGTTTATAGTGTCTCAATTTAACCTTAATTTACAAGATTTAGAACTTATATCAAGTAGTATAATATTTTGATAAAAGATATTTGAAATATGTAAACACCAAAAAATTGTGGTCTAAAAGTTGAAAAAGTATGAAAAATTACATTTTTCTTCAAATCGGCTAAAAAAAAAAACGCTTCCCTCACCAAATTAAGAACAGAATACTTACAATATTTGGAATTTTTAATCACATATATTTTGTTAATAAGACTTTAAAGTCCAATCGTTCATTTCTGTAAATTTCTTGAACAAAATCTTTGAAAAAGTAAAATTGGAGATATTGAAATAGTGCTAAAAAATACCAACTTGACATCAATTTAGAACGGCATAAAGACGAGAAGCAAAATACTTTACATAAGATCGTTCTGAGATTAGAAAAATGCAAAAATGTTGTTGTTGTAAATTATTGCAATGTGTTTAAAAATGTGAGCTCAACTTTCTTAATCAAGTGGTCTGCGGTGCGTTTATTGCCTGTGGAACTTGGTATAACTTGGCTGTTTTTCAACCGATAATAGATTTTGTTATTTTATTAGAAAGATAATTTACTCTAGATTACGGCTTATTAATTAATTTGATTGAAACGCAATTACTAATATCAAAATTTTTGAGAAAAATGATTTTTTTTGTGATAATTTTTACATATAAAATCATATCTGAACTCAATGCGTGTCCAGAAAGCATTGTTCGATTTGGATCAAATTTTGCGCACTTAAGTTTTAGATCCAGTGTCAAAATAATCCGACCTGTACAACTTAAAATTCGACCAGAAATTTTTTTTCATAAAAACCGCTATCACCCTAATGTATATATGAACACAAAGTAATCGAAATTCTTTTATCATCAACATATATCTTCGTACTATACAAAGTGCAGTTTTGTTTAATGCTAACCAAAAGTACTTAGCGAGTATCATTTGCCAAAGGAGTCAACTTGAATCGTATTAACTAACCAGCCAACCAACCACAATGTTGAACAAAAAAATTTCTAAACATTTTTACGCTTACAAAACAATGGTGTTTACCATGTGAGATAAGTGTAGCTGAGTGTGGCATATACACGCACATTCCTTTTTTTTTTTTTGTCCATTCATACTTATGTGTAATGTAATAAAAATTCATATATACATATATCCTTAGAGTGTAACTGAACCATTAGAAAAAAACTTCATTACAATTGTATTTTTCTGTTTATTTCTTTTTCAGCAATCTACAATTCCAATAATAATTGTTTAGTGTAGCTTTTTTTTTTTTTTTGTTTGCTTTATAAATTCCAAATCATCATACATAATGCTATGCGCCAGCTGAAGTGCTTCATGGATTTGTTGTCATATTAAATGTCTAGTGGCGCAAGTATGCAGTTTGTTTAAAAACTGTAAATTGTTTTTGTTCGGTGTATGTTGGTTTGCTTCAATTTCAATACACAATGCAATAACACATTTGTTGTACTTTGAATGGAAAATATTCAACAAAAAAAAGTTGACACTAAAATGTTGCCAGAAGCGTAGGAAATGTTAGAATTTTTGTTAAATAAAAAGTGTGTTCCATTTAATATGAACGACCATATTCCCTAATTTGTATTGTCAGGGTGTAAAGAATAAAATTTATATTTTTAAAATTCAATTGATGTCTTCTAAATTTCAAGTTATTATTTCCGACGTTTTAATATGATTTTCTGAAATTCAATTGATATTTTCTCATAATTGGAGATCTGAGCTCCAGTTTTTACAATTGAGATTTTCTTAAATTTGAATGGAAAGTTTAAAAGGTGCAATTTTGAATTTATGTGAATAATAATGCTTTGGTAATTATAAAAAATTTTTAAAAATTATATGTCATCGCAATCAGATATTTTGTAGGTAAAACAGAATAATTATTTTATATAACTAGGTAGAACTGTTTTGAAAGAAAAAAACGCATTGATTCTCCTTTACTCAGGCCTGTGTATACTTTTAATATTGTTGTCTTTGATATCTAATTGATATCATGGCAAAGTCACACTAATGCAAAAGAAATGTATTTTCCCTAAAACAAAAAGTTGCAGAATTTTATATAATTAAAATAATATACCTATTTATTTCTAACATGCGGTTATTATCGAAATACATATTTAATATATGTAATTATGTAAGTATATGTAAATATTACACACAAAAAATAAAACATCAAAAGTATTGTTGTGTTTTTCTTTAGATAAATTAATACATACAATTTTTTTTTTGTCAATTTACATTGTTTTTTTTTTTATTAACACCTAGGTAGTTTAGCATTATTTGCTTTAGATGTTGGTGAATTTTTATTTTCCTTATATTAACTCGTATTGTCTGCTTATCTGCTTGTCGACAAAATTTTGATCGACTTGTAACCCCTTTCCCATAACCCACTCGATCTGAAACTTCGCAGGCAGGCTCGCGGTAATGACACAAACGATCTAACATATTTTCTAGTGATGCCAAAACAATGAAAACTTTTAAACTTTTTCTACCAGAGTTGATAAAAAAAATTTACAAAGGGTTAGTTTTTATTATATTATTACCACAGCGACCCCAAAACAACAAATCCAGCAATGACAACAGTACAACAGTTAGAATACCATCAAGAACAATACAGAAACATATACTCTCCAATTTTTTTTACTTCTTCAGAGATTTCTCGAGACCTATGGAACCGATTTTCATGATTTTTCAAACAGAAACCTTCTCATGATGTTAGCCAATCATTATTGCTAAAAACGAGTGCCCCAGTTATCCTACTGAGGGCGTGATCGTGACAAGAACAACATAGACAAATCGTATTTTTTTCAAGACTTTTTTTTTACTTCTTCATTCAATTCTCGGGGCTTAATCAACTGATTTAGACGATTTTATACAGCGAACTGCTCAGGATGTTTGTGAATCATCTTTTATACCAATAGGCACCCTAGCTGTCCGATTGAAGCCGTCTTCGTGATTTCTATAGACGGACAGACGGACAGACGAACAACGCTATATCAACTCCTCTTGTTATAGGGATCACAAATATATATATTTTATGGGGTCCAAGATTTTTTTCAATGACAAACTGAGAACAAACCATCAAAATAGTTTATGTTGTTTGGAATATACGAGCATATGTTGCTAATACAGGGTGCGGCTAAAGTTACTATATGATGTAAAACAATTGTAACTTCTTTGCTTGCGAGTATTTAACTTTTTCCTTTTTCCTATTTCAGAAATTAAACTTGGGAGAATATTTAAAAATGGAACGCTATACAATTGCGCAAAGAACTAAGATTGTTTTTCTATTCATTGAAAATCATCGTTCGATAATTAATACTCAACGTGCATACAGAAGATTTTATGGTGTAAGAACTGCTCCAACGGGTCCAACCATTCGTTCGTTGGTGAATAATTTTGCTGAATATGGGACTGTCGGAGATTCAAGACGTACGGGCACACCTCGAACTGGCAGATCGGCCGAAAATATTGATGCTGTGCGACAGGGCGTCGAAGAAAATCCGCAGACATCAACGAGAAGACGATCTTCCCAGTTGCAGCTTTCTGACCGCACTCTTTGGCGAATTTTAAAACACGATTTGCACCTCTTCCCTTACAAAATCCAAGTAGTCCAAAAACTAAATCCTGAGGACTTCATATTGCGCTTGGAATATGCTAGAGCAGTTTTAAATCTCGTTGATAGTTACTTTAGCCGCACCCTGTATATATAGAGCTTCAACAAGATTGAATTTCCGTCGTTTTTTAGAAAAAGAATTTCTTTGGAGATATTTTTGCCAATTTGTTAACTTATATCAATTATTTGTCTATAGCATTATAGATCATTTGAAAGCTTTTTCTACAAGAGTTAAAGGCAAAATATAATGCCAATAAAAAGAGGTACTCTTTATTGAAAAACTATTTTTCACTCATTTTATTTAGGCACATTTCTGAGTTTTAGGAAATAGCGAAATTTTGATACACTTATTGTTTATATTTTGAACTCCACCCGTATTCAAAATAAGATTATATTCACGAGCTTAAATTACGTAAAGATTAATGTATATGAATTCAATATCTATTAGTCAAAATACCCTAAAATTGGTAAGTCTTATGTAATTGTAAATAAAATTTGTATAATTTTTTAACGTCCTATGAAGCGTATAAACTGTACCAATTTTCTACCATTTGTCACCAATTTTTACCGTTAAATCATTTTAAAAAACTAAAAAGAAAACAAGAAGCGGTATTTGACTTCGCCTACTAAAACATACGGATCCATTATTTTTGTCTTTTCTGATACACTTTCAAGTTACAACGCATTATGAAATGACTATCCAGAAGAATTATCGTGAAAATGCATTTCAAGCTATTAAAATGTAACGTCTCTGACACAAATATATGCATGCAAGTGTTTGCATCACTGGTTAGTTGGTTGAGTGGTTGGTTGACTTTATTGATGATAACTGTATGGTATGGTCTAATGACCATAAAGTTTATTGTAGCTTTCCTTTACACTCCTTTTTTTCACCGTCTCTTTTTCATTTTCATTTATATATTGTTATGAGGTTTTGGATTATAAAATTTTATTCAAACTGTTTTACTAGTGAAAGTCATTTTTTTAGTTTTAGTTTCATTAATAAATAATGATTTTACATACCGGGGTTACAATTTATTTTGTAAAATTGTGCTAAAATTATTTTTTTTTAGTTGTTTTTTTATTTTTATAAATTTTTTATTTCGATGTGTAAATATTAATATTTTATAAAATAAAAATTGGAAAAGAAAATGAATATTATGAATTTTTTTATTGATTTCATTGGAATTGAACTTTATTTAATATGGCTTTTATATATATCATATTTTATTAATAAAATGTAATAAACATTTTGTAATTATATTAAAAAAAAATTTTAGTTAGCATTGAGTTTTTGATAATTATCCCTTTAATTATTTAATTTATGTTTGTGGTCAAATTAACACATAAAATTAAAATATTCTATTATGATATTTTACGGTATTTATGGCTATGTAACCAACAATTTGTTAACTTAATAATATAAGCTGTGTGAAATTTCACTAAAATACATATTAAATATATGTATGATTGTGCATAAATTGTACCAGCCATTAACAAAAATTATTAATTTATAAAGCTACACTCCAAGACATTAGCTTTGTTTCAGTCTTCTTCTGACTTGGCTTATTCTATTTATCTAAGATATTAAGATATGAGATATTAATATGAGGTATCTTGAATAATATGTACAAATTTCTTTGTAAAAATGAAAATTATGTTGCTTAAGATTTAAACCGACATTCTTCAGTAAATTAAAAATAAGCTACTTTTTATTTAAAAAAAAATTCCTTTCAAATTTATGTATTCTGTTTTTTATAATTTGTTTGCTTACTCACATTTTTTATTTTCTATTTTTTATTAGTCCTACTTATAATCATAAGCATTCAAAAAGTGCTATGAACTCTAGTACTTAAAATATTAAATTACTTATGTACTCATAATTCGTAGGTGGAAACATATTTATGAGCGGTACTTTATTAAATTTTAAGAAATATACTTTTATATTATTTATGAAACTCCCTTAATATAATAGTAATAATAGTATGTTAAATCGAGCTTTATAAAAATGGTACATTTTTCCCCACACTGCCTTGTGTTCAAAGTTTTATGAGTTTATGCAGAGGAACTACTACTTTTATACTTTTCATAGAAGCATCATCTATTAAACCGAATAAAATCACTGCAAAGAAACGTTTCATTGGTACAATGTGTAAGAACCAGTTAATCTCACATGAAATAAATTAAAAAAATTACTTTTGAAAATTTTAAATTAAAAATATGAACTGGTCCGTATTGACAATTATTGCGAATAATAAATTTTTTACATATACATACATAAATACAAAATTTGAATATATCGTGTTCGGACTTAAGAAGCATATGATAAAACTTGAGACCATCTTTGGATGATGCATGTTTTGACCTATGTAAACGTTTAATTTTTTGTTATTTTAAATAATAATATATATGCTCCTCACATTGATTTACTATAAATTTTTTTATGTATATAACATACATATCGCACCTGTACCTCTAAAGTGGGTCAACTCAAAATTTACAAATTTTCAGTAGAGGCAAAAAACTGTTTTTTTTTTAATATTTACTATAAAATTTAAAAACAGTTGTTTCGTTGTAAAGAATTGCGAATAATAAGTATACAACAGTAGTTGTTTTTGCGATATTTTCAGTGATCATCAAAAATAACAAGTTTTTTGGGTGGAACTCAAAATATGCCTTTTTAGTGGATTCTAAAGAAGCTACTCTTATAACACAAACAGGGTTACAACTGTATTTTTTTTGCGAAAGACTAGAAAAATCGATGTTAGATTTTTACAGTGGATAGATAGGACCACTGTGTATCGTTTTCTTGCAAAAAGCGTATATTGAAAAATTTTGAGTTGACTCACTTTAGAGGTACAAGTGCGATATGTTGTCAGTAGCGTGGTCCTACGATATATGAACATTTTTTAAATGGCGATTTTGGGTAGTATCGGGGTCCAGTTTGTTTCCTTTCTATATAAAACTAATAAATGTGAAGTTTGCGAACAATTGGATAAAGAAAAATCACGCCGCACAGTGGCTGAAAATCATTTTTCATTGGCCAAAATTCTGTAACTTTTGAACCGATCAAAATATTTTAGTACTGTTTTTTTTAGTAGATAGATAGATAGTTGATCTTGACTCAGTGTGAATTTCATTTAAATTGATTGAGTACTTTTTAAGGAATTCTAGGTCAAAGTTTAACTTTTGATTTTTTTTAACTTTTAGCGTGATATATGTTTTTTTTTATTTATTTTTATTTATTAGAAAGTGTCATATTTGGAGTTAAATAATTATTATAAACATTTTTTGTAATAATGAAATTTTTTTAATGCTTACACTCAAAAAAATTTTTACACTCAAAAAAATTTTTACACGCAACAAAATAGTAAAATTCACTAGAAATTTAACTAGTATTACTAAAAATTTAAAAATGTTTGCTATCAAATTTGCAATTTGCTTACACTCAAGGAATATTATTATTACTACAGAAAAATTTATTAGTGTTTGCTGCCTAATTTGTTACACTAGCTAAATAAATCTGCTAAACATTAGCGCAATGATTCTAATTTTTTTTTTAATTTTGATATGAAAATATGGGTTCTTATTTTTTGAATCTTTCTTATCTATTAAAACATTGCATTCATATGTGGGAAACCTTTTAAGAATAAAAACTGCAATAGATTTAAATAGCATTTGTAACAATGGTAGGTTCTGTTTATTATTATTTTTTACTAATACTATGTTTTTCGTACTTAAATAACAATGAAAGGCAATTATAATTATTATTCATTAGACTCAAATATTGATTGCAAATATTCCATATTTTGTTCTGTGCTATTTCTGTTCTTTAGTAGTTTTTTGGCTTCTTCATCTAAATCCCGATGTTCCACTTTCCATTGATTTCGAATACTGGAGATGAACGGATCTGACGTTGCCAATAATATATTAAATAGATCTTCATTTGTGGAATTTCGTGACATTTTTCTAGTATTGTGCTGTCTATAAAATCTGTAATCCTTGTTCCTTTTTTCCTGAGCCTCCTCTGATAGATCTCCAAGTGGCACCAAATGATATTTAATGACATCTTCTCCATGATAAAGGATTTTGTGGACTGTTGCAGACATATTTCTCCATGGGTAGTTGGTTGTATATATTTTTGCAGTTTCCTTAGCATAATCTCCAAATTTTCTAGAGTCAATTTCTTCATTGCACGCAAGTACTTCTAGGATTATTTTAAATCTGAAAATAAGGTTTAAATCCACTCCTGTTATTTCAGATGCTGTTTCTGGATCTGAAAAGAATCTTCTTGCGGTATTGCCATCATTTGTATTGCCTGACCCTTGTTTTGGCTGATCTATAATCAATCCAAATTTGCGATATTCATCTTGAACATGTTTCTTTTTTGAACTTCTTAACTCTTTGTTGGTTTCGTTGTTTCTTATTGATCCTGAAGGCCCGAAATCCAAATCATAACTGATTTTTAGTATGTGTTCCATAAGTCGTATTCTTGCATGTAGTGGTGATAATCCAAATTCGAAGGCATCGGTATTATCGAATGATTTTGTCGGGACTTGGTTTAATTGGCTTGATGTTGCTTGGCATATAATGCAGCTGGATGCAGCCTTCGTGTTAGTCAAAGCCTGACCTACTTTTCCATCTATCATTGTCAGCACTAATTGGTAGCTTACTTCAATTTGCTGCCCATCTAACTGTAATTGTAATGGCTGTAGTGTTGCTATTTGGGCCTTGATATCACTAACTTATTTGTTAATGGCATCATGACTTTCTTTTTTGAATTCAAATTTGATTGGCCTGCAGTATTTCGTAGAAGATGGTGTCTCATTTTTCCAAATATCCATTGTTTGCGTTGTACTACTCGAAGGCTCCGAATCTTCCAAAATCTTTTTCAATCGCAATGGTACAAATGATACCATGAACATATCTGAGTCCGAAATATTTTCACATACAACTTGTTTGTATTGTTTTTGTCCCGAAGAACCATCACATCCCCATTTACAAAATAGAATTAACTTTGTGTTTCCATATTTCTTTAACTCAGTTCCTGTTATTGATTGTAGCAAGCGTCTGGCTGTGTGATCAAGTAAAGATTGTAGTTGTACTTCTGCCGAAATTGGTGTGATTGTAATAGTGTCCTTTGATGGCAAACAGTCTATTTTAGCAGCTGTTATGTGATGATATGCTGGATACATATTTGAGCCTTTTTCAAACGCACGCAATCTGAGCTGAATATATTGGTGTTTTGTTAATTTTTTTGTTAATTAATTAAACTGCACTTGTTATCCAGACTTCAATATCAGGTAAAACTAATTAGTTTCTCGCCAATATGGGGTGGTTTTTTATCTTTAGTGGTTTAGTGCCGCGATTATTGACAAACTTATAAAATTGTTTATGACTGTGGTTGACCCTTAAATTTGACAACAGGTAAATTAAGAAAGAGATCATTTGTTTACTGTAGAACCTATTGTGATCATTTTATGACTTATTTTTTTGCTGATCAAAACAAAGCTAATAAACCCTTTCGCAGGTATTTTATTTAATTATTTTACTTTTACGTAGTCTAAAGTAAAAAAACAAAATTTTTTTTAGAGTAATTTTTTTAGAGTAATTTCATTAAAATGAAAAAAGTGTTCTACCGGGGGCTCGTGGGGGGTGCAAAAGTATATATAGGGTTAAACAGGATACATTCGCCTTTCTCCGGGTGGTATACGTTTCTTGTTCCCTTACTTCCTTTAGAAGTTCTATTCCACTAAAGTTTAAATTTGAGAAAAATATAGTGGTTTCATAAATATTTCATAACGCCCCTAATATCAAACGTTAGAGCTGTGACTACTTACAAAAACTAAAGACTATAATCCTACTAACATTATAAAAAAGACCGCAGGCCAATATCGATGATAGCTTGCGAGTAGTAACCATTTATTTTTGATAAAAAACAAAAAAAAAACACCTTTTGCTGAATTAAAAAAAACAGTTGAGTTTGACAGCATGCCACGCCCACAATTATCAATAGTTTAACCTAATTTTTTGGCTACCTTAATCTGGATATATAAGCTACAAAAAGGAGTAAAAATTTTAAAAATCGATGACAAAAAAAAATTTGACTTTTGGCCAATGAAATCAAAATTTGAGCCACAGTGCGCCGGAAATCGTTTGAAAATTTCAAGTGTGCTTATATGGGGAAAATATGACTTTTTTCAGATTTAACGAAAATTTCGTTTTAACTTTTTCGTCAAGTTGTTATATAAATCGATATCAGTACTAAATTATTTTTCCAAAAAGCTATATAACTTCAACAGCGAATAAAAACTCGCCAAGAAATAGCAAATGTCCCAGACCACTTTTGTGCCATAAAACACTAGGTCATGAAATTTGACGGAAATTTTTTCAATTTTAAGAAATTGATTAAAGCCATATTTATTTTTTTTTTTTTTTTGTTTCTTTACCTTTAAATACTCAAAAATTAAGTATTGTTTTATTACAACGCTGCTAACCTATTGCGCAATTATACCGAAGATGGGAAATTTTTTTTGATAAAATTTTGAAAACTCCTTTTGTAAGTTTTAAAAAATTTTCTTAAACAAAATATTAAAAAATGGACTTGGCACTTTAAGTTTTTGTTAAACACATGTTAGAGATTAACTGTATGAATTTTTAAGTAAATTCCTCTGAATTTTTTTTACAAGGTTTTTTTTATTTCCTATTGGCGACTCCGGCTCTTTCGACTCTGACTCTTCATTATAACAGGTTATGGATAAAATATTTTATAATTCGACTAATAGTTGTACCTTTTAAATTTTGTTAATAAATTAAACTATAATTCAAATTCAAATATTATTTATTCTTATGCCTGCATGTCAGCATGTTTTTTGTTCGTTTATAAGATGTAATGCATACGTAATGAATAGAAAATTACGAGATGTCAGTTGAGGCAATTGTTTGTTGTCAGTTTATATGACTTAGTGAAAACCAGGCATTAATTAAACACACAAAAAATACAAACAACATTAGATTTTTTATAATACAGCTCTCAGAAAAAGAATTGCTTCAGAAAAATACTCTTTTATTGATATTCTAAAGTCTGATTTAAAAATTTTTAAAGCTGGAAATAATCTTTAGCCGCTTTCTTGGTTCGATGACAACCCAGCCACAATTCTAGCTGCATCACGAATAATTTCTGGATGAACAGTGGTTGCTTTTTCCCCATTCAATTTTGATGAACAACCACATTTTTCTGTTCCGTTTAATTATTTTAAAAACTCTTTTTTAAATGTAGATTTTTAGTGTGTACTGGTTTATTTTCCTTCTGTAAACTTAAATATCTTCGATTTTCTTTAATCGTTCAAATCTCTCTAAATAAGCCTCTAAATTTAAGTCATCATTAGAGGAAGATGATTCGGATCGATTAAACATTTCAATTTCAACTACCTCTGTTCCATTACTTTTAGATACCTTTAATTTTTCATACGAATTTCAACTTCAAGAGGTTATTCATTTGCATTGGTTATATACATATAAATACAATGTCGTTATAATATACAATATCGTTTGAAACGGGCCCGTGGTGCATTCTGATTTTGGGCGAAGTTATCTAAACATCGATCCAACAATAGTGCAGCGTACGACCGTTAATCATTCATTGTAATTTACAGCCCCTGGGACCGGAGTACATACTCAGGCCAGAGAATTCTCTTGGGGAAACAATAATACCCACAAAAAAAGATGAAATGAATAAAGGCAGAACTACTTAAAAATTATCTTACAAGTTTAATGTGGTGGAATTATGCACACATAGTGTAAAAATTTCCAAGAAATTGTTTGATTTAAATCGTTTGTATTATTAAAATAATGTGCATGGTTTTACTTTTAATTAGGATTAGGTGGTGGAACGATTTGGTTCTGACCACATCAACGGGGATAATTTGGGTTTGATCCCAAAAATGGGTAATTTTTATTTAATTTAATTGTGTTTGGTTAAGTTGGGTTTTTAAATTTAATATTTTTAGGAGTCGGAGTCGATGGAAAAAAAAGATTAAGACTGCAAAAGGTACTATCGACTCCGAGTCCACAGCCCCGATTTGACCAGCTTCGAATTTAAGATGAATTTCTCTATGCAAAGGATATGCATACTTTCTGATATATTAAATCGTATTTCGATTTTTCTTAACTTATAATTTATCGTGTTATTCACGATAGCATAAGTTAGGATTTTGTCATTTGGCAAAGATTAAAATAAGAATAATTTTAAACTTTTCGACACGTTATAGCCACAAAATTATAATACACGAGATGACCCACTTTGACACCTTATGTTGAAATACAGTACTTGGAAAGTCATATTCCTCCTTTAAAATCGGTGTATGTATCAATTTTTGATCAGAGAAATAGATTTAAACTATTTTTTATAGTAGACTAACATTTTTTCCTACTGCGCGATAGTCGGAATTATGCAACAACACCCACCAAGAATTGTCAACCCATCAAACGTAGCTAAGGCAATGTTGTAACAATAAGAATAACTGAAGGGAACCAAATAAAATGATAAATTTATCACAGAATAGATCAACAAATATTTAGTCAACTTTTTTCAGGGACATGTGTTACTATAATTAAATTTTGGAGAGAACTTTACACATTAGCTTTTATCTGAGTTTTTATTATATTTTGGTGATAACAGGAATATGCTTAGACATAACCATAATACAAGTTCCCCCTCTACAAACTTGAACTTAACTTACTCTAAGATTTAAAAAATCTATTAATCGACAGCAAAAGCAAATTAACACTGCAGAATGATATTCAATCACAGTTCCAAAATAACAATGTTGCCAATTCTTTGATTAAGAAAAACACCGTGAACATTGTAAACATGGATAAGGAAAGGTACAAATTTACAAAAAAGGACAAGAAACAGTGCTCAAAAATTTTAAACAAAATTTAAGTAAGACAATTATAGTCAGTCCACACCGTCTTTACAATATCCTAACCATGCATGTCAAGACAGAGCCTTCAATTCAACTTTGCTGAGGCAAAAATTGGATATCGAAAATAAGAATAAAACTTATTTATTTATTTTATTTATTTATTTGAATTTAACTTACAATTAAAATTATAACGCAATTGTGTATTGGAGCAATAGCAACTGAGGCCTTCAACTCAAAGGTATATAACAATATAGTGATAATTCTTAAAATATATGTATAATTAAATGCAGTTAAAAATGTTTGTTGATTTTAAGTAATTGATAATTGTTAAAATATTTTCATCAGTTGGGTCGGCAAGTAGTTTAATCGGATCTTTGTTGTTGAAGCACCGGGATCTTTGAGTGTAGAATTTTGGGCATTCTGCTAAGAGATGTGAAAGTTCGGTGGGATAGGTTAGGTTGCAACTACACGGATATGTAATTCGGAGTTTTAAAATACAGCCATGCTTGACTTTTGTGTGTCCTAGTTAAAGCCGTATGAATTTTGTTAAGTCCAATCGGTTTATATTTGAGTTTAGGTTTTTGTTGATGGTTTTTAAAATTCCATGATCCTTAATATTTACTTTTTTATACCAGAAAGATGTTCGTTGACAAAATGTATCCTTATGTTTATGATGAGATTTTATGTATCTGGATAAATCTTTAGTGTTGGGGTTTTCAGTTGTAATTAGAGGCGCTCTTAAGGTGTATTTAGCTACAGTGTCAGCACACTTGTTCTCAAGTATATTGCAGTGGCTGGGTATTAGATATTTTCTAATGATGATGTCACGGATTTTCGAGGGATATATTTTGTTGTTAGAGATGTTTAAAATCAACTTCAGAGATGAAAGAGAGTCGCTACAGATAGCGTATTTGCCATTTTTATTTCCAACATATGCCATAGCTTGGGTTATAGCTATTAATTCTGCAGTCAGTATAGAGCAGTGTTGTGGTAAGTTTCCTACATAGATGACGTTATTTTCTGTCGTAATGCTAAATCCAATGTTGTTCTCATTTTTTGACCCATCCGTGTATATAAAGTGGTAGTTTTTTTAATGGTTTCTTAATGCCATTAAAAAGAAAGCGAAATTGCTGAGGATTATGATCGGTTTTTATACCCTATACCACTATGTGGTTTGGGTATAATGACTTTGTTGTAAATTCGTGTATTGATATATCGACGCTGTTTTATTCGAGTGACCAAGGGGGAAAGTTTTTGCATCTGGTTGTATGTGAGGTAATCGGTGTGTTGAGTTCATCACATTTATGTTTAATTTTTGTAATTTTAGACCGTATTCTGCCATTTTTTTTTTTATTTTTTTACTCTATCGAGTATTTATACCCTATACCACTATGTGGTTTGGGTATAATGACTTTGTGCTGCTGTTTGTAACAACCAAAAATATTCGTCCTAGACCCATCTTTAATTATACCGATCGACTCAGAATCACTTTTTGAGTCGAAATAGCAATGTCCGTCCGTCCGTCCGTCCGTCCGTTCGTCTGTGTGTCCATGTAAAGCTTGTAATCAAACTGCAGGTCGCAAATATTAATATATATTGATGAAATTTGATATTTAATCTTTTATCGGCCATCGGATGAACGCTATTGAAACTGGAGAGAAACGGTCCATGTTCAGACCTAGCCACCATACAAATGACCCCTATGAATTCGACATAAATTGCCATAAGTTCCAAATTATCATATAGATCTCAATCAAATTGGGTTTGTATGTATTTATTACATCCATTAATCAGTAGTTCAAAAATACTCCCTATAGGAAAATTCTTAGTCATAGGCCCCATATAGAGCTGCTTCCCGATCTTCACTTAAATCTATCAAAAAACAAAAATATTGCATATATTTTTCTCAAATTTGGTTTGTATATATTTTTTCAAAGTATAAGTGACTTTACCAAATATGGTCAGGATCGGTCCATTTTTCGGCATAGTCCCCATATAAATATAGTGTCCTATATAAACTTTTTCATATCTGCAGCGAAAAAAATTAGTAAAAATGCCACTCAAATTTGGTTTATGCTTATTTACTATATCCAATTAGTTGGACCGAAGAGATAGGGTCTCTTAACCATGGTATAGGGTATCGTATAGTCGGGCTAGACCGACTATAATTTTCTTACTTGTTTTTAAGAGGAGTTGTGGTGTCACAGAAGGACTTATTTAATTTTGTGGTGAGGATGTCTCTTTGAATTTCCAGAGGAAGAATATTAGCCTCAGCCTAGTGAGCATCTGATGGCAGAGTTAATGTGTTTATTTAAATTCGCCAACAGCGATCTTGAATTAAATTCGCAAACAGCGATCTTGAAATGTAACCAAATATAGGTTGGCCTTAGTTGACTTTAGATAGGATAAGCGCTTTAGTGATCGAATTAAGGTATATGTATTGCAGTTGAACTTAGGACTGGAGAGGCATTTGATAATATTTAGATACTGCTGTAATGATTGAACTAGATTTTCAACATGATCTTTCCATCCGTATCTTTTATTGATAATTAGACCTAATAATTTAAGGTTTTTAACTTCAGTGAGTTGTAATCGATTAGATATAATTGCACATTTGCAGAGTTTTTTGCGGCATATATGAATGTATTTGCATTTTGTTGGCGATAGTACTGTTCCAGAGTAGTTGCACCGGTCAAGTATGTCCTTAAAAAGGTTCTGAGATTTAAACTGGATTTTTGAGTTTGCTTGATTTTATAATTAAAAAATGTGGAACGTTTCACGATTTTGCATGTCATCATTGCGCAGGAGCCATGCTAATCTTTTCTGTATCATTCCACTTTTAGTATATGTTCTGCCGAAGCAAGAACGATAAAACTAATTTCACCGTTATTGTCATTCACTTGTGACATGCATATCATATATGAGATTTTTTATGTAGGGAAAACAAATGTCACTTGTTTTTCTCGAAACCATATAGAAGCGAATTAGAAAAGAATATATGCAATATATTTCTGTTTTAAGAGATTTAAGTGAAGCTCGGGAATCAGCCTCATACGGAAACTACGACTAAAGATATTTCTATAGGGGTTTTTTTTACTACCAAATTTTATCGAACTCAGAAAGTGAAAGTATAATAAGTACTACTATGTGGTGAGGATAAGCTGAGATCCCATTTTTATACCGATCGGCCCGATGTCTGTCCGTCCGTCCGTCTGTCTACAATATTTTATTGCATAGATTTTTTTTTTTTAATTTGGTTTATACTCGTACCTATATGTTTATGAAAAAAGTAAGTGACTTTATTAACTATGGTCCTAATCGATCCATTATTTCACCAAACTTCGGATATATACTTTGTCATAAGTCGCAAATGTCACAAATTAATAATTATAGCACTAAAATTTGGTTAACGCTTATTTGTATCCCGTTATAAAAATAGCACTAAAATCTGGTTAATGCTTATTTTCTGTATCCAGTTATTGCATCAGCAAATTTGGGTGTATTAAAAATTTAAAAAAAAATATTTTTGGAGTGTGAGATCATTTTATTGATAAAAAAAAAATAATTAATTTTATATGTAATTTTATGTATTATATATACTTATTTTTTTTTTAATTTTTTGACAGAGGAGAATTTTTATAACACAATAATTTCTTTTTCGAAAGCCACAAAACAGTTTCTATAAGCGACTTCTCTATTTAATTAGAAACCATTTTTATGCATTTGCTGAATTTAAAGACAATATGTTCCTATAAATGTTGTTATCTCAGCTTTTAAATATGGTAAAGGACGTATTCACGGAATGCGATAGATAACTAAGTTTGTGGACTTCTATCCAAAATCATCAATTCTTACAATAGTTCTCCATGTTTGCAGCTTAATGTTAAAAGGCAAATTTCGATTTGATTTACAATATTAACATCATTATAAAATTGTTTGTGACCAAAAAGGCAAAAATGCATGGCTGTGTAAAAAAGCAATAAAAGCACTGTGAAAAATTCGAAGCGTATTCACAAAAAAAAAGCAGAAACGAATAGCTCAATAGTGCAGTAAGCACCAAAATAGCAACACTGCTAAAGAAACACAAACAAGACATACATTTGCCAAATTAAATCCAACAATACTAAACGATTGGCTATGAATTTAGAATATCATTTGGCAATTTTTTTATTTTAGCGATTTCTTATTATGGCGATTTTTGACTAAGGCGATTTTTAGTATTGCCGTTTGTTAAATTTTCTTTTCGGTGATTATACCCTATACGACTATGTGGGTATAATGACTTTGTGCTGCTATTTGTAACTACCAAAAATATTTGACCTAGACCCATCTTTTATCATACCGATCGACTCAGAATCACTTTCTGAGTCGATTTACCGATGTCCGTCCGTCCGTCCGTCCGTCTGTGTGTCCATGTAAAGCTTGTAATCAAACTACAGGCCGCAAATATGAATACATTTTGATGAAATTTGGTACGTAAGCTTCTGTCCGCCATAGGATGAACGCTATTGAAATTGGTGAGAAATGGGCTATGTTCAGACCTAGCCCCCATACATATGGCCCCTATGAAATCGACATAAATTGCCATAAGATCCAAATTGTCTTATAGATATTACTCAAATTGAGTTTGTATGCATTTATTACATCCATTATGAGTAGTTCACAAATGATCCCTATGGGACAACTCTTAGTCATAGGCCCCACATAGAGCTGCTTCCCGATCTTCACTTAAATCTATCAAAAAACAATAATATTGCACTGATTATTCTCAAATTCTATATATACATATATTCTTGCAAAATACAAGAGACCTTACCAAACATAGTCAGGATCGGTCCATTTTCGGGACTAGTCCCCATATAGATATAGCATCCGATTTGAACTTTTTCATATCTGCAGCCAAAAAAAATTAATAAAAATCCCACTCAAATTTGGTTTATGCTTATTTTCTATATCCAGTTAGTTGGGTCTAAGAGATAGGTTCTCTAAACGCATGGTATAGGGTATCATATAGTCGGTCTAGACCGCCTAAAATTACTTGTTACTTGTTTTTTGCGATTTTTGAATTGGCGATTCCGCCCATATTTTCCACGACTACTCATGTACTTGTCAAAAGTTTCAACACTGTCGCTTTCATAGTACTTAATTTTTTTTTGTTGTATTGATGGTGCTCGACCCACTAATCCTATCACGCCCATTTTTGATCTATACTCCAGTTATATGATACTATATATTTACTTTATATGGGCGGTGCGAAGCCCACAATTCCAATCACGCCTTATTTTTATTCAATAGGCTCACACAAAGTCCTAAAGCTCTCACTATAACAGTACTCCAGATATATGAAATTTAATATGTACTTTGCATGGGAAGTGCCAGCGCCACTTATCCGAGCCTGCCCAATTTCGCATGGCTACTACACATCTGCACACATTTACAAAGTTCTTCCTGCCATAGTACTCAATAAATATATTAAAAATACACTTTGTGTAGGTGGTGCCACGCCCACTAAAATATCAAAAAAAAAGTATACCCTATACTGTAGGGCCTATACTGTCACACTGATATTTTTCGAGGTGTTGCATGTAGTCCGTGCACTTCATCCGACAAGATTGTATTTAAAGTTCCAAGCAGCTCTCAGCTGAAAATGCCTCCAAACCATTATGCTTCCACCACCAAAATTAGATATTGTAAAACGTAATGGTTCCCTACGAACATCATGACAATAGCGGTGAAAACTATCTGGCCCATCCAAATTCCACTTTTTTCGTAGGAATATATAACCTAAAGTGGTAAGAGTTGCCATTTTCCAATTGGTGTACATGTTGGCGTACATTTATGGATTTTCCTAAAATGCTAAAATTATAGTCAGCTTAGATTGACACTTTTTCATACATTTAAATTGTTGTATCGAGCAATGACCGCGAAAATAGCTTAAGTGACGTAATAATAGATTTCGCATTTTGTTGAAAACTTATAATGTGCGATAATTTACATAATCTGGCCAAATTTCTTTGGAGTACAAAGAATCATCGTGAATATACAACTAAAGCAATTTTAGCTTAAGTGCACATTCTTAGTCTGTTTAGATACAAAAATTATTTCAAAAAAAATTTTAAAAAATGACCATCTCCTGACAAAATTTTAATTTTGATACTTAAGTTTATTTTCGCGGTCATGGCCATGGACAAACTAAATCCGATTCACTACTACAATTTTTTATAATTATATTCAAGAATCGAAATTACAATATTGTTTTTAAATGTCTTTGATAGTATAACTTATTAACTCCAAACAACTTCCAAACAACCAATGGAATTGTTTAACGCGAAAATAAAATTTTAATTAATTTAACGAAAGCACCAGTGTCAAACAATGTAATTTGCCAAAAGTTTTAAAATATGAGCCATCCTAGTTTATACTACGTAATTTACATATGTATGCTACACTTTTAATAACAATTGAAAACTTTTTTTTTGCGTAAACCACAAAAACCACATTTCATACAAGCATAAAACTACTTAAAGTACAGATACTCATATATACGAGTACATGAAACTTTATATATTTTTATAGGATTTATATATATCTAGTATATATGTATGTACTTGACTCTATATTGGTATTTATATATGCTACTTTATTGTTTTTTAAAAATGCATTATTATGATTTCGAGGTTTTGCCTTAAAAGTCATTAAAGTCCAAAACAAATGTATAAGGTCTGTTTTTACAGACAACAAAAACAAAAAATACTTTTATGTACAAAAACACATTTGTTGATGTTAAGGAATATAGATGAGAGGAGGTTCAAGTCAGACATAACGATTTTTAAATATCATTTACTAAAAGGTCAGCCTTAATGGTAAAACTTAAAAATGGTCTTGTTGTACAAACCTTAAATATTATACATAAATATTTGTGCTATTCACTTAACTTTGCATAAGTCCATAAAAACAATTTAATAGACCAATAAACACACATATTAATAATTTATAGTAAATCAATAACCTAAAGCAATTTTTAAATGCGAAAATTAGGTCTTTTTGTTTACAATCACAGAGAAATTTACAAACAAAATTTGAAAGCAGCAACAAAATTCACATTAATATGTGCCCAAAAAATCTACGTCTACAGCAATAAAGTTATTTAGAAAGACCTTCGACTCAAAATTAGTTAAACATTTAAATAGCAACTTGTATTTCCAAAATTGAATGTTAAATGAATTTGCATATTTTAAGCTTCATGTGGGTTAGGTTCGTGGTTTTACTTATTCTTATTCGAGTTGATGTGAAAATACTGTCTCTGTTGCTAACTTAAATTTAATGAAAAGCCGGCTTTAGCTGTCGCTTTTTGAAGTCTACAGCTCCCGCTTTTATTTTGCATTCCTCATATCACTAGAATATGTTATAAAGAGAGGAAAAATAAGGGCCCTTTATTGTGTAGCTTCCTAAGGGAAGTAAAATTAAAGTTGAAAAACATACAGTTTTTTTACCTCTTCCAGCTATTTTCACATTTGCTCCATTGTAACAATGAACAGAATCATCCACACACATGCATAGTTTTTTGTGCTATATAGGAAATCTTCAAAATATTCAGTGGTTTTATATGGGAACGTAGTATAGGATTATCTACTGCCAAATATAAAGTAAGTCTATTAGAAACATGTTCAGTGTAAAACATTTTTTTTCTGGCATGGGCCAAGAATTTAACTAGCCACCTTCTAGATGATTACCCCAGGCCTTAGATATTGATCACTAAAAGTAAACGATAAAAAGTAAGAAAATTATAATCAGTTTAGACCGACTACACGATAACGGATCTTAGGTGTAAATAATTGGATGTAGAAAATAAGAATAAACCAAGTTTGGGTGGCATTGTTATTAACCTTTTTGTGTGCAGATATCAAAATATAAGAAAAATCAGTGCAATATTTTTGTATCTTAATAGATTTAATTGAAGATCAGCAAGCAGAGGGCTATGACTAAGAATTAACATAAAGAGTTTGTTTTTGGACTGCTGATTAATGGATTACACCCACACAAACCAAATTTGATCGAGATCTATACGATAGTATAGATCTTATGGCATTAACCGATTTTCACCGATGTTATAGTAAATTGCGACTTTTAGTTTGGTTAGAAGGTGCACATGGACGCACAGACGGGCAGACGGATGGATAGACAGGCGTACAGATGGACAGACATTGCTATATGGACTCAAAAAGTGTATCTGAGTGGATCGGTGTTATAAAAGATGGATCAAGCACAATTATTTTTGGTAGTTACAAACATCAGCACAAAATCCTTATACCCTGACCGTATAGTGCTATAGGGTGTAAAAACGTATACGAGTAATTCTAATAAAAGAGAATTTAACAATTTATCAAATTAAATAATTTGACTAAGTCGACTATAATTTTCTTACTTGTTTATATTTATCTCCTTGATGTATTCAGGACATATATGTCCGAGACTTTTATACCCTATACCACCCTGAGGTCAGGGTATAATGAGTTTGTGCTGTTGTGTGCCACTACCAGAAATATCTGAACAAGATCCACCTTTTATTTTACCGGTCCACTCAGCATCGGAATTCTAAGTCGATTTGGCGACGTCCGTCCGTTCTGTGTGTCTGTCTGTCCATATGTGTGTTCATATAAACCTTGTAACCAAACTACAAGTTGACAATATATATGGGGGTTTCATGTCAAGTGCACCAACTTTTGAAACCGATGTCTTCCGATCGGGATGAAATTTGTACCAAGGATAGTCCAATTGGATAGTAGTTTAAACACAATTTTTTAACAAGATCGGTCCAGATCTCTCTGAGTTAGAGGGGATCAAAATTTGACAATTTGGCCAAACAGGTGTTTTTTCTCATCCATGTAACTTATTACCTATTGTTCTTAGAAAATTTTCTCCCAAATAGTTTAGATAGCTATTTCTTCAATATTTCGGAAAAAAATACTTAAAAAAAAATTTTTTTTTGACTTTTTTTTTGCTAAATCAAAGAATTTTTTGCTTTTTTTTTTAAAAAAGGGCATTTTTTTTCGTAAGGAAGCTTAGGATTTTTCCTCTAAGAGCTTTTGGGTCGCTTAGTGGGATGGGAGTGGGATATCTATCAAAATAAATGTTTTGTAACTCAAGACAACGGTTTTTCAATTGTTCACAAATGCACTATTTTGAATTTTTTCCTATTTGTGTCTAAAACCTTACAAATAAAACTTATACTGAGAAACTAGACAAATTTACCGTTCCGAAGGTATGTAACATACCTAACTAAAATTTCATACCCTCGATACTGTAATACCCAGAATATTGTGTTCATTAATTATTATTTCAAATATAAACCCTGTAGGACCATTTTCAGCCATAGGCCCCATACAAAACTGATTACAAGTCGTCAATAAAATCTACCTAAAAAAAAGTTTTTTCCATATTTGTTTTTTTTTTGGAAAATAAGTGACTTCAGCAAACATCATTCACCTTGTCAACAACGTAGTGGCCAACTCACTTCTTAATGATCGACAGTGTGGCTTCCATAGAAATTGTTCTGCGGGAGACCTGGCTGCTACAGTCGATCCATTTACAATATTGGTGAAAGCAAAGTGGTTGTTCTAGACATTTTCAAGGCATTTGATCGCATGTGGCACTGCTATTCATATCAAAGCTTATTTCATTTGGGGTCGGTATTGACTCCTCTTGATTTATATTGATTTTTCTAAGACCCCGCACAATACGTGTAGCTATTGATGGAGTCTTAACCTATGAGTTTCAGCTTAATTCAGGGGTACCCAAAAGTTTTGTTCTCTCTGCTGGCCCTTTCCTCATCTTTCTGAACGACCTTCTTGGTCAAACCTTCAATTCTGTGTACTCTTCCGCAAATAACAGCAACATTTGTCATTAATTTTCCCTCACTTGTTGGGCAAGTCTTTTGACACTGAATGACACACTCAATTAAGAGCGGTTAACAATTCTCCGAGTGGGGTACAGCGAATAGGGTTGATTTTAATGCTGTTTGTAGATCCATAGGGCCATGGATTCAGCAATGTCATCTGTATGTATGTGTGGTATATATATTGAGGAATCAAATACTTTTAATATTTTGGGCATAAAAGTTCGTTCCAACGAGCTTCTCAAGTGTTGCAGAAAGCTTTAAAATGTCTTGATTTTCTAAAACGGTGCAAAAATTTTTTCACTCCTTCCCATTTCCTTAAAATCTATACCACTAACATCCGACCGAAAATTGAATACAATTCCCATATATGCGCAGGAGCTTGAAGTCTATTTTGGAACTAATGGAACTACCGTGTGCAAAGGAAGGCTTTGATGCTCATTAACGACAGTAGGGTATACAACTCTATTGAGGTAGGGTTGTGTAGCACTGTATTGATAGAACAGTATCTATAGGTGCATTCCACTGTTACGTACAGACAAGTTCAACTAATTTTACGGTTTATATTACATATAGCACTTAATTGTTTAATCAGATATATACTTTTTTTCCTCTAATTTAATAGATTATATACTAGTCTTTAATAGTGCGAAGAAACATTTAAAAAAAGTCGTGAAATACTGAAGAAAAATGCAAACAACCCACGTCACGTACGGGACACATCAAGTCAACCAACATTCGAAATCGTTATAGTTTTATTCAGATTTCAGCGAATATATTACAGGTGCATAAAAAGTGTCTTCGAAGGAAATTATAACTAAGAATCAAGCTTGCTACTAGCGAAAAAAAATATTAATTAAAACACCTATTTATAATTCAAAAACATTTTTTTATATTTGTCACGTACAGACAAGTCGCGTCACGTACGGGACATAGTTCAACTTAAATCTATAATATATGTAAAAATCAATAGGTAAATACAGTTTTGTCTTGGGAAAGGCAATGTTTTCTGCACTCCACAACTTTCTCCTCAGTTTTAATAAAATGGAAGTTCGAAACTCCAGTTATCGCTTTGGCATTGTCCCACGGCGATGCACTTTTAATCCTTTCATAAATTTCAGAGAATGGCACATAAATCACACGGGTTTTTGTGACTAATTGAGAAGCTAAATCAGAAAAGTTCTTGGCTGATTGGACAACAACATGTTCATTTTGGCTCATCATTTTCTCTCTTACCAGTCTTTTGATATTTCCGCCAACTCCGTCTATCACACCTTTTCCATGCGATGTAGCAAAATATTTCCAATAAAAGGGCCTTTTGCACTTTTCACTCAACATTGATGTTAGTTTAACCATATAACGGTTCTTAAATTCCGATGAAGGGCCGTCACTCCAAATAATTTCCGCTGAAGGTAAGTCTTCATTTTCTTTATGCATCAAGTCAAACAACTTATTGATGAAAACAAAAACTGTATCCTTGTCTTTCGAATTTGCATCTGAGCATATAAGATATGTTTGGCAATTGCCTTTGTAAAAACTTGCAGCAGTAAATAAAAGAAAACTTGTTCGTGACCAGAGTGCGCTTTGAACTTCATTCTGGTATTCACAGCCAAAAGACATCGCAAAATCAACTTGAAGGATTCGCACATTTTCATTGCGTTGGTCTTTTTGAAATTCACCGGCTTGAACTCGTTTTAAATTAACATGCTTCATCATAATATGGATAGAATCAATCAATTTTTCTTTAAGTTCACCTGAACTTGTTTCGTGGTTTACTAAACGTAGTTTATTTTCTGAGTTTTTTCCCATTCTTTCCATACACAGATTGTACTTAACTCCATAGAAATTAATATTTTTTTGCCATCAGAACAAGTATCACATTCATTTTTCCAGCACATCGAATCCAAAGAAGGATCACATAAAATCATAGTCCACCAGTCGTTACAATAATTTTGTTTCAAACCTTTCAATTTGAACATAGAATTTTCATGAGTTAAACATTTGCACTGGTCTGAAGGTGTGTCTTTCATTAGCAAAACGTTTTTCGGTCTTAGACTAGAAAATTTTGAAAATCCAATTTCGATATTAGGAAAAAATTCTTTAAAAATGCAAAAGGCTTCTCGTAGGTACAAAGTCAAATAATGCTTTTGACACTTCTTCTTAAAGCCGTTTTCCCAAACAACGATGAAATGATTTGCGCCTGGGCAGGTATACACAATATCCGGACGATAGTAAAATGCTTTCACATCGTCATAACGTGTATGGTCACCTGATGTGCTAATGTTTGGGCTTTCTGCTAGAGCAATGTTCATTTTACGCGCTAGTTCTGTAACAACCGCTTTTTTCTTTCTTGGTGATTGAGGCAGTGCTTTTAGAGCCTTTTCAACAGCTTTAGATAAAATCTGTACTTACAGAAGAATCAGTAGGATTTTGAAGTTCAACCCGCTTTTTGCCCTTTGCAATCTCTTCTTATCCCTTTCCTTAAGTGAAATTGCTTTTAACTCACCTTCAGAAAGATTTTCTGCTTTTCGTTTACGAAGCTCACGCAATCTTTTAGCCTCATTAGCGGTAAAGTTAGGATCTTCCTCTTTTTGCTTTTCTTGAAATTTTCGCATGCGGCTAGCACTGGTTGATGGTTGCTGGTCGCTCATTTTTGCGTTATTGAGATTTGCAGTACAAAAAACGGCTTTGTTTATTACAAACGCCAGTAAAAGTTGAAGATGTCAGATAACTTATTCTTCGGCGTCACGTACAGACACTTTATTATCACCAAGAATATATTGTAAGCAAAACGATTTCAAACAAAATTGTTTCACCAGTTTTTAGACGGCTAAAAGTTAGCTGTTAACAGAAAAATTCAATTTGTATAGTCGACTTGTTTTACAATTATTAATAGAAAAAGGAATTAAGCGGCACGTATGGGACATCGGAACTTACCTTTCCGTTATGATTAATTTTTAATCAAAAAAACACTTAACCAAAAAAATGAGTATGCAGTTAAATACAGCGGACCATACACTATAACTAAGAACAGAAATCTAGTTTCTATCTGATAAACAATAGCGGCAGCGACCTCGCAAAAAGTTGTGTAAAGACTAATGAAAAAATACGACTTGTTGTTACTCTCAATAAATAACGGTATTTACAAAAAATGAGACATACTCACCACAACTTTTGTAAATTATTTTAGATGAGAACATAATCTCACTATGTACGTGCAATAATATATAAAAAATGCATATTTGTAAAACAGTTCAGAGTTCCACTTTTTCATGGAATGCTCCTATAGAACAGTGCTACTACCATGGAAAATGTCCTTCTGAGATTAGCGAACGCATTCCAAGTGCCCGAGTTTCTTATTTTCAATATTACCCTTTCTTTTAACTCACTGTATATATTATATAATCGGTCTAGACCGACTACAATTTTCATACTTGTTATAAATAACTTTGAACTCAATAATACCCTCAGTCTAATAAATTGGCACATATTTTCACAGGATAGCGTACAATGTATATGTATTTTTTTTTATTTTAAGAATATAAAATTGCATATGAACCATGTTAATTCTAAAAGTATATGAAAGTATTGTACTAAGTTCAATAAATAGTTGCATTCAAGGCTGATATGTTAATCATGTTACTAAATATAACCATTGACCGGCCGTCTGTTGGTTTTTCGTTTAGAGCTATATCCAGAAATCATTTTGTCGACTGTGTCAACTTCACCCTTAGTTTGGTTGTAATATGATAATGTTTCTGGTAGCTTCTTTTCAACAGTCTCGACTTCTGGCGTGTTGTGAGGAGTACTCTGCAATATTGTGCATTTACATTTTTTCCAACGTAGGAAACAACTGTAATAACTTTGGGAAATTGGAATGTTCACTGAAAAAGTGGAGCCTGTTTGCATTGGTGGAATCAAGCGCTTGTTCTTATGCATTGTTCCAACCATGGTCAATTTGTTTTGTAGTAATTTTAGGCCCAACTCATAAGACGTGAAGAAATTGTCCATTGTAAGATTATGACCTTTTAGGCCCTCGGCCAGATGCAATAAAACTCCTTGACCTTGATTTTTTCTGCAGCAGCTTTAGAGACGCTCCCAAGGTATGGTTGTATTTTCCAGACATAGAAGGTTTTTGCACATACGAGTACCCACAATTTTAAACTATATCTCTATGGTTTACTTTGCGTAAATAAACAACCTCCATGGAAACCAAATAGCTGTTCGTAAGATTTGAAAAGCATTGGTAACATTTCAGGTCACATATCCCACAGATGACGAATTGGAGCAAATTTATCCACAGATCTGTTTTGTCGATGTAATTTATTTTTTTTATTCATATATATTCAATAACATTCAACCTACTTGTGAATGCCAGCCAATATCAAAACAGCCGAGTATGCATGAGGCATCGAATTCCTAATGGTTTTCATTCTTTAGCCCGCTAAATGTATACTTTTTCCAAAATGATTTTCTCCATATGCGGTAGGAAAAAATACTAAGAAAGCATCCTTGATACCATTTACGAGCGATGAAGTAGTATTAGTAGTACCTGGCCTTAGTCTCAACACATTATCGGTTCGATTGCGTCCTGCTGTTTGCATAGCTGTTGCGCTGCGAAGCCTTTTGTCATTTAAGACAAACAAAAGCTCAATATCAACAAAATCAGCACCGGCATCAACTTCAGCATCAAAACTCCATTGCCTACTATTTACAAAATACGTATTATTGTTTGGTTTCTTGCTTTCTTTTTACAATTGGCGTACAAGGTTCTGCTTTCATACAACTCTCTTATGCCGCGTAGAAAACTACACCAAGCATACCAAATTGAGGTTGTCGAAAAACAACGTTCCATGTATGATTTGAAACTTAAAATAATCCATTTCGGTTTATATACATAATAAAGAAAAGTCAAGAAAAATGGGTAACCAAACTTTAACAGTTTTAGAGATTTAAAAAAATTGTAGATTTCTACAACAATGTAGAACTACGGTTAAAACAATTATGTTATACGTTATTTTAAAGGTAATTCATAAATAATATGACTACAATATATTATTTATAAATACTGTAAAAGATAGCGGTAATTACATTAAATCACTTTAGACAATTTCCCAAAGCACCATCGGGGCTAAAAAAACAATTTTTAAATATATTATTTCCATTTTATACAGCAATCTAGCGAAATTTCAGCAAATACGATGAGAGAAAGGTCATACGAAAACATTTTTAAAAAATTATTTAAGATTTTAAGGCCAACTACTCCTCCATGTGACGGCACTCCGTTTGTCTTTCAATGAAATTCGAAATGAAAAACTTCTTTGGGTATTAAAAATCTTATCTTCCAAATAATTGAAGATTTACACAATTTCTACTAAGAAAATTAATAATTTATATATGGGACATATGACTCCATTAAATACTTGTTACATCTGCTATTACTTGTACATAGTAAGTTTGTGTTAGTAAGTCTCTCTGTGTAGTATTAGTTTGTTTTAAATTACACTACATATGTGTATAATACATTTTTCTACAGTCACAAAGTTACATAAGTAGTTTATAGTTTTTTCATTTGTTCCTTACTGTTTTTTTTAGCAAAGAATTATTTATGCATGCACATCTGGTATAACATCTATATTTGAAAAGAATAAATTGTGGGAGAGGCTTTACAAAATATTAATTAATTTAATAAAATTTTTCTTTATACTCTAATAATGAAAAAAAATTTTTTATTAAGAATATCATCTGAGTATAGGATCGAACCTGGGAAAATTTGGTGTATAGAATACATTTGATTTGTTTTTAATACGTAATGAATTCATTGAGGACTCTGCAAAGCTCAATACATTTTCATATACACACACATATATATACACGTTTTATGTCATAACAAACACAAACATCCTGTGCTGTTGTTTACAATCATGTTTGGCTATGTGTATACTACATTTTATGCAGCCTTAGGCTCCTGTCCTTGTTGTTGTTATTGTTTTCAGCATGATGATGACTAGCCTTAGGTTATCTTTTTTTCATTTCCAGCTCCTTGTTTTTGCAATTCGAAATATACTCTACATTTTTGAGTTGGTCATAGACACGTTTTTTACACAACATTTACACCCAATTTGTAACATTTTTGTTTGGCACATGGCATACCAACATTTTGTATGTAAATTTTGTCCAAATTTTTAGGTACAGCATTGTAGATTCCCTGGAGGATGGCTTAGAAATATAAGAAAATTTAAAAAAAATATAAAAATAATTTATTTATAAAACACACAGATTTGGAGACAAAACATCATGCAATAATATATAAAAAGCTGTAGAATATATAGAAAGAAATTACTTTCAATATTGCCGTAACCACTGAGAAGCAGTTTTTAATCTTATATACTCTTATCGATATGAATTTCTTCATATACATATTATAAGATACATATATTCACATAAGACAAACGTAAATTTTGTTTTGAAATAAATCAAAATATTTCCAAATTCTGATTTTGTTTTGAAATAAATCAAAATATTTCCAAATTCTGATGATCGTTAAAATTTAACCAGTTGTTTATATAAATACATTTTCAGATCGTGGTGTATGTACTGTTTGTGTGGATAATATAACAAAAAATTCTGTATATAAACCTACAACTTTAGAAATTTTAAGTAGTAAAGTAAGAAATTTGAAATCAAGCTAAACAAATATGACTAAAATCTTTGTAAGTAAACATACAAAAATTAAAAATAAATAAAAATATCAGGCTTACAAATAAGATCCTTCCATATTTTTAATATAAAAAATTGGGTATATGTTGGTGAAAAGGACAAAACAAAAAAAAATTATTTTATAAATATTCTGGAACCGGTTACTTGTATCATGTATAAATAAAGTGCGCCCATTGAACAATGGAAACACTTTCATTTAATATACATGAAATATTAAATAATATTTGTAAGCGCCCGGTTAGGATCGGTTCTTTCAAATAGAGGGCCAAATTTAAACCATTTTACTCTAAAATGCTCAGTTTTGTGATATAAGTGATCGTATTCAAACTGTCAACCTTAAGAATAGTTAGTCCAGAAATTTATTGGTGTCTCTTAAAGACACCGTTACGGTGATTAGTTTTGTTCCCAGCCAAAATTAATACATATGCGTATGAGTGATACTTAGTCATATATATACGTAAATAATAACAGATAAACATATCAGCATATCAGCATATCAGCGATATAATGGCATTTTGAAACAATTGTTCATTGAAATGTCCATTTTGTGCATAGTATTGGAGTGATATTATTATTTAGTATTCATATAATAACGATATAACTAAAAAAAAAATATAAAATAAAATATTCAACATCCTTGCAATGTTAGTTAAATATCCTGAAACTCACACCGAGATGATTGTGATAAAACGAAAGATTATTTTACATAGATTCATAAAAGTTTCATGAATTTAGTAACCAATTTCGAAAAAATGGGCTAAATAACGCAAATATTTTAATATTTAAAACGGCATATGGGATTTGTATGCAGCGCAATAAAGCTTATTAGGAAAAGTCTGTTATGGAGATAGTTGCTGCAAAAACAAATTGATTAATGTAACTAATAAATTTTAAATTTTCATCATTTATTTCAGTTTATTGTTCTTTTCGCAATAATTGCTGCTGTTTTAGCACAACATGGTGGTTCCGTTAGTCACGGTGCTGACGGTGCTGTCGGTGGTGGTGTTCATGGAGGAAGTCATGGAGGAAGTCTCGGTGGAGGTCTTGGTAAAATAGGTGTTCATGGTCAACCAAGTGCTCATGGTCAAATAGGTCTAGGAGGTCCTCAACACCACGGCTAATTCATATGATGAATGTGATTATACTGAATTAAAAATAATAAAATTATATAAAATATTCCGAGCTGGAAATCTGTGTTTTTTTTTTTTTTGGGTGGGCCCACAATAGGAAATAAATAATTTTGATTTTTTATAATTCAGACATTTCATATAAGTTCTTTACAGATATTGACAAATTCAAAGATTGCCAATTTATCCTACAATCCTATCTAACTATTATTATTTTATTATTTATTAATAGATATAAAAATTGGAAGTACATATTCCTATAATTACAAATTTTATTCTATCTATATTAGGCAAAACATTTTTGTTGTGAGCCCGATTGGCATTATACTAGTATTTTTGATTTTATATAATTCATGTAATTTTGTTTGAAAAAAGCGAAAAAAAATGTAAAGTTGATTATATATTTATTCAAATTCATTAAATATTAATTTTCGATATCCTGATTGGCACCTTCAGATCGCTCTGAAACTTGGACATGTTATAGAGGGGATGTAAAATTAAGGGACCCGTATATTTGGGGTTGATTAAAATAGTGCTGAGGGTGCCATTCATGCCTTGTACGAAAGAAATTTTGGAATCTGTACGTTAACTTTCGTGTTGCATAAAAATATTGATATCGTTTAATAACGTTGATATTTTTTTCCAAGAGTGGGGGCCTAAGTTTAAAATTCGTTTTTTTCGATTTACCGGTACAAATTATATTTTAGAAACTCATCGTTTTGGAACATTGTAGAACAATCCTAGAGCAATTCAGGACAATCTCCAAAAAATTTATTTCCAACAATGGGGGGCTAAGTTCGCACACTTGTTTCTTAAAGGACAAATTATAAGTAATATCAACCCCAAGGTATTTATAAGTACTGCTTCTCCAAAGTGCCACTTTAATAGTTTAGATATTTTTGTATCTGATCGTTATAACATTACTCTCTATTTATTCAAATTGACAGTTAGGCCCCAATAAAACAGTAGTTGCAATTCCGTGCGGGTATCAGATAATATAACGATGTCGTCAGCATAAAGCAAAATTATAATATTTATTCCCGCCACATTAACACAGCCAGGTAGTTCATCAGCAAAGTCATTTAAGTATAGCGAAAATAATACAGGACTTAATATGCAGCCTTGTTTTACGCCTAGATTTACATCAAATGATTCGGACAAAGATTCGCCATCCCAAATGCGGTTTTGTGTTTTTTCGTAGGCATATTGCAAAATCCGACAATTTTTGAAGAAAGACCCAGGCGAGAAAGTTTATAAAAAAAGACTATTTCTGAGAATCAAGTCAAAAGCACATGAAAAGTCAATAAAGAAGGTTAAGTATTTTTGCTGTTGGAAATGTTATCCACAGTTGAGAAATTCTGTCCATTCATTTAATCTATTTAAAAGAATGCTTTTAAAAATTTTACACAAAGTATCAATAAGCGATAGACCACCGTAATTTGTAGGTAGAGAAGGATCGCCTTGCTTAAAAAGAGTGATCAATATAGAGCTGCGAAATATTCCTGGTATTTTTTCTTGCAGAAATATTTTGTTGAAGACTGATTAATAAAGCAGACAGGAGCATGTTTATAGAACTCATCTTGACCAGGAGATTTGTTTTGTTTCAAGGAGTTAATAACTGATAAAATTTCACAAATTTCGATTGGTGAATCCAATGTACGGCATGGAACAACTTATTGTAATGTTATTTCCATAATTCTGTAGCATGGTTCTAGAATGTGTTAAAAATCATCGCAACATAGGTTACCTTTGACTATGGGTTTATTTGACTTCAGATAATTTCAGAACTTCCACCAGTCACTACAATTTTTTTACCATATTTAAGTGTTTTAAATTTCTGTTGTAAACTCAAACCTAATTAGTTGACAGTACACATTTCTATCGACTGCAAAAATTTATTTCTCATAACTGTCTTCTTTAACAGGAAAAATGCTGTTATATCTGGGGCACAACTTGATATAATATTACTAGTCAAATGAAAAAATTTCAGTCAGAGGGTCATAACTCAAAATTATATTTTATTTCCACAAATAAATACAATATAAGTTTACAAAAAAAAGTATAGCAAAACTTTCCTCAAAATGGACATTTTTCATAATGAAACTACATTTTTTTAAATAATTCGATCATTTTTACATAAACAGATTTTTGCCCCTCCTAAAAACTTTAAAATTTTGAGTTGTGACCTGTTTTTGTGCGATGGATAGGGGCCGCATTAAAAAAAACGCAGTAAAAAAAATCGTACAAAACCTCACGAGTAGCCATAAAAAATAGTTTTCGCAACGCAATTAACATTTTTTTTTTATACGGTGAATAGGGACCGCATAAATAAGTCTCACTAAGAAAATAACTAACTCAAAACCGTACGAAACAACTAAACTTTTTCTAATCGTATTTCACAAAACATCAATAATATTTCAGAAAACATCAATTTTTATTTCAGAAATCATACATCAATTGTATTTCAGATATCATCAATTGCATTTCCGAAAACATCAATTGAATTTCAGAAAACATCAATTGTATTTGAGAAAACATCAATAGAATTTCAGAAAACATCAATTGGTTTTCAGAAAACGTCAATTTAATTTCAAAAAGTCTCAATAGTATTTCTGAAAACATCAATTGTATATCAGAACTCATCAATTGCATTTCAGAAAACATCAATTGTATTTAAGAAATCATCAACTGAATTTCAGAAAACATCAATTGAATTTCAAAAAACATCAATAGAATTTCAGAAAACATTAATTGAATTTCAGAAAACATGAATTTAATTTCAGAAAACCTCAATAGAATTTCAGAAAACATCAATTGATTTTCAGAAAACATCAATAGAATTTCAGAAATCATCATTTGCATTTCAGAAAATATCAATTGAATTTCAGAAAACATCAATAGAATTTCAGAAAACATCAATAGAATTTCAGAAAACATCAATTGAATTTCAAAACACATCAAAAGAATTTCAGAAAACATCAATTGAATTTCAGAAAACATCAATAGAATTTCAGAAAAAATCAAGTGAACTTCAGAAAACATCAATTTAATTTCAGAAAACATCAATTGGTTTTCAGAAAACGTCAATTGAATTTCAAAAAGTCTCAATAGTATTTCTGAAATCATCAATTGTATTTCAGAAATCATCAATTGCATTTCAGAAAACATCAATTGTATTTAAGAAATCATCAACTGAATTTCAGAAAACATCAATTGAATTTCAAAAAACATCAATAGAATTTCAGAAAACATTAATTGAATTTCAGAAAACATCAATTTAATTTCAGAAAGCCTCAATAGAATTTCAGAAAACATCAATTGATTTTCAGAAAACATCAATAGAATTTCAGAAAACATCATTTGCATTTCAGAAAATATCAATTGAATTTCAGAAAACATCAATAGAATTTCAGAAAACATCAATAGAATTTCAGAAAACATCAAGTGAACTTCAGAAAACATCAATAGAATTTCAGAAAACATTAATTGAATTTCAGAAAACATCAATTTAATTTCAGAAAACCTCAATAGAATTTCAGAAAACATCAATTGATTTTCAGAAGACATTGATAGAGTTTCAGAAAACATCAATGGAATTTCAGAAAACATCATTTGTATTTCAGAAAACATCAATAGAATTTCAGAAAACATCAATTGAATTTCAAAACACATCAAAAGATTTTCAGAAAACATCAATTGAATTTCAGAAAACATCAATAGAATTTCAGAAAACATCAATTGATTTTCAGAAAACATCAATAGAATTTCAGAAAACATTATTTGTATTTCAGAAAATATCAATTGAATTTCAGAAAACATCAATAGAATTTCAGAAAACAGCAATTGTATTTCAGATAACGTCAATAGAATTTCAGAAAACATCAATTGAATTTCAGAAAACATCAATCAATCAAAAAAAAAAAAAATTCAATTGATGTTTTCTGAAATGCTATTGATCTTTTCTGAAATTCAGTTGATGTTTTCTGAAATGCAATTGATGTTTTCTGAAATTCTATTGATGTTTTCTGAAATTCAATTGATGTTTTCTGAAGTTCAATTGATGTTTCTGAAATTCAATTGATGTTTTCTGAAATTCAATTGATGTTTTCTGAAATTTTATTGATGTTTTCTGAAATTTTATTGAGGTTTTCTGAAATTCAATTGATGTTTTCTGAAATTCGATTGATGTTTTTTGAAATTCAATTCATGTTTTCTGAAGTTCAATTGATGTTTTCTGAAATCATCAACTTTCTCACTAGCAAAAAATGATTAAATTTGTTAAATTTTCATATACCGCACAAAAAAAGCACAAAACAAATCGCACAAAAAGAAAAACGCATATAAAAAGGCAGCACAAAAACAGGTTTGAGTATACAGTTCTAATTTTTTGCTGTTACATAGCAATAAATATTTAGCTTTAGATGCCATATAGCGAGTTTTGTTTATAGATGAGTGATTTTTTCTATACAATCTAAGCCACTTCAACACACATTTGCGGGAGCGTTCACACTTCCAGTCAAACCATTTTTGCTTCGGTTCAAAAAAAATTTTGTTGACTTTAGTTACATATAATTGTTTAATTTTACTCGTAACTGAAGAAACTAATTCATCTACAGATACATTTGATTGTATATCTGTATTAACAGAAAGTGACCAGAGATTCAGTGCATATTTGCTCGCATCTTTACTATTCCAGCGCAATTTATTAACAGTGGATTTGTTACTTTTGTTTATATTTATACTGGAAGTCTTTATTGTTAACAGTAATGACATATGATCGTTGTATGGTTTTCCAGCAACATAAAAATTTTCAACATATTGTAGAAGGTTATGTGAACATATACAATAATCGATAACCGAACTACCCATGGCGCCACAAAAAGTGAATTCTCCTTGAAGATCGAAACCAGTCCTTCCATTTAGTACTATCCCACCAACATTTTCAATCAATTCCAATAGATTTCTTCCTTGTGTATTAAAAATGTTATCTTTAGAGCACTCAAGATCGTTAATACCGTTCTTCTGCAATTCTGGCATTAAAATCACCAATTATGCAAAAAATAGTAGCATTGAGTTCAGGAAGAAAACCTTGAGCTTTTCTAAGTCTGAAATCCAATTTGTACAGTTCAGCTAAACTGGAATAATATAAAAAATATTTGTTTCAAATTTAGCTGTAAGAACTGTGTTGTTGTTTATATTTAAAAATTTAAAAACATATTTATATAAAAGCTCCTTCCAAAACCCAAGCACACAACCGCCACTCGCCCGACCGGCTCTATGTACTTTTTTAGCTGGAATCCAATGTAAATAATAGTTTTGAAAATGTAATGAGAAATTGTGTTGTTTATCTGCTATTACATGGGTTTCAGAAAGAAACAAGTAAGAAAATTATAGTCAGTCTAGATACCCTATACCATGGCTTAGAGACCCTATCTCTTCGGTCCAACTAAGTGGATATAGCAAATAAGCATAAACCAAATTTGAGTGGGATTTTTATTAATTTTTTCGGCTGCAGATATGAAAAAGTTCATATCGGATGCTATATCTATATGAGGACTAGGCCCAAAAATTAACCGATCCTGACCATGTTTGGTAAATTCTCTTGTATTTTGTAAAAATATATACAAACAAAATTTGAGAAAAATCTGTGCAATACTTTTGTTTTTTGATAGATTTAAGTGAAAATCGGGAAGCAGCTCTATATGGGGCCTATGACTAAGAGTTGTCCAATAGGGATCATTTTTGGACTACTGATTAAAGGATGTAATATATACATATAAACCCAATTTGACTAAGATTTGTATGATAAGTTGGATCTTATGGCAATATATGTTGATTTCATGAGGTCATTAGTATGGGGGCTAGATCTGAACATAGACCGATTCTCACCAATTTCAATAGCGTTCATCCCATGGCCGATAAAAGATTAAATACCAAATTTCATCAAAATATATTCATATTTGCGACCTGCAGTTTGATTACAAGCTTTACATTGACACACAGACGGACGGACGGACGGACATCGTTAAATCAATTCAGATAGTGATTCTGATTCGATCGGTATAATTAAAGATGGGTGTAGGTCAAATATTTTTGGTTGTTACAAACAGCAGCACAAAGTCATTATACCCAAACCACATAGTGGTATAGGGTATAAAAATACATCATACTTGTTTATGTAAAACAAAAAGTTTCCAAATTTTATAGATTTTTCTAAATTTGCTACATTATACGATAATATATGGCATAAACTAGATTGCTATTGCGTAGAATTATTTTCGATCAAAGTTTTTCCAACTTCTTCAACCACAGACTTCAACCAGATAATTGTAATTTCTGCAAATATTCTTATTATTAGCCAAAACTTTACCCTTAGTCCAAGTATATTTGTCTTACTCTAACCTTTTTTTTATTTTGTGCTATTGCTTTGCTTATTTGACGTAAGTTGTAACTTATGCATTGTTCATCCTCTGTATAGTCTTCTTGAATATATATACTTTGTCCCTTTAGCTTCTTTTTAGCAGCTATTATATTATATACCTGCAAGCTTGACTCCAAAGTAAAACAAAATTATCTTGCAGATAGCATACGAGATGATATAATATTAATATTTACGTTTAAATCATATGAACATAATTTTATGAATTCTGTTTCGGCAACATTTAAATTTCCTACCTTTAATCCAGTAACCACAACATTGGAGGACCGATATATTCGATTAATTAATGCTAGACGAGAAGTAGGTTTTTTAATATCTTTTTTTCATTTTAAATTTTCTTCCTTTAACTCTTCAATTTCAATTTTTAACTCAACTAAATCAGATTGTCTTGTGACATCTTTTAATTTTTCATCTAGTAGGTAGCATTATTTAGTGTATGAAAAAATATATTGAGGTGCGTTTTTATTTAAGGCAGATATACTTCGACAAGAATAGTATTTTTATACCCTATACCACTATGTGGTTTGGGTATAATGACTTTGTGCTGCTGTTTGTAACAACCAAAAATATTTGACCTAGACCCATCTTTAATTATACCGATCGAATCAGAATCACTTTCTGAGTTGATTTAACATTGTCCGTCCGTCCGTCCGTCCGTCCGTCCGTCCGTCCGTCTGTGTGTCCATGTAAACCTTGTAATCAAACTTCAGGTCGCAAATATGAATATATTTTGATGAAATTTGCTATATAAGCTTTTATCGGCCATGGGATGAACGCTATTGAAATTGGTGAGAATCGGTCCATGTTCAGACCTAGCCCCCATACAAATTACCCATATGAAATCGACATAAATTGCAATAAGATCCAAATTGTCATATAGAAATTACTCAAATTGGGTTTGTATGCGTTCATTACATCCATTAATGAGTAGTCCAAAAATTATTCCTTTGACCCCATATAGAGCTGCTTCCCGATCTTCACTTAAATCTCTTAAAAAACAAAAATATTGCACTGATTCTTCTCAAATTTTGTTTGTATATATTTTTGCAAAATACAAGAGACTTTACCAAACATGATCAGGATCGGTCCATTTTTGGACCAAGTCCCTATATAGATATAGCATCCGATATGAACTTTTTCATATCTGCAGCCAAAAAAATTAATAAAAATCCCACTCAAATTTGGTTTTTGCTTATTTTCTATGTCCAGTTAGTTGGGCCTAACAGATAGGGTCTCTAAACGTATGGTATAGGGTATCGTATAGTCGGTCTAGACCGACTATAATTTTCTTACTTGTTTGTAATTGTTTTTATCAGTGTATTCAGGAGATATCGCTTGTACTGTACGCTTATTATTCATTTGATATTTTTACAGTATACCTTTAGGCTGATTTTTAATGCTAATACTCTGTATGTTATTTATTAATCAGATGTTAAAAGTCAGACAAGGCGTTAGTTAGCAAAACAAAAACAACCAACATAAAGATTATCAAAGTTCATATATTTACAAAGGATTCCCACCTCAAAACTCCATCAGCAAACTCCACTCCATAAAGGCACCAAGATTCACGTCTTAAAGACACTAATTTTTTGTTTAGAGCTCTTCCAATTCACTTTTTCAGCAATACCAAAAGTGAGACATCACATATCAGCACAAGCACTTTCAAGTATAGATTGCGAATAAAGTGTTTATATTCAATTTTTGAATACACTACTTCAATTGTGCACAGCTTTATGTATAAACTTATAACATTTAATACAATTTAATCTACTATTTAGGCAACTAAACTTTATTTTTCTAATTTTAACTGCAACATTAGCAAATATATACGTTCTGACACTTCAGGACCAGGGTTGCCAATTAGTCCTATCTAACTATTACATATCGCACCTTAAATACAAAAGAGTCACAACTCAGAATTTTCCATAAATTAATTGACAGTACACATTTCTATCGACTGCAAAAATTTATTTCTCATAACTGTCTTCTTTAACAGGAAAAATGCTGTTATATCTGGGGCACAACTTGATATAATATTACTAGTCAAATGAAAAAATTTCAGTCAGAGAGTCATAACTCAAAATTATATTTTATTTCAACAAATAAATACAATATAAGTTTACAAAAAAAAGTATAGCAAAACTTTCCTCAAAATGGACATTTTTCATAATGAAACTACATTTTTTTAAATAATACGATCATTTTTACATAAACAGATTTTTGCCTATCCTAAAAACTTTAAAATTTCGAGTTGTGACTGTTTTGAATTCAAGGTGCAATATGTACACATGCATGAAATTAGTACTCTGTTTGTCTTTATTAGTTTTCCAAGAATTTTGTTGGAATTTAAACGTCGTTTGAGAGACTCGCACAGTGGCGCCCTTTCATGTGCGCTTCTGATATTTTGAATAAACTTATCTTATTGTAAATTCGCCATCTTCAATATAATCAGACTTTGAGTTTAGAAGATATACCGCTTCAAAGTTGACCGAGTTTCAGTTTTCAAAAAAAAAAAAAAAATTGCATCCAGTTTCAAGTACATCGAATTTAGAGAAAAACTAGGAATATATTCGAATTTTTTTTATTTTCATTGATTTACGTATTTATTCAGTATATTATAGAAAAACAAGTAAGAAAATTATAGTCGGTCTAGACCGACTATGCGATACCCTATACAATGCGTTTAGAGACACTATATCTTAGACCCAACTAACTGGATGTAGAAAATAAGCATATACCAAATTTGAGTGGGATTTTTATTAATTTTTTTGGCTGCAGATATGAAAAACTTCAAATCGGATGCTACATCTATATGGGGACTAGACCCAAAAATGACCGATCCTGGCCATGTTTGGTAAAGTCTCTTGTATTTTGCAAAAATATATACAAACAAAATTTGGGAAGAATCAATGCAATATTTTTGTTTTTTGATAGATTTAAGTGAAGATCGGGAAACAGCTCTATATGGGGCCTATGACTAAGAGTTGTCCCATAGGGATCATTTTTGGACTACTCATTAATGGTTGTAATAAACGCATATAAACCCAATTTGACTAAGATCTATATGACAATTTGGATTTTATGGCAATTTATGTCGATTTCATAGGGGTCATTTGTATCGGGGCTAAGTCTGAACATGGAGCGATTCTCACCAATTTCAATAGCGTTCATCCTAGGGCCGATAGAAGCGTATGCACTATACCACATAGTGGTATAGGGTATAAACATATTACTGTTTGCTATGTATTTCTCCAGGCAAATCATTATTTACCAACCTTGAAAAAGAAACATAATAAATAGAGAATTGTTAAAGATCGTATTTTTTTAGTTAACAAAAACATCATTTTTATCATGCCGTTAACAAATTTCAATTTTGATAACCCGTAAGGATAAATCCATGCAAAGGTCAACCTTAGGTTCAATTTTAAAATAATAATTTAAAAAATTTTTATTAACACTATTTTAAAGAAAAGGGTTCAAATCGCATTAAAAAATGACAACAGTTTGTTATATTCTTTTTTTTTAATATTTTTATAGCCCCTATTTTTCCAGTAAGAAATGACAAGTGTAGTTAAGTAAGTTTGAAACTTATGTTAAAAGATACTTCCTATAACTATAATTTATTTCAGAATTCATGTTTTTTATATCTATAATTTTAACAGGCTAGGCTATTTCTTGTGACCGAAGTTTTACTACTGTTTATCCCGATTTTGACCGAACGTATATTATTTGAAAGGTATTTCTTTTTGGCCGTTTTGCAGATTTACAGATTTTTAAATTTTTTCCTTTACTTTGATTAAATTGCATTTAAAGTTGCTACTAACATATACATAAAATTATACACTGCTATGTGTGTGTTTATTAAATTAGTTAATGTGTTTTTAATAAAAATGAGTTTATTTTTTGTGTTGATTTGTGAATTGACTATAATTGATTAGAATACCTTCAAGGTTTATATTTAATTAAAAAATAAAATCTCCTAGAATTTGCACACGAATTTCGAGGGCTGGAATCTGCTATTAATTCATTAATAAACTAGCTCTTATATAACTATAAACAACTGTTTCTTATTTGTCATACAAATAACTTCAGGGCTCTTCTGTGTTTTAAAACATCCTTTGTTGTCATGTCTGTCACGACTACTTTTGGCCCCCAATTATTAATAACATAATACTTTCTCACTTTTTCCAATGGTGAATATGGTGTTCAGGTCTGTCTTCATAATTTTGAATATTTTTATGAGCAATGAAAACCTTTTACTGTATAATGTTGGATCAGAAAGATCTCTGAATGTCATGTCTGTCACTATGGAATTGGACATAAATAAGCATCTAGAAGGCATAGCACCGTGTACGAATTCCTATTTCATGGGTTGGACAATTATCTATCATATGACTTTTAATTCATTTGATTATCTCAATCGGTTCAAATGTCATAATTTTTGCAACAAAAAACTCAAATAATGCCACTGTGCAGCGTTAAGCCGTCGAATTAAAAAATCGTATTTTGGAATTTTTTGAGGGCTTGGAAATAATGTGATATTTCAAAAAAAGTGTCAAATTATTCTGAGCTAAATATCATGGCAATTTTAATTTTGCCTTATATGAGTAAAGTTTTGTATAATTTTCTCTGAATTAGCTTGTAATAAGTTAATTTTAAACAAGTAAGAAAATTATAGTAGTTTTAGCCCAGCTATGCGATAACCTATACCATGCGTTAAGAGAATTAGTCCTAAATCAAAATAATTGTATATAGAAAATAAGCACAAACAAAATTTGAGTGGAATTTTTGTTAATTTTTTGCCAGCAGGTCTGAAAAAGTTCATACCGGATGCTATATTTATATAGGGTCGCGTATTTTTCGAAAAACAAATTTGAATAAAATCTATGCAATATTTTTGTTTTTGCTAGATTAAAGTAAAGTTCGGGAAGCTGCTCACAAAGTTTGTTTTTGGGCTACTAATTAATATTTATGTGTAATAAACACATATAACAAAAATTTACAGGTGTCTATGTGTCAATTTGGATGGTATATGTGTGAATATGCACCAATCTCAATACCATTGTTGTTATGGCTGACAGAGGCTTTTATAAAAGTGTCATCCATTTATGTGTATTGATATTTGCATCCTGTAGTTTGGTTACAAGGTTTACATGAATACACAGGCATCACTAAATCGATTCAGAAAGTAATTCTGAGTGCATTGATATAATAAAAGCTGGGTCTAGGTCAAATACTTTTGGTTACAGTCATCATAAAATGACCACGTATAGAGTATAAAAATTTAGTATTTCCCAAGTTTCAACCTCTATAACTCGATAGATAGGTCTTCATAAAAGAACAAAATCAAATCTCTTTTAAGGGCTGCAGATGCTATTAATTTCTAAAGCAATTGTTGATTGATAATATCGAAATTCCCTTCACTTGCAGATTATTTTTATTTTATTTTAAAATTAGTTCAAATTAATGTTTCGAAGATATTGAAAAGGATATGGACTACTTCTCATAAAAATTTTCTATAGAAAAATTTAACTTTTTTGCTTAAATTAGTAAACTCTTACATAGAACTCAAATCTCTGTGAACTATTCTTTGAAGAAGTATTTAAGAATTTGGTCATGCTATTATATTTTTCCCCCATTTAATTTTGCTTCTTTAACCTTTAAGTTATTTTCCAATTCATAAATAACGACCATTGATTATTAATAAAAACAATACAAAGTTTTGCCCACATAAACGCTTAAATCTAGAATAAAATCATGAAAGTAAATATTTATTTTTATTTAAACATAAATTTACCCTTCAACAAATAGCAATGTTAACATTCTTCTCCAAATACTTGACCCACATTAACCAAACATTAAGTACACCCCCTCAAAAACAGCAGAAAATGCCCCCAAAAAAAAGCAAGAAAAATATCATATTCGCATAAACAAACACTCTTTAAAACTTTGGCTAAAAGCAACAGAAAAAAAAATGTAGTTAACATTTAGCGAATGAATGCATGAATGTGTTGTAGAAATGTATTTAATAGATGGTCTAGAAAACAAAAAGTGAACTCTGAAGGTTAGCAGAGAAGTTTTTAAACTTTATTTGTTATTAAAATATATGTTTGTGTTTGACCAAAGCCCACAGAAATTTATAAGAGGCTAAACAAATAACAGACCAATGGAGACCATAAGAAATGTCGCAGAATATCTACGTAACAATGGGTTTAAAGTTTTTCTAAACTTTTACGTACATACTTATTTCTAAACTTAGAATACATATTTTATAACGTTAGAATAAACTTTTCAATATAAATATTCTTAGAATTTATGAACCCTTATGACATTTTTATGTTTCGTTCAAATTAAATGGAGTGAAAAAGTATAATCTTTTTCTAACAATCAAGAGTTATATGAGCAAATTTTAAAAGAAAAATGTTTCTAAATAAAAAGTTTTAAGTGGGTAATATTAAATCCTTTTTATAAAATAGTAATAGTTAAATCTTTAATTTCTATATTCTTTGCTACTATATTACATTGTAATTTATTGCTTATCTAGGGCTTATTTCTATTCAATACTGCCTTTCTTCCATTTCCGGCTTAAAGATCTACAAATTAGTTGATGAATATTAAAATGTGAAGTGCTACAATTTGAAATAATAATTTAGATATATCATATATATATATGTATATATTAGTGTGACAGCGGTTTGTATGAAAAACAATTTTGGTCGAATTTCGAGATGTGCGAGATTAGGATTATTGTGACACTGTATCTAAAACAAAATTTGATTCAAATCGGACAATGCGCTCTGGACGCGCATTGAGTTCAAAGTTCAAATATGCATTTATATGTAAAAACTATCAAAAAAAATAATTTTTTACAAAAATTTTGATATTAATAATTGCATTTCAATTAAATTAATTAGTAAACCATAATCTAGAGTAACATTTCTTTGTAATAAAATACCAAAACCTATTATCGGTTGAAAAACAGTCAAGTTATATCAAGTTCCCCAGGCAATAAATGCGCCGCAGACTACTTGATTAAGAAAATCGAGCTCCCATTTTTAGAGACATTGAAATAATTTACAACAACAATATTTTTGCATTCTCCTGATCCCAAAATGATCTTATGTAAAGTATTTTGGATCTCGTCTATTGTCATTGCCGTTCTAAATTAATGTCAAAACGGTACGTATTTTTTAGCACTATTTCAAAATCTGCAACTTTACTTATTCAAAAATTTTGTTCAAGAACTTTACCGAAATCAACGATTGGACTTTAAGGTCTTAATAACAAAATATACGTGATTCAAAATGCCATATTTTGTAGGTATGCTGTTCGTAATTTGGCGACGGCAGCGTTTTTATTTCAGCGGATTTGAAGAAAAATGTGATTATTCATACTTTTTAAACTTTTAGGCTACATCTTTTTGGTGTTTTTATACCCTATACCACTATGTGGTTTGGGTATAATGACTTTGTGCTGCTGTTTGTAACAACCAAAAATATTTGACCTAGACCCATCTTTAATTATACCGATCGAATCAGAATCACTTTCTGAGTTGATTTAACAATGTCCGTCCGTCCGTCCGTCCGTCCGTCCGTCTGTGTGTCCATGTAAAGTTTGTAATCAAACTGCAGGTCGCAAATATGAATATATTTTGATGAAATTTGGTATATAAGCTTTTATCGGCCATGGGATGAACGCTATTGAAATTGGTGAGAATCGGTCGATGTTCAGACCTAGCCCCCATACAAATTACCCATATGAAATCGACATAAATTGCCATAAGATCCAAATTGTCATATAGATCTTACTCAAATTGAGTTTGTATGCGTTCATTATATCCACTAATGAGTAGTCCAAAAATGATCCCTTTGAGCCCATATAGAGCTGCTTCCCGATATTCACTTAAATCTATTAAAAAACAAAAATATTGCACTGATTCTTCTCAAATTTTGTTTGTACATATTTTTGCAAAATACAAGAGACTTTACCAAACATGATCAGGATCGGTCCATTTTTGGACCTAGTCCCTTTATAGATATAGCATCCGATATGAACTTTTTCATATCTGCAGCCAAAAAAATTAATAAAAATCCCACTCAAATTTGGTTTTTGCTTATTTTCAATGTCCAGTTAGTTGGGCCTAAGAGATAGGGTTTCTAAACGCATGGTATAGGGTATCGTATAGTCGGTCTAGACCGACTATAATTTTCTTACTTGTTATATTTCAAATATGTTTTGATATAAGTTCTCAATTTTGTAAATTAAGGTTAAATTGAAACACTATAAATTGTTCCTATTTGAGGTCAAAAGTCAAATTTAAGGAAATTTACTTGTTATGGCCAATAGAACCAGAATCGCGATAAGCTCATGTAGAAAAAATAATTGGCCCACCCTGCTATATATACATATTCCACCGGAGATTGATTCAAAAATTATTTTTTCATAAAAAGTACGCTTCCCTCAAAAAGTACGTTTTATTTTATTTTGTTTTATATTTTCATACATTATATTATTTTTCATATTATTTTATTTTATATTATTGTATTTTATTTCTTTTTTTATTTAACTTTTTTTAATAATTTTTATTAAATTATTTTATTTTATTTTATTTTACTGTATTTATTTTTATTTTATTTTATTTTATTTCATTTTATTTTACTTTATTTCATTTATTTTTGTTTTTTATTTTATTTTACTTTATTTTATTTTATTTTATTTTGTTTTATTTTACTTAATTTTATTTTATTTTACTTTATTTTATTATAAATTATTTTATTTTATTTTTTATTATTTTATTATATTTTATTTTATTTTATTTTATATTATTTTATTTTATTTTATTTTATTTTATTTTATTTTATTTTATTTTATTTTATTTTATTTTATTTTATTTTATTTTATTTAATTTTATTTTATTTTATTTTATTTTAATTTTAATTTTATTTTATTTTATTTTATTTTATTTTATTTTATTTTATTTTATTTTATTTTATTTTATTTTATTTTATTTTATTTTATTTTATTTTATTTTATTTTATTTTATTTTATTTTATTTTATTTAAATTTATTTTATGTCAGTTTTTTTATGTATTGTCGATCTTGTGTTGTAATAATAATTAGTTATTTATTGTTCGGTTCGAGATCATGTATACATTTTCTAATACTAGAAAAGATAATACTTTATGCAATGTAAGTGAAATTTTGAAAAAATTGAAGACAGCGCTAGATGGAGTAGCTGCTTTCGAACAAAGCGACTTGCTAATCTTCAGCATCCTTCTGCCTATTACTTCAACTCATGCTTAATCAACTATTTAAATCAACATTAGAAAGAAAAGAAAGTAAGAAATGTTTTTCCTTTCTTTTCATACGAGAGTTAGAAAACTTAAAATTGGAAAAAAAAAGCTCTGCTTGTAACTCTCGTATGAACTTTAAATGAGCATTACTCCAAAAAAAGTGTTCCAGACGGCTCACATTTTGAGAAGGGGGCCAAAATTCATTTTTTTATGGTTCCCGATTTTAGTGTCATTTTACTAATTTCAAAGCAAATACCATTGAACCTCGGGATCCAAAAAATTGCGACTCTATTTCAACATGTCACAGCGAACAAAGTCTTCGAAAATTGACCTTCTCAGTATTTTAGCTAATATTAAATATTTCTTTGAAAATTTTAATTTTAAATGATTGCAACTTTTTGGTTTTAAGAGATTTTAAAGTAAAAATATCTCGCATAATTTTGTAACTTCTGATTTTGTAACTTCTTAATTCACTGAGTTGTTTCGAAAATAAAAAAAAATTAAAAAAGGTCAATATATCCCGAAAATCTCCTACTAAGTAAAGCATAACTCCTGCCCATCAAAAGCCATCAAAAAAAAATCTTGCACTCTCCTGTAGTCCAAACCCTCCCCTATATTCCTATGCCCCATTGCATATCCGCCAGTTTTCGCCCGTGTACACCAGAACAATTTTTCTGACCCAAGGTCAGGTATTTTGTGCAAAATTTATGAATACAAAATTTTTCCACAATGTGGTTAGAGTATAATGAGTTCGCCCTGATGTTTGTAACTATCAAAAATATTGGACCTATACCCATCTTTTATTATACGGATCGACTCAAAATCACTTTCTGAGTCGATTAAACGATGTCCGACCATCCGTCTGTGTGTTATGAACACAAAAGTTGGTCGTACTGTGCGTGAGTTTATTTGTTTTTTATACTGGCTGAAAAAGGAAATGGTAGAGTTGACACGAGTTGTTATATACTTATAAAAATGGATTGAGACACAATGCACTTAATTGTTAAATTATATTAATGGGTAAAATCTTTTTTATTTATGGTATCTTACGTTCCATTGCGCTTAACCAAAATTTATAGCGGCTTAGAGCCGTCAACTAGTAGAGCAACAGAATTTGATGTATAGAAACACGAAATTCTTTCTTCAACAAAGTATTGCAGACCAATAAAATTGCATTCAACCAGTAATATTTAAATTTGATGACCAAGACATTATATAGTGAACAATTGATTAAAAAATTTATGTATTTTATAAAATTACAATAAAAATTGACGTAGAAATTTAAAAAGACAATAAAAAATTTTTTAATTAAAATAACACATACGACTTTTTTATTGAAACTTCTCTATTTTGAACCAATATCAGGTAACTTTTATGTTCGCTGCTTGATAGATTTTATTTTAACTCGGACTCTTTCAAAAAAAAAGCCAACCTTTGGCCCTTGTGAACATTAGGACTAAAAAGTATACGGGGTCCAAAATTTAGCATTTTTTGACAAAATTTAACTTGCCAAATTTTTAAAAAGTATTAGTTGTAAAATTAACTGGAAAAAATATTATATATATAAAAAAAAATCATGTGGGTCCGATCACAGGGGATATGTGTAAACATCTAGTAATTAAAGATTTTTTATGTCACTTTTTTAAAATCAAACATCAAGCGTCATCTATGTATCACTTATAGCAAACAACTGCAGGGACTCTGATTATACTTGTGGGGTTGTTGAATTGTGTATATGTTATACGTTTATATTGTGAAATTTTTGTCGTTTTACAGCAACGGGTTGTTGAATTAGCTGAAACAATTTTATATCATAAGTTTTTCACCAATACAATCATAAGTCACACCGATTTGTCTTCCGGCTCACAGCGTAACATGGGAGCTCACATGTTACGCTATTTATACCCTATACCACTATGTGGTTTGGGTATAATGACTTTGTGCTGCTGTTTGTAACAACCAAAAATATTTGACCTAGACCCATCTTTAATTATACCGATCGAATCAGAATCACTTTCTGAGTTGATTTAACAATGTCCGTCCGTCCGTCTGTGTGTCCATGTAAACCTTGTAATCAAACTTCAGGTCGCAAATATGAATATATTTTGATGAAATTTGGTATGTAAGCTTTTATCGGCCATGGGATGGACGCTGTTGAAATTGGTGAGAATCGGTCCATGTTCAGACCTAGCCCCCATACAAATTACCCCTATGTAATCGACATAAATTACCATAAGATCCAAATTGTCATATAGATCTTACTCAAATTGGGTTTGTATGCGTTCATTACATCCATTAATGAGTAGTTCAAAAATCATCCATTTGGCCCCATATAGAGCTGTTTCCCGATCTTCACTTAAATCTATCAAAAAACAAAAATATTGCACTGATTCTTCTCAAATTTTGTTTGTATATATTTTTGCAAAATACAAGAGACTTTACCAAACATGATCAGGATCGGTCCATTTTTGGACATAGTCCCCATATGGATATTGCATCCGATATGAACTTTTTCATATCTGGTTTTTGCTTATTTTCTATGTCCAGTTAGTTGGGCCTAAGAGATAGGGTTTCTAAGCGCATGGTATAGGGTATCGTATAGTCGGTCTAGACCGACTATAATTTTCTTACTTGTTTTGTGATTGCATTGTGAAATAGAAATTTACCCTCCTGCGCGTATAGATGTTTACACATGAAAAAAACCTTCTTTAATTTTTTAACACTTCACTTTTGTACTAAAATGCAACTTTAAATTAAAATGTATTTTAAACCCTCCATTACTTTTTTTTATTACCGTTCGATAATTACGTTTTATAGCAAAAATGAAAGGCTAAAGTCCCAAATACCAAACAAAATTCCAATCCAATCAAAAGTTATAAATTTTGGACCGCCTTCTCGTGAAATGGTCCACTGTTCGGCGAACAGTTAAGAAGATATGCCTTTAAAATGAGGTATGTTTGGTCAAAATCGGTCATTAACAACAGTTTATATATCGGTCAGAAGAAATCGCCTTGCCTGTTAATATAATAAATAAATAAACGTGGTCTACGAACAATATTGGAAAAAAATTATACAAAAACAAACATTTCCAAAAAGTAAAATGAACAACAATTACTGTTTCCCCCAAGAATTATATTTTTATAATAATAAGTTAAGGCCTTTAATAAATAGCAACAACAATAAAAGTGTATAAATACAAATAAAATGCTCGTTTTATTATTGTTTACTTTTCTAAGTAAACAAAAACTTGTTGAGTGTGTTTTTATTTCAAATTTATGGATCTTTTGTATTTGTAGAAAACCAAACAAAATTTAGTTCAAATTTAATTATTATTATTATTTGATTTGTTTTATTTATTCATAAAAAAAATATCTTTTTATGTGTTTTCATCCAGTTATTCGGTTTGTCTCATATAAAAGCGATATAATTTTAGAAACCAAACCAGTAATTTAATATCTGACATTTTGTATATTAATTCTTAGGAAAAAATTCTTTTAATTAACATACATATTTAAATATTAATTTTATAGAAAAAGCTGTCAAAAGCAGAAGCATTTAACAAAAAAAAAGCAAAAAGAATTCACCAAACCACAACCAGTTATATTTATTTCGTTGTATGAGTAATTCTAATAAATATGCCTACATGTTATTTATGCCTACATATTAATATGCCTACATATTTTATTATCTAAATTTAATCAAATTGATTTTTATACTTGTATGACAAAACTCCACTTAAAATATTTTAGTAATTTTTCATAATTGATTAGTTAATGCATTTTTATAATACGAAATACATTTTTTTAACTTTAATTTATTTATTTTTTCTATTTCCAGATTTAATGATGGCTTCATTTGACTGTGAAGAACCAAATAATGCTGAAAAATTAATGTATGATTTAAATTGATATTTTCCTTTTTCACTATAAACTTCATAAAAATTTGCAAATATTCATATTTGCTGTGCAAACATTTATGAAAACTATTATAGAGAATTTTATTGTTTTGTTGGTGAAAAAAAAAATAACAAATAATACTATAAAATAATGAAAAATTTCTATGGGACAAAAAGCAATAGCAATATTTTATGTACATATATTTTTACTCGTATTATCAACAAAAAAAATAAACAATTATTTTAACGCCATTATTGTTTTGTTTTTATATTATTTTTAATTATATTTTAAATAAATCCCAGTGAACAAAATTTGTTATAATCTGAGAAAACTATGAAGTGAAATAAGTATGAAATTTATGTACATCAAAATACAAACAAGTAAGAAAATTATAATCTGGCTAGAACAACTAAACGACATCCAATACTAGGTGTGTAGATAAAGGCTCTTAGGTCGAACTTGTTGGATGTAGAAAATAAGCATAAACCAAGTTTGAAGGGAATTGTTATTAATTCTTTTGCCATCACATGTCATATCAGAAGTTCATATAGGATACTATATTTATAAAGGACGTAGGCCGAGAAGTGGATCATATTTGTTAAAGTCATTTATTTTTTGCAAAAACATAAACAAAACAAATTTGAGAAAAATCTGTGCAACATTTTTGTTTTTTATAGATTTAAATTAGAATCGGGAATCAGGATTAATGGTGTAATAAACACACACAAATCAAAATTGACCGCAACATAAATATATGATAATTTGGATCTTATTGCAATTTAAGTCGAACTCATAAGGGTCATTTGTATTGGAACTAGGTCTGAACATGCAGCGATATTTACCAATTTCAGCAGCGTTTATTCTATGTGCCACATATTAAGAAAATATATTCATATTTCCGACCTGTAGTTTGTTTACGAGGTTTACATGGATACACAGACAGGCAGATGGACAGACGGACGGATATCGCTAAGTCGAATCAGGAACTGATTTTTATTGAAATCTCGGAGTCTACTGAACGATTTTGATGATTTTAAATAGCAACCTGCGAAACATGTTAATAAATCAAAAAATAAAAAATAGGCAACCCAGCTGACCTATTGAGGGTGTGATCGTGATTTCAATAGACGGATAGACGAACAGACGGACATTGCAATATAAACTTCGATGTTGTAAGAATATACCTACAAGTGTGAAAAGTATGATTTTTATCTTACTATGGCAAGTTTTTTTTCTCGTATTTTATTTATTGAATCTTCACTTATATAATGTGAACTAACAATAAATGTTCAGATCTTAAAACTAAAATTAAGAATAAAGTCCAACCAGTGCAGACAAAAATTTCATTTGTTCATATATTAAAAAAAATATTTAATATAAAAATAATAATCATTTCATAGTTTAAGTTAACCAGGTCCGCCGTGGCTCTCCTTCTAAGTCGCTGATGGCCCCGATTATCTAGCAGGTTACGCGCAAAATTATTGGGATGTTCTTCCAGTCTTCTTAAATAACTTTGAGCATGCTTTGCGATTTCATCTTTGACAGAGTTCAAGTCGGAGTGTATATTGGAATTTCTCACACACCATGGTGTGCCGGTTATTATTCTTAAAATATTATTATACTTTCTTTGAATTTTCTCTACATTGGAAGACGAGGCAGTTCCCCAGAGTTGACCTCCATAGGACCATATTAACTTTACAATCGAATTGTATAAAAAAATGTTTACAATCCAGGCTAAGTTTAGAGTTTCTTCCAATTAACCAATTGAGTTCAATAGTTTTTAATTTCATCTGGGTTACCTTTGCATCTTTATGATTTTTCCACGTGAGACGACGGTCAAAATGTATTCCTAGATATTTAACGTTATCGTGTTGGGGTATGTTATGATTATTTATCTGAAATAATGGACAATGTATGCATTTTTGCTCATCCACCTTAATCTTCCACTTTTTAGCCAGGTCTTTAATTCATTGATATGATTTTGCAATATTCTGAATGCATCATGTGGGTTGTTATGAATGTGTATTGATATTAGTTGGCATATCTGATGTCAATAAGATATACAAAAGAGGCTCCAAAATGCTACCTTGAGTTACTCCAGCTTTTATAGTTTGTGGTGTGCTTATAAAATCATTTTCTTTAATTTTAAATTTTCGATTTGTAATATAGCTCTCGAGTAACTTGTATGTATTGAAGGTTAACCTTCATCTCACCCTTGTGTGGAAAACCACACAATATGAAAATATTTTGTACATAAAAAAAATAATAATTAAGCGGTGTTCATGAAATTTCTTGACTTTTCCTGTCGCATCAATTTTGTACAGAAAACGCATTAATTGATTCGAAAATATTTTTTTACAACGAGATATTTAAAAAGTGACGTTACTTACCCTGGTGTGTGGTTTTCCACACATATGTAACTTATATATATTTTGCACTAGGAACAATTTTTTGCCGTCAAATGACCATGACTATTGATATTCTGACAAACCGTATAGCTATTATACAACATAAATACTTGATAATGTTATTCTGAACTGATCAAAGTCATATGCAAAGGAACAATTCTGTGACAGCTATACCGAAATCGACTCAAACACGTTACGTGCATGTATCGGTCTTCTCATTTTGGCTGGACTTTACAGGTCTATGTTTCTAACTAATCTAATGTTTTAGATAAAATTGTAATAATATAGATGAGAGAATGAGACAATTTTGGATTTATTTGATGGTGAATATGGACGTCCCGTACTTAGAGCGATAATTGTAGTAGCTGATAATTGCAAACCATCTGAATATGTGACTGTTGGCGAGCAATTGCTTGGTTTTCGTAGAAACTGGGTAAACCAGTTGGTGGTTTAGCTGAAAAAAAAACCAAGGTGAACGTGTAGTTTCGGATTTGGTTCAAAGAGTGAAATGTCATAACATAAAAATTCACAACTTTTAACAGAAGCATTCCACAAAAGCTTTTAGAATGCAAAAAAGTTCCGTTGTTCCATTCAAAATTTTCATTTACCGAAAACACAGCACTCGTATTAGACATCGGCAGAAAAGATAATTGCGTAGTACTTCACACACCATACATGCCTCAAATAATGTAGAATCTGATAGAAAAGGTTGCCAATAATTATTCAATACTATAATAAAATCAGTGATTTTTATTACAGTGCACTCGCGGTAACGTGAACACCGTCTAACGTAAACACCGCCTAACGTGAACAAGCTTTTGTGTACGTTGATTACTCTGTAACGTGAACAAACTCAGAAAGCTCTATAACGTGAACAATTTTTTATCACTGCATATGTTTTCTAAGCTTGTAGACAACACTGAAATACATTTCAAACTCGATTTTTAAAGTTTAGGGAATTCCCTTATATAAAAATGTGTGTATTCTCTAAATTATTATTTTTTTTTTTTTTTTTTTGTTTGGCAACGAAATTTTATTTAAAGTCTTTTTCTTATGCAAACGGTGAATCAGTCGGCATGAGTGTTAAAAAATCTAAATGTTTGGAGTTAAAAGAAAAGGCACACATTTCAGATAGTTTGTAAAAAGGAACAAGTGTAACTAGTTTAGCAAAAAAGTACAATGTCGCTAAGTCAACAATATGCAGCATTAAAAAGAAAAAAAGAAGCAATTTTAAATGTGTAAACCACACATACCAAGGACCGGGAAAAAGAAAAACTTTAAAATCATCAGAACTTCCAATTATGGAAAAAAAACTCTTTATCGTTGGTTCATCCGAATGCGTGAAACGAATTGGCCTGTAAGTGGGCTAATGCTAAAAGAAAAAGCTAAGAAATTACATTCCCAACTTAAAGAAAACGAGGGCGGGTTCAATGCTAGTGACGGAAGGCTTCAGCGATTTAAGAAAAGGTACGGTGTTAGACTTCTTAAAGTATCAATAGAAAAACTCTCATCGCAGCCTGAATTGCTGGATCCATTTAAGCTAAAACAGAAACAAAAAATTGAAGAAATGGAGTTATGCAATGACCAACACTATAATGCTGATGAGTCTGGTTTATTCTGGAAACTTTTACCAAATAAAACGTACGTTGCAATGCAAAAGAAATGTGCTCCCGGTACAAAGACGGAGAAGCAACGTATAACGTTCCTGTGTTGCATAAATGCATTAGGTGCCCATAGACTTAAACTTTTGGTAATTGGTAAGGCAGTTTTAAAAACTTCATTTGTCCTACGAATTATAAGAATTCCAAATCGGCCTGGATGACGTCAGCTAATTTTAAACATTGGTTCCATCAATCCTTTGTACCACAGGTAAACAAATTGATTGCATTGCTGATGATCCCGTTAAAAAAATTGCCGGAAGTGACGCAATTAAAATTTTTAACAAGGCATTGCAATGGCCAGGAGATGCAATGGTGGATCAAAGTGACATGAGTGTACTGAGACGCTTAAGGGAGAAAGCATTATTTCAGCTATTAGAAAAGAAAAAGCAGCAAAAAAAAATAAGGGATAAAGGATATCTTTAACGCATAAATGTAATGTGAAATTTTATTTGCTATGTAATTTTATTTCAATGGAAATCTTCTCGTGATCTCGTTTTGTTTTGTAATGTATTTTAATTAATAATTTTATTTTTATATTTTAATAATGCAAATAATAATACATAAAAGAATTTCACATTCAAGCGTGTAAAACACATATATTTTTTTCATGAAATTCGACAATCGCTAACGTGAACAATTTCGCTAACATGAACTCCCTTGGTTTTAATTAGTTCACGTTATCGCGAGTGTACTGTATAATTTTAAACGCGTTGCTTATATTCAATGGAGGAGCTCAATAGCCCAGTCCACATCATTCTACATTCCTCCAAAAAGATCAAAATGTGCTCCTTCGAATATCGAAGGAAAAGCTAGATGCCACATATCTTATTGCGAGAAATCAAAAACTAAGAACAATCTATATAAAACGATGTCCTGCTTCTGCCAAAAAGTTGTATGTAAACTACTTTGATGTAACAGATAACAAGATATTAAAACATATATGTTATTGATGGTAAATCATAATTTTGACTAAAACAAAAATGTTGCTAGTCTAAAATACGTAGACATCCCGTATGTGTGGAAAACGACACACGAGGGTAAATAACGTAAGTTTTTTTGAAGGTGAGATGAAGGTTAATATAGTTTAATCTTAATGAGTAAGCCTTCATGTCAAACTTTATCGAAGGCTTGTGAAACATCAATAAAAAGTGCTGAACAATACTTCTTCTCTTCGTATGCCCTTTGAATTTCACTTGCCAGTCTATGAACTTGTTCAATAGTGCCATGTTGTTTTCGAAAGCCAAATTGATGAGCTGGAATAGAGTTGCTTTGTGTTACAGCTATGTTTAATTAATTTACGAGTAATTTTTCGAACATTTTTGATAAATTGGATAATAGGCTGATAGGCCTTTACGATTCGACTTTCGTGTGATCATTTTAACGAAAGAAACTTTTCATTCTGGAGGATAATATTCTAGGCGTAATATAGCATTGAAAATAATCTCAAAACGGATGGGTACAGCCGTGCCCTGTGGTAAAAATGTTAGCAACTCAACTCTAACACTTGGATAATTTGGGGTCAAAACATTTTTCAGGTGTTCAACAAACAGCTCTCCTTTTTCAATATCATTTCTTGCCCAACCTCCGTTTGGTTTTCGTAAAGGAGGCTTACGTACAACAGTTATTTTTAAGTTCTTGGTTGCACGCCATAGGGAGTAGTCTGATTTTGTTGTTGGTTCAAGATTTTCTAAAAATCTGTTTAATGAGTTAGTTCTCTGTTCTTCGAATAATCAATCGAGCCTTGAGATATGGAGATCTGTGCATTTGCCATTCTCTACGAGCTCTTCGTTTTTCATGGAGGAGTCGTTCGACGTCAACAGAAAAAACGGAATTATTTCTGGACTGTCGGACGGGTCTAGTAGCAAGTTAAGCAGTTACTTTGAGATTAGATTCAAAATTTTTGAGCGAGAGGTTACTATCATCTGGCGTTCTTAGGGATATGTTTTCTGAGCAATGTGTACTGATAAACTTCTTATATTTCAACCAGTCGGTTCCCTTGCCTTTAAGTGCTAAGTCACCAGTTGGGGGTAGCATTTCCCGAGGGCTAAAAAGTAGGTGTGTAATCAGGTGATAGCTCCAGAGAGGATTCTATACGTACATTATTTCTAGCACTCCAAAACCAATAAGATCTGGTAATTTATTACGGTCTTATGGCCAATATATCCGTTCTCCGCTAGATATAACATCCATATTCATTTTAGCAATAGAATCATACAATACACGGCCTCTTGGGGTAATAATGCGTGATCCCCAGAATGTACGCTTGGCATTATAATCGCCAGATACCAGGAAACGCATACCTAGAGATTCGAAGTAAGTTCTGAATTAATTATTTGTAATTCTATAAACTCTTCTACACAAATTGTACAGGCTTGAAGATGCTCCACATAGAGATCGCTCATAAGATGATGTTTTATACGAGTTTTAATAAGAATGCCCGAGCCTCCGCGTGATCTGCCTCTAGGATCCTTCTTATCATATAGTGTGTATCTACGGATTGAAAAAGGGCTGCGAGGGGTTAAATGGGTTTCAGAAACAAGCAAATTGACATTATGCTGCGAGGAGTTAAATGGGTTTCAGAAACAAGCAAATTGGCATTATGCTTGTTTCTAAAACCCATTTAAGCCCATTATGCTTGTTTCTGAAACCCATTTAACCCCTCGCAGCTCTATTTCTGAGAAAGTATTCTAGTTCGTTTTTATGTTGGCTTATGCCGTTAGCGTTCACTATGGCAAGCATTCACTATGGCAAGTGAATCAATTAAAATTTGCAGAAGCTTTATCCATTTAGAATTTAAAATAAGTTTGCTTAAAATTTTAAAATTAAAAGATAAGCACAACAAGAATATAATGACAATTCGATTAATCTTTTTGAACGCGATATATATCACAATTTACCAAGATAGGACTAAAAAATATATATTTATACCCTATATCATGGTCATGATATAGTGACTTTATGCTGATGTTTTTAACTACCAAAAATATTTGATCTGGACCTGTCCGTCTGCCCGTCCGTGTCTCCATGTAAACTTTGTAATCAAACTACAGGTCGCAAATATGAATATATTTTGATGAAATTTGGTGTATAAGCCTCTGCTATTGTAATTGATGGAAATCGCTTCATGACCTCTATGAAATCGACTTAAATTGCCATAAGATCCATATTATCATATAGATTTCTGCCAAATTGGGTTTGTGTTTGTTTATTTTCCATTAATCAGTAGCACAAAAATAAACCAGCCGTAGGGCAATTCTTAGTCATAGCCCCCCATATAAAGCTGCTTCCCGATCTTCACTAAATCTATCAAAAAACTACAATATCCACAGATTTTCCTTCATATGGTTTTTCTAAATTTTTGCACACAAATAAGTGACCTCACCAAATATGATCAGGATCGGTCCATTTTTCGACCTAGTCTTCATATAAATATAATGTCCGATATGAACTTCTTCATATCTAAAGGGATAAAAAAATAAATAACAATGGCACTCAAATTTGGTGTATGCCTATTTATACCCTATACCATTATGTGGTTTGGGTATAATGACTTTGTGCTGCTGTTTGTAACTACCAAAAATATTTGACCTAGACCCATCTTTTATTATACCGATTGAATCAGAATCACTTGTAACGACACGTTTCCGCTTTATGCTGGGGCATAACTCAGCGTGCCCAGGATTCGTTACACTAATTTATTACCGACGGAAAAGATAAATAAATGAAACACAACACCACTTTATTATTTTACTTAATTCACTAATGGATATTTATTTATTTTTTGTTTTTGTACTCGCGTGAGCCGTTCACTTGCGACTTTCCAAAGTATACCGTACTCGTATCGTACCGATGCTGTCGTGAGGCGTCGGGTTGACGTGGTCGAGAGTGGAGACCCGTTCTCTCGGTTAGTCGAACGATGTGGTCGGTTGACGTGGCCAAGAGTGGAGACCCGTTCTCTTGGTTGGTCAGTTGGGCCCAGTCGAGAGTGGAGACCCGTTCTCCCGATAGGACGTAGTGGTATGGTCAGTTGGCTTAGTCAAGAGTGGAGACCCGTTCTCTTGATAGGCCGCCGTGCTACGGTTGGTTGACTGCGCCACGAGTGGAGACCCGTTCTCTTGGTTGGTCAGTCGGGCGTAGCCGAGAGTGGAGACCCGTTCTCTCGGTAGGCCGCAGTGGTACGGTCAGTTGGCTTCGCCAAGAGTGGAGACCCGTTCTCTTGGTAGGCCGCAGTGAGGTGGTCGATTGACTGAGCCAAGAGTGGAGACCCGTTCTCTTGGTTGGTCAGTCGGGCGTAGCCGAGAGTGGAGACCCGTTCTCTCGGTAGGCCGCAGTGGTACGGTCAGTTGGCTTAGCCAAGAGTGGAGACCCGTTCTCTTGGTAGGCCGCAGTGGGATGGTCGGTTGACTTAACCAAGAGTGGAGACCCGTTCTCTTGGTTGGTCGGAGCAAGCAGTCTTTGTCTGAGTCAATGTCTTGTTGCTTAGTAAGTGGTATCTTACTGAAGAACGGAGACCCAATTTCTTCAGTTTAATACGACCTTACCTCACAGCCGGTCGCTGGCTAACTCATCATTTTTCACCAGTGCACTGCCTTTTATACTAATCGCTGTCTGTACGCGATACATCAATTACAGACTGCAGATATAGCTAACATGTGCGGGTAACATTTGGTGAGTACGTCGTATGTTAACTTAGAAGCTATGTATGTTAAATAAATACATTATAATTGAAAGTGATGTTATAGAAATAACACTATACTCATTATGGTAACATTATAATTGCCTGAATGTTAATATAAATAAAAGCTTTTACTGGTTATGATTATAACTAAAAGTGAGAGAACAAAATAAACAAGTGAGTTAAATATATATGAATTAAATTATAGTTTAAATTCATTTTCTCTTTACATGTTCTTTTTTTTTAATACAAATTAGGGCGGAGAGCCAAATATAATAAAATTCAATTAATATCATAATTGATGTTGGCGTAAAAACGAGTCTTACGACTTTTACTCGTCACACAGCCTTCCTCCCTTAATGGCAACTGGGTTGATGCGATAGTCGCCATTTCGGTCGATCAAGATGCGATAGGGGACTCCGTCCACCACTGTGCGGAAACGTTGAGGTACGCGTGGTTTGTTCTGGATGGCTCGTTCTATTAATTGCATCACACTGCCGGGTATGGCGGCTGCCTTGATTGGTGAATGCAGGTGGCCCGATGGCATTGTCTCCATCAATGGATGGTCGGGGGTAGTGCTGCTGACTGCTGGTGCGGTAGATGGTACCATTATTACGGGTACTGAAAATGTTGACGGTATGGAGCGTATACCGTGGGATGATAAAGGTGGGGTGATTCCGGCGGAATTTGCAGAAATGGGTGAAGATGAAGAGGCCGAAGACGATGATGATGATGGTGATGACGATGATGATGATGGTGATGTCGATGATGATGACGGCGATGACGGTGATGATGAAGAGGTCGATGACGGAGTAGCTACACCTTGTTGTTGTGTTTCAACCGCTGATGGTGGGGTTGGTGTGGATGGTTGTGTGACCGATCTGTGGTCGATTGTACGGTCGTAGAAGCCTAGGAGGGAACGACGTATTTCTACCTCGATCGGGTCTGGTGTGGCTGCTTCGCTACTGAGTTCCGCTTCGCGGTCTCCACATACGACATTTTGTGCCGTGGTTGGCGAGGAGTGTTGTTGTGGGTTGGATGTCACTGTTGGGTTTTCCCCGGTGGGTGGACTCCAAGAAGAATACTGGGGAGAGCCCGAATTGTGCATTGGTGTGTTTATGTCATCTGTCTGTGTTTGACGCTGTCCGGCGGACATCCTGTAGAAGGTTGTCACTCGCGGAGTAAAAGTTGGTGGCGGATTTGTGGTGGCCGCTCGATCAGTGGGTTGGCATCGGCGCTTGCCTCTACTGGTGCTAGGCATTGGATCAGGTTCCACAAAAATTGATCTTCGCCGCTTAGCCTGTTCGCGTTCGAGGTTGACTCTGAACCGTTTTCGGGCTTGTTCGACCCGGTCTGCCATTTGATCCACAGGTAATTTGTTGTGTTTTGTTATATTGAGGTTGAGTTGTCGGAAGTCCATACACGTTCGCCATGTTCCATTCTTCTTCTTTGTAAGGGTGATGGGAAAGCTGTAGGGGCTGTGCGATGGCTCGATGCATCCTTGTGCAATGAGCTTGTTGACCTCGGCGTCTATAATCGCCTGCATGGCGGGGTTCCGTGGAGCGTACCTAATCTTCACGGGCCGTTCATCCTTCATAATAATGTGATGTTCGGCTATATGGGGAGGGCCTTGGATGTGTTGGAACTGGGGTAGTTCTGTTTCAAGGAATTTGGTACTAATTTGCTGTTCTCTAAGACCGTGCTCCATGCTGGAGTCGGGTCTTTCAGCGGCCGATTTATTTGGTGTGTCACATAAGTGGGGTTTCATACTCACGTGTTGATGTGTAGGCGGCATTAGCCCACATGCTTCGTTTTTGGATGATGTCGACGTACACCTGACTGACAACCCTGCGCAGTTCAAGATGGTGTTGAAGGTTCGTAAGAAGTCCAGCCCGAGAATGATGTCTGCACTAAAGTCGGGCATGATCAGGAATGTGCACGTGGCGGTTCGATTCCCAAAGGTGATAGTGTACTTGACAGCAGCTGTTATGCATTTCTGGGAACCGTCGGCCAATACAATGTCTATGCCTTCTGCCAGGTTGGTGGGACGTTTCCCGAGCGCCTGTACGAACTCACTCTTTATGAAATTACGAGAGGCTCCCGTGTCGAGGGTGGCTGTAACCAGACGGTTTTCCACTAAAACCGTGGCCGTAATTCTCGTTTCTTCACATCTCAAATAGGTTGGGTTTGTTGAGGGGCGTTTGTTCCGAGGATCGCCCGTCCTCAATCGTGGCGAAGTAGGTTTCCGTGAAAGTTGTTCTGTAGGGACATTATTACAATCTACACATTTAAGTGTTTCACGATTGTTTTGCCCTCGTGAAAAATTTGATTTTGCTGCTGAGTTGGGAGCTCGTGGGGGTTCGGCCGATGTAGTTGACGGGTGCCTTGGGATGCTTTCCAAATCACTAGCTAGCGAAGTTAACTCCTGCAAAGTGACAAAGTCTTTCCTGCGAATGTACCACTGGTAGTCCGGGTGAGCATTCCGGAAGATGCGGGTTAATTTTTCGGTCTCACTGAGGTTGGAGTGGCGCATGAGATTTTGTAGTACTAGGACGTAGTCCTTAAAAGTTTCGCGTGGCCGCTGTGTGCGCTTTCGGATTTCATCGTCCAACTTCTCGAAGTAACGGGGTGGCAGAAAGAATTCTAGGAAGTCATCTTTGAAGTTTTTCCACTTATTCCAGTGCTGATTATTATTACGATACCAGATGCAGGCCTTCTCGCTTAGCAATTCGGGCATTTTCCTGGGTAGCCGATCTAAAGGAACCCCATACATATCTGCTAACTCTTCGATGCGCTCGATGAAGTTCAGAGGGTCTTGTTCACCATTATATTTCAAGTTCCATTTCCGAACCTGATCAATCACAGCAGTACTTGCTTCACTTACTGTAGGCACCTGGCTACGTGTAGCTCCCGATATGGGCTCATCTTTGACAGGCGAAGGACATGGGCGCGTTTCATTATCATCTGGGGTTAGTAAGTCGTCTGTGTGTATTCGGGATGGCACGGACACTGTCAACCCGGATGGTTTAGGGGACGCTTCGTATTTTGATTGTAGCCCAAGTAGGCGTTGCTTACAGTCTTCATCGTGCTCGGTAACGATGAACTTCGCAAACCGCCGGCGTAGTTCCTCCACTGTACCTGTGGGTTCCAAATTGAACTCCGCAGCATACAGAAGTAGCTCTTCGCGCTTCAGCAAGTACGCCCACGTAGTCCGCAACATGTTGGGATTGACACGATTCATTCACGGTAAAGCTGAATCTATAGTTCACTGAATATGTATTGTCTTCTCTCTTTTTTTTCACTTTTATCGTATAGATTTTTTTATTTTTTTTTTTATTGTTTTTTTTTTATATTTCCCCGACGGTAGAAATATGTGTGGTATATCGAATATGAAAAATTATTTGTGGTGGGTAACACAAGTACGGTTTTTACTCAAGTTCACTGTTCGTAATACCGGTTGGTTATCACACAAATTGAACACAGTTTATTGAAGAATATGAATTTCACGAACGACTTGGTTCGTTGATTATTGTTTTTTTTTTCTTAAGTTTTTTGTTTGTTCATTTATTGTTTCATTATATTTTCCCGCACAACACAAATTGGAAATATCTTATATGATTTGGTTTTTAAGTTTGTCTTTATCCACCGATAGCACTTATTATTTAGTTAAACTTTAATTGTTTTATTTTTTTCACAAATGTTTTTCCGCGGTTATTTTCATTTAATTATTTTCCGTCGTGGACAGTGTTCGGAGACTGTCCCTGCTCGGGCGCCATTGTAACGACAGGTTTCCGCTTTATGCTGGGGCATAACTCAGCGTGCCCAGGATTCGTTACACTAATTTATTACCGACGGAAAAGATAAATAAATGAAACACAACACCACTTTATTATTTTACTTAATTCACTAATGGATATTTATTTATTTTTTGTTTTTGTACTCGCGTGAGCCGTTCACTTGCGACTTTCCAAAGTATACCGTACTCGTATCGTACCGATGCTGTCGTGAGGCGTCGGGTTGACGTGGTCGAGAGTGGAGACCCGTTCTCTCGGTTAGTCGAACGATGTGGTCGGTTGACGTGGCCAAGAGTGGAGACCCGTTCTCTTGGTTGGTCAGTTGGGCCCAGTCGAGAGTGGAGACCCGTTCTCCCGATAGGACGTAGTGGTATGGTCAGTTGGCTTAGTCAAGAGTGGAGACCCGTTCTCTTGATAGGCCGCCGTGCTACGGTTGGTTGACTGCGCCACGAGTGGAGACCCGTTCTCTTGGTTGGTCAGTCGGGCGTAGCCGAGAGTGGAGACCCGTTCTCTCGGTAGGCCGCAGTGGTACGGTCAGTTGGCTTCGCCAAGAGTGGAGACCCGTTCTCTTGGTAGGCCGCAGTGAGGTGGTCGATTGACTGAGCCAAGAGTGGAGACCCGTTCTCTTGGTTGGTCAGTCGGGCGTAGCCGAGAGTGGAGACCCGTTCTCTCGGTAGGCCGCAGTGGTACGGTCAGTTGGCTTAGCCAAGAGTGGAGACCCGTTCTCTTGGTAGGCCGCAGTGGGATGGTCGGTTGACTTAACCAAGAGTGGAGACCCGTTCTCTTGGTTGGTCGGAGCAAGCAGTCTTTGTCTGAGTCAATGTCTTGTTGCTTAGTAAGTGGTATCTTACTGAAGAACGGAGACCCAATTTCTTCAGTTTAATACGACCTTACCTCACAGCCGGTCGCTGGCTAACTCATCATTTTTCACCAGTGCACTGCCTTTTATACTAATCGCTGTCTGTACGCGATACATCAATTACAGACTGCAGATATAGCTAACATGTGCGGGTAACATTTGGTGAGTACGTCGTATGTTAACTTAGAAGCTATGTATGTTAAATAAATACATTATAATTGAAAGTGATGTTATAGAAATAACACTATACTCATTATGGTAACATTATAATTGCCTGAATGTTAATATAAATAAAAGCTTTTACTGGTTATGATTATAACTAAAAGTGAGAGAACAAAATAAACAAGTGAGTTAAATATATATGAATTAAATTATAGTTTAAATTCATTTTCTCTTTACATGTTCTTTTTTTTTAATACAAATTAGGGCGGAGAGCCAAATATAATAAAATTCAATTAATATCATAATTGATGTTGGCGTAAAAACGAGTCTTACGACTTTTACTCGTCACACACTATCTGATTCGATTTAACGATGTCCGTCCGTCCGTCCGTCCGACTGTGTGTCCATGTAAAGTTTGTAATCAAACTGCAGATCGCAAATATGAATATATTTTGACGAAATTTGGTGTATAAGCTGCTACCAGCCATAGGATGAACGCTATTGAAATTGGTGAGAATCGGTCCATGGTCAGACCTAGCCCCCATACAAATGACCCCTATGAAATCAACATAAATTACCATAAGATCCAAATTATCATATAAATCTTAGTCAAATTGGGTTTGCATGTGTCTATTACATCCATTAATCAGTGGTCCAAAAATGATCCCTATAGGACAACTCTTAGTCATAGGCCCCATATAGAGCTGCTTCCCGATCTTCACCTAAATCTATCAAAAAACAAAAATATTGCACTGATTCTTCTCAAATTTTGTTTATATATATTTTTGCAAAATACAAGAGACTTTACCAAACATGGTCAGGATCGGTTAATTTTTAGGCCTAGTCCCCATATAGATGTATCATCCGATATGAACTTTTTCATGTCTGCAGCCAAAAAAATTAATAAAAATCCCACTCAAATTTGATTTATGCTTATTTTCTATATCCAGTTAGTTGGGCCTGAGAGACAGGGTCTCTAAACGCATGGTATAGGGGTCTCTAGACCGACTATAATTTTCTTACTTGTTTCTATATCCAATTAGTTGGACCAAACAGATAAAATCTCTAAGGACATGATATATGCGTTTTCAATTACTGTTTTTTTATGGACAAATTCGAAATTTCTTGATATTAGTAACAGAACTTAATTTGCTTTCGGTTATAGATACCAGAACAGTTTAACCGAGAGCCAATTTTTAAATACGCATATATTTTTATCTTATTAACAAACAGTTCGTATTAATGACTGTAATTCAAGTTTTTATTGTAATTTTCAATATTTAGGATTTAAACATATTATACTAGATTTAATCCAGTTGCCTTAATTTCACAATACAATCACAAAAACCGCGTAAGAGAATATCGGTGTGAAGTTTATGTAAAAGTATTGGTGCAAAGATTATGATTTAAATTTATTTAGCTGATTCAACAACCAACAGAAAGCGCCATGAATGTATAGCAAACAGCTGCAACCATCAAGTATAACAACCATAGCAGTTGCTTGCTATACATAGATGGCGCTTACTGTTTGATTTTAATTGATGTGTAAATAAATGTTTTCACATCTCCCCTGCGATCGGACTCACACAGTTTTTTTATTCGTTAAAGGAACATATTTTGCTGCGGTGTATAATTTCATTTTATACGAATTATTGTTAAGAATTTTTTTATATAGAAAGTTTAATGCTTTATGAAATAGATATTAGGATTACAATAAAATTTCTTAATAAATAATAAAATTATTGCAGAGGTAACCTATTTTCAAAAAATTTGCTTTCTGTGTGCAGCATTTTATAGTTACCAATTTTATAAAAGTTCTCAGGATATGACAAATTTCTGTTTATTTCAGCAACAGAATTCTGCCGTGAGACCAAAAAGAATTAGTCATCGCATTCCAACTGTTAAACTCAAAGATGTCGTGATATCTTTTATGGCCGTTTTAAAGCTTAATTTGTCAAAAACAAAACAAAAAAACAAAAATATATTTTAAAAATCATCATTTAGTCATCAACTTTTATACCCTATAACACTATGTGGCTTTGGTATAATGACTTTGTGCTGCTGTTTGTAACTACCAAAAATATTTGACCTAGACCCATCTTTAATTATACCGATCGAATCAGAATCACTAACTGATTCGATATAACGATGTCCGTCCGTGTGTCCGTCCGTCCGACCGTCTGTGTGTCCATGTAAACCTTGTAATCAAACTGCAGGTCGCAAATATGAATAGATTTTGAGAAATTTGGTATGTAAGCATTTATTGGCCACAGGATGAACGCCATTGAAATTGGTGAGAATCGGTCCATGTTCAGACCTAGCTCTCATACAAATGACCCATATGAAATCGACATAAATTGCCATAAGATCCAAATTGTCATATAGAACTTACTCAAATTGGGTTTGTATGCATTTATTACATCCATTAATGAGTAGTCTAAAAATGATCCCTGGGACAACTCTTAGTCATAGGCCCCATAGAGAGCTGCTTCCCGATCTTCACTTAAATCTTCAAAAAACAAAAATATTGCACTGATTCTTCTCAAATTTTGTTTGTATATATTTTTCCAAAATACAAGAGACTTTACCAAACATAGTCAGGATCGTTCCATTTTTGGCCCTAGTCCCTATATAGATATAGCATCCGATATGAACTTTTTCATATCTGCAGCCAAAAAAATTAACAAAAATCCCACTCAAATTTGGTTTATGCTTATTTTCTATTGCCAGTTAGTTGGGTCTATGAGATAGGGTCTCTAAACGCATGGTACAGGGTGCCATATAGTCGGTCTCGACCGACTATAATTTTCTTACTTGTTAGACATAAAAGATTGTGTTAAATACTTAGATTTTTATTTATTTTCTGTTACTATTTATATGTTAAATCAAAACTGGTTACAAAAACGAATAATTTGAAAAACTTAAACAAAACATATTAAAGAACTAGTTTATTAAATACATATATTTAAGAACTAAAATTATAATTTTGTTTATATTCATATTGGCCTTTAAATAAATAAAAATCCCATAAGGAATTTACAATACCTTAGTGATAAGAACTATAAAAAAAACTATAAAGAGCCGAAACACTAGCAGCTATATTTATGTATTGAATGTATTAAACAAATGTATCTCCTAATAACCCACTTTTGTTAATATTTAACAAACGACTCTTACATTGTTTGCTGGTACTATAAATTAACATAATAAAAATTATAGATTTTGTAAATATTAATTAACTGTTTATGCTAAAGACTTGCTAATTTAAATAACAATATTATCAATTATAAATTATAAATTAAATATAAGGTATTCATATTTTTTGTTTATCTAAATATTAATTAAAACAATAGAATTATAATAAAACTTTTAAATTCTTTAAAATTGTCAGCATTAACTACTTAAGTTCAGGTTGGACAATTTGATTTTTAACATTTTATAACACATCATGAATTTTCTTTACTGTATAAATTAAGCATTTTGGTTATTTTTATTATAGAAAAACCATCCAAACATCCAATAAATTCATTTTTATTGAACCCAAAAGTTGGTTGGTCCACAATAAGAAAAAAAATTGCTATATCTTCTACAAAAATGACTACAAATTAATTTTCTAAAAATTAGCTACATTATAATGAGTAGAGATAACTGTCCCTTTTTCCCTATACTGACAATTTTGAGGAAAAAAATATAGGGCTATGATTGAGTCAAATTTCAATATCAATATCATCTATATGAAAAAAGTTTTGCTTTTGTTTTAAATAATGCGAATAAATTAAATGCACAATATTACTAAATAAAACATTCCTAATTTATCTTAAATATTATTTCTGAGCCGCTCGCTCAGATTTTTGTTTAAAAAACAAATTCAAGTATTATTTTAATTTTATTTATGAAAAAGAAATGGTAAATTTAAATTCTGAATTTCGAGAACTACTTAGAACTGTCTTAACCATTATATTATAATGCCACCCTATATTTATTCAAAATAATGTACTTTTAATTACGTATCTTATCAGATTGAATTAGTGGTCTCTATATGTAATTTCTTACATTTTCTACGACCTTCTCTGGTATAGACTTTATAATCTTAACCTTGTTTACACTTAAATGTTTTCTTGATAGAAATGTCAATATATCAAACAAATTGCAATGATGACTTATATTTAGTGTTCGCAAACCGTTGTATCAAATAATTATTGATGTGTAAACATCTATACGCGCAGGGGGATAAATTTCTATTTCACAATACAATCACAAAAACAGCGTAACATGTGAGTTTACATGTTACGCTGTGAGCCGTAAGATAAATCGGTGTGACTTATGATTGTATTTGTGGAAAAATTATGATATCAAATTTTTGCAGCTAATTCAACAACCATTTACTCTAAAATGTTAAAAATTTCACAATATAAACGTATAACATATACATAATTCAACAACCCTACAAATTTGCTATAAGTGATACATAGATGACCCTTTCTGTTCGATTTTAAAAAAGTGACATAAAATATCTTTAATTACTAGATGTTTACACATCTCCCCTGTGATCGGACTCACATGTTTTTGTTTCCACTCGGTTATCCGGTTGTAATTTGTATAATATATTATATTTTGCTTAATACTTATATTTACTCTCATCGCTGTGTCACTGTTTCACTGACCAAGTTTTTAACGCTGGCGCTGGCATCGTATAATTGGTTTATGAACTAGATAGAACAAAATACTGTCTTTTAAGGTGTTAACACTACGATATTTTAAGGTTTTTTTAGCTCGTATTTTGTAAAACAAAACACAGTCGTTCACACTTGATTTAGTGTGTTTAAGTTAAATATTTCAGCAGATTGAACAGTTGTTTCAAAAATAAAAAACAATTGAAAAGTTGTAAAATTTTGAAAATGGATAAAAAAAAAATTATATTAAATTGGCAGCCAACTACATTAATTATATTAATGATGAAATTATTTGAATTGTATTTTGTATTGTTTTTTTTTTTTTTTACTGTAATGCCATTTTAATAGTAATGTTAAAAAAACAAGTATTGGCAAAAATAAGAAATATTGCACTGAACATACACAAAATTAAATACAACTCTGTAATTTTTTCGTTTTTTGCGATGTTTAAGATTTAAACATGTCAATTGAGTTGTTTAGCCAAACGAAAAAATGTATGGGTAAACATCCAATTTGACTCGTTTATCGCATAAACACTAAACACTTGGCTAAACACTTAAGTGTGAACGCCGTATTAGACTTATTAATTTTAGTTTTATTATGAATTATACGAATTAATCATTCTTAAAAATATTATGAGAATTTTATAATTTTGTTTATGGAAAAAAAAACGAAAAATTCAGATCCTGAGTTTCGAGAACTACTTGGAACTGAAAAAAAAATTATTTACCAAATTCTAAACGAAGTTTTAAAATTTGTTCCTCCTTATCTTGATATTTTTAAAAACTTTTGAAATCTTTGTTTTTTCAGAAGCCCACCACTGATTATTTGTAATTTTTTTCAGCCAATGTTGAAGTTATTTCAAAAAATCACAGAAAAGTCTTATCACTTTATGCATTTGGACATTGAAAAGAATTTGAAAAAATTTTACAAATGTACTAGGGGATACCAGCGCTCGAAATTCGAGTGCAATTTTTAGGCAGGTTTATTTTTCAACTTAGCCAATTCAAAAACCAACACTTTTATGGTTTATTATTGTGTATGAAGATAACAAACTCATTAACAAACACATTAACAAATTTAATAAAACACACATAGCATATGTATAATTTTATGTATGTGTTAAATAAAATTTACTCAAAATAATGGAAAAAATTTAAAAATCTGTAAATCTGCAAAACGCTTAAAAAGAAATACCTTTCTAATAATATACGTTTGGTCAAAATCGCGATTAAACAGTAGAACAAAACATCGGTCACAAGAAACCGAAATATTATAGATGTCTTAGTTTGAAACTCCCCAATTTTTATACCCTATACCACTATGTGGTTTGGGTATAATAACTTTGTGCTGCTGTTTGAAACTACCAAAAATATTTGACCTAGGCCCATCTTTTATTATACCGATCGGAACAGAATCACTTTCTGAGTCGATTTAGCGATGTCCGTCCGTCCGTCTGTGTGTCCATGTAAACCTTGTAATCAAACTAAAGGTTGCAAATATGAATATATATTAATGAAATTTAGTATATAAGCTTTGATCGGCCATAGGATGAACCCTATTGAAATTGGTGAAATTCGGTCCATGTTCAGACCTAGTCCCCATACAAATGACCCTATGAAATCGACTTAAATTGCCATAAGGTCCAAATTATCGTATAGATCTCGGTAAAATTGGGTTTGTGTGTGTTTATTACATTCATTTATCAGTTTTCCAAAAATAGCCCCCATATAACGCCTCTTCCCGATTTTCACTTAAATCTATCAAAAAACAAAAATATTGCACAGATTTTTCTCAAATTTGGTTTGTACATATTTTTTCAAAACACAAGTGACTTTACCAAATATGGTCTGGATGGGTACATTTTTTGACCTAGGCCCCATATAAATATAGCTTATTTTACTTTAGTTGGACCGACGAGATAGGGATAGAGATAAACCATGGTATAGGGTACCATATAATCGGTCTAGACCGACTATAATTTTCTTACTTGTTTTTATATTCGAATTGTCCTGTCCTGGTTTGTTTGTTTTCGCTTTTAATTAAACGATTTTATTAATTTTTTTTACGATTTCTCAAAACAAAAATGTTGAGATTTTTTTTAACTGCTGTTTCAGTTGTACTAGGTCTCTACGCAGCACGCTGTTGTTCAAATTCTTATAGTGTGGCGGTGAAATATTTCACCTAGACTCACCCTTTTTTAGACTGATCATCTTTCCATTTGCACAATTGCTACCTGTATTTTAACTGTCTGTCTCTCTGTCTGCTTGTTTGTATGTCTGTCCGTCGGTCTGTGTATTCATGTAAAACTTTTAATCAAAGTAAAGTTCGAAGATACCAATATATTTTGATAAAATTTTGAATATAAGCTTTTATTGACCATAGGACAAAATGTGTTGCAAATGGTGCAAATCGGTGCATGTTGGCCCCTAAAAATAACATATGCAAATAACCCCTATTAGACCGACTACAATGGTCGTAAAATCCCGATTATCATATATATATCGATAAAATTTGGTGAATGTTGTCTATTATACCCATTAACCAGTTGCCCCAAAAATTAATGACTAGTCATAGCCCCCATATAAAATTGAATCCCGATCTTCACTTAAAACTACCAAAAAACAAGTCAGAAATTTATAGTCGGTCTAGACCACATAAAACTGATGCCCGATCTTCACTTGAATCTATCAAGAAACAAAAATATTGCCTCGATTTTTTTAAATATTGTTGACGAGGGCGGTTCCTGGCAAAAATTTAGGAAAATTTAATTTATTTCTACATAATCTCCTTTTAGCTAAATAACTTTTCCCAGCGATATTCAATAGAGTCGATACCCTTTTTGTATTAAGAACTGTCTAGCGCCTTAAAATTACCAGCAACCAGCAGCTCTACCTCTTCATTGTTTTCAAATCTTTTAAAACCGAGCCATTTTTCAAGATTGGCAATAGAAAGTAATGAAAGAGCATTTTCTTTTTCGTCAAATGCGGCCTTCTTCCAAAATATTATCATGATTTATTTGTTCTATTGTGATCAAACGCGCACCCATATAGCACACAGCTTTCTCACGCACCTTCAGTCGACGATCATACAATACCAGATTGGTTAACCAGCAATTGCTTAACCACTACGGTGTTCATCTTGGCAGCTCGTATGGCCTCATTTAAACTCTGCCACCCAATATTTTATAGTCGTAAATGAAGAATCCAACTCCCTTAGAGTAGAATCTAGCTCGGATTTAATATTTGTTGGTTTGAGGCTTTTCAAATGAAAGTATTGAACTACACAGCGGTGATCAATTTTTTCCATGCTTATAAATTCACTGAAATCGTTTACTTTTGTTGGCCCCAAAAAAAAATACTGCACCATGAGACTTAAAACAAATGTTTTTATAAGGTTGTCACTTTCCAACAAAACAATTTTTTCAAACTACTGCCATCAGATAGGGTTGTTCTGGGACCGCCCTCGAATGTATGCTTTTGAAAAAAAATAAGTGACGTTACTAATTATGATCATGATTGGTCCATTTGTCGACCTAGTCCCCATATAAAAATAACATCAGGTATCGTAGCTGCAGCCCACTAATTAATAATAGCGCCAATATTAGAAGCTTATTTCTGTATCCGGTTACTGCCCCAGCAATGTTGAATCCAAACTGCATGGTATAGAGTATTGAGTAGTTTGTGGCGACCGACTATAATTTTTTTTACTTGTTTAGTGTCTTTCTTACTTCTTCTTAGTTTTATTAATTACAGTACTTTTGATATATCTGCACATCCAATTTTTGCCAGAGATTATGTGCATATAAGCCAAAAACGTTCTTAAGTTAAATGTTTTCCCTCTTACGTTTTTGAGATTTTAAAACGACTAAATTTGGCTTTTAGCGTTTTTAATATTTGATCGTTTTCTATATCACAAAAATTTTACATCACCATTTATTTTGTGTGTGTGTTTTTTTTTTCATTAAGCGTGGGATTGAAAAATAAACAAACTTAATAACGTCTTTTCCACTCCACTTGTTTTGATTTTGTTTTTCGTAAGAGGCAGCTAAATGTGATTTTTCTTATCACAACAGGTAGAAAAAGTGCACTTAAAGAAAGAAATTATTATTGAATTTTGAAAATAAAACCATTTTGTACAGTTATAGGCAAAGTGCACTTAAGAACAAGGCAGTTAAGTCAAAACTACTGTATACTTTTTATGATTTTTGGTTTTTATATTTGGAATTTTAGATTAAATTATGCAATTAAAAATTCTTTATTGTAGTTCGTTGTTTTTTTTTTTCTTTTTTTTTTAATTTATGTTGAGTGGATTAATTGAAATCATTATTTTTTATCCTTTTGTTTAGAAATTCAGTCTAAAAATATAATTCGCAGATTTAGGTGGCAATGAGCCGATGAAATAATAAATTAAATTAAATTAAATTAAATTAAATCGTTGGAATTCACCATATATAACTATTACTAATTTAACTCGTACGAAATACATAGACGGTCTAGACCAACAATATACCGTGATGTTCGGAGAAGATACTTAGGGCCAACAATAATGGGTGGGGTGAAAAACCGAGATTTTCATATATTTTTGATGTGTAAACATCTATGCGCTCAGGGGGGGGGGGGGTAAACTCCAATTTTACAATACAATCACAAAAACAGCGTAAGGGAAAATCGGTGTGTGGTAAATGTAAGTGTTTTGGTGTATTTAGTAAGCAGAACCGCCGAGTTCGCTGTCTGTTTCGCAAAATCACAAACCTTTTTCGGTAATTTTAAATATTCAAGCTATTGACCGCTAGGCAATTTGTTAGTTTAACATGTTCACAAACTTACAGAGTTATTTTTTTTTTTTTTTTAATTTCAAGTTTATATTTGCTATTGGCAGAACTTTTTTAGTAAGCAGAACCGCCTACTTCGCTGTCTGTTTAGCAAAATCACAAATCTTTTTCGTTAATTTTAAATATTCAATTGCAAATATAATAGGAAAACTTTGAAGAAGTAAAAAATAAACTTATGTGTTTTCGATTGCATTCCAAAAAGTATCAATTTATTTCAGAAAACATTAATTGATTTTCAGAAAATATCACTTGTATTTCAGAAAGTATCAATTGTGTTTCAGTAAATATCGATTGAATTTCAGAAAGTATCAATTGTGTTTCAGAAAACATCAATTGATTTTCAGAAAATATCAATTGTGTTTCAGAAAGTATCAATTGTATTTCAGCAAACATCAGTTGACTTTCAGAAAGTATCAATTGAGTTTCAGAAAACATCAATTGATTTTCAGTAATAAGCAATTGTATTTCAGAAAGCATCAATTGATTTTCAGAAAGTATCATTTGTATTTCAAAAAATATCAATTGAATTTCAGAAAATATCAATTGAGTTTCAGAAATTATCATATGTATTTCAGAAAATATCAAATGTATTTCCGAAATTATCCAATGTATGTATTTCAGCGATTATCAAATGTATTTCAGAAAATATCAACTGTATATCAGAAAATTTTAAATGTATTTCAGAAAATATCAAATGTATTTCAGCAAGTATCTAATGTGTTTCAGTAAACATCAAATGTATTTCAGAAAACATAAAATGTATTTCTGAAATTATCAAATATATTTCAGAAAACATCAGATGTCTTTCAGAAAACATCATATGTATTTCAGAAATTAATAAATTTACTTCAGAAAATATGAATTGAAAATCAAAAAATATCATTTGAATCTCAGAAAAATATTCAGAACGCTATATAAAAACATATTTTTTTAAGTATTTCACTGCGCTTGTAATATCTCTTGAAAACTACATATCGTAATTTTTTTACAGGAGAAGCAAAAAACATCATAAAACAAAAACTACTTTTAACTTAATACCCAAATTTTAGAATCAAGCTGGAAAATAAAGATGGATTTTTTTTATAAAAACAAATTTATGGTAAAATAGTAGTTTTTAAATAAAAGTCCGTAACTGCAATACAAAAATTGAATTTTTAACTTTTTGCTAGTTACGGCCTTTTATGTTTTAGGTGACGATATAAACGTGTTTTTTTTTCAAAATGATGACTTCAAAATCGGTCAAAATTCTATCCTCGAGTTTACATTGTAGCTGATTAACAAATGAAGTCCTCATCTTCTTTTGATTAAAAGTCCGCCTTTGAAAGTTTATCTTCCAGTGCATAACAGATAGGTCCAAATATTGCTAAACATTTTCTGCGACTCCAAATCACTAATAGAAACAATAATATTTTTTCGGTATTGTAGGTATTGTTAATTTTTAATTCTGAATTTCAATGGATATTTTCTGAAATTCAATTTATATTTTCTGAAATACATTTGATGATTTCTGAAATACATTTGATGTTTTCTGATATACATTTGATACTTTCTGAAAAGGTGTGGATGTTTACACATTTCCCCTGTGATCGGACTCACATTGATTTTTTTCTTAAAGAAAATACATGAAAGATCATATGGGATGTGATTATTTCAAGGACATAAGAGTTATAAGTTTTATGAGATATTTCTTAAAATGTAACTATTTCAGTTCAACTTTTATTTTTTTCTTAGCCAAAACTATTTGATTCCAATTAATATTTTTTTTCCTTGTTTGGTAACAGTTATAGGCAACGAAAAATTAATTTCTTATATACAATTATTACATTTTAATACATATTTTATTCGTCCATTTTTATTGCAAAAATTTGAAATTAGTTTAAATTCATTATAAGATTCTTCATTTCCGTATATTTTGTTTTCACTAATTGATATACTTTTTGAGATACAATGCGATCCATTCTTAAACCATTGAGTAGTGACGTTGTTTCACTTTAAATCCCCTTGAATCAAAAAAGATAAGATTTTTGATGGCACTAGGCCGAATTCTAAGCAAGCATATTTAATGTATTTTTCAGACATCTACACCATATATTTCTTTTTGCTTCCTTCATCGCAGTTCTGTTTTGATGTATCCGGATCTTGCTCCAATTCCAGGTATGCATCAAAATGTCTTTTTAAATTTTTTGATTTATTCACGCATGAAGTTTTAGGGACATATTTTGCAAATGTTTGCATGCACATCTTTATTATAAAGAAAAAATTCTGTAGTAAGAATGTTTATTTACGACACATTTGAAAAATATTTATAATGCAAAAACTAATAATAATTGAATTAAATTAGTTGAAGGTAAGGTTTTAAAACCTCTTTTTTGTATTTCTCTTTTTAAATGTACAACATGTGAAGAGTGTTGTGTCAAAATTTCAAGTAAATTGGAGCTAAACTTAAGAAGTTACAGCGTTTCCAGCGACCGGCCTCGTACGGTATATCGTATATAAACCAGTTTCTAAAAAAAACTTAAATCGATTTTCTCGCAAATAAATGTTCGAAGCCCTCGAACATCATAACTCAAAATCTGCTTGACCGATTCCTTTGAAATTGTACACACTATATCAACAGATAAATCATCAGGTAACCACGAAAAGTTTTCTTTTAATTTCCATTCCCTTCCCCGTTTTTGACAACATATTCCCGTAATTTTATAGCAAAAATCGTAGTTTTCACTTTAAAATGCTGCCAAAAAAAAGAAAAAAAATTTTAAAAACTCTTCGTCACTATCGCATGGAACATGTCACCTTTTAAATGCATTTTAATTTTTTTTATTTTAACAAGTTATGATCTTCACCGGAAAACAACAATGCCTCCGGAGATTCGCTGTCACGGACTTATTTATTAAAATTTTAATTGAAAATTTGTTCAAAGATTCTTCATATGTCATGCTATAACGTGTATATGAAATAAATAACCAACATTATTCGTATCTTCAAAAATGAATTACGACTTTTTTTAATTTTAAAACCTTACGCCATTAATACACTCCTGTGTGCAACAAACTCTTTAATGATTGAATACAAAACCTGCATTCAGTCATGTCTGTTGTAAAACTTTAGTCATTTTCGAAACAACTATTATTTAAGTAATATTGGACAGCATTAGTCCACAATATGTCTGTGGTAAAACTTTAGCCATTTTCGAAATAATTGTTATATATGTAAGTATTATTGGACACATTTAATACACAATATCTTATTCAAAAAGTCTGTAAAGTTAAAGTAATAATGCATTCTTCCATAAGCTTTGCAGCCTAGGCGTTTGTGTGTTAACCTCTACTACAGATGGGCGGAAGTTCAAACCCCAGCAGGACTACAGAGTTTTTTTGTTTTTTTTTACGTTCTAATTAATTTTTGATGTGTAAACATCTATACGCGCAGGGGGGTAAATTTCTATTTCACAATACAATCACAAAAACAGCGTAACTCATATCGGTGTGAGCTGAAGCAGATAACGCTGTGTGACTTATGATTGTATTGGTGAAAAAATTATGATATAAAATTGTTTTTTATGCCACTTTTTTAAAAGCGTCATCTATGTATCACTTATATACGTTTATATTAGGATATTTTTAACGTTTTACAGCAAACGGTTGTTGAATTAGCTGAAACAGTTTTTGCTATAAGTGATACATAGATGACGCTTTCTGTTTGATTTTAACAAACGACATAAAAAAATCTTTAATTACTAGATGTTTACACATCTTCCCTGTGATCGGACTCACATGATTTTTTTTACTACACATGTTCTTTTGTGTTTAACAATTTTGGAAAATAACTTTTTTCAAAATTTAAAAAAAATTTTAAGTAAAATTTTAATAATTATTTCTTCGAATTGTTCAACAATGATTTTTAATAATATAAAACAATATTTGTTACAAGATTGACAAGAAATTAAATATTTCTTAACTACACATATGTATATATGTGTAACAAGTAAGAAAATTATAGTCGGTCCAGACCGACTATACGATACATTATACCATGCGTTAAGAGACCCTATCTCTTAGGTCCAACTAATTGGATATAGAAAATAAGCATAAACCAAATTTGAGTGGCATTGTTATTCTTTTTATACCCTATACCACTATGTGGTTTGGGTATAATGACTTTGTGCTGCTGTTTGTAACTACCAAAAATATTTGACCTGGACCCATCTTTAATTATACCGATCGGATCAGAATCACTTTCTGATTCGATTTAACGATGTCCGTCCGTCCGTCCGTCCGTCCGTCTGTGTGTCCATGTAAAGCTTGTAATCAAACTGCAGGTCGCAAATATTAATATATTTTGATGAAATTTAGTATATAAGCTTTTATCGTAGGATGAACGCTATTGAAATTGGTGAGAATCGGTCCCCATACAAATGACCCCTATGAAATCGACTTAAATTGTCATAAGATGCAAATTATCATATAAATCTTAGTCAAATTGGGTTTGTATGTGTTAATTACATCCATTAATCAGTAGTCCAAAAATGATACCTATGGGACAACTCTTAGCCATAGGCCCCATATAGAGCTGCTTCCCGATATTCACTTAAATCTATCAAAAAAAAAATATTGCACTGATTCTTCTCAAATTTTGTTTGTATATATTTTTGCAAAATACAAGAGACCTTACCAAACATGGTCAGGATCGGTCCATTTTTGGGCCTAGTCCCCATATAGATATAGCATTCGATATGAACTTTTACATATCTGCAGCCGAAAAAATTAATAAAAATCCCACTCAAATTTCGTTTATGCTTATTTTCTATATCCAGTTAGTTGAGCCTGAGAGATAGGGTCTCTAAACTCATGGTATAGGGTATCGTATAGTCGGTCTTGACCGACTATAATTTTCTTACTTGTTTTTATACCCTATATCACTATGTGGTTTGGGTATAATGACTTTGTGCTGCTGTTTGTAACAACCAAAAATATTTGACCTACACCCATCTTTAATTATACCGATCGAGTCAGAATCACTATCTGATTCGATTTGACGATGTCCGTCCGTCCGTCCGTCCGTCCGTCCGTCTGTGTGTCCATGTAAAGTTTGTAATCAAACTGCAGGTCGCAAATATGAATATATTTTGATGAAATTTGGTATTTAATCTTTCATCGGCCGTGGGATGAACGCTGTTGAAATTGGTGAGAATCGGTCCATGTCCAGACCTAGCCCCCATACAAATGACCCCTATGAAATCGACATAAATTGCCATAAGATCCAAATTGTCATATAGATCTTACTCGAATTGGGTTTGTATGCGTTTATTGCACTCATTAATGAGTAGTCCAAAAATGATCCCTATTGGACAACTCTTAGTCATAGGCCCCATATAGAGCTGCTTCCCGATCTTCACTTATATCTATCAAAAAACAGAAATATTGCACTGATTCTTCTCAAATTTTGTTTGTATATATTTTTGCAAAATACAAGAGACTTTACCAAACATGGTCAGGATCGGTCCATTTTTGGGCCAAGTCCCCATATAGATATAGCATCCGATATGAACTTTTTCATATCTGCAGCCGAAAAAATTAATAAAAATCCCACTCAAATTTCGTTTATGCTTATTTTCTATATCCAGTTAGTTGAGCCTGAGAGATAGGGTCTCTAAACGCATGGTATAGGGTATCGTATAGTCGGTCTTGACCGACTATAATTTTCTTACTTGTTTTTTTTTTTTTTTTTTGTTGGCTTTGAATATGAAAAAGTTCATATCGGATGCTATATTTCTATGGGGACTAGTTCGCAAAATGGACCGCTCCTGACCATATTTGGTAAGGTCACTTATTTTTTTGCAAATTTGAGAAAAATCTGTGCAACTTTTTTTTTTAGATTTAAGTGAAGATCGGGAATCAGCTTTATATGGCCGCTGTGACTAAGAATTGTCCTATAAGGTCGATTTTTGGACTACTGATTAAGCATATAAAGACCCAATTTTACCGAGATCTATAAGATATTTGGGATTTTATGAAAATCTAAGTCGATATCATAGGGATCATTTGTATGGGGACTGGGTCTGAAAATGCACAGATTTTCATCAATCGCAATAGCGTTCACACTATGGCCGATAAAAGCTTACATACCAAATTTCATATTTGTGACCTGTAGTTTGAATAAAAAGTTTACACGGATATACAGACAGGCGTACGGACGGACGGATGGACGGACATCGGTAAATCGACTCAGAAAATGATTATATACCATAAAATTTATATATAAATTAATTTAAATGTTAACAGTTACTTCCTTCGATTTTTTCGACAATATTTCTTAATAAATAGCAATTTTTCGATCCCTAAAATTTATATGGCTGTTATATTAGGTCCCTGAATTATTATATGGGGCCTCTCAAGATAATTTGTAGCTTTGTTACTTATATATGTAAACCAAATTTAAATGAAATATATAACATTTGTTACCCTTTATATAGATTTTAGTTAATATCGGGAGGTGGCTTAATAAGGGTAATATTGTTCCTACGCTAATTATTTTTGGAACTTTTATTTATGGATGTAAAAGACACATTAACCAAATTTAATCAAGCTATATTTAATTATCAGGATTTCAAGATGATTTAAGCGTACTCTAAGGGTAATTTGTATGGTGCCAAGTTTTGAACAATTTTCACCAAATTCGATAGCAATTGTCCCATCACCGATTGAAGCTTATATACCAAATTTTATAAAAAGTAAACTTTCATTTAAAGCCTGCAGTTTGTGAATAGCTTGACGGACGAACGGATGAACTTAGTAACCTTGATTCAGATATTATTTCTGATTCAATCGTTTCTGATTTATAACCTATATACAGAGTTAGCGTATAAAATTTTTGAATTAAATAGCCAAGAGCATTTATACATAGGTGATATGTAGAGGTTCTTGAAAATTTATTTATAGTCTTCGAGTTCCTTCAGTCTTGACCGAGTCACGTCATATTTTGTACTTAAAACGCACTTAATTTTTACAAAGTTGTTAGGATGTCAGATAAACTGCGTTTAGTTAAACTTTTTAAACTTTTAAACTGTTTCATTAAACATAGTTTAATTAAACTAAGTTCAGTTTGCTCAGACTTAGCTTAGTTAAACTCTAATTTTTAAATACTAATTACTGTCAAACTATATGACTAAAACGTTAATAATCAGGAGTTTAACTAAATCTATATACTAATACGTGAAGGTAAATTTTTCAACGGGTTTTTAAGCAATAATGCGCGCATGCAGGCGTCTGAAATTTGGCATAGTTATAGATCGTATACAGGAGAAGTGCCGAATGATAATATTTATGTATAATATGTGGTAAAAATATATTAAATTAAATAAAATAAAATATTTATAAGAAATAATTTTACAAGAGCCTAAAGGTATGCTATTCAATTTTAGCCAATTCCCAATTCACCGCCTGTGCATTTTATTATTTAATCGAATTTCATTATAATTGTGTATCATATGCCCTGTGTTAAATTGTGAATTGCTAAAATCTATTAGCATACCTTTAGGCTCTTATAATATTAGTTTTTAACAAACCTATTTATATATCTTCTGTGTGTTCAACCAATATTTATAATGAAATTTAATGAATTTTATTTAAATATTCAGAAATTTTGTATATATAGATTTAAAAAAAAAAAACATTGAAAGAAAAAAATTTAATAAAAAAATAAAATTTCCTAGAATTTCGAGTACTGGGCTATGCAAGTTATGTTAAATTAACATCCCAAAAACACAATTTTTTAACCTTAAACTCTTTGATTAAATGATAAAAAAAAAAAAAATTCGATAAACTAAGTTTAACTCACATCCCAAAAATTCAGCCAGAGTTCGCAAATAAACGCTGAAACCGTTACACAATTAGGTTTAAACAATTTAAAAAGTTTTATATTATTGCTATTTTTTAATAAATTCCAATTAAAAAAATAAACGTACAGGAAAATTTATTTCGAAATAAATAAATAATTTATTCAATGTATATAAATATGTATGGATGTATGTACAAATATCATATTAATTGTATGTATTAGCAAATATATGAACATATGAACTAATATTAAGTAGAAATTTATTATTTTTCTTATTTAACAAAATAAAATTTTAGTTAATAAATACGTATGAATGTTTAACAATGTGAAATATTAAATTAAAATAACATAATAAAATAACACAATTTTGATATGATTTAATAAAAACAAAAAACCTGCTGCATTTTCATTTGGAAGCAAAAAGAGGTAATATAAAATTTAACAATTCTAATGTACATGTTTGATAAGAAGAGCGATAACCATAAATTACCCATTCACAAACCACAATGCTCAGTGCGTAGCTCCAGCCATTCTAAAAGAATGACAAAAAATATTAGAAAATTATCAAAGGTTTGTCGTTTAATTGGAAATAAGAAAAGTAAAAACTTACTGCCGCTGTCTAAGCATTTTTCTATGCCAAAAATACATTGGTTGGCAAAAACTTCATAATTTTTGCCATCACTGGCACAAACAGGATTATAAATCAATGGACAGACACGCATGCAATCGGCACGTAGCAAAGGATCAACGTTCGCCATGCAAAAAAGCATTTGTGTGGGTCTCCAAGCTGATAAATTAACGACATATAATTTTTGTTATTTTAAGTATATACTGCTACTTTAATATATTTAATAAAAAAAGACATCTTACCTTTGCCCATACGACAACTATCAGACTCCATTAGACATTGATTGTGGAAATATTTGAAAATTTTCGGATTTGTGTCGTCTACAGCGCAGATGGGATCTAATATACGCGGACAACCGACTAAACAATCATCTCGTGGCATTAATGTCTGGGAAGATTCCAAAAATTGTTCAGACTGTACCAATTCATTTGATTCACGAGATTCTGTTACGTGGAGAGATTCTTCAATGTTTTCAAATCCAGCTGCAGCTTTATTTAGTACTAAAGCTGCTAAAAGTATGCAAAAATTATTTGCAGCCAACATTTTGGTATGTAATAGCTACATATGTATGTTTAGACTGAATGTCTTAACCGTTATTGTGCAACCCTATATATATTAAAAATAATTCACTTTAAATTACGTATCTTATCACTTGAGATTGAGTCAGTGCTCTCTTTCAGTTATTTATTTACATTTTCTGTGACCAGAGAAGTATACACTTTATAATCTTGACCTTGTATATACTTAAATGTTTTCCTGATATAAATGTCAATAACTCAAACAAATTGCAATGATGATTTATAATATGTGCTCGTAAACCATTTTTATCGAATAACCTATTTTTTGAACTCGATTATTTGTATAATATGTTATATTTTCATTATATGCTTAATATATTTACGCTCATCACTGTCTCACTGATTCACTGCCTGTTGCACCTTTTGTCAAACTTATTGGGTGCTTGCGTTTCTTGCCGAAGATAGGTATCAGACTGATGTATGGTAGTACTCACGGAAGTTGTTCATATTCTTGAAATACAGCTTTCCGCAAGTGAATAAATGTTCCAAACACGACAGATGATAAAAATACCATTGCCGCAATATTATTGGCCGCACTAATGAGGTGTTGAAAAATTGGTGTTGATGCCTTTTCAGCACAAGGCAGTTGTACTATACTCCGGAAAGGATAGTCAAAATCGTAACATATGTTGTGCTCCTTCATTTGGGAATACGTTATAAACAAACTAGCAACTCTGGATGGGACTCGTTAAGCGTTTGATTTTTCATTTAAACTTGTTTTTGAAAAAATGTTTTTTGTAATTTATCCCGTGAAAAATAAATTCTTCGAGTATGATCAGATTAAAAAAATTTCTACTTTCAGAAACAGTGAAGAACAAATTCGCCCCACCTACAAGAAAAAAAAAATCCGTACAATTCTGATTTCTAGTCAGACTGTACGAATCGAACCATCCGTACAATTCTGATTTCTAGTCAGACTGTACGATTCGAACCTGTGCTCCCAGAGGGAATCTGATTTCTAGTCAGACGCCGTAACCACTCGGCCACGACTGCTTGTGAGTGTAAAACTTTGTTTGAAATAAATCTTATCAGTGAGTAATAAGAAATAATATCTTCTTAGTTGGAAGTTGGTATAACAGAAATTTAGCTTTGCTAACTAGTAACTGCATTATCCATGTTGACTTTTTAGGGTAAGGCAGCGTAAAAACAAATGTTAACACTACCTTCACTACTTTTTACTTACCATTAAATAATATAGAATTGAATAAAAAATTTTAAATATATTAAACTTGTTTTTGAAAAAATATTTGTTGTAATTTATCCCATGAAAAATAAATTCTTTGAGTATGTTCAGGTTAAAAAAATGGTTACTTTCAGAAACAGTGAAGAACAAATTCGCCCCACCTACAAGACCAAAAAAATCTGTACAATTCTGATTTCTAGTCAGACTGTACGATTCGAACCTGTGCTCCCAGAGGGAATCTGATTTCTAGTCAGTCGCCGTAACCGCTCGGCCACGACTGCTTGTGAGTGTAAAACGTTGTTTGAAATAAATCTTATCAGTGAGTAATAAGAAATAATATCTTCTTAGTTGGAAGTTGGTATAACAGAAATTTAGCTTTGCTAACTAGTAACTGCAAGGGTAAGGCAGCGCAAAAACAAATGTTAACACTACCTTCACTACTTTTTATTTACCATTAAATAATATAGAATTGAATAAAAAAATTTTAATATTATATTAAACTTGTTTTTAAAAAAATGTTTTTTGTAATTTATCCCGTGAAAAATAAATTCTTCGAGTATGTTCAGATTAAAAAAATGGTTACTTTCAGAAACAGTGAAGAACAAATTCGCCCCACCTACAAGAAAAAAAAATCCGTACAATTCTGATTTATAGTCAGACTGTACGATTCGGAACATCCGTACAGTTCTGATTTCTAGTCAGACTGTACGATTCGAACCTGTGCTCCCAGAGGGAATCTGATTTCTAGTCAGACGCCGTAACCGCTCGGCCACGACTGCTTGTGAGTGTAAGACGTTGTTTGAAATAGATCTTATCAGTGAGTAATAAGAAATAATATCTTCTTAGTTGGAAGTTGGTATAACAGAAATTTAGCTTTGCTAACTAGTAAGTGCAAGGGTAAGGCAGCGTAAAAACAAATGTTAACACTACCTTCACTACGTTTTACTTACCATTAAATAATATAGAATTGAATAAAAAAATTTAAATATATTATTAAACTTGTTTTTGAAAAAAATTTTTTTTTAATTTATCCCGTGAAAAATAAATTCTTCGAGTACGTTCAGGTTAAAAAAATCGTTACTTTCAGAAACAGTGAAGAACAAATTCGCCCCACCTACAAGACAAAAAAAATCAGTACAATTCTGATTTCTAGTCAGACTGTACGATTCGAAAACATCCGTACAATTCTGATTTCTAGTCAGACTGTACGATTCGAACCTGTGCTCCCAGAGGGAATCTGATTTCTAGTCAGACGCCGTAACCGCTCGGGCACGACTGCTTGTGAGTGTAAGACGTTGTTTGAAATAAATCTTATCAGTGAGTAATAAGAAATAATATCTTCTTAGTTGGAAGTTGGTATAACAGAAATTTAGCTTTGCTAACTAGTAACTGCAAGGGTAAGGCAGCGTAAAAACAAATGTTAACACTACCTTCACTACTTTTTACTTACCATTAAATAATATAGAATTGAATAAAAAAATTTAAATATTATATTAAACTTGTTTTTAAAAAAATGTTTTTTGTAATTTATCCCGTGAAAAATAAATTCTTCGAGTACGTTCAGGTTAAAAAAATGGTTACTTTCAGAAACAGTGAAGAAGAAATTCGCCCCACCTACAAGACAAAAAAATCCGTACAATTCTGATTTCTAGTCAGACTGTACGATTCGAACCATCCGTACAATTCTGATTTCTAGTCGGACTGTACGATTCGAACATGTGCTCCCAGAAGGAATCTGATTTCTAGTCAGACGCCGTAACCGCTCGGCCACGACTGCTTGTGAGTGTAAGACGTTGTTTGAAATAAATCTTATCAGTGAATAATAAGAAATATCTTCTTAGTTGGAAGTTGGTATAACAGAAATTTAACTTTGCTAACTAGTAACTGCAAGGGTAAGGCAGCGTAAAAACAAATGTTAACACTACCTTCACTACTTTTTACTTACCATTAAATAATATAGAATTGAATAAAAAAATTTAAATATATTATTAAACTTGTTTTTGAAAAAATGTTTTTTGTAATTTATCCCGTGAAAAATAAATTCTTCGAGTACGTTCAGGTTAAAAAAATGGTTACTTTCAGAAACAGTGAAGAACAAATTCGCCCCACGTACAAGACAAAAAAAATTAGTACAATTCTGATTTCTAGTCAGACTGTACGATTCGAAAACATCCGTACAATTCTGATTTCTAGTCAGACTGTACGATTCGAACCTGTGCTCCCAGAGGGAATCTGATTTCTAGTCAGACGCCGTAACCGCTCGGCCACGACTGCTTGTGAGTGTAAGACGTTGTTTGAAATAAATCTTATCAGTGAATAATAAGAAATATCTTCTTAGTTGGAAGTTGGTATAACAGAAATTTAACTTTGCTAACTAGTAACTGCAAGGGTAAGGCAGCGTAAAAACAAATGTTAACACTACCTTCACTACTTTTTACTTACCATTAAATAATATAGAATTGAATAAAAAAATTTAAATATATTATTAAACTTGTTTTTGAAAAAATGTTTTGTGTAATTTATCCCGTGAAAAATAAATTCTTCGAGTACGTTCAGGTTAAAAAAATGGTTACTTTCAGAAACAGTGAAGAATAAATTCGCCCCACCTACAAGAAAAAAAAATCCGTACAATTCTGATTTCTAGTCAGACCGTGCGATTCGAACCATCCTTACAGTTCTGATTTCTAGTCAGACTGTACCATTCGAACCAGCCGTACAATTCTGATTTCTAGTCAGAGTGTACGATTCGAACCTGTGCTCCCAGAGGGAATCTGATTTCTAGTCAGACGCCGTAACCGCTCGGCCACGACTGCTTGTGAGTGTAAAACGTTGTTTGAAATAAATCTTATCAGTGAGTAATAAGAAATAATATCTTCTTAGTTGGAAGTTTGTATAACAGAATTTTTGCTTTGCTAACTAGTAACTGCGTTATCCTTGTTGACTTTTTAAGGTAAGGCAGCGTAAAAACAAATGTTAAGACTACCTTCACTACTTTTTATTTACCATTAAATAATATAGAATTGAATAAAAAATTTTAAATATTATATTAAACTTGTTTTTGAAAAAATGTTTTTTGTAATTTATTCCGTGAAAAATAAATTCTTCGAGTATGTTCAGGTTAAAAAAATGGTTACTTTCAGAAACAGTGAAGAACAAATTCGCCCCACCTACAAGAAAAAAAAAATCCGTACAATTCTGATTTCTAGTCAGACTGTACGATTCGGAACATCCGTACAGTTCTGATTTCTAGTCAGACTGTACGATTCGAACCTGTGCTCCCAGAGGGAATCTGATTTCTAGTCAGACGCCGTAACCGCTCGGCCACGACTGCTTGTGAGTGTAAGACGTTGTTTGAAATAGATCTTATCAGTGAGTAATAAGAAATAATATCTTCTTAGTTGGAAGTTGGTATAACAGAAATTTAGCTTTGCTAACTAGTAACTGCAAGGGTAAGGCAGCGTAAAAACAAATGTTAACACTACCTTCACTACGTTTTACTTACCATTAAATAATTAAGAATTGAATAAAAAAATTTAAATATATTATTAAACTTGTTTTTGAAAAAATGTTTTTTGTAATTTATCCCGTGAAAAATAAATTCTTCGAGTACGTTCAGGTTAAAAAAATGGTTACTTTCAGAAACAGTGAAGAACAAATTCGCCCCACCTACAAGACAAAAAAAATCCGTACAATTCTGATTTCTAGTCAGACTGTACGATTCGAACCATCCATACAATTCTGATTTCTAGTCAGACTGTACGATTCGAACCTGTGCTCCCAGAAGGAATCTGATTTCTAGTCAGACGCCGTAACCGCTCGGCCACGACTGCTTGTGAGTGTAAGACGTTGTTTGAAATAGATCTTATCAGTGAGTAATAAGAAATAATATCTTCTTAGTTGGAAGTTGGTATAACAGAAATTTAGCTTTGCTAACTAGTAACTGCAAGGGTAAGGCAGCGTAAAAACAAATGTTAACACTACCTTCACTACTTTTTACTTACCATTAAATAATATAGAATTGAATAAAAAAATTTAAATATTATATTAAACTTGTTTCTAAAAAAATGTTTTTTGTAATTTATCCCGTGAAAAATAAATTCTTCGAGTACGTTCAGGTTAAAAAAATGGTTACTTTCAGAAACAGTGAAGAAGAAATTCGCCCCACCTACAAGACAAAAAAATCCGTACAATTCTGATTTCTAGTCAGACTGTACGATTCGAACCATCCGTACAATTCTGATTTCTAGTCGGACTGTACGATTCGAACATGTGCTCCCAGAAGGAATCTGATTTCTAGTCAGACGCCGTAACCGCTCGGCCACGACTGCTTGTGAGTGTAAGACGTTGTTTGAAATAAATCTTATCAGTGAATAATAAGAAATATCTTCTTAGTTGGAAGTTGGTATAACAGAAATTTAACTTTGCTAACTAGTAACTGCAAGGGTAAGGCAGCGTAAAAACAAATGTTAACACTACCTTCACTACTTTTTACTTACCATTAAATAATATAGAATTGAATAAAAAAATTTAAATATATTATTAAACTTGTTTTTGAAAAAATGTTTTGTGTAATTTATCCCGTGAAAAATAAATTCTTCGAGTACGTTCAGGTTAAAAAAATGGTTACTTTCAGAAACAGTGAAGAATAAATTCGCCCCACCTACAAGAAAAAAAAATCGGTACAATTCTGATTTCTAGTCAGACCGTGCGATTCGAACCATCCATACAGTTCTGATTTCTAGTCAGACTGTACCATTCGAACCAGCCGTACAATTCTGATTTCTAGTCAGAGTGTACGATTCGAACCTGTGCTCCCAGAGGGAATCTGATTTCTAGTCAGACGCCGTAACCGCTCGGCCACGACTGCTTGTGAGTGTAAAACGTTGTTTGAAATAAATCTTATCAGTGAGTAATAAGAAATAATATCTTCTTAGTTGGAAGTTTGTATAACAGAATTTTTGCTTTGCTAACTAGTAACTGCGTTATCCTTGTTGACTTTTTAAGGTAAGGCAGCGTAAAAACAAATGTTAAGACTACCTTCACTACTTTTTATTTACCATTAAATAATATAGAATTGAATAAAAAAATTTAAATATTATATTAAACTTGTTTTTGAAAAAATGTTTTTTGTAATTTATTCCGTGAAAAATAAATTCTTCGAGTATGTTCAGGTTAAAAAAATGGTTACTTTCAGAAACAGTGAAGAACAAATTCGCCCCACCTACAAGAAAAAAAAAATCCGTACAATTCTGATTTCTAGTCAGACTGTACGATTCGAACCATCCTTACAGTTCTGATTTCTAGTCAGACTGTACCATTCGAACCAGCCGTACAATTCTGATTTCTAGTCAGAGTGTACGATTCGAACCTGTGCTCCCAGTGGGAATCTGATTTCTAGTCAGACGCCGTAACCGCTCGGCCACGACTGCTTGTGAGTGTAAAACGTTGTTTGAAATAAATCTTATCAGTGAGTAATAAGAAATAATATCTTCTTAGTTGGAAGTTTGTATAACAGAATTTTTGCTTTGCCAACTAGTAACTGCGTTATCCTTGTTGACTTTTTAAGGTAAGGCAGCGTAAAAACAAATGTTAAGACTACCTTCACTACTTTTTATTTACCATTAAATAATATAGAATTGACTAAAAAAATTTAAATATTATATTAAACTTGTTTTTGAAAAAATGTTTTTTGTAATTTATCCCGTGAAAAATAAATTCTTCGAGTATGTTCAGGTTAAAAAAATGGTTACTTTCAGAAACAGTGAAGAACAAATTCGCCCCACCTACAAGAAAAAAAAATCCGTACAATTCTGATTTCTAGTCAGACTGTACGATTCGAACCATCCTTACAGTTCTGATTTCTAGTCAGACTGTACCATTCGAACCAGCCGTACAATTCTGATTTCTAGTCAGAGTGTACGATTCGAACCTGTGCCCCCAGAGGGAATCTGATTTCTAGTCAGACGCCGTAACCGCTCGGCCACGACTGCTTCTGAGTGTAAAACGTTGTTTGAAATAAATCCTATCAGTGAGTAATAAGAAATAATATCTTCTTATTTGGAAGTTTGTATAACAGAAATTTAGCTTTGCTAACTAGTAACTGCATACTCCATGTTGACTTTTTAGGGTAAGGCAGCGTGAAAACAAATGTTAACACTACCTTCACTACTTTTTATTTACCATTAAATAATATAGAATTGAATAAAAAATTTTAAATATTATATTAAACTTGTTTTTGAAAAAATGTTTTTTGTAATTTATCCCGTGAAAAATAAATTTTTCGAGTATGTTCAGGTTAAAAAAATGGTTACTTTCAGAAACAGTGAAGAACAAATTCGCCCCATCTACAAGAAAAAAAAAATCCGTACAATTCTGATTTCTAGTCAGACTGTACGATTCGAACCAGCCGTACAATTCTGATTTCTAGTCAGAGTGTACGATTCGAACCTGTGCTCCCAGAGGGAATCTGATTTCTAGTCAGACGCCGTAACCGCTCGGCCACGACTGCTTGTGAATGTAAAACGTTGTTTGAAATAAATCTTATCAGTGAGTAATAAGAAATAATATCTCCTTAGTTGGAAGTTTGTATAACAGAAATTTTGCTTTGCTAACTAGTAACTGCGTTATCCTTGTTGACTTTTTAAGGTAAGGCAGCGTAAAAACAAATGTTAAGACTACCTTCACTACTTTTTATTTACCATTAAATAATATAGAATTGAATAAAAAATTTTAAATATTATATTAAACTTGTTTTTGAAAAAATGTTTTTTGTAATTTATCCCGTGAAAAATAAATTCTTCGAGTATGTTCAGGTTAAAAAAATGGTTACTTTCAGAAACAGTGAAGAACAAATTCGCCCCACCTACAAGAAAAAAAAATCCGTACAATTCTGATTTCTAGTCAGACCGTACGATTCGAACCATCCAATCCATACATTTCTGATTTCTAGTCAGACTGTACGATTCGAACCATCCGTACAATTCTGATTTCTAGTCAGAGTGTACGATTCGAACCTCTGCTCCCAGAGGGAATCTGATTTCTAGTCAGACGCCGTAACCGCTCGGCCACGACTGCTTGTGAGTGTAAAACGTTGTTTGAAATAAATCTTATCAGTGAGTAATAAGAAATAATATCTTCTTAGTTGGAAGTTGGTATAACAGAAATTTAGCTTTGCTAACTAGTAACTGCATTATTCATGTTGACTTTTTAGGGTAAGGCAGCGTAAAAACAAATGTTAACACTACCTCCACTACTTCTTACTTACCATTAAATAATATAGAATTGAATAAAAAATTTTAAATATTATATTAAACTTGTTTTTGAAAAAATGTTTTTTGTAATTTATCCCGTGAAAAATAAATTCTTCGAGTATGTTCAGATTAAAAAATGGTTACTTTCAGAAACAGTAAAGAACAAATTTGCCCCACCTACAAGAAAAAAAAATCCGTACAATTCTGATTTCTAGTCAGACTGTACGATTCGAAACTTCCGTACAATTCTGATTTCTAGTCAGACTGTACGATTCGAAACATCCGTACAATTCTGATTTCTAGTCAGACTGTACGATTCGAACCTGTGCTCCCAGAGGGAATCTGATTTCTAGTCAGACGCCGTAACCGCTCGGCCACGACTGCTTGTGAGTGTAAAACGTTGTTTGAAATAAATCTTATCAGTGAGTAATAAGAAATAATATCTTCTTAGTTGGAAGTTGGTATAACAGAAATTTAGCTTTGCTAACTAGTAACTGCATTATTCATGTTGACTTTTTAGGGTAAGGCAGCGTAAAAACAAATGTTAACACTACCTCCACTACTTCTTACTTACCATTAAATAATATAGAATTGAATAAAAAATTTTAAATATTATATTAAACTTGTTTTTGAAAAAATGTTTTTTGTAACTTATCCCGTGAAAAATAAATTTTTCGAGTATGTTCAGGTTAAAAAAATGGTTACTTTCAGAAACAGTGAAGAACAAATTCGCCCCACCTACAAGAAAAAAAAATCCGTACAATTCCGATTTCTAGTCAGACTGTACGATTCGAACCAGCCGTACAGTTCTGATTTCTAGTCAGACTGTACCATTCGTACCAGCCGTACAATTCTGATTTCTAGTCAGAGTGTACGATTCGAACCTGTGCTCCCAGAGGGAATCTGATTTCTAATCAGACGCCGTAACCGCTCGGCCACGACTGCTTGTGAGTGTAAAACGTTGTTTGAAATAAATCTTATCAGTGAGTAATAAGAAATAATATCTTCTTAGTTGGAAGTTTGTATAACAGAAATTTTGCTTTGCTAACTAGTAATTGCATTATCCATGTTGACTTTTTAGGGTAAGGCAGCGTAAAAACAAATGTTAACACTACGTTCACTACTTTTTATTTACCATTAAATAATATAGAATTGAATAAAAAATTTTAAATATTATATTAAACTTGTTTTTGAAAAAATGTTTTTTGTAACTTATCCCGTGAAAAATAAATTTTTCGAGTATGTTCAGGTTAAAAAAATGGTTACTTTCAGAAACAGTGAAGAACAAATTCGCCCCACCTACAAGAAAAAAAAATCCGTACAATTCTGATTTCTAGTCAGACCGTACGATTCGAACCATCCATACAGTTCTGATTTCTAGTCAGACTGTACCATTCGAACCAGCCGTACAATTCTGATTTCTAGTCAGAGTGTACGATTCAAACCTGTGCTCCCAGAGGGAATCTGATTTCTAGTCAGACGGGCTAACAGCTCGGCCACGACTGCTTGTGAGTGTAAAACGTTGTTTGAAATAAATCTTATCAGTGAGTAATAAGAAATAATATCTTCTTAGTTGGAAGTTGGTATAACAGAAATTTAGCTTTGCTAACTAGTAACTGCATTATCCATGTTGACTTTTTAGGGTAAGGCAGCGTAAAAACAAATGTTAACACTACCTTCACTACTTTTTATTTACCATTAAATAATATAGAATTGAATAAAAAATTTTAAATATTATATTAAACTTGTTTTTGAAAAAATGTTTTTTGTAATTTATCCCGTGAAAAATAAATTTTTCGAGTATGTTCAGGTTAAAAAAATGGTTACTTTCAGGAACAGTGAAGAACAAATTCGCCCCACCTACAAGAAAAAAAAATCCGTACAATTCTGATTTCTAGTCAGACTGTACGATTCGAACCATCCGTACAATTCTGATTTCTATTCAGAGTGTACGATTCGAACCTGTGCTCCCAGAGGGAATCTGATTTCTAGTCAGACGCCGTAACCGCTCGGCCACGACTGCTTGTGAGTGTAAAACGTTGTTTGAAATAAATCTTATCAGTGAGTAATAAGAAATAATATCTTCTTAGTTGGAAGTTTGTATAACAGAAATTTAGGTTTGCTACCTAGTAAATGCATTATCCATGTTGACTTTTTATGGTAAGGCAGCGTAAAAACAAATGTTAACACTACCTTCACTACTTTTTATTTACCATTAAATAATATAGAATTGAATAAAAAATTTTAAATATTATTTTAAACTTGTTTTTGAAAAAATGTTTTTTGTAATTTATCCCGTGAAAAATAAATTCTTCGAGTATGTTCAGATTAAAAAAATGGTTACTTTCAGAAACAGTGAAGAACAAATTCTCCCCACCTACAAGAAAAAAAAATCCATACAATTCTGATTTCTAGTCAGACTGTACGATTCGAACCAGCCGTACAATTCTGATTTCTAGTCAGAGTGTACGATTCGAACCTGTGCTCCCAGAGGGAATCTGATTTCTAGTCAGACGCCGTAACCGCTCGGCCACGACTGCTTGTGAGTGTAAAACGTTGTTTGAAATAAATCTTATCAGTGAGTAATAAGAAATAATATCTTCTTAGTTGGAAGTTTGTATAACAGAAATTCTGCTTTGCTAACTAGTAACTGCGTTATCCTTGTTGACTTTTTAAGGTAAGGCAGTGTAAAAACAAATGTTAAGACTACCTTCACTACTTTTTATTTAACATTAAATAATATAGAATTGAATAAAAAATTTTAAATATTATATTAAACTTGTTTTTGAAAAAAAGTTTTTTGTAATTTATCCCGTGGAAAATAAATTATTCGAGTATGTTCATTTTAAAAAAATGGTTACTTTCAGAAACAGTGAAGAACAAATTCGCCCCACCTACAAGAAAAAAAAATCCGTACAATTCTGATTTCTAGTCAGAGCGTACGATTCGAACCATCCATACAGTTCTGATTTCTAGTCAGAGTGTACGATTCGAACCTGTGCTCCCAGAGGGAATCTGATTTCTAGTCAGACGCCGTAACCGCTCGGCCACGACTGTTTTTGAGTGTAAAACGTTGATTGAAATAAATCTTATCAGTGAGTAATAAGATATAATATCCTCTTAGTTGGAAGTTGGTATAACAGAAATTTAGCTTTGCTAACTAGTAACTGTATTATCCATGTTGACTTTTTAGGATAAGGCAGCGTAAAAACAAATGTTAACACTGCCTTCACTACTTTTTATTTACCATTAAATAATATAGAATTGAATAAAAAATTTTAAATATTATATTAAACTTGTTTTTGAAAAAATGTTTTTTGTAATTTATCCCGTGAAAAATAAATTCTTCGAGTATGTTCAGGTTAAAAAAATGGTTACTTTCAGAAACAGTGAAGAACAAATTCGCCCCACCTTCAAGAAAAAAAAATCCGTACAATTCTGATTTCTAGTCAGACTGTACGATTCGAACCAGCCGTACAATTCTGATTTCTAGTCAGAGTGTACGATTCGAACCTGTGCTCCCAGAGGGAATCTGATTTCTAGTCAGACGCCGTAACCGCTCGGCCACGACTGCTTGTGAGTGTAAAACGTTGTTTGAAATAAATCTTATCAGTGAGTAATAAGAAATAATATCTTCTTAGTTGGAAGTTGGTATAACAGAAATTTAGCTTTGCTAACTAGTAACTGCATTATCCATGTTGACTTTTTAGGGTAAGGCAGCGTAAAAACAAATGTTAACACTACCTTCACTACTTTTTATTTACCACTAAATAATATAGAATTGAATAAAAAATTTTAAATATTATATTAAACTTGTTTTTGAAAAAAAGTTTTTTGTAATTTATCCCGTGAAAAATAAATTTTTCGAGTATGTTCAGGTTAAAAAAATGGTTACTTTCAGAAACAGTGAAGAACAAATTCGCCCCACCTGCAAGAAAAAAAAAATCCGTACAATTCTGATTTCTAGTCAGACTGTACGATTCGAACCAGCCGTACAATTCTGATTTCTAGTCAGATTCTGATTTCTAGTCAGACGCCGTAACCGCTCGGCCACGACTGCTTGTGAGTGTAAAACGTTGTTTGAAATAAATCTTATCAGTGAGTAATAAGAAATAATATCTTCTTAGTTGGAAGTTGGTATAACAGAAATTTAGCTTTGCTAACTAGTAACTGCATTATCCATGTTGACTTTTTAGGGTAAGGGAGCGTAAAAACAAATGTTAACACTACCTTCACTACTTTTTATTTACCATTAAATAATATAGAATTGAATAAAAAATTTTAAATATTATATTAAACTTGTTTTTGAAAAAATGTTTTTTGTAATTTATCCCGTGAAAAATAAATTTTTCGAGTATGTTCAGGTTAAAAAAATGGTTACTTTTAGAAACAGTGAAGAACAAAATCGCCCCACCTACAAGAAAAAAAAAATCCGTACAATTCTGATTTCTAGTCAGAGTGTACGATTCGAACCTGTGCTCCCAGAGGAAATCTGATTTCTAGTCAGACGCCGTAACCGCTCGGCCACGACTGCTTGTGAGTGTAAAACGTTGTTTGAAATAAATCTTATCAGTGAGTAATAAGAAATAATATCTTCTTAGTTGGAAGTTGGTATAACAGAAATTTAGCTTTGCTAACTAGTAACTGCATTATCCATGTTGACTTTTTAGGGTAAGGCAGCGTAAAAACAAATGTTAACACTACCTTCACTACTTTTTATTTACCATTAAATAATATAGAATTGAATAAAAAATTTTAAATATTATATTAAACTTGTTTTTGAAAAAATGTTTTTTGTAACTTATCCCGTGAAAAATAAATTGTTCGAGTATGTTCAGGTTAAAAAAATGGTTACTTTTAGAAACAGTGAAGAACAAATTCGCCCCACCTACAAGAAAAAAAAAATCCGTACAATTCTGATTTCTAGTCAGACTGTACGATTCGAATCAGCCGTACAATTCTGATTTCTAGTCAGAGTGTACGATTCAAACCTGTGCTCCCAGAGGGAATCTGATTTCTAGTCAGACGCCGTAACCGCTCGGCCACGACTGCTTGTGAGTGTAAAACGTTGTTTGAAATAAATCTTATCAGTGAGTAATAAGAAATAATATCTTCTTAGTTGGAAGTTGGTATAACAGAAATTTAGCTTTGCTAACTAGTAACTGCATTATCCATGTTGACTTTTTAGGGTAAGGCAGCGTAAAAACAAATGTTAACACTACCTTCACTACTTTTTATTTACCATTAAATAATATAGAATTGAATAAAAAATTTTAAATATTATATTAAACTTGTTTTTGAAAAAAAGTTTTTTGTAATTTATCCCGTGAAAAATAAATTTTTCGAGTATGTTCAGGTTAAAAAAATGGTTACTTTCAGAAACAGTGAAGAACAAATTCGCCCCACCTACAAGAAAAAAAAAATCCGTACAATTCTGATTTCTAGTCAGACTGTACGATTCGAACCAGCCGTACAATTCTGATTTCTAGTCAGATTCTGATTTCTAGTCAGACGCCGTAACCGCTCGGCCACGACTGCTTGTGAGTGTAAAACGTTGTTTGAAATAAATCTTATCAGTGAGTAATAAGAAATAATATCTTCTTAGTTGGAAGTTGGTATAACAGAAATTTAGCTTTGCTAACTAGTAACTGCATTATCCATGTTGACTTTTTAGGGTAAGGGAGCGTAAAAACAAATGTTAACTTTACCTTCACTACTTTTTATTTACCATTAAATAATATAGAATTGAATAAAAAATTTTAAATATTATATTAAACTTGTTTTTGAAAAAATGTTTTTGTAACTTATCCCGTGAAAATTAAATTTTTCGAGTATGTTCAGGTTAAAAAAATGGTTACTTTCAGAAACAGTGAAGAACAAATTCGCCCCACCTACAAGAAAAAAAAATCCGTACAATTCTGATTTCTAGTCAGACTGTACGATTCGAACCAGCCGTACAATTCTGATTTCTAGTCAGAGTGTACGATTCGAACCTGTGCTCCCAGAGGGAATCTGATTTCTAGTCAGACGCCGTAACCGCTCGGCCACGACTGTTTGTGAGTGTAAAACGTTGTTTGAAATAAATCTTATCAGTGAGTAATAAGATATAATATCTTCTTAGTTGGAAGTTGGTATAACAGAAATTTAGCTTTGCTAACTAGTAACTGCATTATCCATGTTGACTTTTTAGGGTAAGGCAGCGTAAAAACAAATGTTAATACTACCTTCACTACTTTTTATTTACCATTAAATAATATAGAATTGAATAAAAAAATTTAAATATTATATTAAACTTGTTTTTGAAAAAATGTTTTTGTAACTTATCCCATGAAAAATAAATTTTTCGAGTATGTTCAGGTTAAAAAAATGGTTACTTTCAGAAACAGTGAAGAACAAATTCGTCCCACCTACAAGAAAAAAAAATCCGTACAATTCTGATTTCTAGTCAGACTGTACGATTCGAACCAGCCGTACAATTCTGATTTCTAGTCAGAGTGTACGATTCGAACCTGTGCTCCCAGAGGGAATCTGATTTCTAGTCAGACGCCGTAACCGCTCGGCCACGACTGCTTGTGAGTGTAAAACGAAATAAATCTTATCAGTGAGTAATAAGAAATAATATTTTCTTAGTTGGAAGTTTGTATAACAGAAATTTTGCTTTGCTAACTAGTAACTGCGTTATCCTTGTTGACTTTTTAAGGTAAGGCAGCGTAAAAACAAATGTTAAGACTACCTTCACTACTTTTTATTTACCATTAAATAATATAGAATTGAATAAAAAATTTTAAATATTATATTAAACTTGTTTTTGAAAAAATGTTTTTTGTAATTTATCCCGTGAAAAATAAATTCTTCGAGTATGTTCAGGTTAAAAAAATGGTTACTTTCAGAAACAGTGAAGAACAAATTCGCCCCACCTACAAGAAAAAAAAATCCGTACAATTCTGATTTCTAGTCAGACTGTACGATTCGAACCATCCTTACAGTTCTGATTTCTAGTCAGACTGTACCATTCGACCCAGCCGTACAATTCTGATTTCTAGTCAGAGTGTACGATTCGAACCTGTGCTCCCAGAGGGAATCTGATTTCTAGTCAGACGCCGTAACCGCTCGGCCACGAATGCTTGTGAGTGTAAAACGTTGTTTGAAATAAATCTTATCAGTGAGTAATAAGAAATAATATCTTCTTAGTTGGAAGTTTGTATAACAGAAATTTTGCTTTGCTAACTAGTAACTGCGTTATCCTTGTTGACTTTTTAAGGTAAGGCAGCGTAAAAACAAATGTTAAGACTACCTTCACTACTTTTTATTTACTATTAAATAATATAGAATTGAATAAAAAATTTTAAATATTATATTAAACTTGTTTTTGAAAAAATGTTTTTTGTAATTTATCCCGTGAAAAATAAATTTTTCGAGTATGTTCAGGTTAAAAAATTGGTTACTTTCAGAAACAGTGAAGAACAAATTCGCCCCACCTACAAGATAAAAAAATCCGTACAAGTCTGATTTCTAGTCAGACTGTACGATTCGAACCATCCGTACAATTCTGATTTCTAGTCAGACGGTACGATTCGAACCTGTGCTCCCAGAGGGAATCTGATTTCTAGTCAATCGCCGTAACCGCTCGCCCACGACTGCTTGTGAGTGTAAAACGTTGTTTGAAATAAATCTTATCAGTGAGTAATAAGAAATAATATCTTCTTAGTTGGAAGTTTGTATAACAGAAATTTTGCTTTGCTAACTAGTAACTGCGTTATCCTTGTTGACTTTTTAAGGTAAGGCAGCGTAAAAACAAATGTTAAGACTACCTTCACTACTTTTTATTTACCATTAAATAATATAGAATTGAATAAAAAATTTTAAATATTATATTAAACTTGTTTTTGAAAAAATGTTTTTTGTAATTTATCCCGTGAAAAATAAATTTTTCGAGTATGTTCAGGTTAAAAAAATGGTTACTTTCAGAAACAGTGAAGAACAAATTCGCCCCCACCTACAAGAAAAAAAAAATCCGTACAATTCTGATTTCTAGTCAGACTGTACGATTCGAACCAGTCGTACAATTCTGATTTCTAGTCAGAGTGTACGATTCGAACCAGCCGTACAATTCTGATTTCTAGTCAGAGTGTACGATTCGAACCTGTGCTCCCAAAGGGAATCTGATTTCTAGTCAGACGCCGTAACCACTCGGCCACGACTGCTTGTGAGTGTAAAACGTTGTTTGAAATAAATCTTATCAGTGAGTAATAAGAAATAATATCTTCTTAGTTGGAAGTTGGTATAACAGAAATTTAGCTTTGCTAACTAGCAACTGCATTATCCATGTTGACTTTTTAGGGTATGGCAGCGTAAAAACAAATGTTAACACTACCTTCACTACTTTTTATTTACCATTAAATAATATAGAATTGAATAAAAAATTTTAAATATTATATTAAACTTGTTTTTGAAAAAATGTTTTTCGTAATTTATCCCGTGAAAAATAAATTTTTCGAGTATTTTCAGATTAAAAAAATGGTTACTATCAGAAACAGTGAAGAACAAATTCGCCCCACCTACAAGAAAAAAAAAATCCGTACAATTCTGATTTCTAGTCAGACTGTACGATTCGAACCAGCCGTACAATTCTGATTTCTAGTCAGAGTGTACGATTGATTCGAACCTGTGCTCCCAGAGGGAATCTGATTTGTAGTCAGACGCCGTAACCGCTCGGCCACGACTGCTTGTGAGTGTAAAACGTTGTTTGAAATAAATCTTATCAGTGAGTAATAAGAAATAATATCTTCTTAGTTGGAAGTTGGTATAACCGAAATTTAGCTTTGCTAACTAGTAACTGCATTATCCATGTTGACTTTTTAGGGTAAGGCAGCGTAAAAACAAATGTTAACACTACCTTCACTACTTTTTATTTACCATTAAATAATATAGAATTGAATAAAAAATTTTAAATATTATATTAAACTTGTTTTTGAAAAAATGTTTTTTGTAATTTATCCCGTGAAAAATAAATTTTTCGAGTATGTTCAGGTTAAAAAAATGGTTACTTTCAGAAACAGTGAAGAACAAATTCGCCCCCACCTACAAGAAAAAAAAAATCCGTACAATTCTGATTTCTAGTCAGACTGTACGATTCGAACCAGTCGTACAATTCTGATTTCTAGTCAGAGTGTACGATTCGAACCAGCCGTACAATTCTGATTTCTAGTCAGAGTGTACGATTCGAACCTGTGCTCCCAAAGGGAATCTGATTTCTAGTCAGACGCCGTAACCACTCGGCCACGACTGCTTGTGAGTGTAAAACGTTGTTTGAAATAAATCTTATCAGTGAGTAATAAGAAATAATATCTTCTTAGTTGGAAGTTGGTATAACAGAAATTTAGCTTTGCTAACTAGCAACTGCATTATCCATGTTGACTTTTTAGGGTATGGCAGCGTAAAAACAAATGTTAACACTACCTTCACTACTTTTTATTTACCATTAAATAATATAGAATTGAATAAAAAATTTTAAATATTATATTAAACTTGTTTTTGAAAAAATGTTTTTTGTAATTTATCCCGTGAAAAATAAATTTTTCGACTATGTTCAGGTTAAAAAAATGGTTACTTTCAGAAACAGTGAGGAACAAATTCGCCCCACCTACAAGAAAAAAAAAATCCGTACAATTCTGATTTCTAGTCAGACTGTACGATTCGAACCAGCCGTACAATTCTGATTTCTAGTCAGAGTGTACGATTCGAACCTGTGCTCCCAGAGGGAATCTGATTTCTAGTCAGACGCCGCAACCGCTCGGCAACGACTGCTTGTGAGTGTAAAACGTTGTTTGAAATAAATCTTATCAGTGAGTAATAAGAAATAATATCTTCTTAGTTGGAAGTTGGTATAACAGAAATTTAGCTTTGCTAACTAGTAACTGCATTATCCATGTTGACTTTTTAGGGTAAGGCAGCGTAAAAACAAATGTTAACACTACCTTCACTACTTTTTATTTACCATTAAATAATATAGAATTGAATAAAAAATTTTAAATATTATATTAAACTTGTTTTTGAAAAAATGTTTTTTGTAATTTATCCCGTGAAAAATAAATTTTTCGAGTATGTTCAGGTTAAAAAAATGGTTACTTTCAGAAACAGTGAAGAACAAATTCGCCCCCACCTACAAGAAAAAAAAAAATCCGTACAATTCTGATTTCTAGTCAGACTGTACGATTCGAACCAGCCGTACAATTCTGATTTCTAGTCAGAGTGTACGATTCGAACCAGCCGTACAATTCTGATTTCTAGTCAGAGTGTACGATTCGAACCTGTGCTCCCAAAGGGAATCTGATTTCTAGTCAGACGCCGTAACCACTCGGCCACGACTGCTTGTGAGTGTAAAACGTTGTTTGAAATAAATCTTATCAGTGAGTAATAAGAAATAATATCTTCTTAGTTGGAAGTTGGTATAACAAAAATTTAGCTTTGCTAACTAGCAACTGCATTATCCATGTTGACTTTTTAGGGTATGGCAGCGTAAAAACAAATGTTAACACTACCTTCACTACTTTTTATTTACCATTAAATAATATAGAATTGAATAAAAAATTTTAAATATTATATTAAACTTGTTTTTGAAAAAATGTTTTTTGTAATTTATCCCGTGAAAAATAAATTTTTCGAGTATGTTCAGGTTAAAAAAATGGTTACTTTTAGAAACAGTGAAGAACAAATTCGCCCCACCTACAAGAAAAAAAAAATCCGTACAATTCTGATTTCTAGTCAGACTGTACGATTCGAACCAGCCGTACAATTCTGATTTCTAGTCAGAGTGTACGATTCGAACCTGTGCTCCCAGAGGGAATCTGATTTCTAGTCAGACGCCGTAACCGCTCGGCCACGACTGCTTGTGAGTGTAAAACGTTGTTTGAAATAAATCTTATCAGTGAGTAATAAGAAATAATATCTTCTTAGTTGGAAGTTGGTATAACCGAAATTTAGCTTTGCTAACTAGTAACTGCATTATCCATGTTGACTTTTTAGGGTAAGGCAGCGTAAAAACAAATGTTAACACTACCTTCACTACTTTTTATTTACCATTAAATAATATAGAATTGAATAAAAAATTTTAAATATTATATTAAACTTGTTTTTGAAAAAATGTTTTTTGTAATTTATCCCGTGAAAAATAAATTTTTCGAGTATGTTCAGGTTAAAAAAATGGTTACTTTCAGAAACAGTGAAGAACAAATTCGCCCCCACCTACAAGAAAAAAAAAATCCGTACAATTCTGATTTCTAGTCAGACTGTACGATTCGAACCAGTCGTACAATTCTGATTTCTAGTCAGAGTGTACGATTCGAACCAGCCGTACAATTCTGATTTCTAGTCAGAGTGTACGATTCGAACCTGCGCTCCCAAAGGGAATCTGATTTCTAGTCAGACGCCGTAACCACTCGGCCACGACTGCTTGTGAGTGTAAAACGTTGTTTGAAATAAATCGTATCAGTGAGTAATAAGAAATAATATCTTCTTAGTTGGAAGTTGGTATAAAAGAAATTTAGCTTTACTAACTAGTAACTGCATTATCCATGTTGACTTTTTAGGGTAAGGCAGCGTAAAAACAAATGTTAACACTACCTTCACTACTTTTTATTTACCATTAAATAATATAGAATTGAATAAAAAATTTTAAATATTATATTAAACTTGTTTTTGAAAAAATGTTTTTTGTAATTTATCCCGTGAAAAATAAATTTTTCGAGTATGTTCAGGTTAAAAAAATGGTTACTTTCAGAAACAGTGAAGAACAAATTCGCCCCACCTACAAGAAAAAAAAAATCCGTACAATTCTGATTTCTAGTCAGACTGTACGATTCGAACCAGCCGTACAATTCTGATTTCTAGTCAGAGTGTACGATTCGAACCTGTGCTCCCAGAGGGAATCTGATTTCTAGTCAGACGCCGTAACCGCTCGGCCACGACTGCTTGTGTGTGTAAAACGTTGTTTGAAATAAATCTTATCAGTGAGTAATAAGAAATAATATCTTCTTAGTTGGAAGTTGGTATAACAGAAATTTAGCTTTGCTAACTAGTAACTGCATTATCCATGTTGACTTTTTAGGGTAAAGCAGCGTAAAAACAAATGTTAACACTACCTTCACTACTTTTTATTTACCATTAAATAATATAGAATTGAATAAAAAATTTTAAATATTATATTAAACTTGTTTTTGAAAAAATGTTTTTTGTAATTTATCCCGTGAAAAATAAATTTTTCGAGTATGTTCAGGTTAAAAAAATGGTTACTTTCAGAAACAGTGAAGAACAAATTCGCCCCACCTACAAGAAAAAAAAAATCCGTACAATTCTGATTTCTAGTCAGACTGTACGATTCGAACCAGCCGTACAATTCTGATTTCTAGTCAGAGTGTACGATTCGAACCTGTGCTCCCAGAGGGAATCTGATTTCTAGTCAGACGCCGTAACCGCTCGGCCACGACTGCTTGTGAGTGTAAAACGTTGTTTGAAATAAATCTTATCAGTGAGTAATAAGAAATGACTTTTCAGGGTAAGGCAGCGTAAAAACAAATGTTAACACTACCTTCACTACTTTTTATTTACCATTAAATAATATAGAATTAAATAAAAAATTTTAAATATTATATTAAATTTGTTTTTGAAAAAATGTTTTTTGTAATTTATCCCGTGAAAAATAAATTTTTCGAGTATGTTCAGGTTAAAAAAATGGTTACTTTCAGAAACAGTGAAGAACAAATTCGCCCCACCTACAAGAAAAAAAAATCCGTACAATTCTGATTTCTAGTCAGACTGTACGATTCGAACCAGCCGTACAATTCTGATTTCTAGTCAGAGTGTACGATTCGAACCTGTGCACCCAGAGGGAATCTGATTTCTAGTCAGACGCCGTAACCGCTCGGCCACGACTGCTTGTGAGTGTAAAACGTTGTTTGAAATAAATCTTATCAGTGAGTAATAAGAAATAATATCTTCTTAGTTGGAAGTTGGTATAACAGAAATTTAGCTTTGCTAACTAGTAACTGCATTATCCATGTTGACTTTTTAGGGTAAGGCAGCGTAAAAACAAATGTTAACACTACCTTCACTACTTTTTATTTACCATTAAATAATATAGAATTGAATAAAAAATTTTAAATATTATATTAAACTTGTTTTTGAAAAAATGTTTTTTGTAATTTATCCCGTGAAAAATAAATTTTTCGAGTATGTTCAGGTTAAAAAAATGGTTACTTTCAGAAACAGTGAAGAACAAATTCGCCCCACCTACAAGAAAAAAAAAATCCGTACAATTCTGATTTCTAGTCAGACTGTACGATTCGAACCAGCAGTACAATTCTGATTTCTAGTCAGAGTGTACGATTCGAACCTGTGCTCCCAGAGGGAATCTGATTTCTAGTCAGACGCCGTAACCGCTCGGCCACGACTGCTTGTGAGTGTAAAACGTTGTTTGAAATAAATCTTATCAGTGAGTAATAAGAAATAATATCTTCTTAGTTGGAAGTATAACAGAAATTTAGCTTTGCTAACTAGTAACTGCATTATCCATGTTGACTTTTTAGGGTAAGGCAGCGTAAAAACAAATGTTAACACTACCTTCACTACTTTTTATTTACCAATAAATAATATAGAATTGAATAAAAAATTTTAAATATTATATTAAACTTGTTTTTGAAAAAATGTTTTTTGTAATTTATCCCGTGAAAAATAAATTTTTCGAGTATGTTCAGGTTAAAAAAATTATTACTTTCAGAAACAGTGAAGAACAAATTCGCCCCACCTACAAGAAAGAAAAAATCCGTACAATTCTGATTTCTAGTCAGACTGTACGATTCGAACCAGCCGTACAATTCTGATTTCTAGTCAGAGTGTACGATTCGAACCTGTGCTCCCAGAGGGAATCTGATTTCTAGTCAGACGCCGTAACCGCTCGGCCACGACTGCTTGTGAGTGTAAAACGTTGTTTGAAATAAATCTTATCAGTGAGTAATAAGAAATAATATCTTCTTAGTTGGAAGTTGGTATAACAGAAATTTAGCTTTGCTAACTAGTAACTGCATTATCCATGTTGACTTTTTAGGGTAAGGCAGCGTAAAAACAAATGTTAATAAGAAATAATATCTTCTTAGTTGGAAGTTGGTATAACAGAAATTTAGCTTTGCTAACTAGTAACTGCATTATCCATGTTGACTTTTTAGGGTAAGGCAGCGTAAAAACAAATGTTAACACTACCTTCACTACTTTTTATTTACCATTAAATAATATAGAATTGAATAAAAAATTTTAAATATTATATTAAACTTGTTTTTGAAAAAATGTTTTTTGTAATTTATCCCGTGAAAAATAAATTTTTCGAGTATGTTCAGGTTAAAAAAATGGTTACTTTCAGAAACAGTGAAGAACAAATTCGCCCCACCTACAAGAAAAAAAAAATCCGTACAATTCTGATTTCTAGTCAGACTGTACGATTCGAACCAGCAGTACAATTCTGATTTCTAGTCAGAGTGTACGATTCGAACCTGTGCTCCCAGAGGGAATCTGATTTCTAGTCAGACGCCGTAACCGCTCGGCCACGACTGCTTGTGAGTGTAAAACGTTGTTTGAAATAAATCTTATCAGTGAGTAATAAGAAATAATATCTTCTTAGTTGGAAGTTGGTATAACATAAATTTAGCTTTGCTAACTAGTAACTGCATTATCCATGTTGACTTTTTAGGGTAAGGCAGCGTAAAAACAAATGTTAACACTACCTTCACTACTTTTTATTTACCAATAAATAATATAGAATTGAATAAAAAATTTTAAATATTATATTAAACTTGTTTTTGAAAAAATGTTTTTTGTAATTTATCCCGTGAAAAATAAATTTTTCGAGTATGTTCAGGTTAAAAAAATTATTACTTTCAGAAACAGTGAAGAACAAATTCGCCCCACCTACAAGAAAAAAAAAATCCGTACAATTCTGATTTCTAGTCAGACTGTACGATTCGAACCAGCCGTACAATTCTGATTTCTAGTCAGAGTGTACGATTCGAACCTGTGCTCCCAGAGGGAATCTGATTTCTAGTCAGACGCCGTAACCGCTCGGCCACGACTGCTTGTGAGTGTAAAACGTTGTTTGAAATAAATCTTATCAGTGAGTAATAAGAAATAATATCTTCTTAGTTGGAAGTTGGTATAACAGAAATTTAGCTTTGCTAACTAGTAACTGCATTATCCATGTTGACTTTTTAGGGTAAGGCAGCGTAAAAACAAATGTTAACACTACCTTCACTACTTTTTATTTACCATTAAATAATATAGAATTGAATAAAAAATTTTAAATATTATATTAAACTTGTTTTTGAAAAAATGTTTTTTGTAATTTATCCCGTGAAAAATAAATTTTTCGAGTATGTTCAGGTTAAAAAAATGGTTACTTTCAGAAACAGTGAAGAACAAATTCGCCCCACCTACAAGAAAAAAAAAAATCCGTACAATTCTGATTTCTAGTCAGACTGTACGATTCGAACCAGCAGTACAATTCTGATTTCTAGTCAGAGTGTACGATTCGAACCTGTGCTCCCAGAGGGAATCTGATTTCTAGTCAGACGCCGTAACCGCTCGGCCACGACTGCTTGTGAGTGTAAAACGTTGTTTGAAATAAATCTTATCAGTGAGTAATAAGAAATAATATCTTCTTAGTTGGAAGTTGGTATAACAGAAATTTAGCTTTGCTAACTAGTAACTGCATTATCCATGTTGACTTTTTAGGGTAAGGCAGCGTAAAAACAAATGTTAACACTACCTTCACTACTTTTTATTTACCATTAAATAATATAGAATTGAATAAAAATTTTAAATATTATATTAAACTTGTTTTTGAAAAAATGTTTTTTGTAATTTATCCCGTGAAAAATAAATTTTTCGAGTATGTTCAGGTTAAAAAAATGGTTACTTTCAGAAACAGTGAAGAACAAATTCGCCCCACCTACAAGAAAAAAAAAAAATCCGTACAATTCTGATTTCTAGTCAGACTGTACGATTCGAACCAGCCGTACAATTCTGATTTCTAGTCAGAGTGTACGATTCGAACCTGTGCTCCCAGAGGGAATCTGATTTCTAGTCAGACGCCGTAACCGCTCGGCCACGACTGCTTGTGAGTGTAAAACGTTGTTTGAAATAAATCTTATCAGTGAGTAATAAGAAATAATATCTTCTTAGTTGGAAGTTGGTATAACAGAAATTTAGCTTTGCTAACTAGTAACTGCATTATCCATGTTGACTTTTTAGGGTAAGGCAGCGTAAAAACAAATGTTAACACTACCTTCACTACTTTTTATTTACCATTAAATAATATAGAATTGAATAAAAAATTTTAAATATTATATTAAACTTGTTTTTGAAAAAATGTTTTTTGTAATTTATCCCGTGAAAAATAAATTTTTCGAGTATGTTCAGGTTAAAAAAATGGTTACTTTCAGAAACAGTGAAGAACAAATTCGCCCCACCTACAAGAAAAAAAAATCCGTACAATTCTGATTTCTAGTCAGACTGTACGATTCGAACCAGCCGTACAATTCTGATTTCTAGTTAGAGTGTACGATTCGAACCTGTGCTCCTAGAGGGAATCTGATTTCTAGTCAGACGCCGTAACCGCTCGGCCACGACTGCTTGTGAGTGCAAAACGTTGTTTGAAATAAATCTTATCAGTGAGTAATAAGAAATAATATCTTCTTAGTTGGAAGTTGGTATAACAGAAATTTAGCTTTGCTAACTAGTAACTGCATTATCCATGTTGACTTTTTAGGGTAAGGCAGCGTAAAAACAAATGTTAACACTACCTTCACTACTTTTTATTTACCATTAAATAATATAGAATTGAATAAAAAAATTTAAATATTATATTAAACTTGTTTTTGAAAAAATGTTTTTTGTAATTTATCCCGTGAAAAATAAATTTTTCGAGTATGTTCAGGTTAAAAAAATGGTTACTTTCAGAAACAGTGAAGAACAAATTCGCCCCACCTACAAGTAAAAAAAATCCGTACAATTCTGATTTCTAGTCAGACTGTACGATTCGAACCAGCCGTACAATTCTGATTTCTAGTCAGAGTGTACGATTCGAACCTGTACAATTCTGTACAATTCTGATTTCTAGTCAGACTGTACGATTCGAACCAGCCGTACAATTCTGATTTCTAGTCAGAGTGTACGATTCGAACCTGTGCTCCCAGAGGGAATCTGATTTCTAGTCAGACGCCGTAACCGCTCGGCCACGACTGCTTGTGAGTGTAAAACGTTGTTTGAAATAAATCTTATCAGTGAGTAATAAGAAATAATATCTTCTTAGTTGGAAGTTGGTATAACAGAAATTTAGCTTTGCTAACTAGTAACTGCATTATCCATGTTGACTTTTTAGGGTAAGGCAGCGTAAAAACAAATGTTAACACTACCTTCACTACTTTTTATTTACCATTAAATAATATAGAATTGAATAAAAAATTTTAAATATTATATTAAACTTGTTTTTGAAAAAATGTTTTTTGTAATTTATCCCGTGAAAAATAAATTTTTCGAGTATGTTCAGGTTAAAAAAATGGTTACTTTCAGAAACAGTGAAGAACAAATTCGCCCCACCTACAAGAAAAAAAAATCCGTACAATTCTGATTTCTAGTCAGACTGTACGATTCGAACCAGCCGTACAATTCTGATTTCTAGTCAGAGTGTACGATTCGAACCTGTGCTCCCAGAGGGAATCTGATTTCTAGTCAGACGCCGTAACCGCTCGGCCACGACTGCTTGTGAGTGTAAAACGTTGTTTGAAATAAATCTTATCAGTGAGTAATAAGAAATAATATCTTCTTAGTTGGAAGTTGGTATAACAGAAATTTAGCTTTGCTAACTAGTAACTGCATTATCCATGTTGACTTTTTAGGGTAAGGCAGCGTAAAAACAAATGTTAACACTACCTTCACTACTTTTTATTTACCATTAAATAATATATAATTGAATAAAAAATTTTAAATATTATATTAAACTTGTTTTTGAAAAAATGTTTTTTGTAATTTATCCCGTGAAAAATAAATTTTTCGAGTATGTTCGGTTAAAAAAATGGTTACTTTCAGAAACAGTGAAGAACAAATTCGCCCCACCTACAAGAAAAAAAAAATCCGTACAATTCTGATTTCTAGTCAGACTGTACGATTCGAACCAGCCGTACAATTCTGATTTCTAGTCAGAGTGTACGATTCGAACCTGTGCTCCCAGAGGGAATCTGATTTCTAGTCAGACGCCGTAACCGCTCGGCCACGACTGCTTGTGAGTGTAAAACGTTGTTTGAAATAAATCTTTTCAGTGAGTAATAAGAAATAATATCTTCTTAGTTGGAAGTTGGTATAACAGAAATTTAGCTTTGCTAACTAGTAACTGCATTATCCATGTTGACTTTTTAGGGTAAGGCAGCGTAAAAACAATTGTTAACACTACCTTCACTACTTTTTATTTACCATTAAATAATATAGAATTGAATAAAAAATTTTAAATATTATATTAAACTTGTTTTTGAAAAAATGTTTTTTGTAATTTATCCCGTGAAAAATAAATTTTTCGAGTATGTTCAGGTTAAAAAAATGGTTACTTTCAGAAACAGTGAAGAACAAATTCGCCCCACCTACAAGAAAAAAAAATCCGTACAATTCTGATTTCTAGTTAGACTGTACGATTCGAACCAGCCGTACAATTCTGATTTCTAGTCAGAGTGTACGATTCGAACCTGTGCTCCCAGAGGGAATCTGATTTCTAGTCAGACGCCGTAACCGCTCGGCCACGACTGCTTGTGAGTGTAAAACGTTGTTTGAAATAAATCTTATCAGTGAGTAATAAGAAATAATATCTTCTTAGTTGGAAGTTGGTATAACAGAAATTTAGCTTTGCTAACTAGTAACTGCATTATCCATGTTGACTTTTTAGGGTAAGGCAGCGTAAAAACAAATGTTAACACTACCTTCACTACTTTTTATTTACCAATAAATAATATAGAATTGAATAAAAAATTTTAAATATTATATTAAACTTGTTTTTAAAAAAAATGTTTTTTGTAATTTATCCCGTGAAAAATAAATTTTTCGAGTATGTTCAGGTTAAAAAAATTATTACTTTCAGAAACAGTGAAGAACAAATTCGCCCCACCTACAAGAAAAAAAAAATCCGTACAATTCTGATTTCTAGTCAGACTGTACGATTCGAACCAGCCGTACAATTCTGATTTCTAGTCAGAGTGTACGATTCGAACCTGTGCTCCCAGAGGGAATCTGATTTCTAGTCAGACGCCGTAACCGCTCGGCCACGACTGCTTGTGAGTGTAAAACGTTGTTTGAAATAAATCTTATCAGTGAGTAATAAGAAATAATATCTTCTTAGTTGGAAGTTGGTATAACAGAAATTTAGCTTTGCTAACTAGTAACTGCATTATCCATGTTGACTTTTTAGGGTAAGGCAGCGTAAAAACAAATGTTAACACTACCTTCACTACTTTTTATTTACCATTAAATAATATAGAATTGAATAAAAAATTTTAAATATTATATTAAACTTGTTTTTGAAAAAATGTTTTTTGTAATTTATCCCGTGAAAAATAAATTTTTCGAGTATGTTCAGGTTAAAAAAATGGTTACTTTCAGAAACAGTGAAGAACAAATTCGCCCCACCTACAAGAAAAAAGAAATCCGTACAATTCTGATTTCTAGTCAGACTGTACGATTCGAACCAGCCGTACAATTCTGATTTCTAGTCAGAGTGTACGATTCGAACCTGTGCTCCCAGAGGGAATCTGATTTCTAGTCAGACGCCGTAACCGCTCGGCCACGACTGCTTGTGAGTGTAAAACGTTGTTTGAAATAAATCTTATCAGTGAGTAATAAGAAATAATATCTTCTTAGTTGGAAGTTGGTATAACAGAAATTTAGCTTTGCTAACTAGTAACTGCATTATCCATGTTGACTTTTTAGGGTAAGGCAGCGTAAAAACAAATGTTAACACTACCTTCACTACTTTTTATTTACCAATAAATAATATAGAATTGAATAAAAAATTTTAAATATTATATTAAACTTGTTTTTGAAAAAATGTTTTTTGTAATTTATCCCGTGAAAAATAAATTTTTCGAGTATGTTCAGGTTAAAAAAATTATTACTTTCAGAAACAGTGAAGAACAAATTCGCCCCACCTACAAGAAAAAAAAAATCCGTACAATTCTGATTTCTAGTCAGACTGTACGATTCGAACCAGCCGTACAATTCTGATTTCTAGTCAGAGTGTACGATTCGAACCTGTGCTCCCAGAGGGAATCTGATTTCTAGTCAGACGCCGTAACCGCTCGGCCACGACTGCTTGTGAGTGTAAAACGTTGTTTGAAATAAATCTTATCAGTGAGTAATAAGAAATAATATCTTCTTAGTTGGAAGTTGGTATAACAGAAATTTAGCTTTGCTAACTAGTAACTGCATTATCCATGTTGACTTTTTAGGGTAAGGCAGCGTAAAAACAAATGTTAAAACTACCTTCACTACTTTTTATTTACCATTAAATAATATAGAATTGAATAAAAATTTTAAATATTATATTAAACTTGTTTTTGAAAAAATGTTTTTTGTAATTTATCCCGTGAAAAATAAATTTTTCGAGTATGTTCAGGTTAAAAAAATGGTTACTTTCAGAAACAGTGAAGAACAAATTCGCCCCACCTACAAGAAAAAAAAAATCCGTACAATTCTGATTTCTAGTCAGACTGTACGATTCGAACCAGCCGTACAATTCTGATTTCTAGTCAGAGTGTACGATTCGAACCTGTGCTCCCAGAGGGAATCTGATTTCTAGTCAGACGCCGTAACCGCTCGGCCACGACTGCTTGTGAGTGTAAAACGTTGTTTGAAATAAATCTTATCAGTGAGTAATAAGAAATAATATCTTCTTAGTTGGAAGTTGGTATAACAGAAATTTAGCTTTGCTAACTAGTAACTGCATTATCCATGTTGACTTTTTAGGGTAAGGCAGCGTAAAAACAAATGTTAACACTACCTTCACTACTTTTTATTTACCATTAAATAATATAGAATTGAATAAAAAAATTTAAATATTATATTAAACTTGTTTTTGAAAAAATGTTTTTTGTAATTTATCCCGTGAAAAATAAATTTTTCGAGTATGTTCAGGTTAAAAAAATGGTTACTTTCAGAAACAGTGAAGAACAAATTCGCCCCACCTACAAGAAAAAAAAAATCCGTACAATTCTGATTTCTAGTCAGACTGTACGATTCGAACCAGCCGTACAATTCTGATTTCTAGTCAGAGTGTACGATTCGAACCTGTGCTCCCAGAGGGAATCTGATTTCTAGTCAGACGCCGTAACCGCTCGGCCACGACTGCTTGTGAGTGTAAAACGTTGTTTGAAATAAATCTTATCAGTGAGTAATAAGAAATAATATCTTCTTAGTTGGAAGTTGGTATAACAGAAATTTAGCTTTGCTAACTAGTAACTGCATTATCCATGTTGACTTTTTAGGGTAAGGCAGCGTAAAAACAAATGTTAACACTACCTTCACTACTTTTTATTTACCATTAAATAATATAGAATTGAATAAAAAATTTTAAATATTATATTAAACTTGTTTTTGAAAAAATGTTTTTTGTAATTTATCCCGTGAAAAATAAATTTTTCGAGTATGTTCAGGTTAAAAAAATGGTTACTTTCAGAAATAGTGAAGAACAAATTCGCCCCACCTACAAGAAAAAAAAAATCCGTACAATTCTGATTTCTAGTCAGACTGTACGATTCGAACCAGCCGTACAATTCTGATTTCTAGTCAGAGTGTACGATTCGAACCTGTGCTCCCAGAGGGAATCTGATTTCTAGTCAGACGCCGTAACCGCTCGGCCACGACTGCTTGTGAGTGTAAAACGTTGTTTGAAATAAATCTTATCAGTGAGTAATAAGAAATAATATCTTCTTAGTTGGAAGTTGGTATAACAGAAATTTAGCTTTGCTAACTAGTAACTGCATTATCCATGTTGACTTTTTAGGGTAAGGCAGCGTAAAAACAAATGTTAATACTACCTTCACTACTTTTTATTTACCATTAAATAATATAGAATTGAATAAAAAATTTTAAATATTATATTAAACTTGTTTTTGAAAAAATGTTTTTTGTAATTTATCCCGTGAAAAATAAATTTTTCGAGTATGTTCAGGTTAAAAAAATTATTACTTTCAGAAACAGTGAAGAACAAATTCGCCCCACCTACAAGAAAAAAAAAATCCGTACAATTCTGATTTCTAGTCAGACTGTACGATTCGAACCAGCCGTACAATTCTGATTTCTAGTCAGAGTGTACGATTCGAACCTATGCTCCCAGAGGGAATCTGATTTCTAGTCAGACGCCGTAACCGCTCGGCCACGACTGCTTGTGAGTGTAAAACGTTGTTTGAAATAAATCTTATCAGTGAGTAATAAGAAATAATATCTTCTTAGTTGGAAGTTGGTATAACAGAAATTTAGCTTTGCTAACTAGTAACTGCATTATCCATGTTGACTTTTTAGGGTAAGGCAGCGTAAAAACAAATGTTAACACTACCTTCACTACTTTTTATTTACCAATAAATAATATAGAATTGAGTAAAAAATTTGAAATATTATATTAAACTTGTTTTTCAAAAAATGTTTTTTGTAATTTATCCCGTGAAAAATAAATTTTTCGAGTATGTTCAGGTTAAAAAAATTATTACTTTCAGAAACAGTGAAGAACAAATTCGCCCCACCTACAAGAAAAAAAAAAATCCGTACAATTCTGATTTCTAGCCAGACTGTACGATTCGAACCAGCCGTACAATTCTGATTTCTAGTCAGAGTGTACGATTCGAACCTGTGCTCCCAGAGGGAATCTGATTTCTAGTCAGACGCCGTAACCGCTCGGCCACGACTGCTTGTGAGTGTAAAACGTTGTTTGAAATAAATCTTATCAGTGAGTAATAAGAAATAATATCTTCTTAGTTGGAAGTTGGTATAACAGAAATTTAGCTTTGCTAACTAGTAACTGCATTATCCATGTTGACTTTTTAGGGTAAGGCAGCGTCAAAACAAATGTTAACACTACCTTCACTACCTTTTATTTACCATTAAATAATATAGAATTGAATAAAAAAATTTAAATATTATATTAAACTTGTTTTTGAAAAAATGTTTTTTGTAATTTATCCCGTGAAAAATAAATTTTTCGAGTATGTTCAGGTTAAAAAAATGGTTACTTTCAGAAACAGTGAAGAACAAATTCGCCCCACCTACAAGAAAAAAAAATCCGTACAATTCTGATTTCTAGTCAGACTGTACGATTCGAACCAGCCGTACAATTCTGATTTCTAGTCAGAGTGTACGATTCGAACCTGTGCTCCCAGAGGGAATCTGATTTCTAGTCAGACGCCGTAACCGCTCGGCCACGACTGCTTGTGAGTGTAAAACGTTGTTTGAAATAAATCTTATCAGTGAGTAATAAGAAATAATATCTTCTTAGTTGGAAGTTGGTATAACAGAAATTTAGCTTTGCTAACTAGTAACTGCATTATCCATGTTGACTTTTTAGGGTAAGGCAGCGTCAAAACAAATGTTAACACTACCTTCACTACCTTTTATTTACCATTAAATAATATAGAATTGAATAAAAAAATTTAAATATTATATTAAACTTGTTTTTGAAAAAATGTTTTTTGTAATTTATCCCGTGAAAAATAAATTTTTCGAGTATGTTCAGGTTAAAAAAATGGTTACTTTCAGAAACAGTGAAGAACAAATTCGCCCCACCTACAAGAAAAAAAAATCCGTACAATTCTGATTTCTAGTCAGACTGTACGATTCGAACCAGCCGTACAATTCTGATTTCTAGTCAGAGTGTACGATTCGAACCTGTGCTCCCAGAGGGCATCTGATTTCTAGTCAGACGCCGTAACCGCTCGGCCACGACTGCTTGTGAGTGTAAAACGTTGTTTGAAATAAATCTTATCAGTGAGTAATAAGAAATAATATCTTCTTAGTTGGAAGTTGGTATAACAGAAATTTAGCTTTGCTAACTAGTAACTGCATTATCCATGTTGACTTTTTAGGGTAAGGCAGCGTAAAAACAAATGTTAACACTACCTTCACTACTTTTTATTTACCATTAAATAATATAGAATTGAATAAAAATTTTAAATATTATATTAAACTTGTTTTTGAAAAAATGTTTTTTGTAATTTATCCCGTGAAAAATAAATTTTTCGAGTATGTTCAGGTTAAAAAAATTATTACTTTCAGAAACAGTGAAGAACAAATTCGCCCCACCTACAAGAAAACAAAAAATCCGTACAATTCTGATTTCTAGCCAGACTGTACGATTCGAACCAGCCGTACAATTCTGATTTCTAGTCAGAGTGTACGATTCGAACCTGTGCTCCCAGAGGGAATCTGATTTCTAGTCAGACGCCGTAACCGCTCGGCCACGACTGCTTGTGAGTGTAAAACGTTGTTTGAAATAAATCTTATCAGTGAGTAATAAGAAATAATATCTTCTTAGTTGGAAGTTGGTATAACAGAAATTTAGCTTTGCTAACTAGTAACTGCATTATCCATGTTGACTTTTTAGGGTAAGGCAGCGTAAAAACAAATGTTAACACTACCTTCACTACTTTTTATTTACCATTAAATAATATAGAATTGAATTAAAAATTTTAAATATTATATTAAACTTGTTTTTGAAAAAATGTTTTTTGTAATTTATCCCGTGAAAAATAAATTTTTCGAGTATGTTCAGGTTAAAAAAATGGTTACTTTCAGAAACAGTGAAGAACAAATTCGCCCCACCTACAAGAAAAAAAAATCCGTACAATTCTGATTTCTAGTCAGACTGTAGGATTCGAACCAGCCGTACAATTCTGATTTCTAGTCAGAGTGTACGATTCGAACCTGTGCTCCCAGAGGGAATCTGATTTCTAGTCAGACGCCGTAACCGCTCGGCCACGACTGCTTGTGAGTGTAAAACGTTGTTTGAAATAAATCTTATCAGTGAGTAATAAGAAATAATATCTTCTTAGTTGGAAGTTGGTATAACAGAAATTTAGCTTTGCTAACTAGTAACTGCATTATCCATGTTGACTTTTTAGGGTAAGGCAGCGTAAAAACAAATGTTAACACTACCTTCACTACTTTTTATTTACCAATAAATAATATAGAATTGAATAAAAAATTTTAAATATTATATTAAACTTGTTTTTGAAAAAATGTTTTTTGTAATTTATCCCGTGAAAAATAAATTTTTCGAGTATGTTCAGGTTAAAAAAATTATTACTTTCAGAAACAGTGAAGAACAAATTCGCCCCACCTACAAGAAAAAAAAAATCCGTACAATTCTGATTTCTAGTCAGACTGTACGATTCGAACCAGCCGTACAATTCTGATTTCTAGTCAGAGTGTACGATTCGAACCTGTGCTCCCAGAGGGAATCTGATTTCTAGTCAGACGCCGTAACCGCTCGGCCACGACTGCTTGTGAGTGTAAAACGTTGTTTGAAATAAATCTTATCAGTGAGTAATAAGAAATAATATCTTCTTAGTTGGAAGTTGGTATAACAGAAATTTAGCTTTGCTAACTAGTAACTGCATTATCCATGTTGACTTTTTAGGGTAAGGCAGCGTAAAAACAATGTTAACACTACCTTCACTACTTTTTATTTACCAATAAATAATATAGAATTGAATAAAAAATTTTAAATATTATATTAAACTTGTTTTTGAAAAAATGTTTTTTGTAATTTATCCCGTGAAAAATAAATTTTTCGAGTATGTTCAGGTTAAAAAAATTATTACTTTCAGAAACAGTGAAGAACAAATTCGCCCCACCTACAAGAAAAAAAAATCCGTACAATTCTGATTTCTAGTCAGACTGTACGATTCGAACCAGCCGTACAATTCTGATTTCTAGTCAGAGTGTACGATTCGAACCTGTGCTCCCAGAGGGAATCTGATTTCTAGTCAGACGCCGTAACCGCTCGGCCACGACTGCTTGTGAGTGTAAAACGTTGTTTGAAATAAATCTTATCAGTGAGTAATAAGAAATAATATCTTCTTAGTTGGAAGTTGGTATAACAGAAATTTAGCTTTGCTAACTAGTAACTGCATTATCCATGTTGACTTTTTAGGGTAAGGCAGCGTAAAAACAAATGTTAACACTACCTTCACTACTTTTTATTTACCATTAAATAATATAGAATTGAATAAAAAATTTTAAATATTATATTAAACTTGTTTTTGAAAAAATGTTTTTTGTAATTTATCCCGTGAAAAATAAATTTTTCGAGTATGTTCAGGTTAAAAAAATTATTACTTTCAGAAACAGTGAAGAACAAATTCGCCCCACCTACAAGAAAAAAAAAATCCGTACAATTCTGATTTCTAGTCAGACTGTACGATTCGAACCAGCCGTACAATTCTGATTTCTAGTCAGAGTGTACGATTCGACCTGTGCTCCCAGAGGGAATCTGATTTCTAGTCAGACGCCGTAACCGCTCGGCCACGACTGCTTGTGAGTGTAAAACGTTGTTTGAAATAAATCTTATCAGTGAGTAATAAGAAATAATATCTTCTTAGTTGGAAGTTGGTATAACAGAAATTTAGCTTTGCTAACTAGTAACTGCATTATCCATGTTGACTTTTTAGGGTAAGGCAGCGTAAAAACAAAAGTTAACACTACCTTCACTACTTTTTATTTACCATTAAATAATATAGAATTGAATAAAAAATTTTAAATATTATATTAAACTTGTTTTTGAAAAAATGTTTTTTGTAATTTATCCCGTGAAAAATAAATTTTTCGAGTATGTTCAGGTTAAAAAAATGGTTACTTTCAGAAACAGTGAAGAACAAATTCGCCCCACCTACAAGAAAAAAAAATCCGTACAATTCTGATTTCTAGTCAGACTGTACGATTCGAACCAGCCGTACAATTATGATTTCTAGTCAGAGTGTACGATTCGAACCTGTGCTCCCAGAGGGAATCTGATTTCTAGTCAGACGCCGTAACCGCTCGGCCACGACTGCTTGTGAGTGTAAAACGTTGTTTGAAATAAATCTTATCAGTGAGTAATAAGAAATAATATCTTCTTAGTTGGAAGTTGGTATAACAGAAATTTAGCTTTGCTAACTAGTAACTGCATTATCCATGTTGACTTTTTAGGGTAAGGCAGCGTAAAAACAAATGTTAAAACTACCTTCACTACTTTTTATTTACCATTAAATAATATAGAATTGAATAAAAATTTTAAATATTATATTAAACTTGTTTTTGAAAAAATGTTTTTTGTAATTTATCCCGTGAAAAATAAATTTTTCGAGTATGTTCAGTAAAAAAATGGTTACTTTCAGAAACAGTGAAGAACAAATTCGCCCCACCTACAAGAAAAAAAAATCCGTACAATTCTGATTTCTAGTCAGACTGTACGATTCGAACCAGCCGTACAATTCTGATTTCTAGTCAGAGTGTACGATTCGAACCTGTGCTCCCAGAGGGAATCTGATTTCTAGTCAGACGCCGTAACCGCTCGGCCACGACTGCTTGTGAGTGTAAAACGTTGTTTGAAATAAATCTTATCAATGAGTAATAAGAAATAATATCTTCTTAGTTGGAAGTTGGTATAACAGAAATTTAGCTTTGCTAACTAGTAACTGCATTATCCATGTTGACTTTTTAGGGTAAGGCAGCGTAAAAACAAATGTTAACACTACCTTCACTACTTTTTATTTACCAATAAATAATATAGAATTGAATAAAAAATTTTAAATATTATATTAAACTTGTTTTTGAAAAAATGTTTTTTGTAATTTATCCCGTGAAAAATAAATTTTTCGAGTATGTTCAGGTTAAAAAAATTATTACTTTCAGAAACAGTGAAGAACAAATTCGCCCCACCTACAAGAAAAAAAAAATCCGTACAATTCTGATTTCTAGTCAGACTGTACGATTCGAACCAGCCGTACAATTCTGATTTCTAGTCAGAGTGTACGATTCGAACCTGTGCTCCCAGAGGGAATCTGATTTCTAGTCAGACGCCGTAACCGCTCGGCCACGACTGCTTGTGAGTGTAAAACGTTGTTTGAAATAAATCTTATCAGTGAGTAATAAGAAATAATATCTTCTTAGTTGGAAGTTGGTATAACAGAAATTTAGCTTTGCTAACTAGTAACTGCATTATCCATGTTGACTTTTTAGGGTAAGGCAGCGTAAAAACAAATGTTAACACTACCTTCACTACTTTTTATTTACCATTAAATAATATAGAATTGAATAAAAAATTTTAAATATTATATTAAACTTGTTTTTGAAAAAATGTTTTTTGTAATTTATCCCGTGAAAAATAAATTTTTCGAGTATGTTCAGATTAAAAAAATGGTTACTTTCAGAAACAGTGAAGAACAAATTCGCCCCACCTACAAGAAAAAAAAATCCGTACAATTCTGATTTCTAGTCAGACTGTACGATTCGAACCAGCCGTACAATTCTGATTTCTAGTCAGAGTGTACGATTCGAACCTGTGCTCCCAGAGGGAATCTGATTTCTAGTCAGACGCCGTAACCGCTCGGCCACGACTGCTTGTGAGTATAAAACGTTGTTTGAAATAAATCTTATCAGTGAGTAATAAGAAATAATATCTTCTTAGTTGGAAGTTGGTATAACAGAAATTTAGCTTTGCTAACTAGTAACTGCATTATCCATGTTGACTTTTTAGGGTAAGGCAGCGTAAAAACAAATGTTAACACTACCTTCACTACTTTTTATTTACCATTAAATAATATAGAATTGAATAAAAAATTTTAAATATTATATTAAACTTGTTTTTGAAAAAATGTTTTTTGTAATTTATCCCGTGAAAAATAAATTTTTCGAGTATGTTCAGGTTAAAAAAATTATTACTTTCAGAAACAGTGAAGAACAAATTCGCCCCACCTACAAGAAAAAAAAAATCCGTACAATTCTGATTTCTAGTCAGACTGTACGATTCGAACCAGCCGTACAATTCTGATTTCTAGTCAGAGTGTACGATTCGAACCTGTGCTCCCAGAGGGAATCTGATTTCTAGTCAGACGCCGTAACCGCTCGGCCACGACTGCTTGTGAGTGTAAAACGTTGTTTGAAATAAATCTTATCAGTGAGTAATAAGAAATAATATCTTCTTAGTTGGAAGTTGGTATAACAGAAATTTAGCTTTGCTAACTAGTAACTGCATTATCCATGTTGACTTTTTAGGGTAAGGCAGCGTAAAAACAAATGTTAACACTACCTTCACTACTTTTTATTTACCATTAAATAATATAGAATTGAATAAAAAATGTTAAATATTATATTAAACTTGTTTTTGGAAAAATGTTTTTTGTAATTTAACCCGTGAAAAATAAATTTTTCGAGTATGTTCAGATTAAAAAAATGGTTACTTTCAGAAACAGTGAAGAACAAATTCGCCCCACCTACAAGAAAAAAAAAATCCGTACAATTCTGATTTCTAGTCAGACTGTACGATTCGAACCAGCCGTACAATTCTGAATTCTAGTCAGAGTGTACGATTCGAACCTGTGCTCCCAGAGGGAATCTGATTTCTAGTCAGACGCCGTAACCGCTCGGCCACGACTGCTTGTGAGTGTAAAACGTTGTTTGAAATAAATCTTATCAGTGAGTAATAAGAAATAATATCTTCTTAGTTGGAAGTTGGTATAACAGAAATTTAGCTTTGCTAACTAGTAACTGCATTATCCATGTTGACTTTTTAGGGTAAGGCAGCGTAAAAACAAATGTTAACACTACCTTCACTACTTTTTATTTACCAATAAATAATATAGAATTGAATAAAAAATTTTAAATATTATATTAAACTTGTTTTTGAAAAAATGTTTTTTGTAATTTATCCCGTGAAAAATAAATTTTTCGAGTATGTTCAGGTTAAAAAAATGGTTACTTTCAGAAACAGTGAAGAACAAATTCGCCCCACCTACAAGAAAAAAAAATCCGTACAATTCTGATTTCTAGTCAGACTGTACGATTCGAACCAGCCGTACAATTCTGATTTCTAGTCAGAGTGTACGATTCGAACCTGTGCTCCCAGAGGGAATCTGATTTCTAGTCAGACGCCGTAACCGCTCGGCCACGACTGCTTGTGAGTATAAAACGTTGTTTGAAATAAATCTTATCAGTGAGTAATAAGAAATAATATCTTCTTAGTTGGAAGTTGGTATAACAGAAATTTAGCTTTGCTAACTAGTAACTGCATTATCCATGTTGACTTTTTAGGGTAAGGCAGCGTAAAAACAAATGTTAACACTACCTTCACTACTTTTTATTTACCATTAAATAATATAGAATTGAATAAAAAATTTTAAATATTATATTAAACTTGTTTTTGAAAAAATGTTTTTTGTAATTTATCCCGTGAAAAATAAATTTTTCGAGTATGTTCAGGTTAAAAAAATGGTTACTTTCAGAAACAGTGAAGAACAAATTCGCCCCACCTACAAGAAAAAAAAATCCGTACAATTCTGATTTCTAGTCAGAGTGTACGATTCGAACCTGTGCTCCCAGAGGGAATCTGATTTCTAGTCAGACGCCGTAACCGCTCGGCCACGACTGCTTGTGAGTATAAAACGTTGTTTGAAATAAATCTTATCAGTGAGTAATAAGAAATAATATCTTCTTAGTTGGAAGTTGGTATAACAGAAATTTAGCTTTGCTAACTAGTAACTGCATTATCCATGTTGACTTTTTAGGGTAAGGCAGCGTAAAAACAAATGTTAACACTACCTTCACTACTTTTTATTTACCAATAAATAATATAGAATTGAATAAAAAATTTTAAATATTATATTAAACTTGTTTTTGAAAAAATGTTTTTTGTAATTTATCCCGTGAAAAATAAATTTTTCGAGTATGTTCAGATTAAAAAAATGGTTACTTTCAGAAACAGTGAAGAACAAATTCGCCCCACCTACAAGAAAAAAAAATCCGTACAATTCTGATTTCTAGTCAGACTGTACGATTCGAACCAGCCGTACAATTCTGATTTCTAGTCAGAGTGTACGATTCGAACCTGTGCTCCCAGAGGGAATCTGATTTCTAGTCAGACGCCGTAACCGCTCGGCCACGACTGCTTGTGAGTATAAAACGTTGTTTGAAATAAATCTTATCAGTGAGTAATAAGAAATAATATCTTCTTAGTTGGAAGTTGGTATAACAGAAATTTAGCTTTGCTAACTAGTAACTGCATTATCCATGTTGACTTTTTAGGGTAAGGCAGCGTAAAAACAAATGTTAACAATACCTTCACTACTTTTTATTTACCATTAAATAATATAGAATTGAATAAAAAATTTTAAATATTATATTAAACTTGTTTTTGAAAAAATGTTTTTTGTAATTTATCCCGTGAAAAATAAATTTTTCGAGTATGTTCAGGTTAAAAAAATTATTACTTTCAGAAACAGTGAAGAACAAATTCGCCCCACCTACAAGAAAAAAAAAATCCGTACAATTCTGATTTCTAGTCAGACTGTACGATTCGAACCAGCCGTACAATTCTGATTTCTAGTCAGAGTGTACGATTCGAACCTGTGCTCCCAGAGGGAATCTGATTTCTAGTCAGACGCCGTAACCGCTCGGCCACGACTGCTTGTGAGTGTAAAACGTTGTTTGAAATAAATCTTATCAGTGAGTAATAAGAAATAATATCTTCTTAGTTGGAAGTTGGTATAACAGAAATTTAGCTTTGCTAACTAGTAACTGCATTATCCATGTTGACTTTTTAGGGTAAGGCAGCGTAAAACAAATGTTAACACTACCTTCACTACTTTTTATTTACCATTAAATAATATAGAATTGAATAAAAAATTTTAAATATTATATTAAACTTGTTTTTGAAAAAATGTTTTTTGTAATTTATCCCGTGAAAAATAAATTTTTCGAGTATGTTCAGGTTAAAAAAATGGTTACTTTCAGAAACAGTGAAGAACAAATTCGCCCCACCTACAAGAAAAAAAAATCCGTACAATTCTGATTTCTAGTCAGACTGTACGATTCGAACCAGCCGTACAATTCTGATTTCTAGTCAGAGTGTACGATTCGAACCTGTGCTCCCAGAGGGAATCTGATTTCTAGTCAGACGCCGTAACCACTCGGCCACGACTGCTTGTGAGTGTAAAACGTTGTTTGAAATAAATCTTATCAGTGAGCAATAAGAAATAATATCTTCTTAGTTGGAAGTTGGTATAACAGAAATTTAGCTTTGCTAACTAGTAACTGCATTATCCATGTTGACTTTTTAGGGTAAGGCAGCGTAAAAACAAATGTTAACACTACCTTCACTACTTTTTATTTACCATTAAATAATATAGAATTGAATAAAAAATTTTAAATATTATATTAAACTTGTTTTTGAAAAAATGTTTTTTGTAATTTATCCCGTGAAAAATAAATTTTTCGAGTATGTTCAGGTTAAAAAAATGGTTACTTTCAGAAACAGTGAAGAACAAATTCGCCCCACCTACAAGAAAAAAAAATCCGTACAATTCTGATTTCTAGTCAGACTGTACGATTCGAACCAGCCGTACAATTCTGATTTCTAGTCAGAGTGTACGATTCGAACCTGTGCTCCCAGAGGGAATCTGATTTCTAGTCAGACGCCGTAACCGCTCGGCCACGACTGCTTGTGAGTATAAAACGTTGTTTGAAATAAATCTTATCAGTGAGTAATAAGAAATAATATCTTCTTAGTTGGAAGTTGGTATAACAGAAATTTAGCTTTGCTAACTAGTAACTGCATTATCCATGTTGACTTTTTAGGGTAAGGCAGCGTAAAAACAAATGTTAACACTACCTTCACTACTTTTTATTTACCAATAAATAATATAGAATTGAATAAAAAATTTTAAATATTATATTAAACTTGTTTTTGAAAAAATGTTTTTTGTAATTTATCCCGTGAAAAATAAATTTTTCGAGTATGTTCAGGTTAAAAAAATTATTACTTTCAGAAACAGTGAAGAACAAATTCGCCCCACCTACAAGAAAAAAAAAATCCGTACAATTCTGATTTCTAGTCAGACTGTACGATTCGAACCAGCCGTACAATTCTGATTTCTAGTCAGAGTGTACGATTCGAACCTGTGCTCCCAGAGGGAATCTGATTTCTAGTCAGACGCCGTAACCGCTCGGCCACGACTGCTTGTGAGTGTAAAACGTTGTTTGAAATAAATCTTATCAGTGAGTAATAAGAAATAATATCTTCTTAGTTGGAAGTTGGTATAACAGAAATTTAGCTTTGCTAACTAGTAACTGCATTATCCATGTTGACTTTTTAGGGTAAGGCAGCGTAAAAACAAATGTTAACACTACCTTCACTACTTTTTATTTACCATTAAATAATATAGAATTGAATAAAAAATTTTAAATATTATATTAAACTTGTTTTTGAAAAAATGTTTTTTGTAATTTATCCCGTGAAAAATAAATTTTTCGAGTATGTTCAGGTTAAAAAAATGGTTACTTTCAGAAACAGTGAAGAACAAATTCGCCCCACCTACAAGAAAAAAAAATCCGTACAGTTCTGATTTCTAGTCAGACTGTACGATTCGAACCAGCCGTACAATTCTGATTTCTAGTCAGAGTGTACGATTCGAACCTGTGCTCCCAGAGGGAATCTGATTTCTAGTCAGACGCCGTAACTGCTCGGCCACGACTGCTTGTGAGTATAAAACGTTGTTTGAAATAAATCTTATCAGTGAGTAATAAGAAATAATATCTTCTTAGTTGGAAGTTGGTATAACAGAAATTTAGCTTTGCTAACTAGTAACTGCATTATCCATGTTGACTTTTTAGGGTAAGGCAGCGTAAAAACAAATGTTAACACTACCTTCACTACTTTTTATTTACCAATAAATAATATAGAATTGAATAAAAAATTTTAAATATTATATTAAACTTGTTTTTGAAAAAATGTTTTTTGTAATTTATCCCGTGAAAAATAAATTTTTCGAGTATGTTCAGGTTAAAAAAATTATTACTTTCAGAAACAGTGAAGAACAAATTCGCCCCACCTACAAGAAAAAAAAAATCCGTACAATTCTGATTTCTAGTCAGACTGTACGATTCGAACCAGCCGTACAATTCTGATTTCTAGTCAGAGTGTACGATTCGAACCTGTGCTCCCAGAGGGAATCTGATTTCTAGTCAGACGCCGTAACCGCTCGGCCACGACTGCTTGTGAGTGTAAAACGTTGTTTGAAATAAATCTTATCAGTGAGTAATAAGAAATAATATCTTCTTAGTTGGAAGTTGGTATAACAGAAATTTAGCTTTGCTAACTAGTAACTGCATTATCCATGTTGACTTTTTAGGGTAAGGCAGCGTAAAAACAAATGTTAACACTACCTTCACTACTTTTTATTTACCATTAAATAATATAGAATTGAATAAAAATTTTAAATATTATATTAAACTTGTTTTTGAAAAAATGTTTTTTGTAATTTATCCCGTGAAAAATAAATTTTTCGAGTATGTTCAGGTTAAAAAAATGATTACTTTCAGAAACAGTGAAGAACAAATTCGCCCCACCTACAAGAAAAAAAAAATCCGTACAATTCTGATTTCTAGTCAGACTGTATGATTCGAACCAGCCGTACAATTCTGATTTCTAGTCAGAGTGTACGATTCGAACCTGTGCTCCCAGAGGGAATCTGATTTCTAGTCAGACGCCGTAACCGCTCGGCCACGACTGCTTGTGAGTGTAAAACGTTGTTTGAAATAAATCTTATCAGTGAGTAATAAGAAATAATGTCTTCTTAGTTGGAAGTTGGTATAACAGAAATTTAGCTTTGCTAACTAGTAACTGCATTATCCATGTTGACTTTTTAGGGTAAGGCAGCGTAAAAACAAATGTTAACACTACCTTCACTACTTTTTATTTACCATTAAATAATATAGAATTGAATAAAAAATTTTAAATATTATATTAAACTTGTTTTTGAAAAAATGTTTTTTGTAATTTATCCCGTGAAAAATAAATTTTTCGAGTATGTTCAGATTAAAAAAATGGTTACTTTCAGAAACAGTGAAGAACAAATTCGCCCCACCTACAAGAAAAAAAAATCCGTACAATTCTGATTTCTAGTCAGACTGTACGATTCGAACCAGCCGTACAATTCTGATTTCTAGTCAGAGTGTACGATTCGAACCTGTGCTCCCAGAGGGAATCTGATTTCTAGTCAGACGCCGTAACCGCTCGGCCACGACTGCTTGTGAGTGTAAAACGTTGTTTGAAATAAATCTTATCAGTGAGTAATAAGAAATAATATCTTCTTAGTTGGAAGTTGGTATAACAGAAATTTAACTTTGCTAACTAGTAACTGCATTATCCATGTTGACTTTTTAGGGTAAGGCAGCGTAAAAACAAATGTTAACACTACCTTCACTACTTTTTATTTACCATTAAATAATATAGAATTGAATAAAAAATTTTAAATATTATATTAAACTTGTTTTTGAAAAAATGTTTTTTGTAATTTATCCCGTGAAAAATAAATTTTTCGAGTATGTTCAGATTAAAAAAATGGTTACTTTCAGAAACAGTGAAGAACAAATTCGCCCCACCTACAAGAAAAAAAAATCCGTACAATTCTGATTTCTAGTCAGACTGTACGATTCGAACCAGCCGTACAATTCTGATTTCTAGTCAGAGTGTACGATTCGAACCTGTGCTCCCAGAGGGAATCTGATTTCTAGTCAGACGCCGTAACCGCTCGGCCACGACTGCTTGTGAGTATAAAACGTTGTTTGAAATAAATCTTATCAGTGAGTAATAAGAAATAATATCGTCTTAGTTGGAAGTTGGTATAACAGAAATTTAGCTTTGCTAACTAGTAACTGCATTATCCATGTTGACTTTTTAGGGTAAGGCAGCGTAAAAACAAATGTTAACACTACCTTCACTACTTTTTATTTACCAATAAATAATATAGAATTGAATAAAAAATTTTAAATATTATATTAAACTTGTTTTTGAAAAAATGTTTTTTGTAATTTATCCCGTGAAAAATAAATTTTTCGACTATGTTCAGGTTAAAAAAATTATTACTTTCAGAAACAGCGAAGAACAAATTCGCCCCACCTACAAGAAAAAAAAAATCCGTACAATTCTGATTTCTAGTCAGACTGTACGATTCGAACCAGCCGTACAATTCTGATTTCTAGTCAGAGTGTACGATTCGAACCTGTGCTCCCAGAGGGAATCTGATTTCTAGTCAGACGCCGAAACCACTCGGCCACGACTGCTTGTGAGTGTAAAACGTTGTTTGAAATAAATCTTATCAGTGAGCAATAAGAAATAATATCTTCTTAGTTGGAAGTTGGTATAACAGAAATTTAGCTTTGCTAACTAGTAACTGCATTATCCATGTTGACTTTTTAGGGTAAGGCAGCGTAAAAACAAATGTTAACACTACCTTCACTACTTTTTATTTACCATTAAATAATATAGAATTGAACAAAAAATTTTAAATATTATATTAAACTTGTTTTTGAAAAAATGTTTTTTGTAATTTATCCCGTGAAAAATAAAATTTTCGAGTATGTTCAGGTTAAAAAAATGGTTACTTTCAGAAACAGTGAAGAACAAATTCGCCCCACCTACAAGAAAAAAAAATCCGTACAATTCTGATTTCTAGTCAGACTGTACGATTCGAACCAGCCGTACAATTCTGATTTCTAGTCAGAGTGTACGATTCGAACCTGTGCTCCCAGAGGGAATCTGATTTCTAGTCAGACGCCGTAACCGCTCGGCCACGACTGCTTGTGAGTGTAAAATGTTGTTTGAAATAAATGTTATCAGTGAGTAATAAGAAATAATATCTTCTTAGTTGGAAGTTGGTATAACAGAAATTTAGCTTTGCTAACTAGTAACTGCATTATCCATGTTGACTTTTTAGGGTAAGGCAGCGTAAAAACAAATGTTAACACTACCTTCACTACTTTTTATTTACCAATAAATAATATAGAATTGAATAAAAAATTTTAAATATTATATTAAACTTGTTTTTGAAAAAATGTTTTTTGTAATTTATCCCGTGAAAAATAAATTTTTCGAGTATGTTCAGGTTAAAAAAATTATTACTTTCAGAAACAGTGAAGAACAAATTCGCCCCACCTACAAGAAAAAAAAAATCCGTACAATTCTGATTTCTAGTCAGACTGTACGATTCGAACCAGCCGTACAATTCTGATTTCTAGTCAGAGTGTACAATTCGAACCTGTGCTCCCAGAGGGAATCTGATTTCTAGTCAGACGCCGTAACCGCTCGGCCACGACTGCTTGTGAGTGTAAAACGTTGTTTGAAATAAATCTTATCAGTGAGTAATAAGAAATAATATCTTCTTAGTTGGAAGTTGGTATAACAGAAATTTAGCTTTGCTAACTAGTAACTGCATTATCCATGTTGACTTTTTAGGGTAAGGCAGCGTAAAAACAAATGTTAACACTACCTTCACTACTTTTTATTTACCATTAAATAATATAGAATTGAATAAAAATTTTAAATATTATATTAAACTTGTTTTTGAAAAAATGTTTTTTGTAATTTATCCCGTGAAAAATAAATTTTTCGAGTATGTTCAGGTTAAAAAAATGATTACTTTCAGAAACAGTGAAGAACAAATTCGCCCCACCTACAAGAAAAAAAAAATCCGTACAATTCTGATTTCTAGTCAGACTGTACGATTCGAACCAGCCGTACAATTCTGATTTCTAGTCAGAGTGTACGATTCGAACCTGTGCTCCCAGAGGGAATCTGATTTCTAGTCAGACGCCGTAACCGCTCGGCCACGACTGCTTGTGAGTGTAAAACGTTGTTTGAAATAAATCTTATCAGTGAGTAATAAGAAATAATATCTTCTTAGTTGGAAGTTGGTATAACAGAAATTTAGCTTTGCTAACTAGTAACTGCATTATCCATGTTGACTTTTTAGGGTAAGGCAGCGTAAAAACAAATGTTAACACTACCTTCACTACTTTTTATTTACCATTAAATAATATAGAATTGAATAAAAAATTTTAAATATTATATTAAACTTGTTTTTGAAAAAATGTTTTTTGTAATTTATCCCGTGAAAAATAAATTTTTCGAGTATGTTCAGATTAAAAAAATGGTTACTTTCAGAAACAGTGAAGAACAAATTCGCCCCACCTACAAGAAAAAAAAATCCGTACAATTCTGATTTCTAGTCAGACTGTACGATTCGAACCACCCGTACAATTCTGATTTCTAGTCAGAGTGTACGATTCGAACCTGTGCTCCCAGAGGGAATCTGATTTCTAGTCAGACGCCGTAACCGCTCGGCCACGACTGCTTGTGAGTATAAAACGTTGTTTGAAATAAATCTTATCAGTGAGTAATAAGAAATAATATCTTCTTAGTTGGAAGTTGGTATAACAGAAATTTAGCTTTGCTAACTAGTAACTGCATTATCCATGTTGACTTTTTAGGGTAAGGCAGCGTAAAAACAAATGTTAACACTACCTTCACTACTTTTTATTTACCATTAAATAATATAGAATTGAATAAAAAATTTTAAATATTATATTAAACTTGTTTTTGAAAAAATGTTTTTTGTAATTTATCCCGTGAAAAATAAATTTTTCGAGTATGTTCAGGTTAAAAAAATGGTTACTTTCAGAAACAGTGAAGAACAAATTCGCCCCACCTACAAGAAAAAAAAATCCGTACAATTCTGATTTCTAGTCAGACTGTACGATTCGAACCAGCCGTACAATTCTGATTTCTAGTCAGAGTGTACGATTCGAACCTGTGCTCCCAGAGGGAATCTGATTTCTAGTCAGACGCCGTAACCGCTCGGCCACGACTGCTTGTGAGTATAAAACGTTGTTTGAAATAAATCTTATCAGTGAGTAATAAGAAATAATATCTTCTTAGTTGGAAGTTGGTATAACAGAAATTTAGCTTTGCTAACTAGTAACTGCATTATCCATGTTGACTTTTTAGGGTAAGGCAGCGTAAAAACAAATGTTAACACTACCTTCACTACTTTTTATTTACCAATAAATAATATAGAATTGAATAAAAAATTTTAAATATTATATTAAACTTGTTATTGAAAAAATGTTTTTTGTAATTTATCCCGTGAAAAATAAATTTTTCGAGTATGTTCGGGTTAAAAAAATTATTACTTTCAGAAACAGTGAAGAACAAATTCGCCCCACCTACAAGAAAAAAAAAATCCGTACAATTCTGATTTCTAGTCAGACTGTACGATTCGAACCAGCCGTACAATTCTGATTTCTAGTCAGAGTGTACGATTCGAACCTGTGCTCGCAGAGGGAATCTGATTTCTAGTCAGACGCCGTAACCGCTCGGCCACGACTGCTTGTGAGTGTAAAACGTTGTTTGAAATAAATCTTATCAGTGAGTAATAAGAAATAATATCTTCTTAGTTGGAAGTTGGTATAACAGAAATTTAGCTTTGCTAACTAGTAACTGCATTATCCATGTTGACTTTTTAGGGTAAGGCAGCGTAAAAACAAATGTTAACACTACCTTCACTACTTTTTATTTACCATTAAATAATATAGAATTGAATAAAAAATTTTAAATATTATATTAAACTTGTTTTTGAAAAAATGTTTTTTGTAATTTATCCCGTGAAAAATAAATTTTTCGAGTATGTTCAGGTTAAAAAAATTATTACTTTCAGAAACAGTGAAGAACAAATTCGCCCCACCTACAAGAAAAAAAAAATCCGTACAATTCTGATTTCTAGTCAGACTGTACGATTCGAACCAGCCGTACAATTCTGATTTCTAGTCAGAGTGAACGATTCGAACCTGTGCTCCCAGAGGGAATCTGATTTCTAGTCAGACGCCGTAACCGCTCGGCCACGACTGCTTGTGAGTGTAAAACGTTGTTTGAAATAAATCTTATCAGTGAGTAATAAGAAATAATATCTTCTTAGTTGGAAGTTGGCATAACAGAAATTTAGCTTTGCTAACTAGTAACTGCATTATCCATGTTGACTTTTTAGGGTAAGGCAGCGTAAAAACAAATGTTAACACTACCTTCACTACTTTTTATTTACCATTAAATAATATAGAATTGAATAAAAATTTTAAATATTATATTAAACTTGTTTTTGAAAAAATGTTTTTTGTAATTTATCCCGTGAAAAATAAATTTTTCGAGTATGTTCAGGTTAAAAAAATGATTACTTTCAGAAACAGTGAAGAACAAATTCGCCCCACCTACAAGAAAAAAAAAATCCGTACAATTCTGATTTCTAGTCAGACTGTACGATTCGAACCAGCCGTACAATTCTGATTTCTAGTCAGAGTGTACGATTCGAACCTGTGCTCCCAGAGGGAATCTGATTTCTAGTCAGACGCCGTAACCGCTCGGCCACGACTGCTTGTGAGTGTAAAACGTTTGAAATAAATCTTATCAGTGAGTAATAAGAAATAATATCTTCTTAGTTGGAAGTTGGTATAACAGAAATTTAGCTTTGCTAACTAGTAACTGCATTATCCATGTTGACTTTTTAGGGTAATGCAGCGTAAAAACAAATGTTAACACTACCTTCACTACTTTTTATTTACCATTAAATAATATAGAATTGAATAAAAAATTTAAATATTATATTAAACTTGTTTTTGAAAAAATGTTTTTTGTAATTTATCCCGTGAAAAATAAATTTTTCGAGTATGTTCAGGTTAAAAAAATGATTACTTTCAGAAACAGTGAAGAACAAATTCGCCCCACCTACAAGAAAAAAAAAAATCCGTACAATTCTGATTTCTAGTCAGACTGTACGATTCGAACCAGCCGTACAATTCTGATTTCTAGTCAGAGTGTACGATTCGAACCTGTGCTCCCAGAGGGAATCTGATTTCTAGTCAGACGCCGTAACCGCTCGGCCACGACTGCTTGTGAGTGTAAAACGTTGTTTGAAATAAATCTTATCAGTGAGTAATAAGAAATAATATCTTCTTAGTTGGAAGTTGGTATAACAGAAATTTAGCTTTGCTAACTAGTAACTGCATTATCCATGTTGACTTTTTAGGGTAAGACAGCGTAAAAACAAATGTTAACACTACCTTCACTACTTTTTATTTACCATTAAATAATATAGAATTGAATAAAAAATTTTAAATATTATATTAAACTTGTTTTTGAAAAAATGTTTTTTGTAATTTATCCCGTGAAAAATAAATTTTTCGAGTATGTTCAGATTAAAAAAATGGTTACTTTCAGAAACAGTGAAGAACAAATTCGCCCCACCTACAAGAAAAAAAAATCCGTACAATTCTGATTTCTAGTCAGACTGTACGATTCGAACCAGCCGTACAATTCTGATTTCTAGTCAGAGTGTACGATTCGAACCTGTGCTCCCAGAGGGAATCTGATTTCTAGTCAGACGCCGTAACCGCTCGGCCACGACTGCTTGTGAGTATAAAACGTTGTTTGAAATAAATCTTATCAGTGAGTAATAAGAAATAATATCTTCTTAGTTGGAAGTTGGTATAACAGAAATTTAGCTTTGCTAACTAGTAACTGCATTATCCATGTTGACTTTTTAGGGTAAGGCAGCGTAAAAACAAATGTTAACACTACCTTCACTACTTTTTATTTACCAATAAATAATATAGAATTGAATAAAAAATTTTAAATATTATATTAAACTTGTTTTTGAAAAAATGTTTTTTGTAATTTATCCCGTGAAAAATAAATTTTTCGAGTATGTTCAGGTTAAAAAAATTATTACTTTCAGAAACAGTGAAGAACAAATTCGCCCCACCTACAAGAAAAAAAAAATCCGTACAATTCTGATTTCTAGTCAGACTGTACGATTCGAACCAGCCGTACAATTCTGATTTCTAGTCAGAGTGTACGATTCGAACCTGTGCTCCCAGAGGGAATCTGATTTCTAGTCAGACGCCGTAACCGCTCGGCCACGACTGCTTGTGAGTGTAAAACGTTGTTTGAAATAAATCTTATCAGTGAGTAATAAGAAATAATATCTTCTTAGTTGGAAGTTGGTATAACAGAAATTTAGCTTTGCTAACTAGTAACTGCATTATCCATGTTGACTTTTTAGGGTAAGGCAGCGTAAAAACAAATGTTAACACTACCTTCACTACTTTTTATTTACCATTAAATAATATAGAATTGAATAAAAAATTTTAAATATTATATTAAACTTGTTTTTGAAAAAATGTTTTTTGTAATTTATCCCGTGAAAAATAAATTTTTCGAGTATGTTCAGGTTAAAAAAATTATTACTTTCAGAAACAGTGAAGAACAAATTCGCCCCACCTACAAGAAAAAAAAATCCGTACAATTCTGATTTCTAGTCAGACTGTACGATTCGAACCAGCCGTACAATTCTGATTTCTAGTCAGAGTGTACGATTCGAACCTGTGCTCCCAGAGGGAATCTGATTTCTAGTCAGACGCCGTAACCGCTCGGCCACGACTGCTTGTGAGTGTAAAACGTTGTTTGAAATAAATCTTATCAGTGAGTAATAAGAAATAATATCTTCTTAGTTGGAAGTTGGTATAACAGAAATTTAGCTTTGCTAACTAGTAACTGCATTATCCATGTTGACTTTTTAGGGTAAGGCAGCGTAAAAACAAATGTTAACACTACCTTCACTACTTTTTATTTACCATTAAATAATATAGAATTGAATAAAAAATTTTAAATATTATATTAAACTTGTTTTTGAAAAAATGTTTTTTGTAATTTATCCCGTGAAAAATAAATTTTTCGAGTATGTTCAGATTAAAAAAATGGTTACTTTCAGAAACAGTGAAGAACAAATTCGCCCCACCTACAAGAAAAAAAAATCCGTACAATTCTGATTTCTAGTCAGACTGTACGATTCGAACCAGCCGTACAATTCTGATTTCTAGTCAGAGTGTACGATTCGAACCTGTGCTCCCAGAGGGAATCTGATTTTTAGTCAGACGCCGTAACCGCTCGGCCACGACTGCTTGTGAGTATAAAACGTTGTTTGAAATAAATCTTTTCAGTGAGTAATAAGAAATAATATCTTCTTAGTTGGAAGTTGGTATAACAGAAATTTAGCTTTGCTAACTAGTAACTGCATTATCCATGTTGACTTTTTAGGGTAAGGCAGCGTAAAAACAAATGTTAACACTACCTTCACTACTTTTTATTTACCAATAAATAATATAGAATTGAATAAAAAATTTTAAATATTATATTAAACTTGTTTTTGAAAAAATGTTTTTTGTAATTTATCCCGTGAAAAATAAATTTTTCGAGTACGTTCAGGTTAAAAAAATTATTACTTTCAGAAACAGTGAAGAACAAATTCGCCCCACCTACAAGAAAAAAAAAATCCGTACAATTCTGATTTCTAGTCAGACTGTACGATTCGAACCAGCCGTACAATTCTGATTTCTAGTCAGAGTGTACGATTCGAACCTGTGCTCCCAGAGGGAATCTGATTTCTAGTCAGACGCCGTAACCGCTCGGCCACGACTGCTTGTGAGTGTAAAACGTTGTTTGAAATAAATCTTATCAGTGAGTAATAAGAAATAATATCTTCTTAGTTGGAAGTTGGTATAACAGAAATTTAGCTTTGCTAACTAGTAACTGCATTATCCATGTTGACTTTTTAGGGTAAGGCAGCGTAAAAACAAATGTTAACACTACCTTCACTACTTTTTATTTACCATTAAATAATATAGAATTGAATAAAAAATTTTAAATATTATATTAAACTTGTTTTTGAAAAAATGTTTTTTGTAATTTATCCCGTGAAAAATAAATTTTTCGAGTATGTTCAGGTTAAAAAAATGGTTACTTTCAGAAACAGTGAAGAACAAATTCGCCCCACCTACAAGAAAAAAAAATCCGTACAATTCTGATTTCTAGTCAGACTGTACGATTCGAACCAGCCGTACAATTCTGATTTCTAGTCAGAGTGTACGATTCGAACCTGTGCTCCCAGAGGGAATCTGATTTCTAGTCAGACGCCGTAACCGCTCGGCCACGACTGCTTGTGAGTATAAAACGTTGTTTGAAATAAATCTTATCAGTGAGTAATAAGAAATAATATCTTCTTAGTTGGAAGTTGGTATAACAGAAATTTAGCTTTGCTAACTAGTAACTGCATTATCCATGTTGACTTTTTAGGGTAAGGCAGCGTAAAAACAAATGTTAACACTACCTTCACTACTTTTTATTTACCAATAAATAATATAGAATTGAATAAAAAATTTTAAATATTATATTAAACTTGTTTTTGAAAAAATGTTTTTTGTAATTTATCCCGTGAAAAATAAATTTTTCGAGTATGTTCAGGTTAAAAAAATTATTACTTTCAGAAACAGTGAAGAACAAATTCGCCCCACCTACAAGAAAAAAAAAATCCGTACAATTCTGATTTCTAGTCAGACTGTACGATTCGAACCAGCCGTACAATTCTGATTTCTAGTCAGAGTGTACGATTCGAACCTGTGCTCCCAGAGGGAATCTGATTTCTAGTCAGACGCCGTAACCGCTCGGCCACGACTGCTTGTGAGTGTAAAACGTTGTTTGAAATAAATCTTATCAGTGAGTAATAAGAAATAATATCTTCTTAGTTGGAAGTTGGTATAACAGAAATTTAGCTTTGCTAACTAGTAACTGCATTATCCATGTTGACTTTTTAGGGTAAGGCAGCGTAAAAACAAATGTTAACACTACCTTCACTACTTTTTATTTACCATTAAATAATATAGAATTGAATAAAAATTTTAAATATTATATTAAACTTGTTTTTGAAAAAATGTTTTTTGTAATTTATCCCGTGAAAAATAAATTTTTCGAGTACGTTCAGGTTAAAAAAATTATTACTTTCAGAAACAGTGAAGAACAAATTCGCCCCACCTACAAGAAAAAAAAAATCCGTACAATTCTGATTTCTAGTCAGACTGTACGATTCGAACCAGCCGTACAATTCTGATTTCTAGTCAGAGTGTACGATTCGAACCTGTGCTCCCAGAGGGAATCTGATTTCTAGTCAGACGCCGTAACCGCTCGGCCACGACTGCTTGTGAGTGTAAAACGTTGTTTGAAATAAATCTTATCAGTGAGTAATAAGAAATAATATCTTCTTAGTTGGAAGTTGGTATAACAGAAATTTAGCTTTGCTAACTAGTAACTGCATTATCCATGTTGACTTTTTAGGGTAAGGCAGCGTAAAAACAAATGTTAACACTACCTTCACTACTTTTTATTTACCATTAAATAATATAGAATTGAATAAAAAATTTTAAATATTATATTAAACTTGTTTTTGAAAAAATGTTTTTTGTAATTTATCCCGTGAAAAATAAATTTTTCGAGTATGTTCAGATTAAAAAAATGGTTACTTTCAGAAACTGTGAAGAACAAATTCGCCCCACCTACAAGAAAAAAAAATCCGTACAATTCTGATTTCTAGTCAGACTGTACGATTCGAACCAGCCGTACAATTCTGATTTCTAGTCAGAGTGTACGATTCGAACCTGTGCTCCCAGAGGGAATCTGATTTCTAGTCAGACGCCGTAACCGCTCGGCCACGACTGCTTGTGAGTATAAAACGTTGTTTGAAATAAATCTTTTCAGTGAGTAATAAGAAATAATATCTTCTTAGTTGGAAGTTGGTATAACAGAAATTTAGCTTTGCTAACTAGTAACTGCATTATCCATGTTGACTTTTTAGGGTAAGGCAGCGTAAAAACAAATGTTAACACTACCTTCACTACTTTTTATTTACCAATAAATAATATAGAATTGAATAAAAAATTTTAAATATTATATTAAACTTGTTTTTGAAAAAATGTTTTTTGTAATTTATCCCGTGAAAAATAAATTTTTCGAGTACGTTCAGGTTAAAAAAATTATTACTTTCAGAAACAGTGAAGAACAAATTCGCCCCACCTACAAGAAAAAAAAAATCCGTACAATTCTGATTTCTAGTCAGACTGTACGATTCGAACCAGCCGTACAATTCTGATTTCTAGTCAGAGTGTACGATTCGAACCTGTGCTCCCAGAGGGAATCTGATTTCTAGTCAGACGCCGTAACCGCTCGGCCACGACTGCTTGTGAGTGTAAAACGTTGTTTGAAATAAATCTTATCAGTGAGTAATAAGAAATAATATCTTCTTAGTTGGAAGTTGGTATAACAGAAATTTAGCTTTGCTAACTAGTAACTGCATTATCCATGTTGACTTTTTAGGGTAAGGCAGCGTAAAAACAAATGTTAACACTACCTTCACTACTTTTTATTTACCATTAAATAATATAGAATTGAATAAAAAATTTTAAATATTATATTAAACTTGTTTTTGAAAAAATGTTTTTTGTAATTTATCCCGTGAAAAATAAATTTTTCGAGTATGTTCAGATTAAAAAAATGGTTACTTTCAGAAACAGTGAAGAACAAATTCGCCCCACCTACAAGAAAAAAAAATCCGTACAATTCTGATTTCTAGTCAGACTGTACGATTCGAACCAGCCGTACAATTCTGATTTCTAGTCAGAGTGTACGATTCGAACCTGTGCTCCCAGAGGGAATCTGATTTCTAGTCAGATGCCGTAACCGCTCGGCCACGACTGCTTGTGAGTGTAAAACGTTTGAAATAAATCTTATCAGTGAGTAATAAGAAATAATATCTTCTTAGTTGGAAGTTGGTATAACAGAAATTTAGCTTTGCTAACTAGTAACTGCATTATCCATGTTGACTTTTTAGGGTAAGGCAGCGTAAAAACAAATGTTAACACTACCTTCACTACTTTTTATTTACCATTAAATAATATAGAATTGAATAAAAAATTTAAATATTATATTAAACTTGTTTTTGAAAAAATGTTTTTTGTAATTTATCCCGTGAAAAATAAATTTTTCGAGTATGTTCAGGTTAAAAAAATGATTACTTTCAGAAACAGTGAAGAACAAATTCGCCCCACCTACAAGAAAAAAAAAAATCCGTACAATTCTGATTTCTAGTCAGACTGTACGATTCGAACCAGCCGTACAATTCTGATTTCTAGTCAGAGTGTACGATTCGAACCTGTGCTCCCAGAGGGAATCTGATTTCTAGTCAGACGCCGTAACCGCTCGGCCACGACTGCTTGTGAGTATAAAACGTTGTTTGAAATAAATCTTATCAGTGAGTAATAAGAAATAATATCTTCTTAGTTGGAAGTTGGTATAACAGAAATTTAGCTTTGCTAACTAGTAACTGCATTATCCATGTTGACTTTTTAGGGTAAGGCAGCGTAAAAACAAATGTTAACACTACCTTCACTACTTTTTATTTACCAATAAATAATATAGAATTGAATAAAAAATTTTAAATATTATATTAAACTTGTTTTTGAAAAAATGTTTTTTGTAATTTATCCCGTGAAAAATAAATTTTTCGAGTATGTTCAGGTTAAAAAAATTATTACTTTCAGAAACAGTGAAGAACAAATTCGCCCCACCTACAAGAAAAAAAAAATCCGTACAATTCTGATTTCTAGTCAGACTGTACGATTCGAACCAGCCGTACAATTCTGATTTCTAGTCAGAGCGTACGATTCGAACCTGTGCTCCCAGAGGGAATCTGATTTCTAGTCAGACGCCGTAACCGCTCGGCCACGACTGCTTGTGAGTGTAAAACGTTGTTTGAAATAAATCTTATCAGTGAGTAATAAGAAATAATATCTTCTTAGTTGGAAGTTGGTATAACAGAAATTTAGCTTTGCTAACTAGTAACTGCATTATCCATGTTGACTTTTTAGGGTAAGGCAGCGTAAAAACAAATGTTAACACTACCTTCACTACTTTTTATTTACCATTAAATAATATAGAATTGAATAAAAAATTTTAAATATTATATTAAACTTGTTTTTGAAAAAATGTTTTTTGTAATTTATCCCGTGAAAAATAAATTTTTCGAGTATGTTCAGGTTAAAAAAATTATTACTTTCAGAAACAGTGAAGAACAAATTCGCCCCACCTACAAGAAAAAAAAATCCGTACAATTCTGATTTCTAGTCAGACTGTACGATTCGAACCAGCCGTACAATTCTGATTTCTAGTCAGAGTGTACGATTCGAACCTGTGCTCCCAGAGGGAATCTGATTTCTAGTCAGACGCCGTAACCGCTCGGCCACGACTGCTTCTGAGTGTAAAACGTTGTTTGAAATAAATCTTATCAGTGAGTAATAAGAAATAATATCTTCTTAGTTGGAAGTTGGTATAACAGAAATTTAGCTTTGCTAACTAGTAACTGCATTATCCATGTTGACTTTTTAGGGTAAGGCAGCGTAAAAACAAATGTTAACACTACCTTCACTACTTTTTATTTACCATTAAATAATATAGAATTGAATAAAAAATTTTAAATATTATATTAAACTTGTTTTTGAAAAAATGTTTTTTGTAATTTATCCCGTGAAAAATAAATTTTTCGAGTATGTTCAGATTAAAAAAATGGTTACTTTCAGAAACAGAAAAGAACAAATTCGCCCCACCTACAAGAAAAAAAAATCCGTACAATTCTGATTTCTAGTCAGACTGTACGATTCGAACCAGCCGTACAATTCTGATTTCTAGTCAGAGTGTACGATTCGAACCTGTGCTCCCAGAGGGAATCTGATTTCTAGTCAGACGCCGTAACCGCTCGGCCACGACTGCTTGTGAGTATAAAACGTTGTTTGAAATAAATCTTTTCAGTGAGTAATAAGAAATAATATCTTCTTAGTTGGAAGTTGGTATAACAGAAATTTAGCTTTGCTAACTAGTAACTGCATTATCCATGTTGACTTTTTAGGGTAAGGCAGCGTAAAAACAAATGTTAACACTACCTTCACTACTTTTTATTTACCAATAAATAATATAGAATTGAATAAAAAATTTTAAATATTATATTAAACTTGTTTTTGAAAAAATGTTTTTTGTAATTTATCCCGTGAAAAATAAATTTTTCGAGTACGTTCAGGTTAAAAAAATTATTACTTTCAGAAACAGTGAAGAACAAATTCGCCCCACCTACAAGAAAAAAAAAATCCGTACAATTCTGATTTCTAGTCAGACTGTACGATTCGAACCAGCCGTACAATTCTGATTTCTAGTCAGAGTGTACGATTCGAACCTGTGCTCCCAGAGGGAATCTGATTTCTAGTCAGACGCCGTAACCGCTCGGCCACGACTGCTTGTGAGTGTAAAACGTTGTTTGAAATAAATCTTATCAGTGAGTAATAAGAAATAATATCTTCTTAGTTGGAAGTTGGTATAACAGAAATTTAGCTTTGCTAACTAGTAACTGCATTATCCATGTTGACTTTTTAGGGTAAGGCAGCGTAAAAACAAATGTTAACACTACCTTCACTACTTTTTATTTACCATTAAATAATATAGAATTGAATAAAAAATTTTAAATATTATATTAAACTTGTTTTTGAAAAAATGTTTTTTGTAATTTATCCCGTGAAAAATAAATTTTTCGAGTATGTTCAGGTTAAAAAAATGGTTACTTTCAGAAACAGTGAAGAACAAATTCGCCCCACCTACAAGAAAAAAAAATCCGTACAATTCTGATTTCTAGTCAGACTGTACGATTCGAACCAGCCGTACAATTCTGATTTCTAGTCAGAGTGTACGATTCGAACCTGTGCTCCCAGAGGGAATCTGATTTCTAGTCAGACGCCGTAACCGCTCGGCCACGACTGCTTGTGAGTATAAAACGTTGTTTGAAATAAATCTTATCAGTGAGTAATAAGAAATAATATCTTCTTAGTTGGAAGTTGGTATAACAGAAATTTAGCTTTGCTAACTAGTAACTGCATTATCCATGTTGACTTTTTAGGGTAAGGCAGCGTAAAAACAAATGTTAACACTACCTTCACTACTTTTTATTTACCAATAAATAATATAGAATTGAATAAAAAATTTTAAATATTATATTAAACTTGTTTTTGAAAAAATGTTTTTTGTAATTTATCCCGTGAAAAATAAATTTTTCGAGTATGTTCAGGTTAAAAAAATTATTACTTTCAGAAACAGTGAAGTACAAATTCGCCCCACCTACAAGAAAAAAAAAATCCGTACAATTCTGATTTCTAGTCAGACTGTACGATTCGAACCAGCCGTACAATTCTGATTTCTAGTCAGAGTGTACGATTCGAACCTGTGCTCCCAGAGGGAATCTGATTTCTAGTCAGACGCCGTAACCGCTCGGCCACGACTGCTTGTGAGTGTAAAACGTTGTTTGAAATAAATCTTATCAGTGAGTAATAAGAAATAATATCTTCTTAGTTGGAAGTTGGTATAACAGAAATTTAGCTTTGCTAACTAGTAACTGCATTATCCATGTTGACTTTTTAGGGTAAGGCAGCGTAAAAACAAATGTTAACACTACCTTCACTACTTTTTATTTACCATTAAATAATATAGAATTGAATAAAAAATTTTAAATATTATATTAAACTTGTTTTTGAAAAAATGTTTTTTGTAATTTATCCCGTGAAAAATAAATTTTTCGAGTATGTTCAGGTTAAAAAAATTATTACTTTCAGAAACAGTGAAGAACAAATTCGCCCCACCTACAAGAAAAAAAAATCCGTACAATTCTGATTTCTAGTCAGACTGTACGATTCGAACCAGACGTACAATTCTGATTTCTAGTCAGAGTGTACGATTCGAACCTGTGCTCCCAGAGGGAATCTGATTTCTAGTCAGACGCCGTAACCGCTCGGCCACGACTGCTTGTGAGTGTAAAACGTTGTTTGAAATAAATCTTATCAGTGAGTAATAAGAAATAATATCTTCTTAGTTGGAAGTTGGTATAACAGAAATTTAGCTTTGCTAACTAGTAACTGCATTATCCATGTTGACTTTTTAGGGTAAGGCAGCGTAAAAACAAATGTTAACACTACCTTCACCACTTTTTATTTACCATTAAATAATATAGAATTGAATAAAAAATTTTAAATATTATATTAAACTTGTTTTTGAAAAAATGTTTTTTGTAATTTATCCCGTGAAAAATAAATTTTTCGAGTATGTTCAGATTAAAAAAATGGTTACTTTCAGAAACAGTGAAGAACAAATTCGCCCCACCTACAAGAAAAAAAAATCCGTACAATTCTGATTTCTAGTCAGACTGTACGATTCGAACCAGCCGTACAATTCTGATTTCTAGTCAGAGTGTACGATTCGAACCTGTGCTCCCAGAGGGAATCTGATTTCTAGTCAGACGCCGTAACCGCTCGGCCACGACTGCTTGTGAGTATAAAACGTTGTTTGAAATAAATCTTTTCAGTGAGTAATAAGAAATAATATCTTCTTAGTTGGAAGTTGGTATAACAGAAATTTAGCTTTGCTAACTAGTAACTGCATTATCCATGTTGACTTTTTAGGGTAAGGCAGCGTAAAAACAAATGTTAACACTACCTTCACTACTTTTTATTTACCAATAAATAATATAGAATTGAATAAAAAATTTTAAATATTATATTAAACTTGTTTTTGAAAAAATGTTTTTTGTAATTTATCCCGTGAAAAATAAATTTTTCGAGTACGTTCAGGTTAAAAAAATTATTACTTTCAGAAACAGTGAAGAACAAATTCGCCCCACCTACAAGAAAAAAAAAATCCGTACAATTCTGATTTCTAGTCAGACTGTACGATTCGAACCAGCCGTACAATTCTGATTTCTAGTCAGAGTGTACGATTCGAACCTGTGCTCCCAGAGGGAATCTGATTTCTAGTCAGACGCCGTAACCGCTCGGCCACGACTGCTTGTGAGTGTAAAACGTTGTTTGAAATAAATCTTATCAGTGAGTAATAAGAAATAATATCTTCTTAGTTGGAAGTTGGTATAACAGAAATTTAGCTTTGCTAACTAGTAACTGCATTATCCATGTTGACTTTTTAGGGTAAGGCAGCGTAAAAACAAATGTTAACACTACCTTCACTACTTTTTATTTACCATTAAATAATATAGAATTGAATAAAAAATTTTAAATATTATATTAAACTTGTTTTTGAAAAAATGTTTTTTGTAATTTATCCCGTGAAAAATAAATTTTTCGAGTATGTTCAGATTAAAAAAATGGTTACTTTCAGAAACAGTGAAGAACAAATTCGCCCCACCTACAAGAAAAAAAAATCCGTACAATTCTGATTTCTAGTCAGACTGTACGATTCGAACCAGCCGTACAATTCTGATTTCTAGTCAGAGTGTACGATTCGAACCTGTGCTCCCAGAGGGAATCTGATTTCTAGTCAGACGCCGTAACCGCTCGGCCACGACTGCTTGTGAGTGTAAAACGTTGTTTGAAATAAATCTTATCAGTGAGTAATAAGAAATAATATCTTCTTAGTTGGAAGTTGGTATAACAGAAATTTAGCTTTGCTAACTAGTAACTGCATTATCCATGTTGACTTTTTAGGGTAAGGCAGCGTAAAAACAAATGTTAACACTACCTTCACTACTTTTTATTTACCATTAAATAATATAGAATTGAATAAAAAATTTTAAATATTATATTAAACTTGTTTTTGAAAAAATGTTTTTTGTAATTTATCCCGTGAAAAATAAATTTTTCGAGTATGTTCAGGTTAAAAAAATGGTTACTTTCAGAAACAGTGAAGAACAAATTCGCCCCACCTACAAGAAAAAAAAATCCGTACAATTCTGATTTCTAGTCAGACTGTACGATTCGAACCAGCCGTACAATTCTGATTTCTAGTCAGAGTGTACGATTCGAACCTGTGCTCCCAGAGGGAATCTGATTTCTAGTCAGACGCCGTAACCGCTCGGCCACGACTGCTTGTGAGTATAAAACGTTGTTTGAAATAAATCTTATCAGTGAGTAATAAGAAATAATATCTTCTTAGTTGGAAGTTGGTATAACAGAAATTTAGCTTTGCTAACTAGTAACTGCATTATCCATGTTGACTTTTTAGGGTAAGGCAGCGTAAAAACAAATGTTAACACTACCTTCACTACTTTTTATTTACCATTAAATAATATAGAATTGAATAAAAAATTTTAAATATTATATTAAACTTGTTTTTGAAAAAATGTTTTTTGTAATTTATCCCGTGAAAAATAAATTTTTCGAGTATGTTCAGGTTAAAAAAATTATTACTTTCAGAAGCAGTGAAGAACAAATTCGCCCCACCTACAAGAAAAAAAAAATCCGTACAATTCTGATTTCTAGTCAGACTGTACGATTCGAACCAGCCGTACAATTCTGATTTCTAGTCAGAGTGTACGATTCGAACCTGTGCTCCCAGAGGGAATCTGATTTCTAGTCAGACGCCGTAACCGCTCGGCCACGACTGCTTGTGAGTGTAAAACGTTGTTTGAAATAAATCTTATCAGTGAGTAATAAGAAATAATATCTTCTTAGTTGGAAGTTGGTATAACAGAAATTTAGCTTTGCTAACTAGTAACTGCATTATCCATGTTGACTTTTTAGGGTAAGGCAGCGTAAAAACAAATGTTAACACTACCTTCACTACTTTTTATTTACCATTAAATAATATAGAATTGAATAAAAAATTTTAAATATTATATTAAACTTGTTTTTGAAAAAATGTTTTTTGTAATTTATCCCGTGAAAAATAAATTTTTCGAGTATGTTCAGGTTAAAAAAATTATTACTTTCAGAAACAGTGAAGAACAAATTCGCCCCACCTACAAGAAAAAAAAATCCGTACAATTCTGATTTCTAGTCAGACTGTACGATTCGAACCAGCCGTACAATTCTGATTTCTAGTCAGAGTGTACGATTCGAACCTGTGCTCCCAGAGGGAATCTGATTTCTAGTCAGACGCCGTAACCACTCGGCCACGACTGCTTGTGAGTATAAAACGTTGTTTGAAATAAATCTTATCAGTGAGCAATAAGAAATAATATCTTCTTAGTTGGAAGTTGGTATAACAGAAATTTAGCTTTGCTAACTAGTAACTGCATTATCCATGTTGACTTTTTAGGGTAAGGCAGCGTAAAAACAAATGTTAACACTACCTTCACTACTTTTTATTTACCATTAAATAATATAGAATTGAATAAAAAATTTTGAATATTATATTAAACTTGTTTTTGAAAAAATGTTTTTTGTAATTTATCCCGTGAAAAATAAATTTTTCGAGTATGTTCAGGTTAAAAAAATTATTACTTTCAGAAACAGTGAAGAACAAATTCGCCCCACCTACAAGAAAAAAAAAATCCGTACAATTCTGATTTCTAGTCAGACTGTACGATTCGAACCAGCCGTACAATTCTGATTTCTAGTCAGAGTGTACGATTCGAACCTGTGCTCCCAGAGGGAATCTGATTTCTAGTCAGACGCCGTAACCGCTCGGCCACGACTGCTTGTGAGTGTAAAACGTTGTTTGAAATAAATCTTATCAGTGAGTAATAAGAAATAATATCTTCTTAGTTGGAAGTTGGTATAACAGAAATTTAGCTTTGCTAACTAGTAACTGCATTATCCATGTTGACTTTTTAGGGTAAGGCAGCGTAAAAACAAATGTTAACACTACCTTCACTACTTTTTATTTACCATTAAATAATATAGAATTGAATAAAAATTTTAAATATTATATTAAACTTGTTTTTGAAAAAATGTTTTTTGTAATTTATCCCGTGAAAAATAAATTTTTCGAGTATGTTCAGGTTAAAAAAATGATTACTTTCAGAAACAGTGAAGAACAAATTCCCCCACCTACAAGAAAAAAAAAAATCCGTACAATTCTGATTTCTAGTCAGACTGTACGATTCGAACCAGCCGTACAATTCTGATTTCTAGTCAGAGTGTACGATTCGAACCTGTGCTCCCAGAGGGAATCTGATTTCTAGTCAGACGCCGTAACCGCTCGGCCACGACTGCTTGTGAGTGTAAAACGTTGTTTGAAATAAATCTTATCAGTGAGTAATAAGAAATAATATCTTCTTAGTTGGAAGTTGGTATAACAGAAATTTAGCTTTGCTAACTAGTAACTGCATTATCCATGTTGACTTTTTAGGGTAAAGCAACGTAAAAACAAATGTTAACACTACCTTCACTACTTTTTATTTACCATTAAATAATATAGAATTGAATAAAAAATTTTAAATATTATATTAAACTTGTTTTTGAAAAAATGTTTTTTGTAATTTATCCCGTGAAAAATAAATTTTTCGAGTATGTTCAGGTTAAAAAAATGGTTACTTTCAGAAACAGTGAAGAACAAATTCGCCCCACCTACAAGAAAAAAAAATCCGTACAATTCTGATTTCTAGTCAGAGTGTACGATTCGAACCTGTGCTCCCAGAGGGAATCTGATTTCTAGTCAGACGCCGTAACCACTCGGCCACGACTGCTTGTGAGTGTAAAACGTTGTTTGAAATAAATCTTATCAGTGAGCAATAAGAAATAATATCTTCTTAGTTGGAAGTTGGTATAACAGAAATTTAGCTTTGCTAACTAGTAACTGCATTATCCATGTTGACTTTTTAGGGTAAAGCAGCGTAAAAACAAATGTTAACACTACCTTCACTACTTTTTATTTACCATTAAATAATATAGAATTGAATAAAAAATTTTAAATATTATATTAAACTTGTTTTTGAAAAAATGTTTTTTGTAATTTATCCCGTGAAAAATAAATTTTTCGAGTATGTTCAGGTTAAAAAAATGGTTACTTTCAGAAACAGTGAAGAACAAATTCGCCCCACCTACAAGAAAAAAAAATCCGTACAATTCTGATTTCTAGTCAGACTGTACGATTCGAACCAGCCGTACAATTCTGATTTCTAGTCAGAGTGTACGATTCGAACCTGTGCTCCCAGAGGGAATCTGATTTCTAGTCAGACGCCGTAACCGCTCGGCCACGACTGCTTGTGAGTATAAAACGTTGTTTGAAATAAATCTTATCAGTGAGTAATAAGAAATAATATCTTCTTAGTTGGAAGTTGGTATAACAGAAATTTAGCTTTGCTAACTAGTAACTGCATTATCCATGTTGACTTTTTAGGGTAAGGCAGCGTAAAAACAAATGTTAACACTACCTTCACTACTTTTTATTTACCAATAAATAATATAGAATTGAATAAAAAATTTTAAATATTATATTAAACTTGTTTTTGAAAAAATGTTTTTTGTAATTTATCCCGTGAAAAATAAATTTTTCGAGTATGTTCAGGTTAAAAAAATTATTACTTTCAGAAACAGTGAAGAACAAATTCGCCCCACCTACAAGAAAAAAAAATCCGTACAATTCTGATTTCTAGTCAGACTGTACGATTCGAACCAGCCGTACAATTCTGATTTCTAGTCAGAGTGTACGATTCGAACCTGTGCTCCCAGAGGGAATCTGATTTCTAGTCAGACGCCGTAACCGCTCGGCCACGACTGCTTGTGAGTGTAAAACGTTGTTTGAAATAAATCTTATCAGTGAGTAATAAGAAATAATATCTTCTTAGTTGGAAGTTGGTATAACAGAAATTTAGCTTTGCTAACTAGTAACTGCATTATCCATGTTGACTTTTTAGGGTAAGGCAGCGTAAAAACAAATGTTAACACTACCTTCACTACTTTTTATTTACCATTAAATAATATAGAATTGAATAAAAAATTTTAAATATTATATTAAACTTGTTTTTGAAAAAATGTTTTTTGTAATTTATCCCGTGAAAAATAAATTTTTCGAGTATGTTCAAGTTAAAAAAATGATTACTTTCAGAAACAGTGAAGAACAAATTCGCCCCACCTACAAGAAAAAAAAAATCCGTACAATTCTGATTTCTAGTCAGACTAGTCAGAGTGTACGATTCGAACCTGTGCTCCCAGAGGGAATCTGATTTCTAGTCAGACGCCGTAACCGCTCGGCCACGACTGCTTGTGAGTGTAAAACGTTGTTTGAAATAAATCTTATCAGTGAGTAATAAGAAATAATATCTTCTTAGTTGGAAGTTGGTATAACAGAAATTTAGCTTTGCTAACTAGTAACTGCATTATCCATGTTGACTTTTTAGGGTAAGGCAGCGTAAAAACAAATGTTAACACTACCTTCACTACTTTTTATTTACCATTAAATAATATAGAATTGAATAAAAAATTTTAAATATTATATTAAACTTGTTTTTGAAAAAATGTTTTTTGTAATTTATCCCGTGAAAAATAAATTTTTCGAGTATGTTCAGATTAAAAAAATGGTTACTTTCAGAAACAGTGAAGAACAAATTCGCCCCACCTACAAGAAAAAAAAATCCGTACAATTCTGATTTCTAGTCAGACTGTACGATTCGAACCAGCCGTACAATTCTGATTTCTAGTCAGAGTGTACGATTCGAACCTGTGCTCCCAGAGGGAATCTGATTTCTAGTCAGACGCCGTAACCGCTCGGCCACGACTGCTTGTGAGTGTAAAACGTTGTTTGAAATAAATCTTATCAGTGAGTAATAAGAAATAATATCTTCTTAGTTGGAAGTTGGTATAACAGAAATTTAGCTTTGCTAACTAGTAACTGCATTATCTTTTAGGGTAAGGCAGCGTAAAAACAAATGTTAACACTACCTTCACTACTTTTTATTTACCAATAAATAATATAGAATTGAATAAAAAATTTTAAATATTATATTAAACTTGTTTTTGAAAAAATGTTTTTTGTAATTTATCCCGTGAAAAATAAATTTTTCGAGTATGTTCAGGTTAAAAAAATTATTACTTTCAGAAACAGTGAAGAACAAATTCGCCCCACCTACAAGAAAAAAAAAATCCGTACAATTCTGATTTCTAGTCAGACTGTACGATTCGAACCAGCCGTACTATTCTGATTTCTAGTCAGAGTGTACGATTCGAACCTGTGCTCCCAGAGGGAATCTGATTTCTAGTCAGACGCCGTAACCGCTCGGCCACGACTACTTGTGAGTGTAAAACGTTGTTTGAAATAAATCTTATCAGTGAGTAATAAGAAATAATATCTTCTTAGTTGGAAGTTGGTATAACAGAAATTTAGCTTTGCTAACTAGTAACTGCATTATCCATGTTGACTTTTTAGGGTAAGGCAGCGTAAAAACAAATGTTAACACTACCTTCACTACTTTTTATTTACCAATAAATAATATAGAATTGAATAAAAAATTTTAAATATTATATTAAACTTGTTTTTGAAAAAATGTTTTTTGTAATTTATCCCGTGAAAAATAAATTTTTCGAGTATGTTCAGGTTAAAAAAATTATTACTTTCAGAAACAGTGAAGAACAAATTCGATCCACCTACAAGAAAAGAAAAAAATCCGTACAATTCTGATTTCTAGTCAGACTGTACGATTCGAACCAGCCGTACAATTCTGATTTCTAGTCAGAGTGTACGATTCGAACCTGTGCTTCCAGAGGGAATCTGATTTCTAGTCAGACGCCGTAACCGCTCGGCCACGACTGCTTGTGAGTGTAAAACGTTGTTTGAAATAAATCTTATCAGTGAGTAATAAGAAATAATATCTTCTTAGTTGGAAGTTGGTATAACAGAAATTTAGCTTTGCTAACTAGTAACTGCATTATCCATGTTGACTTTTTAGGGTAAGGCAGCGTAAAAATAAATGTTAACACTACCTTCACTACTTTTTATTTACCATTAAATAATATAGAATTGAATAAAAAATTTTAAATATTATATTAAACTTGTTTTTGAAAAAATGTTTTTTGTAATTTATCCCGTGAAAAATAAATTTTTCGAGTATGTTCAGGTTAAAAAAATTACTTTCAGAAACAGTGAAGAACAAATTCGCCCCACCTACAAGAAAAAAAAAAATCCGTACAATTCTGATTTCTAGTCAGACTGTACGATTCGAACCAGCCGTACAATTCTGATTTCTAGTCAGAGTGTACGATTCGAACCTGTGCTTCCAGAGGGAATCTGATTTCTAGTCAGACGCCGTAACCGCTCGGCCACGACTGCTTGTGAGTGTAAAACGTTGTTTGAAATAAATCTTATCAGTGAGTAATAAGAAATAATATCTTCTTAGTTGGAAGTTGGTATAACAGAAATTTAGCTTTGCTAACTAGTAACTGCATTATCCATGTTGACTTTTTAGGGTAAGGCAGCGTAAAAACAAATGTTAACACTACCTTCACTACTTTTTATTTACCATTAAATAATATAGAATTGAATAAAAAATTTTAAATATTATATTAAACTTGTTTTTGAAAAAATGTTTTTTGTAATTTATCCCGTGAAAAATAAATTTTTCGAGTATGTTCAGATTAAAAAAATGGTTACTTTCAGAAACAGTGAAGAACAAATTCGCCCCACCTACAAGAAAAAAAAAATCCGTACAATTCTGATTTCTAGTCAGACTGTACGATTCGAACCAGCCGTACAATTCTGATTTCTAGTCAGAGTGTACGATTCGAACCTGTGCTCCCAGAGGGAATCTGATTTCTAGTCAGACGCCGTAACCGCTCGGCCACGACTGCTTGTGAGTGTAAAACGTTGTTTGAAATAAATCTTATCAGTGAGTAATAAGAAATAATATCTTCTTAGTTGGAAGTTGGTATAACAGAAATTTAGCTTTGCTAACTAGTAACTGCATTATCCATGTTGACTTTTTAGGGTAAGGCAGCGTAAAAACAAATGTTAACACTACCTTCACTACTTTTTATTTACCAATAAATAATATAGAATTGAATAAAAAATTTTAAATATTATATTAAACTTGTTTTTGAAAAAATGTTTTTTGTAATTTATCCCGTGAAAAATAAATTTTTCGAGTATGTTCAGGTTAAAAAAATGGTTACTTTCAGAAACAGTGAAGAACAAATTCGATCCACCTACAAGAAGAAAAAAAATCCGTACAATTCTGATTTCTAGTCAGACTGTACGATTCGAACCAGCCGTACAATTCTGATTTCTAGTCAGAGTGTACGATTCGAATCTGTGCTCCCAGAGGGAATCTGATTTCTAGTCAGACGCCGTAACCGCTCGGCCACGACTGCTTGTGAGTGTAAAACGTTGTTTGAAATAAATCTTATCAGTTAGTAATAAGAAATAATATCTTCTTAGTTGGAAGTTGGTATAACAGAAATTTAGCTTTGCTAACTAGTAACTGCATTATCCATGTTGACTTTTTAGGGTAAGGCAGCGTAAAAACAAATGTTAACACTACCTTCACTACTTTTTATTTACCATTAAATAATATAGAATTGAATAAAAAATTTTAAATATTATATTAAACTTGTTTTTGAAAAAATGTTTTTTGTAATTTATCCCGTGAAAAATAAATTTTTCGAGTATGTTCAGGTTAAAAAAATGGTTACTTTCAGAAACAGTGAAGAACAAATTCGATCCACCTACAAGAAAAAAAAAATCCGTACAATTCTGATTTCTAGTCAGACTGTACGATTCGAACCAGCCGTACAATTCTGATTTCTAGTCAGAGTGTACGATTCGAACCTGTGCTTCCAGAGGGAATCTGATTTCTAGTCAGACGCCGTAACCGCTCGGCCACGACTGCTTGTGAGTGTAAAACGTTGTTTGAAATAAATCTTATCAGTGAGTAATAAGAAATAATATCTTCTTAGTTGGAAGTTGGTATAACAGAAATTTAGCTTTGCTAACTAGTAACTGCATTATCCATGTTGACTTTTTAGGGTAAGGCAGCGTAAAAACAAATGTTAACACTACCTTCACTACTTTTTATTTACCATTAAATAATATAGAATTGAATAAAAAATTTTAAATATTATATTAAACTTGTTTTTGAAAAAATGTTTTTTGTAATTTATCCCGTGAAAAATAAATTTTTCGAGAATGTTCAGGTTAAAAAAATGGTTACTTTCAGAAACAGTGAAGAACAAATTCGATCCACCTACAAGAAAAAAAAAAATCCGTACAATTCTGATTTCTAGTCAGACTGTCCGATTCGAACCAGCCGTACAATTCTGATTTCTAGTCAGAGTGTACGATTCGAACCTGTGCTCCCAGAGGGAATCTGATTTCTAGTCAGACGCCGTAACCGCTCGGCCACGACTGCTTGTGAGTGTAAAACGTTGTTTGAAATAAATCTTATCAGTTAGTAATAAGAAATAATATCTTCTTAGTTGGAAGTTGGTATAACAGAAATTTAGCTTTGCTAACTAGTAACTGCATTATCCATGTTGACTTTTTAGGGTAAGGCAGCGTAAAAACAAATGTTAACACTACCTTCACTACTTTTTATTTACCATTAAATAATATAGAATTGAATAAAAAATTTTAAATATTATATTAAACTTGTTTTTGAAAAAATGTTTTTTGTAATTTATCCCGTGAAAAATAAATTTTTCGAGTATGTTCAGGTTAAAAAAATGGTTACTTTCAGAAACAGTGAAGAACAAATTCGATCCACCTACAAGAAAAAAAAAAACCGTACAATTCTGATTTCTAGTCAGACTGTACGATTCGAACTAGCCGTACAATTCTGATTTCTAGTCAGAGTGTACGATTCGAACCTGTGCTCCCAGAGTGAATCTGATTTCTAGTCAGACGCCGTAACCGCTCGGCCACGACTGCTTGTGAGTGTAAAACGTTGTTTGAAATAAATCTTATCAGTTAGTAATAAGAAATAATATCTTCTTAGTTGGAAGTTGGTATAACAGAAATTTAGCTTTGCTAACTAGTAACTGCATTATCCATGTTGACTTTTTAGGGTAAGGCAGCGTAAAAACAAATGTTAACACTACCTTCACTACTTTTTATTTACCATTAAATAATATAGAATTGAATAAAAAAATTTAAATATTATATTAAACTTGTTTTTGAAAAAATGTTTTTTGTAATTTATCCCGTGAAAAATAAATTTTTCGAGTATGTTCAGGTTAAAAAAATGGTTACTTTCAGAAACAGTGAAGAACAAATTCGATCCACCTACAAGAAAAAAAAAATCCGTACAATTCTGATTTCTAGTCAGACTGTACGATTCGAACCAGCCGTACAATTCTGATTTCTAGTCAGAGTGTACGATTCGAACCTGTGCTTCCAGAGGGAATCTGATTTCTAGTCAGACGCCGTAACCGCTCGGCCACGACTGCTTGTGAGTGTAAAACGTTGTTTGAAATAAATCTTATCAGTGAGTAATAAGAAATAATATCTTCTTAGTTGGAAGTTGGTATAACAGAAATTTAGCTTTGCTAACTAGTAACTGCATTATCCATGTTGACTTTTTAGGGTAAGGCAGCGTAAAAACAAATGTTAACACTACCTTCACTACTTTTTATTTACCATTAAATAATATAGAATTGAATAAAAAATTTTAAATATTATATTAAACTTGTTTTTGAAAAAATGTTTTTTGTAATTTATCCCGTGAAAAATAAATTTTTCGAGTATGTTCAGGTTAAAAAAATGGTTACTTTCAGAAACAGTGAAGAACAAATTCGATCCACCTACAAGAAAAAAAAAATCCGTACAATTCTGATTTCTAGTCAGACTGTACGATTCGAACCAGCCGTACAATTCTGATTTCTAGTCAGAGTGTACGATTCGAACCTGTGCTCCCAGAGGGAATCTGATTTCTAGTCAGACGCCGTAACCGCTCGGCCACGACTGCTTGTGAGTGTAAAACGTTGTTTGAAATAAATCTTATCAGTGAGTAATAAGAAATAATATCTTCTTAGTTGGAAGTTGGTATAACAGAAATTTAGCTTTGCTAACTAGTAACTGCATTATCCATGTTGACTTTTTAGGGTAAGGCAGCGTAAAAACAAATGTTAACACTACCTTCACTACTTTTTATTTACCATTAAATAATATAGAATTGAATAAAAAATTTTAAATATTATATTAAACTTGTTTTTGAAAAAATGTTTTTTGTAATTTATCCCGTGAAAAATAAATTTTTCGAGTATGTTCAGGTTAAAAAAATGGTTACTTTCAGAAACAGTGAAGAACAAATTCGATCCACCTACAAGAAAAAAAAAAAAATCCGTACAATTCTGATTTCTAGTCAGACTGTACGATTCGAACCAGCCGTACAATTCTGATTTCTAGTCAGAGTGTACGATTCGAACCTGTGCTCCCAGAGGGAATCTGATTTCTAGTCAGACGCCGTAATCGCTCGGCCACGACTGCTTGTGAGTGTAAAACGTTGTTTGAAATAAATCATATCAGTTAGTAATAAGAAATAATATCTTCTTAGTTGGAAGTTGGTATAACAGAAATTTAGCTTTGCTAACTAGTAACTGCATTATCCATGTTGACTTTTTAGGGTAAGGCAGCGTAAAAACAAATGTTAACACTACCTTCACTACTTTTTATTTACCATTAAATAATATAGAATTGAATAAAAAATTTTAAATATTATATTAAACTTGTTTTTGAAAAAATGTTTTTTGTAATTTATCCCGTGAAAAATAAATTTTTCGAGTATGTTCAGGTTAAAAAAATGGTTACTTTCAGAAACAGTGAAGAACAAATTCGATCCACCTACAAGAAAAAAAAAAAAGCCGTACAATTCTGATTTCTAGTCAGACTGTACGATTCGAACCAGCCGTACAATTCTGATTTCTAGTCAGAGTGTACGATTCGAACCTGTGCTTCCAGAGGGAATCTGATTTCTAGTCAGACGCCGTAACCGCTCGGCCACGACTGCTTGTGAGTGTAAAACGTTGTTTGAAATAAATCTTATCAGTGAGTAATAAGAAATAATATCTTCTTAGTTGGAAGTTGGTATAACAGAAATTTAGCTTTGCTAACTAGTAACTGCATTATCCATGTTGACTTTTTAGGGTAAGGCAGCGTAAAAACAAATGTTAACACTACCTTCACTACTTTTTATTTACCATTAAATAATATAGAATTGAATAAAAAAATTTAAATATTATATTAAACTTGTTTTTGAAAAAATGTTTTTTGTAATTTATCCCGTGAAAAATAAATTTTTCGAGTATGTTCAGGTTAAAAAAATGGTTACTTTCAGAAACAGTGAAGAACAAATTCGATCCACCTACAAGAAAAAAAAAAAGCCGTACAATTCTGATTTCTAGTCAGACTGTACGATTCGAACCAGCCGTACAATTCTGATTTCTAGTCAGAGTGTACGATTCGAACCTGTGCTTCCAGAGGGAATCTGATTTCTAGTCAGACGCCGTAACCGCTCGGCCACGACTGCTTGTGAGTGTAAAACGTTGTTTGAAATAAATCTTATCAGTGAGTAATAAGAAATAATATCTTCTTAGTTGGAAGTTGGTATAACAGAAATTTAGCTTTGCTAACTAGTAACTGCATTATCCATGTTGACTTTTTAGGGTAAGGCAGCGTAAAAACAAATGTTAACACTACCTTCACTACTTTTTATTTACCATTAAATAATATAGAATTGAATAAAAAATTTTAAATATTATATTAAACTTGTTTTTGAAAAAATGTTTTTTGTAATTTATCCCGTGAAAAATAAATTTTTCGAGTATGTTCAGGTTAAAAAAATGGTTACTTTCAGAAACAGTGAAGAACAAATTCGATCCACCTACAAGAAAAAAAAAAAAATCCGTACAATTCTGATTTCTAGTCAGACTGTACGATTCGAACCAGCCGTACAATTCTGATTTCTAGTCAGAGTGTACGATTCGAACCTGTGCTCCCAGAGGGAATCTGATTTCTAGTCAGACGCCGTAACCGCTCGGCCACGACTGCTTGTGAGTGTAAAACGTTGTTTGAAATAAATCTTATCAGTTAGTAATAAGAAATAATATCTTCTTAGTTGGAAGTTGGTATAACAGAAATTTAGCTTTGCTAACTAGTAACTGCATTATCCATGTTGACTTTTTAGGGTAAGGCAGCGTAAAAACAAATGTTAACACTACCTTCACTACTTTTTATTTACCATTAAATAATATAGAATTGAATAAAAAATTTTAAATATTATATTAAACTTGTTTTTGAAAAATAGTTTTTTGTAATTTATCCCGTGAAAAATAAATTTTTCGAGTATGTTCAGGTTAAAAAAATGGTTACTTTCAGAAACAGTGAAGAACAAATTCGATCCACCTACAAGAAAAAAAAAAATCCGTACAATTCTGATTTCTAGTCAGACTGTACGATTCGAACCAGCCGTACAATTCTGATTTCTAGTCAGAGTGTACGATTCGAACCTGTGCTCCCAGAGGGAATCTGATTTCTAGTCAGACGCCGTAACCGCTCGGCCACGACTGCTTGTGAGTGTAAAACGTTGTTTGAAATAAATCTTATCAGTTAGTAATAAGAAATAATATCTTCTTAGTTGGAAGTTGGTATAACAGAAATTTAGCTTTGCTAACTAGTAACTGCATTATCCATGTTGACTTTTTAGGGTAAGGCAGCGTAAAAACAAATGTTAACACTATCTTCACTACTTTTTATTTACCATTAAATAATATAGAATTGAATAAAAAATTTTAAATATTATATTAAACTTGTTTTTGAAAAAATGTTTTTTGTAATTTATCCCGTGAAAAATAAATTTTTCGAGTATGTTCAGGTTAAAAAAATGGTTACTTTCAGAAACAGTGAAGAACAAATTCGATCCACCTACAAGAAAAAAAAAAAATCCGTACAATTCTGATTTCTAGTCAGACTGTACGATTCGAACCAGCCGTACAATTCTGATTTCTAGTCAGAGTGTACGATTCGAACCTGTGCTCCCAGAGGGAATCTGATTTCTAGTCAGACGCCGTAACCGCTCGGCCACGACTGCTTGTGAGTGTAAAACGTTGTTTGAAATAAATCTTATCAGTTAGTAATAAGAAATAATATCTTCTTAGTTGGAAGTTGGTATAACAGAAATTTAGCTTTGCTAACTAGTAACTGCATTATCCATGTTGACTTTTTAGGGTAAGGCAGCGTAAAAACAAATGTTAACACTACCTTCACTACTTTTTATTTACCATTAAATAATATAGAATTGAATAAAAAATTTTAAATATTATATTAAACTTGTTTTTGAAAAAATGTTTTTTGTAATTTATCCCGTGAAAAATAAATTTTTCGAGTATGTTCAGGTTAAAAAAATGGTTACTTTCAGAAACAGTGAAGAACAAATTCGATCCACCTACAAGAAAAAAAAAATCCGTACAATTCTGATTTCTAGTCAGACTGTACGATTCGAACCAGCCGTACAATTCTGATTTCTAGTCAGAGTGTACGATTCGAACCTGTGCTCCCAGAGGGAATCTGATTTCTAGTCAGACGCCGTAACCGCTCGGCCACGACTGCTTGTGAGTGTAAAACGTTGTTTGAAATAAATCTTATCAGTTAGTAATAAGAAATAATATCTTCTTAGTTGGAAGTTGGTATAACAGAAATTTAGCTTTGCTAACTAGTAACTGCATTATCCATGTTGACTTTTTAGGGTAAGGCAGCGTAAAAACAAATGTTAACACTACCTTCACTACTTTTTATTTACCATTAAATAATATAGAATTGAATAAAAAATTTTAAATATTATATTAAACTTGTTTTTGAAAAAATGTTTTTTGTAATTTATCCCGTGAAAAATAAATTTTTCGAGTATGTTCAGGTTAAAAAAATGGTTACTTTCAGAAACAGTGAAGAACAAATTCGATCCACCTACAAGAAAAGAAAAAAATCCGTACAATTCTGATTTCTAGTCAGACTGTACGATTCGAACCAGCCGTACAATTCTGATTTCTAGTCAGAGTGTACGATTCGAACCTGTGCTTCCAGAGGGAATCTGATTTCTAGTCAGACGCCGTAACCGCTCGGCCACGACTGCTTGTGAGTGTAAAACGTTGTTTGAAATAAATCTTATCAGTGAGTAATAAGAAATAATATCTTCTTAGTTGGAAGTTGGTATAACAGAAATTTAGCTTTGCTAACTAGTAACTGCATTATCCATGTTGACTTTTTAGGGTAAGGCAGCGTAAAAATAAATGTTAACACTACCTTCACTACTTTTTATTTACCATTAAATAATATAGAATTGAATAAAAAATTTTAAATATTATATTAAACTTGTTTTTGAAAAAATGTTTTTTGTAATTTATCCCGTGAAAAATAAATTTTTCGAGTATGTTCAGGTTAAAAAAATTATTACTTTCAGAAACAGTGAAGAACAAATTCGCCCCACCTACAAGAAAAAAAAAATCCGTACAATTCTGATTTCTAGTCAGACTGTACGATTCGAACCAGCCGTACAATTCTGATTTCTAGTCAGAGTGTACGATTCGAACCTGTGCTTCCAGAGGGAATCTGATTTCTAGTCAGACGCCGTAACCGCTCGGCCACGACTGCTTGTGAGTGTAAAACGTTGTTTGAAATAAATCTTATCAGTGAGTAATAAGAAATAATATCTTCTTAGTTGGAAGTTGGTATAACAGAAATTTAGCTTTGCTAACTAGTAACTGCATTATCCATGTTGACTTTTTAGGGTAAGGCAGCGTAAAAACAAATGTTAACACTACCTTCACTACTTTTTATTTACCATTAAATAATATAGAATTGAATAAAAAATTTTAAATATTATATTAAACTTGTTTTTGAAAAAATGTTTTTTGTAATTTATCCCGTGAAAAATAAATTTTTCGAGTATGTTCAGGTTAAAAAAATGGTTACTTTCAGAAACAGTGAAGAACAAATTCGATCCACCTACAAGAAAAAAAAAAAATCCGTACAATTCTGATTTCTAGTCAGACTGTACGATTCGAACCAGCCGTACAATTCTGATTTCTAGTCAGAGTGTACGATTCGAACCTGTACTTCCAGAGGGAATCTGATTTCTAGTCAGACGCCGTAACCGCTCGGCCACGACTGCTTGTGAGTGTAAAACGTTGTTTGAAATAAATCTTATCAGTGAGTAATAAGAAATAATATCTTCTTAGTTGGAAGTTGGTATAACAGCAATTTAGCTTTGCTAACTAGTAACTGCATTATCCATGTTGACTTTTTAGGGTAAGGCAGCGTAAAAATAAATGTTAACACTACCTTCACTACTTTTTATTTACCATTAAATAATATAGAATTGAATAAAAAATTTTAAATATTATATTAAACTTGTTTTTGAAAAAATGTTTTTTGTAATTTATCCCGTGAAAAATAAATTTTTCGAGTATGTTCAGGTTAAAAAAATGGTTACTTTCAGAAACAGTGAAGAACAAATTCGATCCACCTACAAGAAAAAAAAAAATCCGTACAATTCTGATTTCTAGTCAGACTGTACGATTCGAACCAGCCGTACAATTCTGATTTCTAGTCAGAGTGTACGATTCGAACCTGTGCTCCCAGAGGGAATCTGATTTCTAGTCAGACGCCGTAACCGCTCGGCCACGACTGCTTGTGAGTGTAAAACGTTGTTTGAAATAAATCTTATCAGTTAGTAATAAGAAATAATATCTTCTTAGTTGGAAGTTGGTATAACAGAAATTTAGCTTTGCTAACTAGTAACTGCATTATCCATGTTGACTTTTTAGGGTAAGGCAGCGTAAAAACAAATGTTAACACTACCTTCACTACTTTTTATTTACCATTAAATAATATAGAATTGAATAAAAAATTTTAAATATTATATTAAACTTGTTTTTGAAAAAATGTTTTTTGTAATTTATCCCGTGAAAAATAAATTTTTCGAGTATGTTCAGGTTAAAAAAATGGTTACTTTCAGAAACAGTGAAGAACAAATTCGATCCACCTACAAGAAAGAAAAAAAATCCGTACAATTCTGATTTCTAGTCAGACTGTACGATTCGAACCAGCCGTACAATTCTGATTTCTAGTCAGAGTGTACGATTCGAACCTGTGCTCCCAGAGGGAATCTGATTTCTAGTCAGACGCCGTAACCGCTCGGCCACGACTGCTTGTGAGTGTAAAACGTTGTTTGAAATAAATCTTATCAGTTAGTAATAAGAAATAATATCTTCTTAGTTGGAAGTTGGTATAACAGAAATTTAGCTTTGCTAACTAGTAACTGCATTATCCATGTTGACTTTTTAGGGTAAGGCAGCGTAAAAACAAATGTTAACACTACCTTCACTACTTTTTATTTACCATTAAATAATATAGAATTGAATAAAAAATTTTAAATATTATATTAAACTTGTTTTTGAAAAAATGTTTTTTGTAATTTATCCCGTGAAAAATAAATTTTTCGAGTATGTTCAGGTTAAAAAAATGGTTACTTTCAGAAACAGTGAAGAACAAATTCGATCCACCTACAAGAAAAAAAAATCCGTACAATTCTGATTTCTAGTCAGACTGTACGATTCGAACCAGCCGTACAATTCTGATTTCTAGTCAGAGTGTACGATTCGAACCTGTGCTCCCAGAGGGAATCTGATTTCTAGTCAGACGCCGTAACCGCTCGGCCACGACTGCTTGTGAGTGTAAAACGTTGTTTGAAATAAATCTTATCAGTGAGTAATAAGAAATAATATCTTCTTATTTGGAAGTTTGTATAACAGAAATTTAGCTTTGCTAACTAGTAATTGCATTATCCATGTTGACTTTTTAGGGTAAGGCAGCGTAAAAACAAATGTTAACACTACCTTCACTACTTTTTATTTACCATTAAATAATATAGAATTGAATAAAAAATTTTAAATATTATATTAAACTTGTTTTTGAAAAAATGTTTTTTGTAATTTATCCCGTGAAAAATAAATTTTTCGAGTATGTTCAGGTTAAAAAAATGGTTACTTTCAGAAACAGTGAAGAACAAATTCGATCCACCTACAAGAAAAAAAAAATCCGTACAATTCTGATTTCTAGTCAGACTGTACGATTCGAACCAGCCGTACAATTCTGATTTCTAGTCAGAGTGTACGATTCGAACCTGTGCTTCCAGAGGGAATCTGATTTCTAGTCAGACGCCGTAACCGCTCGGCCACGACTGCTTGTGAGTGTAAAACGTTGTTTGAAATAAATCTTATCAGTGAGTAATAAGAAATAATATCTTCTTAGTTGGAAGTTGGTATAACAGCAATTTAGCTTTGCTAACTAGTAACTGCATTATCCATGTTGACTTTTTAGGGTAAGGCAGCGTAAAAATAAATGTTAACACTACCTTCACTACTTTTTATTTACCATTAAATAATATAGAATTGAATAAAAAATTTTAAATATTATATTAAACTTGTTTTTGAAAAAATGTTTTTTGTAATTTATCCCGTGAAAAATAAATTTTTCGAGTATGTTCAGGTTAAAAAAATTATTACTTTCAGAAACAGTGAAGAACAAATTCGCCCCACCTACAAGAAAAAAAATCCGTACAATTCTGATTTCTAGTCAGACTGTACGATTCGAACCAGCCGTACAATTCTGATTTCTAATCAGAGTGTACGATTCGAACCTGTGCTTCCAGAGGGAATCTGATTTCTAGTCAGACGCCGTAACCGCTCGGCCACGACTGCTTGTGAGTGTAAAACGTTGTTTGAAATAAATCTTATCAGTGAGTAATAAGAAATAATATCTTCTTAGTTGGAAGTTGGTATAACAGAAATTTAGCTTTGCTAACTAGTAACTGCATTATCCATGTTGACTTTTTAGGGTAAGGCAGCGTAAAAACAAATGTTAACACTACCTTCACTACTTTTTATTTACCATTAAATAATATAGAATTGAATAAAAAATTTTAAATATTATATTAAACTTGTTTTTGAAAAAATGTTTTTTGTAATTTATCCCGTGAAAAATAAATTTTTCGAGTATGTTCAGGTTAAAAAAATGGTTACTTTCAGAAACAGTGAAGAACAAATTCGATCCACCTACAAGAAAAAAAAAAAATCCGTACAATTCTGATTCCTAGTCAGACTGTACGATTCGAACCAACCGTACAATTCTGATTTCTAGTCAGAGTGTACGATTCGAACCTGTGCTTCCAGAGGGAATCTGATTTCTAGTCAGACGCCGTAACCGCTCGGCCACAACTGCTTGTGAGTGTAAAACGTTGTTTGAAATAAATCTTATCAGTGAGTAATAAGAAATAATATCTTCTTAGTTGGAAGTTGGTATAACAGAAATTTAGCTTTGCTAACTAGTAACTGCATTATCCATGTTGACTTTTTAGGGTAAGGCAGCGTAAAAACAAATGTTAACACTACCTTCACTACTTTTTATTTACCATTAAATAATATAGAATTGAATAAAAAATTTTAAATATTATATTAAACTTGTTTTTGAAAAAATGTTTTTTGTAATTTATCCCGTGAAAAATAAATTTTTCGAGTATGTTCAGGTTAAAAAAATGGTTACTTTCAGAAACAGTGAAGAACAAATTCGCCCCACCTACAAGAAAAAAAAATCCGTACAATTCTGATTTCTAGTCAGACTGTACGATTCGAACCAGCCGTACAATTCTGATTTCTAGTCAGAGTGTACGATTCGAACCTGTGCTTCCAGAGGGAATCTGATTTCTAGTCAGACGCCGTAACCGCTCGGCCACGACTGCTTGTGAGTGTAAAACGTTGTTTGAAATAAATCTTATCAGTGAGTAATAAGAAATAATATCTTCTTAGTTGGAAGTTGGTATAACAGAAATTTAGCTTTGCTAACTAGTAACTGCATTATCCATGTTGACTTTTTAGGGTAAGGCAGCGTAAAAATAAATGTTAACACTACCTTCACTACTTTTTATTTACCATTAAATAATATAGAATTGAATAAAAATTTTAAATATTATATTAAACTTGTTTTTGAAAAAATGTTTTTTGTAATTTATCCCGTGAAAAATAAATTTTTCGAGTATGTTCAGGTTAAAAAAATTATTACTTTCAGAAACAGTGAAGAACAAATTCGCCCCACCTACAAGAAAAAAAAATCCGTACAATTCTGATTTCTAGTCAGACTGTACGATTCGAACCAGCCGTACAATTCTGATTTCTGGTCAGAGTGTACGATTCGAACCTGTGCTCCCAGAGGGAATCTGATTTCTAGTCAGACGCCGTAACCGCTCGGCCACGACTGCTTGTGAGTGTAAAACGTTGTTTGAAATAAATCTTATCAGTGAGTAATAAGAAATAATATCTTCTTAGTTGGAAGTTGGTATAACAGAAATTTAGCTTTGCTAACTAGTAACTGCATTATCCATGTTGACTTTTTAGGGTAAGGCAGCGTAAAAATAAATGTTAACACTACCTTCACTACTTTTTATTTACCATTAAATAATATAGAATTGAATAAAAATTTTAAATATTATATTAAACTTGTTTTTGAAAAAATGTTTTTTGTAATTTATCCCGTGAAAAATAAATTTTTCGAGTATGTTCAGGTTAAAAAAATGGTTACTTTCAGAAACAGTGAAGAACAAATTCGATCCACCTACAAGAAAAAAAAAAAAATCCGTACAATTCTGATTTCTAGTCAGACTGTACGATTCGAACCAGCCGTACAATTCTGATTTCTAGTCAGAGTGTACGATTCGAACCTGTGCTTCCAGAGGGAATCTGATTTCTAGTCAGACGCCGTAACCGCTCGGCCACGACTGCTTGTGAGTGTAAAACGTTGTTTGAAATAAATCTTATCAGTGAGTAATAAGAAATAATATCTTCTTAGTTGGAAGTTGGTATAACAGAAATTTAGCTTTGCTAACTAGTAACTGCATTATCCATGTTGACTTTTTAGGGTAAGGCAGCGTAAAAATAAATGTTAACACTACCTTCACTACTTTTTATTTACCATTAAATAATATAGAATTGAATAAAAATTTTAAATATTATATTAAACTTGTTTTTGAAAAAATGTTTTTTGTAATTTATCCCGTGAAAAATAAATTTTTCGAGTATGTTCAGGTTAAAAAAATTATTACTTTCAGAAACAGTGAAGAACAAATTCGCCCCACCTACAAGAAAAAAAAATCCGTACAATTCTGATTTCTAGTCAGACTGTACGATTCGAACCAGCCGTACAATTCTGATTTCTAGTCAGAGTGTACGATTCGAACCTGTGCTCCCAGAGGGAATCTGATTTCTAGTCAGACGCCGTAACCGCTCGGCCACGACTGCTTGTGAGTGTAAAACGTTGTTTGAAATAAATCTTATCAGTGAGTAATAAGAAATAATATCTTCTTATTTGGAAGTTGGTATAACAGAGATTTAGCTTTGCTAACTAGTAACTGCATTATCCATGTTGACTTTTTAGGGTAAGGCAGCGTAAAAATAAATGTTAACACTACCTTCACTACTTTTTATTTACCATTAAATAATATAGAATTGAATAAAAATTTTAAATATTATATTAAACTTGTTTTTGAAAAAATGTTTTTTGTAATTTATCCCGTGAAAAATAAATTTTTCGAGTATGTTCAGGTTAAAAAAATGGTTACTTTCAGAAACAGTGAAGAACAAATTCGATCCACCTACAAGAAAAAAAAAAAAATCCGTACAATTCTGATTTCTAGTCAGACTGTACGATTCGAACCAGCCGTACAATTCTGATTTCTAGTCAGAGTGTACGATTCGAACCTGTGCTTCCAGAGGGAATCTGATTTCTAGTCAGACGCCGTAACCGCTCGGCCACGACTGCTTGTGAGTGTAAAACGTTGTTTGAAATAAATCTTATCAGTGAGTAATAAGAAATAATATCTTCTTAGTTGGAAGTTGGTATAACAGAAATTTAGCTTTGCTAACTAGTAACTGCATTATCCATGTTGACTTTTTAGGGTAAGGCAGCGTAAAAATAAATGTTAACACTACCTTCACTACTTTTTATTTACCATTAAATAATATAGAATTGAATAAAAATTTTAAATATTATATTAAACTTGTTTTTGAAAAAATGTTTTTTGTAATTTATCCCGTGAAAAATAAATTTTTCGAGTATGTTCAGGTTAAAAAAATTATTACTTTCAGAAACAGTGAAGAACAAATTCGCCCCACCTACAAGAAAAAAAAATCCGTACAATTCTGATTTCTAGTCAGACTGTACGATTCGAACCAGCCGTACAATTCTGATTTCTAGTCAGAGTGTACGATTCGAACCTGTGCTCCCAGAGGGAATCTGATTTCTAGTCAGACGCCGTAACCGCTCGGCCACGACTGCTTGTGAGTGTAAAACGTTGTTTGAAATAAATCTTATCAGTTAGTAATAAGAAATAATATCTTCTTAGTTGGAAGTTGGTATAACAGAAATTTAGCTTTGCTAACTAGTAACTGCATTATCCATGTTGACTTTTTAGGGTAAGGCAGCGTAAAAACAAATGTTAACACTACCTTCACTACTTTTTATTTACCATTAAATAATATAGAATTGAATAAAAAATTTTAAATATTATATTAAACTTGTTTTTGAAAAAATGTTTTTTGTAATTTATCCCGTGAAAAATAAATTTTTCGAGTATGTTCAGGTTAAAAAAATGGTTACTTTCAGAAACAGTGAAGAACAAATTCGATCCACCTACAAGAAAAAAAAAATCCGTACAATTCTGATTTCTAGTCAGACTGTACGATTCGAACCAGCCGTACAATTCTGATTTCTAGTCAGAGTGTACGATTCGAACCTGTGCTTCCAGAGGGAATCTGATTTCTAGTCAGACGCCGTAACCGCTCGGCCACGACTGCTTGTGAGTGTAAAACGTTGTTTGAAATAAATCTTATCAGTGAGTAATAAGAAATAATATCTTCTTAGTTGGAAGTTGGTATAACAGAAATTTAGCTTTGCTAACTAGTAACTGCATTATCCATGTTGACTTTTTAGGGTAAGGCAGCGTAAAAATAAATGTTAACACTACCTTCACTACTTTTTATTTACCATTAAATAATATAGAATTGAATAAAAATTTTAAATATTATATTAAACTTGTTTTTGAAAAAATGTTTTTTGTAATTTATCCCGTGAAAAATAAATTTTTCGAGTATGTTCAGGTTAAAAAAATTATTACTTTCAGAAACAGTGAAGAACAAATTCGCCCCACCTACAAGAAAAAAAAATCCGTACAATTCTGATTTCTAGTCAGACTGTACGATTCGAACCAGCCGTACAATTCTGATTTCTAGTCAGAGTGTACGATTCGAACCTGTGCTTCCAGAGGGAATCTGATTTCTAGTCAGACGCCGTAACCGCTCGGCCACGACTGCTTGTGAGTGTAAAACGTTGTTTGAAATAAATCTTATCAGTTAGTAATAAGAAATAATATCTTCTTAGTTGGAAGTTGGTATAACAGAAATTTAGCTTTGCTAACTAGTAACTGCATTATCCATGTTGACTTTTTAGGGTAAGGCAGCGTAAAAACAAATGTTAACACTACCTTCACTACTTTTTATTTACCATTAAATAATATAGAATTGAATAAAAAATTTTAAATATTATATTAAACTTGTTTTTGAAAAAATGTTTTTTGTAATTTATCCCGTGAAAAATAAATTTTTCGAGTATGTTCAGGTTAAAAAAATGGTTACTTTCAGAAACAGTGAAGAACAAATTCGATCCACCTACAAGAAAAAAAAAAAATCCGTACAATTCTGATTTCTAGTCAGACTGTACGATTCGAACCAGCCGTACAATTCTGATTTCTAGTCAGAGTGTACGATTCGAACCTGTGCTTCCAGAGGGAATCTGATTTCTAGTCAGACGCCGTAACCGCTCGGCCACGACTGCTTGTGAGTGTAAAACGTTGTTTGAAATAAATCTTATCAGTGAGTAATAAGAAATAATATCTTCTTAGTTGGAAGTTGGTATAACAGAAATTTAGCTTTGCTAACTAGTAACTGCATTATCCATGTTGACTTTTTAGGGTAAGGCAGCGTAAAAATAAATGTTAACACTACCTTCACTACTTTTTATTTACCATTAAATAATATAGAATTGAATAAAAATTTTAAATATTATATTAAACTTGTTTTTGAAAAAATGTTTTTTGTAATTTATCCCGTGAAAAATAAATTTTTCGAGTATGTTCAGGTTAAAAAAATTATTACTTTCAGAAACAGTGAAGAACAAATTCGCCCCACCTACAAGAAAAAAAAATCCGTACAATTCTGATTTCTAGTCAGACTGTACGATTCGAACCAGCCGTACAATTCTGATTTCTAGTCAGAGTGTACGATTCGAACCTGTGCTCCCAGAGGGAATCTGATTTCTAGTCAGACGCCGTAACCGCTCGGCCACGACTGCTTGTGAGTGTAAAACGTTGTTTGAAATAAATCTTATCAGTTAGTAATAAGAAATAATATCTTCTTAGTTGGAAGTTGGTATAACAGAAATTTAGCTTTGCTAACTAGTAACTGCATTATCCATGTTGACTTTTTAGGGTAAGGCAGCGTAAAAACAAATGTTAACACTACCTTCACTACTTTTTATTTACCATTAAATAATATAGAATTGAATAAAAAATTTTAAATATTATATTAAACTTGTTTTTGAAAAAATGTTTTTTGTAATTTATCCCGTGAAAAATAAATTTTTCGAGTATGTTCAGGTTAAAAAAATGGTTACTTTCAGAAACAGTGAAGAACAAATTCGCCCCACCTACAAGAATAAAAAATCCGTACAATTCTGATTTCTAGTCAGACTGTACGATTCGAACCAGCCGTACAATTCTGATTTCTAGTCAGAGTGTACGATTCGAACCTGTGCTTCCAGAGGGAATCTGATTTCTAGTCAGACGCCGTAACCGCTCGGCCACGACTGCTTGTGAGTGTAAAACGTTGTTTGAAATAAATCTTATCAGTGAGTAATAAGAAATAATATCTTCTTAGTTGGAAGTTGGTATAACAGAAATTTAGCTTTGCTAACTAGTAACTGCATTATCCATGTTGACTTTTTAGGGTAAGGCAGCGTAAAAATAAATGTTAACACTACCTTCACTACTTTTTATTTACCATTAAATAATATAGAATTGAATAAAAAATTTTAAATATTATATTAAACTTGTTTTTGAAAAAATGTTTTTTGTAATTTATCCCGTGAAAAATAAATTTTTCGAGTATGTTCAGGTTAAAAAAATGGTTACTTTCAGAAACAGTGAAGAACAAATTCGATCCACCTACAAGAAAAAAAAAATCCGTACAATTCTGATTTCTAGTCAGACTGTACGATTCGAACCAGCCGTACAATTCTGATTTCTAGTCAGAGTGTACGATTCGAACCTGTGCTTCCAGAGGGAATCTGATTTCTAGTCAGACGCCGTAACCGCTCGGCCACGACTGCTTGTGAGTGTAAAACGTTGTTTGAAATAAATCTTATCAGTGAGTAATAAGAAATAATATCTTCTTAGTTGGAAGTTGGTATAACAGAAATTTAGCTTTGCTAACTAGTAACTGCATTATCCATGTTGACTTTTTAGGGTAAGGCAGCGTAAAAATAAATGTTAACACTACCTTCACTACTTTTTATTTACCATTAAATAATATAGAATTGAATAAAAAATTTTAAATATTATATTAAACTTGTTTTTGAAAAAATGTTTTTTGTAATTTATCCCGTGAAAAATAAATTTTTCGAGTATGTTCAGGTTAAAAAAATGGTTACTTTCAGAAACAGTGAAGAACAAATTCGATCCACCTACAAGAAAAAAAAAAATCCGTACAATTCTGATTTCTAGTCAGACTGTACGATTCGAACCAGCCGTACAATTCTGATTTCTAGTCAGAGTGTACGATTCGAACCTGTGCTTCCAGAGGGAATCTGATTTCTAGTCAGACGCCGTAACCGCTCGGCCACGACTGCTTGTGAGTGTAAAACGTTGTTTGAAATAAATCTTATCAGTGAGTAATAAGAAATAATATCTTCTTAGTTGGAAGTTGGTATAACAGAAATTTAGCTTTGCTAACTAGTAACTGCATTATCCATGTTGACTTTTTAGGGTAAGGCAGCGTAAAAACAAATGTTAACACTACCTTCACTACTTTTTATTTACCATTACCATTACCATTGAATAAAAAATTTTAAATATTATATTAAACTTGTTTTTAAAAAAATGTTTTTTGTAATTTATCCCGTGAAAAATAAATTTTTCGAGTATGTTCAGGTTAAAAAAATGGTTACTTTCAGAAACAGTGAAGAACAAATTCGATCCACCTACAAGAAAAAAAAAAATCCGTACAATTCTGATTTCTAGTCAGACTGTACGATTCGAACCAGCCGTACAATTCTGATTTCTAGTCAGAGTGTACGATTCGAACCTGTGCTTCCAGAGGGAATCTGATTTCTAGTCAGACGCCGTAACCGCTCGGCCACGACTGCTTGTGAGTGTAAAACGTTGTTTGAAATAAATCTTATCAGTGAGTAATAAGAAATAATATCTTCTTAGTTGGAAGTTGCATTATCTGCATTATCCATGTTGACTTTTTAGGGTAAGGCAGCGTAAAAATAAATGTTAACACTACCTTCACTACTTTTTATTTACCATTAAATAATATAGAATTGAATAAAAATTTTAAATATTATATTAAACTTGTTTTTGAAAAAATGTTTTTTGTAATTTATCCCGTGAAAAATAAATTTTTCGAGTATGTTCAGGTTAAAAAAATTATTACTTTCAGAAACAGTGAAGAACAAATTCGCCCCACCTACAAGAAAAAAAAATCCGTACAATTCTGATTTCTAGTCAGACTGTACGATTCGAACCAGCCGTACAATTCTGATTTCTAGTCAGAGTGTACGATTCGAACCTGTGCTTCCAGAGGGAATCTGATTTCTAGTCAGACGCCGTAACCGCTCGGCCACGACTGCTTGTGAGTGTAAAACGTTGTTTGAAATAAATCTTATCAGTGAGTAATAAGAAATAATATCTTCTTAGTTGGAAGTTGGTATAACAGAAATTTAGCTTTGCTAACTAGTAACTGCATTATCCATGTTGACTTTTTAGGGTAAGGCAGCGTAAAAACAAATGTTAACACTACCTTCACTACTTTTTATTTACCATTAAATAATATAGAATTGAATAAAAAATTTTAAATATTATATTAAACTTGTTTTTGAAAAAATGTTTTTTGTAATTTATCCCGTGAAAAATAAATTTTTCGAGTATGTTCAGGTTAAAAAAATGGTTACTTTCAGAAACAGTGAAGAACAAATTCGATCCACCTACAAGAAAAAAAAAAATCCGTACAATTCTGATTTCTAGTCAGACTGTACGATTCGAACCAGCCGTACAATTCTGATTTCTAGTCAGAGTGTACGATTCGAACCTGTGCTTCCAGAGGGAATCTGATTTCTAGTCAGACGCCGTAACCGCTCGGCCACGACTGCTTGTGAGTGTAAAACGTTGTTTGAAATAAATCTTATCAGTGAGTAATAAGAAATAATATCTTCTTAGTTGGAAGTTGGTATAACAGAAATTTAGCTTTGCTAACTAGTAACTGCATTATCCATGTTGACTTTTTAGGGTAAGGCAGCGTAAAAATAAATGTTAACACTACCTTCACTACTTTTTATTTACCATTAAATAATATAGAATTGAATAAAAATTTTAAATATTATATTAAACTTGTTTTTGAAAAAATGTTTTTTGTAATTTATCCCGTGAAAAATAAATTTTTCGAGTATGTTCAGGTTAAAAAAATTATTACTTTCAGAAACAGTGAAGAACAAATTCGCCCCACCTACAAGAAAAAAAAATCCGTACAATTCTGATTTCTAGTCAGACTGTACGATTCGAACCAGCCGTACAATTCTGATTTCTAGTCAGAGTGTACGATTCGAACCTGTGCTCCCAGAGGGAATCTGATTTCTAGTCAGACGCCGTAACCGCTCGGCCACGACTGCTTGTGAGTGTAAAACGTTGTTTGAAATAAATCTTATCAGTTAGTAATAAGAAATAATATCTTCTTAGTTGGAAGTTGGTATAACAGAAATTTAGCTTTGCTAACTAGTAACTGCATTATCCATGTTGACTTTTTAGGGTAAGGCAGCGTAAAAACAAATGTTAACACTACCTTCACTACTTTTTATTTACCATTAAATAATATAGAATTGAATAAAAAATTTTAAATATTATATTAAACTTGTTTTTGAAAAAATGTTTTTTGTAATTTATCCCGTGAAAAATAAATTTTTCGAGTATGTTCAGGTTAAAAAAATGGTTACTTTCAGAAAGAGTGAAGAACAAATTCGATCCACCTACAAGAAAAAAAAAAATCCGTACAATTCTGATTTCTAGTCAGACTGTACGATTCGAACCAGCCGTACAATTCTGATTTCTAGTCAGAGTGTACGATTCGAACCTGTGCTTCCAGAGGGAATCTGATTTCTAGTCAGACGCCGTAACCGCTCGGCCACGACTGCTTGTGAGTGTAAACGTTGTTTGAAATAAATCTTATCAGTGAGTAATAAGAAATAATATCTTCTTAGTTGGAAGTTGGTATAACAGAAATTTAGCTTTGCTAACTAGTAACTGCATTATCCATGTTGACTTTTTAGGGTAAGGCAGCGTAAAAATAAATGTTAACACTACCTTCACTACTTTTTATTTACCATTAAATAATATAGAATTGAATAAAAAATTTTAAATATTATATTAAACTTGTTTTTGAAAAAATGTTTTTTGTAATTTATCCCGTGAAAAATAAATTTTTCGAGTATGTTCAGGTTAAAAAAATTATTACTTTCAGAAACAGTGAAGAACAAATTCGCCCCACCTACAAGAAAAAAAATCCGTACAATTCTGATTTCTAGTCAGACTGTACGATTCGAACCAGCCGTACAATTCTGATTTCTAGTCAGAGTGTACGATTCGAACCTGTGCTTCCAGAGGGAATCTGATTTCTAGTCAGACGCCGTAACCGCTCGGCCACGACTGCTTGTGAGTGTAAAACGTTGTTTGAAATAAATCTTATCAGTGAGTAATAAGAAATAATATCTTCTTAGTTGGAAGTTGGTATAACAGAAATTTAGCTTTGCTAACTAGTAACTGCATTATCCATGTTGACTTTTTAGGGTAAGGCAGCGTAAAAACAAATGTTAACACTACCTTCACTACTTTTTATTTACCATTACCATTACCATTGAATAAAAAATTTTAAATATTATATTAAACTTGTTTTTGAAAAAATGTTTTTTGTAATTTATCCCGTGAAAAATAAATTTTTCGAGTATGTTCAGGTTAAAAAAATGGTTACTTTCAGAAACAGTGAAGAACAAATTCGATCCACCTACAAGAAAAAAAAAAATCCGTACAATTCTGATTTCTAGTCAGACTGTACGATTCGAACCAGCCGTACAATTCTGATTTCTAGTCAGAGTGTACGATTCGAACCTGTGCTTCCAGAGGGAATCTGATTTCTAGTCAGACGCCCGTAACCGCTCGGCCACGACTGCTTGTGAGTGTAAAACGTTGTTTGAAATAAATCTTATCAGTGAGTAATAAGAAATAATATCTTCTTAGTTGGAAGTTGGTATAACAGAAATTTAGCTTTGCTAACTAGTAACTGCATTATCCATGTTGACTTTTTAGGGTAAGGCAGCGTAAAAATAAATGTTAACACTACCTTCACTACTTTTTATTTGCCATTAAATAATATAGAATTGAATAAAAAATTTTAAATATTATATTAAACTTGTTTTTGAAAAAATGTGAAAAATAAATTTTTCGAGTATGTTCAGGTTAAAAAAATGGTTACTTTCAGAAACAGTGAAGAACAAATTCGATCCACCTACAAGAAAAAGAAAAATCCGTACAATTCTGATTTCTAGTCAGACTGTACGATTCGAACCAGCCGTACAATTCTGATTTCTAGTCAGAGTGTACGATTCGAACCTGTGCTTCCAGATGGAATCTGATTTCTAGTCAGACGCCGTAACCGCTCGGCCACGACTGCTTGTGAGTGTAAAACGTTGTTTGAAATAAATCTTATCAGTGAGTAATAAGAAATAATATCTTCTTAGTTGGAAGTTGGTATAACAGAAATTTAGCTTTGCTAACTAGTAACTGCATTATCCATGTTGACTTTTTAGGGTAAGGCAGCGTAAAAATAAATGTTAACACTACCTTCACTACTTTTTATTTACCATTAAATAATATAGAATTGAATAAAAATTTTAAATATTATATTAAACTTGTTTTTGAAAAAATGTTTTTTGTAATTTATCCCGTGAAAAATAAATTTTTCGAGTATGTTCAGGTTAAAAAAATTATTACTTTCAGAAACAGTGAAGAACAAATTCGCCCCACCTACAAGAAAAAAAAATCCGTACAATTCTGATTTCTAGTCAGACTGTACGATTCGAACCAGCCGTACAATTCTGATTTCTAGTCAGAGTGTACGATTCGAACCTGTGCTCCCAGAGGGAATCTGATTTCTAGTCAGACGCCGTAACCGCTCGGCCACGACTGCTTGTGAGTGTAAAACGTTGTTTGAAATAAATCTTATCAGTTAGTAATAAGAAATAATATCTTCTTAGTTGGAAGTTGGTATAACAGAAATTTAGCTTTGCTAACTAGTAACTGCATTATCCATGTTGACTTTTTAGGGTAAGGCAGCGTAAAAACAAATGTTAACACTACCTTCACTACTTTTTATTTACCATTAAATAATATAGAATTGAATAAAAAATTTTAAATATTATATTAAACTTGTTTTTTAAAAAATGTTTTTTGTAATTTATCCCGTGAAAAATAAATTTTTCGAGTATGTTCAGGTTAAAAAAATGGTTACTTTCAGAAACAGTGAAGAACAAATTCGATCCACCTACAAGAAAAAAAAAATCCGTACAATTCTGATTTCTAGTCAGACTGTACGATTCGAACCAGCCGTACAATTCTGATTTCTAGTCAGAGTGTACGATTCGAACCTGTGCTTCCAGAGGGAATCTGATTTCTAGTCAGACGCCGTAACCGCTCGGCCACGACTGCTTGTGAGTGTAAAACGTTGTTTGAAATAAATCTTATCAGTGAGTAATAAGAAATAATATCTTCTTAGTTGGAAGTTGGTATAACAGAAATTTAGCTTTGCTAACTAGTAACTGCATTATCCATGTTGACTTTTTAGGGTAAGGCAGCGTAAAAACAAATGTTAACACTACCTTCACTACTTTTTATTTACCATTACCATTACCATTGAATAAAAAATTTTAAATATTATATTAAACTTGTTTTTAAAAAAATGTTTTTTGTAATTTATCCCGTGAAAAATAAATTTTTCGAGTATGTTCAGGTTAAAAAAATGGTTACTTTCAGAAACAGTGAAGAACAAATTCGATCCACCTACAAGAAAAAAAAAAATCCGTACAATTCTGATTTCTAGTCAGACTGTACGATTCGAACCAGCCGTACAATTCTGATTTCTAGTCAGAGTGTACGATTCGAACCTGTGCTTCCAGAGGGAATCTGATTTCTAGTCAGACGCCGTAACCGCTCGGCCACGACTGCTTGTGAGTGTAAAACGTTGTTTGAAATAAATCTTATCAGTGAGTAATAAGAAATAATATCTTCTTAGTTGGAAGTTGGTATAACAGAAATTTAGCTTTGCTAACTAGTAACTGCATTATCCATGTTGACTTTTTAGGGTAAGGCAGCGTAAAAATAAATGTTAACACTACCTTCACTACTTTTTATTTACCATTAAATAATATAGAATTGAATAAAAATTTTAAATATTATATTAAACTTGTTTTTGAAAAAATGTTTTTTGTAATTTATCCCGTGAAAAATAAATTTTTCGAGTATGTTCAGGTTAAAAAAATTATTACTTTCAGAAACAGTGAAGAACAAATTCGCCCCACCTACAAGAAAAAAAAATCCGTACAATTCTGATTTCTAGTCAGACTGTACGATTCGAACCAGCCGTACAATTCTGATTTCTAGTCAGAGTGTACGATTCGAACCTGTGCTTCCAGAGGGAATCTGATTTCTAGTCAGACGCCGTAACCGCTCGGCCACGACTGCTTGTGAGTGTAAAACGTTGTTTGAAATAAATCTTATCAGTGAGTAATAAGAAATAATATCTTCTTAGTTGGAAGTTGGTATAACAGAAATTTAGCTTTGCTAACTAGTAACTGCATTATCCATGTTGACTTTTTAGGGTAAGGCAGCGTAAAAACAAATGTTAACACTACCTTCACTACTTTTTATTTACCATTAAATAATATAGAATTGAATAAAAAATTTTAAATATTATATTAAACTTGTTTTTGAAAAAATGTTTTTTGTAATTTATCCCGTGAAAAATAAATTTTTCGAGTATGTTCAGGTTAAAAAAATGGTTACTTTCAGAAACAGTGAAGAACAAATTCGATCCACCTACAAGAAAAAAAAAAATCCGTACAATTCTGATTTCTAGTCAGACTGTACGATTCGAACCAGCCGTACAATTCTGATTTCTAGTCAGAGTGTACGATTCGAACCTGTGCTTCCAGAGGGAATCTGATTTCTAGTCAGACGCCGTAACCGCTCGGCCACGACTGCTTGTGAGTGTAAAACGTTGTTTGAAATAAATCTTATCAGTGAGTAATAAGAAATAATATCTTCTTAGTTGGAAGTTGGTATAACAGAAATTTAGCTTTGCTAACTAGTAACTGCATTATCCATGTTGACTTTTTAGGGTAAGGCAGCGTAAAAATAAATGTTAACACTACCTTCACTACTTTTTATTTACCATTAAATAATATAGAATTGAATAAAAATTTTAAATATTATATTAAACTTGTTTTTGAAAAAATGTTTTTTGTAATTTATCCCGTGAAAAATAAATTTTTCGAGTATGTTCAGGTTAAAAAAATTATTACTTTCAGAAACAGTGAAGAACAAATTCGCCCCACCTACAAGAAAAAAAAATCCGTACAATTCTGATTTCTAGTCAGACTGTACGATTCGAACCAGCCGTACAATTCTGATTTCTAGTCAGAGTGTACGATTCGAACCTGTGCTCCCAGAGGGAATCTGATTTCTAGTCAGACGCCGTAACCGCTCGGCCACGACTGCTTGTGAGTGTAAAACGTTGTTTGAAATAAATCTTATCAGTTAGTAATAAGAAATAATATCTTCTTAGTTGGAAGTTGGTATAACAGAAATTTAGCTTTGCTAACTAGTAACTGCATTATCCATGTTGACTTTTTAGGGTAAGGCAGCGTAAAAACAAATGTTAACACTACCTTCACTACTTTTTATTTACCATTAAATAATATAGAATTGAATAAAAAATTTTAAATATTATATTAAACTTGTTTTTGAAAAAATGTTTTTTGTAATTTATCCCTTGAAAAATAAATTTTTCGAGTATGTTCAGGTTAAAAAAATGGTTACTTTCAGAAAGAGTGAAGAACAAATTCGATCCACCTACAAGAAAAAAAAAAATCCGTACAATTCTGATTTCTAGTCAGACTGTACGATTCGAACCAGCCGTACAATTCTGATTTCTAGTCAGAGTGTACGATTCGAACCTGTGCTTCCAGAGGGAATCTGATTTCTAGTCAGACGCCGTAACCGCTCGGCCACGACTGCTTGTGAGTGTAAACGTTGTTTGAAATAAATCTTATCAGTGAGTAATAAGAAATAATATCTTCTTAGTTGGAAGTTGGTATAACAGAAATTTAGCTTTGCTAACTAGTAACTGCATTATCCATGTTGACTTTTTAGGGTAAGGCAGCGTAAAAATAAATGTTAACACTACCTTCACTACTTCTTATTTACCATTAAATAATATAGAATTGAATAAAAAATTTTAAATATTATATTAAACTTGTTTTTGAAAAAATGTTTTTTGTAATTTATCCCGTGAAAAATAAATTTTTCGAGTATGTTCAGGCTAAAAAAATTATTACTTTCAGAAACAGTGAAGAACAAATTCGCCCCACCTACAAGAAAAAAAATCCGTACAATTCTGATTTCTAGTCAGACTGTACGATTCGAACCAGCCGTACAATTCTGATTTCTAGTCAGAGTGTACGATTCGAACCTGTGCTTCCAGAGGGAATCTGATTTCTAGTCAGACGCCGTAACCGCTCGGCCACGACTGCTTGTGAGTGTAAAACGTTGTTTGAAATAAATCTTATCAGTGAGTAATAAGAAATAATATCTTCTTAGTTGGAAGTTGGTATAACAGAAATTTAGCTTTGCTAACTAGTAACTGCATTATCCATGTTGACTTTTTAGGGTAAGGCAGCGTAAAAACAAATGTTAACACTACCTTCACTACTTTTTATTTACCATTACCATTACCATTGAATAAAAAATTTTAAATATTATATTAAACTTGTTTTTAAAAAAATGTTTTTTGTAATTTATCCCGTGAAAAATAAATTTTTCGAGTATGTTCAGGTTAAAAAAATGGTTACTTTCAGAAACAGTGAAGAACAAATTCGATCCACCTACAAGAAAAAAAAAAATCCGTACAATTCTGATTTCTAGTCAGACTGTACGATTCGAACCAGCCGTACAATTCTGATTTCTAGTCAGAGTGTACGATTCGAACCTGTGCTTCCAGAGGGAATCTGATTTCTAGTCAGACGCCGTAACCGCTCGGCCACGACTGCTTGTGAGTGTAAAACGTTGTTTGAAATAAATCTTATCAGTGAGTAATAAGAAATAATATCTTCTTAGTTGGAAGTTGGTATAACAGAAATTTAGCTTTGCTAACTAGTAACTGCATTATCCATGTTGACTTTTTAGGGTAAGGCAGCGTAAAAATAAATGTTAACACTACCTTCACTACTTTTTATTTACCATTAAATAATATAGAATTGAATAAAAATTTTAAATATTATATTAAACTTGTTTTTGAAAAAATGTTTTTTGTAATTTATCCCGTGAAAAATAAATTTTTCGAGTATGTTCAGGTTAAAAAAATTATTACTTTCAGAAACAGTGAAGAACAAATTCGCCCCACCTACAAGAAAAAAAAATCCGTACAATTCTGATTTCTAGTCAGACTGTACGATTCGAACCAGCCGTACAATTCTGATTTCTAGTCAGAGTGTACGATTCGAACCTGTGCTTCCAGAGGGAATCTGATTTCTAGTCAGACGCCGTAACCGCTCGGCCACGACTGCTTGTGAGTGTAAAACGTTGTTTGAAATAAATCTTATCAGTGAGTAATAAGAAATAATATCTTCTTAGTTGGAAGTTGGTATAACAGAAATTTAGCTTTGCTAACTAGTAACTGCATTATCCATGTTGACTTTTTAGGGTAAGGCAGCGTAAAAACAAATGTTAACACTACCTTCACTACTTTTTATTTACCATTAAATAATATAGAATTGAATAAAAAATTTTAAATATTATATTAAACTTGTTTTTGAAAAAATGTGAAAAATAAATTTTTCGAGTATGTTCAGGTTAAAAAAATGGTTACTTTCAGAAACAGTGAAGAACAAATTCGATCCACCTACAAGAAAAAAAAAAATCCGTACAATTCTGATTTCTAGTCAGACTGTACGATTCGAACCAGCCGTACAATTCTGATTTCTAGTCAGAGTGTACGATTCGAACCTGTGCTTCCAGATGGAATCTGATTTCTAGTCAGACGCCGTAACCGCTCGGCCACGACTGCTTGTGAGTGTAAAACGTTGTTTGAAATAAATCTTATCAGTGAGTAATAAGAAATAATATCTTCTTAGTTGGAAGTTGGTATAACAGAAATTTAGCTTTGCTAACTAGTAACTGCATTATCCATGTTGACTTTTTAGGGTAAGGCAGCGTAAAAATAAATGTTAACACTACCTTCACTACTTTTTATTTACCATTAAATAATATAGAATTGAATAAAAATTTTAAATATTATATTAAACTTGTTTTTGAAAAAATGTTTTTTGTAATTTATCCCGTGAAAAATAAATTTTTCGAGTATGTTCAGGTTAAAAAAATTATTACTTTCAGAAACAGTGAAGAACAAATTCGCCCCACCTACAAGAAAAAAAAATCCGTACAATTCTGATTTCTAGTCAGACTGTACGATTCGAACCAGCCGTACAATTCTGATTTCTAGTCAGAGTGTACGATTCGAACCTGTGCTCCCAGAGGGAATCTGATTTCTAGTCAGACGCCGTAACCGCTCGGCCACGACTGCTTGTGAGTGTAAAACGTTGTTTGAAATAAATCTTATCAGTTAGTAATAAGAAATAATATCTTCTTAGTTGGAAGTTGGTATAACAGAAATTTAGCTTTGCTAACTAGTAACTGCATTATCCATGTTGACTTTTTAGGGTAAGGCAGCGTAAAAACAAATGTTAACACTACCTTCACTACTTTTTATTTACCATTAAATAATATAGAATTGAATAAAAAATTTTAAATATTATATTAAACTTGTTTTTTAAAAAATGTTTTTTGTAATTTATCCCGTGAAAAATAAATTTTTCGAGTATGTTCAGGTTAAAAAAATGGTTACTTTCAGAAACAGTGAAGAACAAATTCGATCCACCTACAAGAAAAAAAAAAATCCGTACAATTCTGATTTCTAGTCAGACTGTACGATTCGAACCAGCCGTACAATTCTGATTTCTAGTCAGAGTGTACGATTCGAACCTGTGCTTCCAGAGGGAATCTGATTTCTAGTCAGACGCCGTAACCGCTCGGCCACGACTGCTTGTGAGTGTAAAACGTTGTTTGAAATAAATCTTATCAGTGAGTAATAAGAAATAATATCTTCTTAGTTGGAAGTTGGTATAACAGAAAGTTAGCTTTGCTAACTAGTAACTGCATTATCCATGTTGACTTTTTAGGGTAAGGCAGCGTAAAAATAAATGTTAACACTACCTTCACTACTTTTTATTTACCATTAAATAATATAGAATTGAATAAAAATTTTAAATATTATATTAAACTTGTTTTTGAAAAAATGTTTTTTGTAATTTATCCCGTGAAAAATAAATTTTTCGAGTATGTTCAGGTTAAAAAAATTATTACTTTCAGAAACAGTGAAGAACAAATTCGATCCACCTACAAGAAAAAAAAAAATCCGTACAATTCTGATTTCTAGTCAGACTGTACGATTCGAACCAGCCGTACAATTCTGATTTCTAGTCAGAGTGTACGATTCGAACCTGTGCTTCCAGAGGGAATCTGATTTCTAGTCAGACGCCGTAACCGCTCGGCCACGACTGCTTGTGAGTGTAAAACGTTGTTTGAAATAAATCTTATCAGTGAGTAATAAGAAATAATATCTTCTTAGTTGGAAGTTGGTATAACAGAAATTTAGCTTTGCTAACTAGTAACTGCATTATCCATGTTGACTTTTTAGGGTAAGGCAGCGTAAAAACAAATGTTAACACTACCTTCACTACTTTTTATTTACCATTACCATTACCATTGAATAAAAAATTTTAAATATTATATTAAACTTGTTTTTGAAAAAATGTTTTTTGTAATTTATCCCGTGAAAAATAAATTTTTCGAGTATGTTCAGGTTAAAAAAATGGTTACTTTCAGAAACAGTGAAGAACAAATTCGATCCACCTACAAGAAAAAAAAAAAAATCCGTACAATTCTGATTTCTAGTCAGACTGTACGATTCGAACCAGCCGTACAATTCTGATTTCTAGTCAGAGTGTACGATTCGAACCTGTGCTTCCAGAGGGAATCTGATTTCTAGTCAGACGCCGTAACCGCTCGGCCACGACTGTTTGTGAGTGTAAAACGTTGTTTGAAATAAATCTTATCAGTGAGTAATAAGAAATAATATCTTCTTAGTTGGAAGTTGGTATAACAGAAATTTAGCTTTGCTAACTAGTAACTGCATTATCCATGTTGACTTTTTAGGGTAAGGCAGCGTAAAAACAAATGTTAACACTACCTTCACTACTTTTTATTTACCATTAAATAATATAGAATTGAATAAAAATTTTAAATATTATATTAAACTTGTTTTTGAAAAAATGTTTTTTGTAATTTATCCCGTGAAAAATAAATTTTTCGAGTATGTTCAGGTTAAAAAAATTATTACTTTCAGAAACAGTGAAGAACAAATTCGCCCCACCTACAAGAAAAAAAAATCCGTACAATTCTGATTTCTAGTCAGACTGTACGATTCGAACCAGCCGTACAATTCTGATTTCTAGTCAGAGTGTACGATTCGAACCTGTGCTTCCAGAGGGAATCTGATTTCTAGTCAGACGCCGTAACCGCTCGGCCACGACTGCTTGTGAGTGTAAAACGTTGTTTGAAATAAATCTTATCAGTTAGTAATAAGAAATAATATCTTCTTAGTTGGAAGTTGGTATAACAGAAATTTAGCTTTGCTAACTAGTAACTGCATTATCCATGTTGACTTTTTAGGGTAAGGCAGCGTAAAAACAAATGTTAACACTACCTTCACTACTTTTTATTTACCATTAAATAATATAGAATTGAATAAAAAATTTTAAATATTATATTAAACTTGTTTTTGAAAAAATGTTTTTTGTAATTTATCCCGTGAAAAGTAAATTTTTCGAGTATGTTCAGGTTAAAAAAATGGTTACTTTCAGAAACAGTGAAGAACAAATTCGATCCACCTACAAGAAAAAAAAAAATCCGTACAATTCTGATTTCTAGTCAGACTGTACGATTCGAACCAGCCGTACAATTCTGATTTCTAGTCAGAGTGTACGATTCGAACCTGTGCTTCCAGAGGGAATCTGATTTCTAGTCAGACGCCGTAACCGCTCGGCCACGACTGCTTGTGAGTGTAAAACGTTGTTTGAAATAAATCTTATCAGTGAGTAATAAGAAATAATATCTTCTTAGTTGGAAGTTGGTATAACAGAAATTTAGCTTTGCTAACTAGTAACTGCATTATCCATGTTGACTTTTTAGGGTAAGGCAGCGTAAAAATAAATGTTAACACTACCTTCACTACTTTTTATTTACCATTAAATAATATAGAATTGAATAAAAATTTTAAATATTATATTAAACTTGTTTTTGAAAAAATGTTTTTTGTAATTTATCCCGTGAAAAATAAATTTTTCGAGTATGTTCAGGTTAAAAAAATTATTACTTTCAGAAACAGTGAAGAACAAATTCGCCCCACCTACAAGAAAAAAAAATCCGTACAATTCTGATTTCTAGTCAGACTGTACGATTCGAACCAGCCGTACAATTCTGATTTCTAGTCAGAGTGTACGATTCGAACCTGTGCTCCCAGAGGGAATCTGATTTCTAGTCAGACGCCGTAACCGCTCGGCCACGACTGCTTGTGAGTGTAAAACGTTGTTTGAAATAAATCTTATCAGTTAGTAATAAGAAATAATATCTTCTTAGTTGGAAGTTGGTATAACAGAAATTTAGCTTTGCTAACTAGTAACTGCATTATCCATGTTGACTTTTTAGGGTAAGGCAGCGTAAAAACAAATGTTAACACTACCTTCACTACTTTTTATTTACCATTAAATAATATAGAATTGAATAAAAAATTTTAAATATTATATTAAACTTGTTTTTGAAAAAATGTTTTTTGTAATTTATCCCGTGAAAAATAAATTTTTCGAGTATGTTCAGGTTAAAAAAATGGTTACTTTCAGAAACAGTGAAGAACAAATTCGATCCACCTACAAAAAAAAAAAAAATCTGTACAATTCTGATTTCTAGTCAGACTGTACCATTCGAACCAGCCGTACAATTCTGATTTCTAGTCAGAGTGTACGATTCGAACCTGTGCTTCCAGAGGGAATCTGATTTCTAGTCAGACGCCGTAACCGCTCGGCCACGACTGCTTGTGAGTGTAAAACGTTGTTTGAAATAAATCTTATCAGTGAGTAATAAGAAATAATATCTTCTTAGTTGGAAGTTGGTATAACAGAAATTTAGCTTTGCTAACTAGTAACTGCATTATCCATGTTGACTTTTTAGGGTAAGGCAGCGTAAAAACAAATGTTAACACTACCTTCACTACTTTTTATTTACCATTAAATAATATAGAATTGAATAAAAAATTTTAAATATTATATTAAACTTGTTTTTGAAAAAATGTTTTTTGTAATTTATCCCGTGAAAAATAAATTTTTCGAGTATGTTCAGGTTAAAAAAATGGTTACTTTCAGAAACAGTGAAGAACAAATTCGATCCACCTACAAGAAAAAAAAAAATCCGTACAATTCTGATTTCTAGTCAGACTGTACGATTCGAACCAGCCGTACAATTCTGATTTCTAGTCAGAGTGTACGATTCGAACCTGTGCTTCCAGATGGAATCTGATTTCTAGTCAGACGCCGTAACCGCTCGGCCACGACTGCTTGTGAGTGTAAAACGTTGTTTGAAATAAATCTTATCAGTGAGTAATAAGAAATAATATCTTCTTAGTTGGAAGTTGGTATAACAGAAATTTAGCTTTGCTAACTAGTAACTGCATTATCCATGTTGACTTTTTAGGGTAAGGCAGCGTAAAAATAAATGTTAACACTACCTTCACTACTTTTTATTTACCATTAAATAATATAGAATTGAATAAAAATTTTAAATATTATATTAAACTTGTTTTTGAAAAAATGTTTTTTGTAATTTATCCCGTGAAAAATAAATTTTTCGAGTATGTTCAGGTTAAAAAAATTATTACTTTCAGAAACAGTGAAGAACAAATTCGCCCCACCTACAAGAAAAAAAAATCCGTACAATTCTGATTTCTAGTCAGACTGTACGATTCGAACCAGCCGTACAATTCTGATTTCTAGTCAGAGTGTACGATTCGAACCTGTGCTCCCAGAGGGAATCTGATTTCTAGTCAGACGCCGTAACCGCTCGGCCACGACTGCTTGTGAGTGTAAAACGTTGTTTGAAATAAATCTTATCAGTTAGTAATAAGAAATAATATCTTCTTAGTTGGAAGTTGGTATAACAGAAATTTAGCTTTGCTAACTAGTAACTGCATTATCCATGTTGACTTTTTAGGGTAAGGCAGCGTAAAAACAAATGTTAACACTACCTTCACTACTTTTTATTTACCATTAAATAATATAGAATTGAATAAAAAATTTTAAATATTATATTAAACTTGTTTTTGAAAAAATGTTTTTTGTAATTTATCCCGTGAAAAATAAATTTTTCGAGTATGTTCAGGTTAAAAAAATGGTTACTTTCAGAAACAGTGAAGAACAAATTCGATCCACCTACAAGAAAAAAAAAAATCCGTACAATTCTGATTTCTAGTCAGACTGTACGATTCGAACCAGCCGTACAATTCTGATTTCTAGTCAGAGTGTACGATTCGAACCTGTGCTTCCAGAGGGAATCTGATTTCTAGTCAGACGCCGTAACCGCTCGGCCACGACTGCTTGTGAGTGTAAAACGTTGTTTGAAATAAATCTTATCAGTGAGTAATAAGAAATAATATCTTCTTAGTTGGAAGTTGGTATAACAGAAAGTTAGCTTTGCTAACTAGTAACTGCATTATCCATGTTGACTTTTTAGGGTAAGGCAGCGTAAAAATAAATGTTAACACTACCTTCACTACTTTTTATTTACCATTAAATAATATAGAATTGAATAAAAATTTTAAATATTATATTAAACTTGTTTTTGAAAAAATGTTTTTTGTAATTTATCCCGTGAAAAATAAATTTTTCGAGTATGTTCAGGTTAAAAAAATTATTACTTTCAGAAACAGTGAAGAACAAATTCGATCCACCTACAAGAAAAAAAAAAATCCGTACAATTCTGATTTCTAGTCAGACTGTACGATTCGAACCAGCCGTACAATTCTGATTTCTAGTCAGAGTGTACGATTCGAACCTGTGCTTCCAGAGGGAATCTGATTTCTAGTCAGACGCCGTAACCGCTCGGCCACGACTGCTTGTGAGTGTAAAACGTTGTTTGAAATAAATCTTATCAGTGAGTAATAAGAAATAATATCTTCTTAGTTGGAAGTTGGTATAACAGAAATTTAGCTTTGCTAACTAGTAACTGCATTATCCATGTTGACTTTTTAGGGTAAGGCAGCGTAAAAACAAATGTTAACACTACCTTCACTACTTTTTATTTACCATTACCATTACCATTGAATAAAAAATTTTAAATATTATATTAAACTTGTTTTTGAAAAAATGTTTTTTGTAATTTATCCCGTGAAAAATAAATTTTTCGAGTATGTTCAGGTTAAAAAAATGGTTACTTTCAGAAACAGTGAAGAACAAATTCGATCCACCTACAAGAAAAAAAAAAAAATCCGTACAATTCTGATTTCTAGTCAGACTGTACGATTCGAACCAGCCGTACAATTCTGATTTCTAGTCAGAGTGTACGATTCGAACCTGTGCTTCCAGAGGGAATCTGATTTCTAGTCAGACGCCGTAACCGCTCGGCCACGACTGTTTGTGAGTGTAAAACGTTGTTTGAAATAAATCTTATCAGTGAGTAATAAGAAATAATATCTTCTTAGTTGGAAGTTGGTATAACAGAAATTTAGCTTTGCTAACTAGTAACTGCATTATCCATGTTGACTTTTTAGGGTAAGGCAGCGTAAAAACAAATGTTAACACTACCTTCACTACTTTTTATTTACCATTAAATAATATAGAATTGAATAAAAATTTTAAATATTATATTAAACTTGTTTTTGAAAAAATGTTTTTTGTAATTTATCCCGTGAAAAATAAATTTTTCGAGTATGTTCAGGTTAAAAAAATTATTACTTTCAGAAACAGTGAAGAACAAATTCGCCCCACCTACAAGAAAAAAAAATCCGTACAATTCTGATTTCTAGTCAGACTGTACGATTCGAACCAGCCGTACAATTCTGATTTCTAGTCAGAGTGTACGATTCGAACCTGTGCTTCCAGAGGGAATCTGATTTCTAGTCAGACGCCGTAACCGCTCGGCCACGACTGCTTGTGAGTGTAAAACGTTGTTTGAAATAAATCTTATCAGTGAGTAATAAGAAATAATATCTTCTTAGTTGGAAGTTGGTATAACAGAAATTTAGCTTTGCTAACTAGTAACTGCATTATCCATGTTGACTTTTTAGGGTAAGGCAGCGTAAAAATAAATGTTAACACTACCTTCACTACTTTTTATTTACCATTAAATAATATAGAATTGAATAAAAATTTTAAATATTATATTAAACTTGTTTTTGAAAAAATGTTTTTTGTAATTTATCCCGTGAAAAATAAATTCTTCGAGTATGTTCAGGTTAAAAACATGGTTACTTTCAGAAACAGTGAAGAACAAATTCGCCCCACCTACAAGAAAAAAAAATCCGTACAATTCTGATTTCTAGTCAGACTGTACGATTCGAACCAGCCGTACAATTCTGATTTCTAGTCAGAGTGTACGATTCGAACCTGTGCTCCCAGAGGGAATCTGATTTCTAGTCAGACGCCGTAACCGCTCGGCCACGACTGCTTGTGAGTGTAAAACGTTGTTTGAAATAAATCTTATCAGTTAGTAATAAGAAATAATATCTTCTTAGTTGGAAGTTGGTATAACAGAAATTTAGCTTTGCTAACTAGTAACTGCATTATCCATGTTGACTTTTTAGGGTAAGGCAGCGTAAAAACAAATGTTAACACTACCTTCACTACTTTTTATTTACCATTAAATAATATAGAATTGAATAAAAAATTTTAAATATTATATTAAACTTGTTTTTGAAAAAATGTTTTTTGTAATTTATCCCGTGAAAAATAAATTTTTCGAGTATGTTCAGGTTAAAAAAATGGTTACTTTCAGAAACAGTGAAGAACAAATTCGATCCACCTACAAAAAAAAAAAATCTGTACAATTCTGATTTCTAGTCAGACTGTACCATTCGAACCAGCCGTACAATTCTGATTTCTAGTCAGAGTGTACGATTCGAACCTGTGCTTCCAGAGGGAATCTGATTTCTAGTCAGACGCCGTAACCGCTCGGCCACGACTGCTTGTGAGTGTAAAACGTTGTTTGAAATAAATCTTATCAGTGAGTAATAAGAAATAATATCTTCTTAGTTGGAAGTTGGTATAACAGAAATTTAGCTTTGCTAACTAGTAACTGCATTATCCATGTTGACTTTTTAGGGTAAGGCAGCGTAAAAACAAATGTTAACACTACCTTCACTACTTTTTATTTACCATTAAATAATATAGAATTGAATAAAAAATTTTAAATATTATATTAAACTTGTTTTTGAAAAAATGTTTTTTGTAATTTATCCCGTGAAAAATAAATTTTTCGAGTATGTTCAGGTTAAAAAAATGGTTACTTTCAGAAACAGTGAAGAACAAATTCGATCCACCTACAAGAAAAAAAAAATCCGTACAATTCTGATTTCTAGTCAGACTGTACGATTCGAACCAGCCGTACAATTCTGATTTCTAGTCAGAGTGTACGATTCGAACCTGTGCTTCCAGAGGGAATCTGATTTCTAGTCAGACGCCGTAACCGCTCGGCCACGACTGCTTGTGAGTGTAAAACGTTGTTTGAAATAAATCTTATCAGTGAGTAATAAGAAATAATATCTTCTTAGTTGGAAGTTGGTATAACAGAAATTTAGCTTTGCTAACTAGTAACTGCATTATCCATGTTGACTTTTTAGGGTAAGGCAGCGTAAAAACAAATGTTAACACTACCTTCACTACTTTTTATTTACCATTAAATAATATAGAATTGAATAAAAAATTTTAAATATTATATTAAACTTGTTTTTGAAAAAATGTTTTTTGTAATTTATCCCGTGAAAAATAAATTTTTCGAGTATGTTCAGGTTAAAAAAATGGTTACTTTCAGAAACAGTGAAGAACAAATTCGATCCACCTACAAGAAAAAAAAAATCCGTACAATTCTGATTTCTAGTCAGACTGTACGATTCGAACCAGCCGTACAAGTCTGATTTCTAGTCAGAGTGTACGATTCGAACCTGTGCTTCCAGAGGGAATCTGATTTCTAGTCAGGCGCCGTAACCGCTCGGCCACGACTGCTTGTGAGTGTAAAACGTTGTTTGAAATAAATCTTATCAGTGAGTAATAAGAAATAATATCTTCTTAGTTGGAAGTTGGTATAACAGAAATTTAGCTTTGCTAACTAGTAACTGCATTATCCATGTTGACTTTTTAGGGTAAGGCAGCGTAAAAATAAATGTTAACACTACCTTCACTACTTTTTATTTACCATTAAATAATATAGAATTGAATAAAAATTTTAAATATTATATTAAACTTGTTTTTGAAAAAATGTTTTTTGTAATTTATCCCGTGAAAAATAAATTTTTCGAGTATGTTCAGGTTAAAAAAATTATTACTTTCAGAAACAGTGAAGAACAAATTCGCCCCACCTACAAGAAAAAAAAATCCGTACAGTTCTGATTTCTAGTCAGACTGTACGATTCGAACCAGCCGTACAATTCTGATTTCTAGTCAGAGTGTACGATTCGAACCTGTGCTGCCAGAGGGAATCTGATTTCTAGTCAGACGCCGTAACCGCTCGGCCACGACTGCTTGTGAGTGTAAAACGTTGTTTGAAATAAATCTTATCAGTGAGTAATAAGAAATAATATCTTCTTAGTTGGAAGTTGGTATAACAGAAATTTAGCTTTGCTAACTAGTAACTGCATTATCCATGTTGACTTTTTAGGGTAAGGCAGCGTAAAAACAAATGTTAACACTACCTTCACTACTTTTTATTTACCATTAAATAATATAGAATTGAATAAAAAATTTTAAATATTATATTAAACTTGTTTTTGAAAAAATGTTTTTTGTAATTTATCCCGTGAAAAATAAATTTTTCGAGTATGTTCAGGTTAAAAAAATGGTTACTTTCAGAAACAGTGAAGAACAAATTTGATCCACCTACAAGAAAAAAAAAAAATCCGTACAATTCTGATTTCTAGTCAGACTGTACGATTCGAACCAGCCGTACAATTCTGATTTCTAGTCAGAGTGTACGAATCGAACCTGTGCTTCCAGAGGGAATCTGATTTCTAGTCAGACGCCGTAACCGCTCGGCCACGACTGCTTGTGAGTGTAAAACGTTGTTTGAAATAAATCTTATCAGTGAGTAATAAGAAATAATATCTTCTTAGTTGGAAGTTGGTATAACAGAAATTTAGCTTTGCTAACTAGTAACTGCATTATCCATGTTGACTTTTTAGGGTAAGGCAGCGTAAAAACAAATGTTAACACTACCTTCACTACTTTTTATTTACCATTAAATAATATAGAATTGAATAAAAAATTTTAAATATTATATTAAACTTGTTTTTGAAAAAATGTTTTTTGTAATTTATCCCGTGAAAAATAAATTTTTCGAGTATGTTCAGGTTAAAAAAATGGTTACTTTCAGAAACAGTGAAGAACAAATTCGATCCACCTACAAGAAAAAAAAAAATCCGTACAATTCTGATTTCTAGTCAGACTGTACGATTCGAACCAGCCGTACAATTCTGATTTCTAGTCAGAGTGTACGATTCGAACCTGTGCTTCCAGAGGGAATCTGATTTCTAGTCAGACGCCGTAACCGCTCGGCCACGACTGCTTGTGAGTGTAAAACGTTGTTTGAAATAAATCTTATCAGTGAGTAATAAGAAATAATATCTTCTTAGTTGGAAGTTGGTATAACAGAAATTTAGCTTTGCTAACTAGTAACTGCATTATCCATGTTGACTTTTTAGGGTAAGGCAGCGTAAAAATAAATGTTAACACTACCTTCACTACTTTTTATTTACCATTAAATAATATAGAATTGAATAAAAAATTTTAAATATTATATTAAACTTGTTTTTGAAAAAATGTTTTTTGTAATTTATCCCGTGAAAAATAAATTTTTCGAGTATGTTCAGGTTAAAAAAATGGTTACTTTCAGAAACAGTGAAGAACAAATTCGATCCACCTACAAGAAAAAAAAAAAATCCGTACAATTCTGATTTCTAGTCAGACTGTACGATTCGAACCAGCCGTACAATTCTGATTTCTAGTCAGAGTGTACGATTCGAACCTGTGCTCCCAGAGGGAATCTGATTTCTAGTCAGACGCCGTAACCGCTCGGCCACGACTGCTTGTGAGTGTAAAACGTTGTTTGAAATAAATCTTATCAGTGAGTAATAAGGAATAATATCTTCTTAGTTGGAAGTTGGTATAACAGAAATTTAGCTTTGCTAACTAGTAACTGCATTATCCATGTTGACTTTTTAGGGTAAGGCAGCGTAAAAACAAATGTTAACACTACCTTCACTACTTTTTATTTACCATTAAATAATATAGAATTGAATAAAAAATTTTAAATATTATATTAAACTTGTTTTTGAAAAAATGTTTTTTGTAATTTATCCCGTGAAAAATAAATTTTTCGAGTATGTTCAGGTTAAAAAAATGGTTACTTTCAGAAACAGTGAAGAACAAATTCGCCCCACCTACAAGAAAAAAAAAATCCGTACAATTCTGATTTCTAGTCAGACTGTACGATTCGAACCAGCCGTACAATTCTGATTTCTAGTCAGAGTGTACGATTCGAACCTGTGCTTCCAGAGGGAATCTGATTTCTAGTCAGACGCCGTAACCGCTCGGCCACGACTGCTTGTGAGTGTAAAACGTTGTTTGAAATAAATCTTATCAGTGAGTAATAAGAAATAATATCTTCTTAGTTGGAAGTTGGTATAACAGAAATTTAGCTTTGCTAACTAGTAACTGCATTATCCATGTTGACTTTTTAGGGTAAGGCAGCGTAAAAACAAATGTTAACACTACCTTCACTACTTTTTATTTACCATTAAATAATATAGAATTGAATAAAAAAATTTAAATATTATATTAAACTTGTTTTTGAAAAAATGTTTTTTGTAATTTATCCCGTGAAAAATAAATTTTTCGAGTATGTTCAGGTTAAAAAAATTATTACTTTCAGAAACAGTGAAGAACAAATTCGCCCCACCTACAAGAAAAAAAAATCCGTACAATTCTGATTTCTAGTCAGACTGTACGATTCGAACCAGCCGTACAATTCTGATTTCTAGTCAGAGTGTACGATTCGAACCTGTGCACCCAGAGGGAATCTGATTTCTAGTCAGACGCCGTAACCGCTCGGCCACGACTGCTTGTGAGTGTAAAACGTTGTTTTAAATAAATCTTATCAGTAAGTAATAAGAAATAATATCTTCTTAGTTGGAAGTTGGTATAACAGAAATTTAGCTTTGCTAACTAGTAACTGCATTATCCATGTTGACTTTTTAGGGTAAGGCAGCGTAAAAACAAATGTTAACACTACCTTCACTACTTTTTATTTACCATTAAATAATATAGAATTGAATAAAAAAATTTAAATATTATATTAAACTTGTTTTTGAAAAAATGTTTTTTGTAATTTATCCCGTGAAAAATAAATTTTTCGAGTATGTTCAGGTTAAAAAAATTATTACTTTCAGAAACAGTGAAGAACAAATTCGCCCCACCTACAAGAAAAAAAAATCCGTACAATTCTGATTTCTAGTCAGACTGTACGATTCGAACCAGCCGTACAATTCTGATTTCTAGTCAGAGTGTACGATTCGAACCTGTGCACCCAGAGGGAATCTGATTTCTAGTCAGACGCCGTAACCGCTCGGCCACGACTGCTTGTGAGTGTAAAACGTTGTTTGAAATAAATCTTATCAGTAAGTAATAAGAAATAATATCTTCTTAGTTGGAAGTTGGTATAACAGAAATTTAGCTTTGCTAACTAGTAACTGCATTATCCATGTTGACTTTTTAGGGTAAGGCAGCGTAAAAACAAATGTTAACACTACCTTCACTACTTTTTATTTACCATTAAATAATATAGAATTGAATAAAAAAATTTAAATATTATATTAAACTTGTTTTTGAAAAAATGTTTTTTGTAATTTATCCCGTGAAAAATAAATTTTTCGAGTATGTTCAGGTTAAAAAAATGGTTACTTTCAGAAACAGTGAAGAACAAATTCGCCCCACCTACAAGAAAAAAAAATCCGTACAATTCTGATTTCTAGTCAGACTGTACGATTCGAACCAGCCGTACAATTCTGATTTCTAGTCAGAGTGTACGATTCGAACCTGTGCTCCCAGAGGGAATCTGATTTCTAGTCAGACGCCGTAACCGCTCGGCCACGACTGCTTGTGAGTGTAAAACGTTGTTTGAAATAAATCTTATCAGTGAGTAATAAGAAATAATATCTTCTTAGTTGGAAGTTGGTATAACAGAAATTTAGCTTTGCTAACTAGTAACTGCATTATCCATGTTGACTTTTTAGGGTAAGGCAGCGTAAAAACAAATGTTAACACTACCTTCACTACTTTTTATTTACCATTAAATAATATAGAATTGAATAAAAAATTTTAAATATTATATTAAACTTGTTTTTGAAAAAATGTTTTTTGTAATTTATCCCGTGAAAAATAAATTTTTCGAGTATGTTCAGGTTAAAAAAATGGTTACTTTCAGAAACAGTGAAGAACAAATTCGCCCCACCTACAAGAAAAAAAAAATCCGTACAATTCTGATTTCTAGTCAGACTGTACGATTCGAACCAGCCGTACAATTCTGATTTCTAGTCAGAGTGTACGATTCGAACCTGTGCTTCCAGAGGGAATCTGATTTCTAGTCAGACGCCGTAACCGCTCGGCCACGACTGCTTGTGAGTGTAAAACGTTGTTTGAAATAAATCTTATCAGTGAGTAATAAGAAATAATATCTTCTAAGTTGGAATTTGGTATAACAGAAATTTAGCTTTGCTAACTAGTAACTGCATTATCCATGTTGACTTTTTAGGGTAAGTAGCGTAAAAATAAATGTTAACACTACCTTCACTACTTTTTATTTACCATTAAATAATATAGAATTGAATAAAAATTTTAAATATTATATTAAACTTGTTTTTGAAAAAATGTTTTTTGTAATTTATCCCGTGAAAAATAAATTTTTCGAGTATGTTCAGGTTAAAAAAATTATTACTTTCAGAAACAGTGAAGAACAAATTCGCCCCACCTACAAGAAAAAAAAATCCGTACAATTCTGATTTCTAGTCAGACTGTACGATTCGAACCAGCCGTACAATTCTGATTTCTAGTCAGAGTGTACGATTCGAACCTGTGCTCCCAGAGGGAATCTGATTTCTAGTCAGACGCCGTAACCGCTCGGCCACGACTGCTTGTGAGTGTAAAACGTTGTTTGAAATAAATCTTATCAGTGAGTAATAAGAAATAATATGTTCTTAGTTGGAAGTTGGTATAACAGAAATTTAGCTTTGCTAACTAGTAACTGCATTATCCATGTTGACTTTTTAGGGTAAGGCAGCGTAAAAACAAATGTTAACACTACCTTCACTACTTTTTATTTACCATTAAATAATATAGAATTGAATAAAAAAATTTAAATATTATATTAAACTTGTTTTTGAAAAAATGTTTTTTGTAATTTATCCCGTGAAAAATAAATTTTTCGAGTATGTTCAGGTTAAAAAAATGGTTTCTTTCAGAAACAGTGAAGAACAAATTCGCCCCACCTACAAGAAAAAAAAATCCGTACAATTCTGATTTCTAGTCAGACTGTACGATTCGAACCAGCCGTACAATTCTGATTTCTAGTCAGAGTGTACGATTCGAACCTGTGCTCCCAGAGGGAATCTGATTTCTAGTCAGACGCCGTAACCGCTCGGCCACGACTGCTTGTGAGTGTAAAACGTTGTTTGAAATAAATCTTATCAGTGAGTAATAAGAAATAATATCTTCTCAGTTGGAAGTTGGTATAACAGAAATTTAGCTTTGCTAACTAGTAACTGCATTATCCATGTTGACTTTTTAGGGTAAGGCAGCGTAAAAGCAAATGTTAACACTACCTTCACTACTTTTTATTTACCAATAAATAATATAGAATTGAATAAAAAATTTTAAATATTATATTAAACTTGTTTTTGAAAAAATGTTTTTTGTAATTTATCCCGTGAAAAATAAATTTTTCGAGTATGTTCAGGTTAAAAAAATTATTACTTTCAGAAACAGTGAAGAACAAATTCGCCCCACCTACAAGAAAAAAAAATCCGTACAATTCTGATTTCTAGTCAGACTGTACGATTCGAACCAGCCGTACAATTCTGATTTCTAGTCAGAGTGTACGATTCGAACCTGTGCTCCCAGAGGGAATCTGATTTCTAGTCAGACGCCGTAACCGCTCGGCCACGACTGCTTGTCAGTGTAAAACGTTGTTTGAAATAAATCTTATCAGTGAGTAATAAGAAATAATATCTTCTTAGTTGGAAGTTGGTATAACAGAAATTTAGCTTTGCTAACTAGTAACTGCATTATCCATGTTGACTTTTTAGGGTAAGGCAGCGTAAAAACAAATGTTAACACTACCTTCACTACTTTTTATTTACCATTAAATAATATAGAATTGAATAAAAAAATTTAAATATTATATTAAACTTGTTTTTGAAAAAATGTTTTTTGTAATTTATCCCGTGAAAAATAAATTTTTCGAGTATGTTCAGGTTAAAAAAATGGTTACTTTCAGAAACAGTGAAGAACAAATTCGCCCCACCTACAAGAAAAAAAAAAATCCGTACAATTCTGATTTCTAGTCAGACTGTACGATTCGAACCAGCCGTACAATTCTGATTTCTAGTCAGAGTGTACGATTCGAACCTGTGCTCCCGGAGGGAATCTGATTTCTAGTCAGACGCCGTAACCGCTCGGCCACGACTGCTTGTGAGTGTAAAACGTTGTTTGAAATAAATCTTATCAGTGAGTAATAAGAAATAATATCTTCTTAGTTGGAAGTTGGTATAACAGAAATTTAGCTTTGCTAACTAGTAACTGCATTATCCATGTTGACTTTTTAGGGTAAGGCAGCGTAAAAACAAATGTTAACACTACCTTCACTACTTTTTATTTACCATTAAATAATATAGAATTGAATAAAAAATTTTAAATATTATATTAAACTTGTTTTTGAAAAAATGTTTTTTGTAATTTATCCCGTGAAAAATAAATTTTTCGAGTATGTTCAGGTTAAAAAAATGGTTACTTTCAGAAACAGTGAAGAACAAATTCGCCCCACCTACAAGAAAAAAAAATCCGTACAATTCTGATTTCTAGTCAGACTGTACGATTCGAACCAGCCGTACAATTCTGATTTCTAGTCAGAGTGTACGATTCGAACCTGTGCTCCCAGAGGGAATCTGATTTCTAGTCAGACGCCGTAACCGCTCGGCCACGACTGCTTGCGAGTGTAAAACGTTGTTTGAAATAAATCTTATCAGTGAGTAATAAGAAATAATATCTTCTTAGTTGGAAGTTGGTATAACAGAAATTTAGCTTTGCTAACTAGTAACTGCATTATCCATGTTGACTTTTTAGGGTAAGGCAGCGTAAAAACAAATGTTAACACTACCTTCACTACTTTTTATTTACCATTAAATAATATAGAATTGAATAAAAAAATTTAAATATTATATTAAACTTGTTTTTGAAAAAATGTTTTTTGTAATTTATCCCGTGAAAAATAAATTTTTCGAGTATGTTCAGGTTAAAAAAATGGTTACTTTCAGAAACAGTGAAGAACAAATTCGCCCCACCTACAAGAAAAAAAAAATCCGTACCATTCTGATTTCTAGTCACACTGTACGATTCGAACCAGCCGTACAATTCTGATTTCTAGTCAGAGTGTACGATTCGAACCTGTGCTCCCAGAGGGAATCTGATTTCTAGTCAGACGCCGTAACCGCTCGGCCACGACTGCTTGTGAGTGTAAAACGTTGTTTGAAATAAATCTTATCAGTGAGTAATAAGAAATAATATCTTCTTAGTTGGAAGTTGGTATAACAGAAATTTAGCTTTGCTAACTAGTAACTGCATTATCCATGTTGACTTTTTAGGGTAAGGCAGCGTAAAAACAAATGTTAACACTACCTTCACTACTTTTTATTTACCATTAAATAATATAGAATTGAATAAAAAAAAATAAATATTATATTAAACTTGTTTTTGAAAAAATGTTTTTTGTAATTTATCCCGTGAAAAATAAATTTTTCGAGTATGTTCAGGTTAAAAAAATGGTTACTTTCAGAAACAGTGAAGAACAAATTCGCCCCACCTACAAGAAAAAAAAAATCCGTACAATTCTGATTTCTAGTCAGAATGTACGATTCGAACCAGCCGTACAATTCTGATTTCTAGTCAGAGTGTACGATTCGAACCTGTGCTCCCAGAGGGAATCTAATTTCTAGTCAGACGCCGTAACCGCTCGGCCACGACTGCTTGTGAGTGTAAAACGTTGTTTGAAGTAAATCTTATCAGTGAGTAATAAGAAATAATAGCTTCTTAGTTGGAAGTTGGTATAACAGAAATTTAGCTTTGCTAACTAGTAACTGCATTATCCATGTTGACTTTTTAGGGTAAGGCAGCGTAAAACCAAATGTTAACACTACCTTCACTACTTTTTATTTACCATTAAATAATATAGAATTGAATAAAAAATTTTAAATATTATATTAAACTTGTTTTTGAAAAAATGTTTTTTGTAATTTATCCCGTGAAAAATAAATTTTTCGAGTATGTTCAGGTTAAAAAAATGGTTACTTTCAGAAACAGTGAAGAACAAATTCGCCCCACCTACAAGAAAAAAAAAAAATCCGTACAATTCTGATTTCTAGTCAGACTGTACGATTCGAACCAGCCGTACAATTCTGATTTCTAGTCAGAGTGTACGATTCGAACCTGTGCTCCCAGAGGGAATCTGATTTCTAGTCAGACGCCGTAACCGCTCGGCCACGACTGCTTGTGAGTGTAAAACGTTGTTTGAAATAAATCTTATCAGTGAGTAATAAGAAATAATATCTTCTTAGTTGGAAGTTGGTATAACAGAAATTTAGCTTTGCTAACTAGTAACTGCATTATCCATGTTGACTTTTTAGGGTAAGGCAGCGTAAAAACAAATGTTAACACTACCTTCACTACTTTTTATTTACCATTAAATAATATAGAATTTAATAAAAAATTTTAAATATTATATTAAACTTGTTTTTGAAAAAATGTTTTTTGTAATTTATCCCGTGAAAAATAAATTTTTCGAGTATGTTCAGGTTAAAAAAATGGTTACTTTCAGAAACAGTGAAGAACAAATTCGCCCCACCTACAAGAAAAAAAAATCCGTACAATTCTGATTTCTAGTCAGACTGTACGATTCGAACCTGTGCTCCCAGAGGGAATCTGATTTCTAGTCAGACGCCGTAACCGCTCGGCCACGACTGCTTGTGAGTGTAAAACGTTGTTTGAAATAAATCTTATCAGTTAGTAATAAGAAATAATATCTTCTTAGTTGGAAGTTGGTATAACAGAAATTTAGCTTTGCTAACTAGTAACTGCATTATCCATGTTGACTTTTTAGGCTAAGGCAGCGTAAAAACAAATGTTAACACTACCTTCACTACTTTTTATTTACCATTAAATAATATAGAATTGAATAAAAAAATTTAAATATTATATTAAACTTGTTTTTGAAAAAATGTTTTTTGTAATTTATCCCGTGAAAAATAAATTTTTCGAGTATGTTCAGGTTAAAAAAATTATTACTTTCAGAAACAGTGAAGAACAAATTCGCCCACCTACAAGAAAAAAAAAATCCGTACAATTCTGATTTCTAGTCAGACTGTACGATTCGAACCTGTGCTCCCAGAGGGAATCTGATTTCTAGTCAGACGCCGTAACCGCTCGGCCACGACTGCTTGTGAGTGTAAAACGTTGTTTGAAATAAATCTTATCAGTTAGTAATAAGAAATAATATCTTCTTAGTTGGAAGTTGGTATAACAGAAATTTAGCTTTGCTAACTAGTAACTGCATTATCCATGTTGACTTTTTAGGGTAAGGCAGCGTAAAAACAAATGTTAACACTACCTTCACTACTTTTTATTTACCATTAAATAATATAGAATTGAATAAAAAAATTTAAATATTATATTAAACTTGTTTTTGAAAAAATGTTTTTTGTAATTTATCCCGTGAAAAATAAATTTTTCGAGTATGTTCAGGTTAAAAAAATTATTACTTTCAGAAACAGTGAAGATCAAATTCGCCCCACCTACAAGAAAAAAAAAAATCCGTACAATTCTGATTTCTAGTCAGACTGTACGATTCGAACCAGCCGTACAATTCTGATTTCTAGTCAGAGTGTACGATTCGAACCTGTGCTCCCAGAGGGAATCTGATTTCTAGTCAGACGCCGTAACCGCTCGGCCACGACTGCTTGTGAGTGTAAAACGTTGTTTGAAATAAATCTTATCAGTGAGTAATAAGAAATAATATCTTCTTAGTTGGAAGTTGGTATAACAGAAATTTAGCTTTGCTAACTAGTAACTGCATTATCCATGTTGACTTTTTAGGGTAAGGCAGCGTAAAAACAAATGTTAACACTACCTTCACTACTTTTTATTTACCATTAAATAATATAGAATTGAATAAAAAAATTTAAATATTATATTAAACTTGTTTTTGAAAAAATGTTTTTTGTAATTTATCCCGTGAAAAATAAATTTTTCGAGTATGTTCAGGTTAAAAAAATGGTTACTTTCAGAAACAGTGAAGAACAAATTCGCCCCACCTACAAGAAAAAAAAAATCCGTACAATTCTGATTTCTAGTCAGACTGTACGATTCGAACCATCCGTACAATTCTGATTTCTAGTCAGACTGTACGATTCGAACCTGTGCTCCCAGAGGGAATCTGATTTCTAGTCAGACGCCGTAACCGCTCGGCCAGGACTGCTTGTGAGTGTAAAACGTTGTTTGAAATAAATCTTATCAGTTAGTAATAAGAAATAATATCTTCTTAGTTGGAAGTTGGTATAACAGAAATTTAGCTTTGCTAACTAGTAACTGCATTATCCATGTTGACTTTTTAGGGTAAGGCAGCGTAAAAACAAATGTTAACACTACCTTCACTACTTTTTATTTACCATTAAATAATATAGAATTGAATAAAAAAATTTAAATATTATATTAAACTTGTTTTTGAAAAAATGTTTTTTGTAATTTATCCCGTGAAAAATAAATTTTTCGAGTATGTTCAGGTTAAAAAAATTATTACTTTCAGAAACAGTGAAGAACAAATTCGCCCACCTACAAGAAAAAAAAAAATCCGTACAATTCTGATTTCTAGTCAGACTGTACGATTCGAACCAGCCGTACAATTCTGATTTCTAGTCAGAGTGTACGATTCGAACCTGTGCTCCCAGAGGGAATCTGATTTCTAGTCAGACGCCGTAACCGCTCGGCCACGACTGCTTGTGAGTGTAAAACGTTGTTTGAAATAAATCTTATCAGTGAGTAATAAGAAATAATATCTTCTTAGTTGGAAGTTGGTATAACAGAAATTTAGCTTTGCTAACTAGTAACTGCATTATCCATGTTGACTTTTTAGGGTAAGGCAGCGTAAAAACAAATGTTAACACTACCTTCACTACTTTTTATTTACCATTAAATAATATTGAATTGAATAAAAAAATTTAAATATTATATTAAACTTGTTTTTGAAAAAATGTTTTTTGTAATTTATCCCGTGAAAAATAAATTTTTCGAGTATGTTCAGGTTAAAAAAATTATTACTTTCAGAAACAGTGAAGATCAAATTCGCCCCACCTACAAGAAAAAAAAATCCGTACAATTCTGATTTCTAGTCAGCCTGTACGATTCGAACCAGCCGTACAATTCTGATTTCTAGTCAGAGTGTACGATTCGAACCTGTGCTCCCAGAGGGAATCTGATTTCTAGTCAGACGCCGTAACCGCTCGGCCACGACTGCTTGTGAGTGTAAAACGTTGTTTGAAATAAATCTTATCAGTGAGTAATAAGAAATAATATCTTCTTAGTTGGAAGTTGGTATAACAGAAATTTAGCTTTGCTAACTAGTAACTGCATTATCCATGTTGACTTTTTAGGGTAAGGCAGCGTAAAAACAAATGTTAACACTACCTTCACTACTTTTTATTTACCATTAAATAATATAGAATTGAATAAAAAATTTTAAATATTATATTAAACTTGTTTTTGAAAAAATGTTTTTTGTAATTTATCCCGTGAAAAATAAATTTTTCGAGTATGTTCAGGTTAAAAAAGTGGTTACTTTCAGAAACAGTGAAGAACAAATTCGCCCCACCTACAAGAAAAAAAAAATCCGTACAATTCTGATTTCTAGTCAGACTGTACGATTCGAACCTGTGCTCCCAGAGGGAATCTGATTTCTAGTCAGACGCCGTAACCGCTCGGCCACGACTGCTTGTGAGTGTAAAACGTTGTTTGAAATAAATCTTATCAGTTAGTAATAAGAAATAATATCTTCTTAGTTGGAAGTTGGTATAACAGAAATTTAGCTTTGCTAACTAGTAACTGCATTATCCATGTTGACTTTTTAGGGTAAGGCAGCGTAAAAACAAATGTTAACACTACCTTCACTACTTTTTATTTACCATTAAATAATATAGAATTGAATAAAAAAATTTAAATATTATATTAAACTTGTTTTTGAAAAAATGTTTTTTGTAATTTATCCCGTGAAAAATAAATTTTTCGAGTATGTTCAGGTTAAAAAAATTGTTACTTTCAGAAACAGTGAAGAACAAATTCGCCCACCTACAAGAAAAAAAAAATCCGTACAATTCTGATTTCTAGTCAGACTGTACGATTCGAACCAGCCGTACAATTCTGATTTCTAGTCAGAGTGTACGATTCGAACCTGTGCTCCCAGAGGGAATCTGATTTCTAGTCAGACGCCGTAACCGCTCGGCCACGACTGCTTGTGAGTGTAAAACGTTGTTTGAAATAAATCTTATCAGTGAGTAATAAGAAATAATATCTTCTTAGTTGGAAGTTGGTATAACAGAAATTTAGCTTTGCTAACTAGTAACTGCATTATCCATGTTGACTTTTTAGGATAAGGCAGCGTAAAAACAAATGTTAACACTACCTTCACTACTTTTTATTTACCATTAAATAATATAGAATTGAATAAAAATTTTAAATATTATATTAAACTTGTTTTTGAAAAAATGTTTTTTGTAATTTATCCCGTGAAAAATAAATTTTTCGAGTATGTTCAGGTTAAAAAAATGGTTACTTTCAGAAACAGTGAAGAACAAATTCGCCCCACCTACAAGAAAAAAAAATCCGTACAATTCTGATTTCTAGTCAGACTGTACGATTCGAACCAGCCGTACAATTCTGATTTCTAGTCAGAGTGTACGATTCGAACCTGTGCTCCCAGAGGGAATCTGATTTCTAGTCAGACGCCGTAACCGCTCGGCCACGACTGCTTGTGAGTGTAAAACGTTGTTTGAAATAAATCTTATCAGTGAGTAATAAGAAATAATATCTTCTTAGTTGGAAGTTGGTATAACAGAAATTTATTTTTGCTAACTAGTAACTGCATTATCCATGTTGACTTTTTAGGGTAAGGCAGCGTAAAAACAAATGTTAACACTACCTTCACTACTTTTTATTTACCATTAAATAATATAGAATTGAATAAAAAATTTTAAATATTATATTAAACTTGTTTTTGAAAAAATGTTTTTTGTAATTTATCCCGTGAAAAATAAATTTTTCGAGTATGTTCAGATTAAAAAAATGGTTACTTTCAGAAACAGTGAAGAACAAATTCGCCCCACCTACAAGAAAAAAAAATCCGTACTATTCTGATTTCTAGTCAGACTGTACGATTCGAACCAGCCGTACAATTCTGATTTCTAGTCAGAGTGTACGATTCGAACCTGTGCTCCCAGAGGGAATCTGATTTCTAGTCAGACGCCGTAACCGCTCGGCCACGACTGCTTGTGAGTGTAAAACGTTGTTTGAAATAAATCTTATCAGTGAGTAATAAGGAATAATATCTTCTTAGTTGGAAGTTGGTATAACAGAAATTTAGCTTTGCTAACTAGTAACTGCATTATCCATGTTGACTTTTTAGGGTAAGGCAGCGTAAAAACAAATGTTAACACTACCTTCACTACTTTTTATTTACCATTAAATAATATAGAATTGAATAAAAAATTTTAAATATTATATTAAACTTGTTTTTGAAAAAATGTTTTTTGTAATTTATCCCGTGAAAAATAAATTTTTCGAGTATGTTCAGGTTAAAAAAATTATTACTTTCAGAAACAGTGAAGAACAAATTCGCCCCACCTACAAGAAAAAAAAAATCCGTACAATTCTGATTTCTAGTCAGACTGTACGATTCGAACCAGCCGTACAATTCTGATTTCTAGTCAGAGTGTACGATTCGAACCTGTGCTCCCAGAGGGAATCTGATTTCTAGTCAGACGCCGTAACCGCTCGGCCACGACTGCTTGTGAGTGTAAAACGTTGTTTGAAATAAATCTTATCAGTGAGTAATAAGGAATAATATCTTCTTAGTTGGAAGTTGGTATAACAGAAATTTAGCTTTGCTAACTAGTAACTGCATTATCCATGTTGACTTTTTAGGGTAAGGCAGCGTAAAAACAAATGTTAACACTACCTTCACTACTTTTTATTTACCATTAAATAATATAGAATTGAATAAAAAATTTTAAATATTATATTAAACTTGTTTTTGAAAAAATGTTTTTTGTAATTTATCCCGTGAAAAATAAATTTTTCGAGTATGTTCAGATTAAAAAAATGGTTACTTTCAGAAACAGTGAAGAACAAATTCGCCCCACCTACAAGAAAAAAAAATCCGTACAATTCTGATTTCTAGTCAGACTGTACGATTCGAACCAGCCGTACAATTCTGATTTCTAGTCAGAGTGTACGATTCGAACCTGTGCTCCCAGAGGGAATCTGATTTCTAGTCAGACGCCGTAACCGCTCGGCCACGACTGCTTGTGAGTGTAAAACGTTGTTTGAAATAAATCTTATCAGTGAGTAATAAGGAATAATATCTTCTTAGTTGGAAGTTGGTATAACAGAAATTTAGCTTTGCTAACTAGTAACTGCATTATCCATGTTGACTTTTTAGGGTAAGGCAGCGTAAAAACAAATGTTAACACTACCTTCACTACTTTTTATTTACCATTAAATAATATAGAATTGAATAAAAAATTTTAAATATTATATTAAACTTGTTTTTGAAAAAATGTTTTTTGTAATTTATCCCGTGAAAAATAAATTTTTCGAGTATGTTCAGATTAAAAAAATGGTTACTTTCAGAAACAGTGAAGAACAAATTCGCCCCACCTACAAGAAAAAAAAATCCGTACAATTCTGATTTCTAGTCAGACTGTACGATTCGAACCAGCCGTACAATTCTGATTTCTAGTCAGAGTGTACGATTCGAACCTGTGCTCCCAGAGGGAATCTGATTTCTAGTCAGACGCCGTAACCGCTCGGCCACGACTGCTTGTGAGTGTAAAACGTTGTTTGAAATAAATCTTATCAGTGAGTAATAAGGAATAATATCTTCTTAGTTGGAAGTTGGTATAACAGAAATTTAGCTTTGCTAACTAGTAACTGCATTATCCATGTTGACTTTTTAGGGTAAGGCAGCGTAAAAACAAATGTTAACACTACCTTCACTACTTTTTATTTACCATTAAATAATATAGAATTGAATAAAAAATTTTAAATATTATATTAAACTTGTTTTTGAAAAAATGTTTTTTGTAATTTATCCCGTGAAAAATAAATTTTTCGAGTATGTTCAGGTTAAAAAAATTATTACTTTCAGAAACAGTGAAGAACAAATTCGCCCCACCTACAAGAAAAAAAAAATCCGTACAATTCTGATTTCTAGTCAGACTGTACGATTCGAACCAGCCGTACAATTCTGATTTCTAGTCAGAGTGTACGATTCGAACCTGTGCTCCCAGAGGGAATCTGATTTCTAGTCAGACGCCGTAACCGCTCGGCCACGACTGCTTGTGAGTGTAAAACGTTGTTTGAAATAAATCTTATCAGTGAGTAATAAGGAATAATATCTTCTTAGTTGGAAGTTGGTATAACAGAAATTTAGCTTTGCTAACTAGTAACTGCATTATTCATGTTGACTTTTTAGGGTAAGGCAGCGTAAAAACAAATGTTAACACTACCTTCACTACTTTTTATTTACCATTAAATAATATAGAATTGAATAAAAAATTTTAAATATTATATTAAACTTGTTTTTGAAAAAATGTTTTTTGTAATTTATCCCGTGAAAAATAAATTTTTCGAGTATGTTCAGATTAAAAAAATGGTTACTTTCAGAAACAGTGAAGAACAAATTCGCCCCACCTACAAGAAAAAAAAATCCGTACAATTCTGATTTCTAGTCAGACTGTACGATTCGAACCAGCCGTACAATTCTGATTTCTAGTCAGAGTGTACGATTCGAACCTGTGCTCCCAGAGGGAATCTGATTTCTAGTCAGACGCCGTAACCGCTCGGCCACGACTGCTTGTGAGTGTAAAACGTTGTTTGAAATAAATCTTATCAGTGAGTAATAAGGAATAATATCTTCTTAGTTGGAAGTTGGTATAAGAGAAATTTAGCTTTGCTAACTAGTAACTGCATTATCCATGTTGACTTTTTAGGGTAAGGCAGCGTAAAAACAAATGTTAACACTACCTTCACTACTTTTTATTTACCATTAAATAATATAGAATTGAATAAAAAAATTTAAATATTATATTAAACTTGTTTTTGAAAAAATGTTTTTTGTAATTTATGCCGTGAAAAATAAATTTTTCGAGTATGTTCAGATTAAAAAAATGGTTACTTTCAGAAACAGTGAAGAACAAATTCGCCCCACCTACAAGAAAAAAAAATCCGTACAATTCTGATTTCTAGTCAGACTGTACGATTCGAACCAGCCGTACAATTCTGATTTCTAGTCAGAGTGTACGATTCGAACCTGTGCTCCCAGAGGGAATCTGATTTCTAGTCAGACGCCGTAACCGCTCGGCCACGACTGCTTGTGAGTGTAAAACGTTGTTTGAAATAAATCTTATCAGTGAGTAATAAGGAATAATATCTTCTTAGTTGGAAGTTGGTATAACAGAAATTTAGCTTTGCTAACTAGTAACTGCATTATCCATGTTGACTTTTTAGGGTAAGGCAGCATAAAAACAAATGTTAACACTACCTTCACTACTTTTTATTTACCATTAAATAATATAGAATTGAATAAAAAATTTTAAATATTATATTAAACTTGTTTTTGAAAAAATGTTTTTTGTAATTTATCCCGTGAAAAATAAATTTTTCGAGTATGTTCAGGTTAAAAAAATTATTACTTTCAGAAACAGTGAAGAACAAATTCGCCCCACCTACAAGAAAAAAAAAATCCGTACAATTCTGATTTCTAGTCAGACTGTACGATTCGAACCAGCCGTACAATTCTGATTTCTAGTCAGAGTGTACGATTCGAACCTGTGCTCCCAGAGGGAATCTGATTTCTAGTCAGACGCCGTAACCGCTCGGCCACGACTGCTTGTGAGTGTAAAACGTTGTTTGAAATAAATCTTGTCAGTGAGTAATAAGGAATAATATCTTCTTGGTTGGAAGTTGGTATAACAGAAATTTAGCTTTGCTAACTAGTAACTGCATTATCCATGTTGACTTTTTAGGGTAAGGCAGCGTAAAAACAAATGTTAACACTACCTTCACTACTTTTTATTTACCATTAAATAATATAGAATTGAATAAAAAATTTTAAATATTATATTAAACTTGTTTTTGAAAAAATGTTTTTTGTAATTTATCCCGTGAAAAATAAATTTTTCGAGTATGTTCAGATTAAAAAAATGGTTACTTTCAGAAACAGTGAAGAACAAATTCGCCCCACCTACAAGAAAAAAAAATCCGTACAATTCTGATTTCTAGTCAGACTGTACGATTCGAACCAGCCGTACAATTCTGATTTCTAGTCAGAGTGTACGATTCGAACCTGTGCTCCCAGAGGGAATCTGATTTCTAGTCAGACGCCGTAACCGCTCGGCCACGACTGCTTGTGAGTGTAAAACGTTGTTTGAAATAAATCTTATCAGTGAGTAATAAGGAATAATATCTTCTTAGTTGGAAGTTGGTATAACAGAAATTTAGCTTTGCTAACTAGTAACTGCATTATCCATGTTGACTTTTTAGGGTAAGGCAGCGTAAAAACAAATGTTAACACTACCTTCACTACTTTTTATTTACCATTAAATAATATAGAATTGAATAAAAAATTTTAAATATTATATTAAACTTGTTTTTGAAAAAATGTTTTTTGTAATTTATCCCGTGAAAAATAAATTTTTCGAGTATGTTCAGGTTAAAAAAATGGTTACTTTCAGAAACAGTGAAGAACAAATTCGCCCCACCTACAAGAAAAAAAAAATCCGTACAATTCTGATTTCTAGTCAGACTGTACGATTCGAACCAGCCGTACAATTCTGATTTCTAGTCAGAGTGTACGATTCGAACCTGTGCTCCCAGAGGGAATCTGATTTCTAGTCAGACGCCGTAACCGCTCGGCCACGACTGCTTGTGAGTGTAAAACGTTGTTTGAAATAAATCTTATCAGTGAGTAATAAGGAATAATATCTTCTTAGTTGGAAGTTGGTATAACAGAAATTTAGCTTTGCTAACTAGTAACTGCATTATCCATGTTGACTTTTTAGGGTAAGGCAGCGTAAAAACAAATGTTAACACTACCTTCACTACTTTTTATTTACCATTAAATAATATAGAATTGAATAAAAAAATTTAAATATTATATTAAACTTGTTTTTGAAAAAATGTTTTTTGTAATTTATCCCGTGAAAAATAAATTTTTCGAGTATGTTCAGGTTAAAAAAATGGTTACTTTCAGAAACAGTGAAGAACAAATTCGCCCCACCTACACGAAAAAAAAAATCCGTACAATTCTGATTTCTAGTCAGACTGTACGATTCGAACCAGCCTTACAATTCTGATTTCTATTCAGAGTGTACGATTCGAACCTGTGCTCCCAGAGGGAATCTGATTTCTAGTCAGACGCCGTAACCGCTCGGCCACGACTGCTTGTGAGTGTAAAACGTTGTTTGAAATAAATCTTATCAGTGAGTAATAAGAAATAATATCTTCTTAGTTGGAAGTTGGTATAACAGAAATTTAGCTTTGCTAACTAGTAACTGCATTATCCATGTTGACTTTTTAGGGTAAGGCAGCGTAAAAACAAATGTTAACACTACCTTCACTACTTTTTATTTACCATTAAATAATATAGAATTGAATAAAAAATTTTAAATATTATATTAAACTTGTTTTTGAAAAAATGTTTTTTGTAATTTATCCCGTGAAAAATGAATTTTTCGAGTATGTTCAGGTTAAAAAAATGGTTACTTTCAGAAACAGTGAAGAACAAATTCGCCCCACCTACAAGAAAAAAAAAATCCGTACAATTCTGATTCTAGTCAGACTGTACGATTCGAACCAGCCGTACAATTCTGATTTCTAATCAGAGTGTACGATTCGAACCTGTGCTCCCAGAGGGAATCTGATTTCTAGTCAGACGCCGTAACCGCTCGGCCACGACTGCTTGTGAGTGTAAAACGTTGTTTGAAATAAATCTTATCAGTGAGTAATAAGGAATAATATCTTCTTAGTTGGAAGTTGGTATAACAGAAATTTAGCTTTGCTAACTAGTAACTGCATTATCCATGTTGAGTTTTTAGGGTAAGGCAGCGTAAAAACAAATGTTAACACTACCTTCACTACTTTTTATTTACCATTAAATAATATAGAATTGAATAAAAAATTTTAAATATTATATTAAACTTGTTTTTGAAAAAATGTTTTTTGTAATTTATCCCGTGAAAAATAAATTTTTCGAGTATGTTCAGGTTAAAAAAATGGTTACTTTCAGAAACAGTGAAGAACAAATTCGCCCCACCTACAAGAAAAAAAAAATCCGTACAATTCTGATTTCTAGTCAGACTGTACGATTCGAACCAGCCTTACAATTCTGATTTCTAGTCAGAGTGTACGATTCGAACCTGTGCTCCCAGAGGGAATCTGATTTCTAGTCAGACGCCGTAACCGCTCGGCCACGACTGCTTGTGAGTGTAAAACGTTGTTTGAAATAAATCTTATCAGTGAGTAATAAGAAATAATATCTTCTTAGTTGGAAGTTGGTATAACAGAAATTTAGCTTTGCTAACTAGTATTTACCATTAAATAATATAGAATTGAATAAAAAATTTTAAATATTATATTAAACTTGTTTTTGAAAAAATGTTTTTTGTAATTTATCCCGTGAAAAATAAATTTTTCGAGTATGTTCAGATTAAAAAAATGGTTACTTTCAGAAACAGTGAAGAACAAATTCGCCCCACCTACAAGAAAAAAAAATCCGTACAATTCTGATTTCTAGTCAGACTGTACGATTCGAACCAGCCGTACAATTCTGATTTCTAGTCAGAGTGTACGATTCGGAACCTGTGCTCCCAGAGGGAATCTGATTTCTAGTCAGACGCCGTAACCGCTCGGCCACGACTGCTTGTGAGTGTAAAACGTTGTTTGAAATAAATCTTATCAGTGAGTAATAAGGAATAATATCTTCTTAGTTGGAAGTTGGTATAACAGAAATTTAGCTTTGCTAACTAGTAACTGCATTATCCATGTTGACTTTTTAGGGTAAGGCAGCGTAAAAACAAATGTTAACACTACCTTCACTACTTTTTATTTACCATTAAATAATATAGAATTGAATAAAAAATTTTAAATATTATATTAAACTTGTTTTTGAAAAAATGTTTTTTGTAATTTATCCCGTGAAAAATAAATTTTTCGAGTATGTTCAGGTTAAAAAAATGGTTACTTTCAGAAACAGTGAAGAACAAATTCGCCCCACCTACAAGAAAAAAAAAATCCGTACAATTCTGATTTCTAGTCAGACTGTACGATTCGAACCAGCCGTACAATTCTGATTTCTAGTCAGAGTATACGATTCGAACCTGTGCTCCCAGAGGGAATCTGATTTCTAGTCAGACGCCGTAACCGCTCGGCCACGACTGCTTGTGAGTGTAAAACGTTGTTTGAAATAAATCTTATCAGTGAGTAAGTTGGTATAACAGAAATTTAGCTTTGCTAACTAGTAACTGCATTATCCATGTTGACTTTTTAGGGTAAGGCAGCATAAAAACAAATGTTAACACTACCTTCACTACTTTTTATTTACCATTAAATAATATAGAATTGAATAAAAATTTTTAAATATTATATTAAACTTGTTTTTGAAAAAATGTTTTTTGTAATTTATCCCGTGAAAAATAAATTTTTCGAGTATGTTCAGGTTAAAAAAATGGTTACTTTCAGAAACAGTGAAGAACAAATTCGCCCCACCTACAAGAAAAAAAAAATCCGTACAATTCTGATTTCTAGTCAGACTGTACGATTCGAACCAGCCGTACAATTCTGATTTCTAGTCAGAGTGTACGATTCGAACCTGTGCTCCCAGAGGGAATCTGATTTCTAGTCAGACGCCGTAACCGCTCGGCCACGACTGCTTGTGAGTGTAAAACGTTGTTTGAAATAAATCTTATCAGTGAGTAATAAGAAATAATATCTTCTTAGTTGGAAGTTGGTATAACAGAAATTTAGCTTTGCTAACTAGTAACTGCATTATCCATGTTGACTTTTTAGGGTAAGGCAGCGTAAAAACAAATGTTAACACTACCTTCACTACTTTTTATTTACCATTAAATAATATAGAATTGAATAAAAAATTTTAAATATTATATTAAACTTGTTTTTGAAAAAATGTTTTTTGTAATTTATCCCGTGAAAAATAAATTTTTCGAGTATGTTCAGGTTAAAAAAATTATTACTTTCAGAAACAGTGAAGAACAAATTCGCCCCACCTACAAGAAAAAAAAAATCCGTACAATTCTGATTTCTAGTCAGACTGTACGATTCGAACCAGCCGTACAATTCTGATTTCTAGTCAGAGTGTACGATTCGAACCTGTGCTCCCAGAGGGAATCTGATTTCTAGTCAGACGCCGTAACCGCTCGGCCACGACTGCTTGTGAGTGTAAAACGTTGTTTGAAATAAATCTTATCAGTGAGTAATAAGAAATAATATCTTCTTAGTTGGAAGTTGGTATAACAGAAATTTAGCTTTGCTAACTAGTAACTGCATTATCCATGTTGACTTTTTAGGGTAAGGCAGCGTAAAAACAAATGTTAACACTACCTTCACTACTTTTTATTTACCATTAAATAATATAGAATTGAATAAAAAATTTTAAATATTATATTAAACTTGTTTTTGAAAAAATGTTTTTTGTAATTTATCCCGTGAAAAATAAATTTTTCGAGTATGTTCAGGTTAAAAAAAATGGTTACTTTCAGAAACAGTGAAGAACAAATTCGCCCCACCTACAAGAAAAAAAAAATCCGTACAATTCTGATTTCTAGTCAGACTGTACGATTCGAACCAGCCTTACAATTCTGATTTCTAGTCAGAGTGTACGATTCGAACCTGTGCTCCCAGAGGGAATCTGATTTCTAGTCAGACGCCGTAACCGCTCGGCCACGACTGCTTGTGAGTGTAAAACGTTGTTTGAAATAAATCTTATCAGTGAGTAATAAGAAATAATATCTTCTTAGTTGGAAGTTGGTATAACAGAAATTTAGCTTTGCTAACTAGTAACTGCCATTATCCATGTTGACTTTTTAGGGTAAGGCAGCGTAAAAACAAATGTTAACACTACCTTCACTACTTTTTATTTACCATTAAATAATATAGAATTGAATAAAAAATTTTAAATATTATATTAAACTTGTTTTTGAAAAAATGTTTTTTGTAATTTATCCCGTGAAAAATAAATTTTTCGAGTATGTTCAGATTAAAAAAATGGTTACTTTCAGAAACAGTGAAGAACAAATTCGCCCCACCTACAAGAAAAAAAAATCCGTACAATTCTGATTTCTAGTCAGACTGTACGATTCGAACCAGCCGTACAATTCTGATTTCTAGTCAGAGTGTACGATTCGAACCTGTGCTCCCAGAGGGAATCTGATTTCTAGTCAGACGCCGTAACCGCTCGGCCACGACTGCTTGTGAGTGTAAAACGTTGTTTGAAATAAATCTTATCAGTGAGTAATAAGAAATAATATCTTCTTAGTTGGAAGTTGGTATAACAGAAATTTAGCTTTGCTAACTAGTAACTGCATTATCCATGTTGACTTTTTAGGGTAAGGCAGCGTAAAAACAAATGTTAACACTACCTTCACTACTTTTTATTTACCATTAAATAATATAGAATTGAATAAAAAATTTTAAATATTATATTAAACTTGTTTTTGAAAAAATGTTTTTTGTAATTTATCCCGTGAAAAATAAATTTTTCGAGTATGTTCAGGTTAAAAAAATGGTTACTTTCAGAAACAGTGAAGAACAAATTCGCCCCACCTACAAGAAAAAAAAAATCCGTACAATTCTGATTTCTAGTCAGACTGTACGATTCGAACCAGCCGTACAATTCTGATTTCTAGTCAGAGTGTACGATTCGAACCTGTGCTCCCAGAGGGAATCTGATTTCTAGTCAGACGCCGTAACCGCTCAGCCACGACTGCTTGTGAGTGTAAAACGTTGTTTGAAATAAATCTTATCAGTGAGTAATAAGAAATAATATCTTCTTAGTTGGAAGTTGGTATAACAGAAATTTAGCTTTGCTAACTAGTAACTGCATTATCCATGTTGACTTTTTAGGGTAAGGCAGCGTAAAAACAAATGTTAACACTACCTTCACTACTTTTTATTTACCATTAAATAATATAGAATTGAATAAAAAATTTTAAATATTATATTAAACTTGTTTTTGAAAAAATGTTTTTTGTAATTTATCCCGTGAAAAATAAATTTTTCGAGTATGTTCAGGTTAAAAAAATGGTTACTTTCAGAAACAGTGAAGAACAAATTCGCCCCACCTACAAGAAAAAAAAAATCCGTACAATTCTGATTTCTAGTCAGACTGTACGATTCGAACCAGCCTTACAATTCTGATTTCTAGTCAGAGTGTACGATTCGAACCTGTGCTCCCAGAGGGAATCTGATTTCTAGTCAGACGCCGTAACCGCTCGGCCACGACTGCTTGTGAGTGTAAAACGTTGTTTGAAATAAATCTTATCAGTTAGTAATAAGAAATAATATCTTCTTAGTTGGAAGTTGGTATAACAGAAATTTAGCTTTGCTAACTAGTAACTGCATTATCCATGTTGACTTTTTAGGGTAAGGCAGCGTAAAAACAAATGTTAACACTACCTTCACTACTTTTTATTTACCATTAAATAATATAGAATTGAATAAAAAATTTTAAATATTATATTAAACTTGTTTTTGAAAAAATGTTTTTTGTAATTTATCCCGTGAAAAATAAATTTTTCGAGTATGTTCAGATTAAAAAAATGGTTACTTTCAGAAACAGTGAAGAACAAATTCGCCCCACCTACAAGAAAAAACAATCCGTACAATTCTGATTTCTAGTCAGACTGTACGATTCGAACCAGCCGTACAATTCTGATTTCTAGTCAGAGTGTACGATTCGAACCTGTGCTCCCAGAGGGAATCTGATTTCTAGTCAGACGCCGTAACCGCTCGGCCACGACTGCTTGTGAGTGTAAAACGTTGTTTGAAATAAATCTTATCAGTGAGTAATAAGAAATAATATCTTCTTAGTTGGAAGTTGGTATAACAGAAATTTAGCTTTGCTAACTAGTAACTGCATTATCCATGTTGACTTTTTAGGGTAAGGCAGCGTAAAAACAAATGTTAACACTACCTTCACTACTTTTTATTTACCATTAAATAATATAGAATTGAATAAAAAATTTTAAATATTATATTAAACTTGTTTTTGAAAAAATGTTTTTTGTAATTTATCCCGTGAAAAATAAATTTTTCGAATATGTTCAGGTTAAAAAAATGGTTACTTTCAGAAACAGTGAAGAACAAATTCGCCCCACCTACAAGAAAAAAAAAATCCGTACAATTCTGATTTCTAGTCAGACTGTACGATTCGAACCAGCCTTACAATTCTGATTTCTAGTCAGAGTGTACGATTCGAACCTGTGCTCCCAGAGGGAATCTGATTTCTAGTCAGACGCCGTAACCGCTCGGCCACGACTGCTTGTGAGTGTAAAACGTTGTTTGAAATAAATCTTATCAGTTAGTAATAAGAAATAAGGCAGCGTAAAAACAAATGTTAACACTACCTTCACTACTTTTTATTTACCATTAAATAATATAGAATTGAATAAAAAATTTTAAATATTATATTAAACTTGTTTTTGAAAAAATGTTTTTTGTAATTTATCCCGTGAAAAATAAATTTTTCGAGTATGTTCAGATTAAAAAAATGGTTACTTTCAGAAACAGTGAAGAACAAATTCGCCCCACCTACAAGAAAAAAAAATCCGTACAATTCTGATTTCTAGTCAGACTGTACGATTCGAACCAGCCGTACAATTCTGATTTCTATTCAGAGTGTACGATTCGAACCTGTGCTCCCAGAGGGAATCTGATTTCTAGTCAGACGCCGTAACCGCTCGGCCACGACTGCTTGTGAGTGTAAAACGTTGTTTGAAATAAATCTTATCAGTGAGTAATAAGGAATAATATCTTCTTAGTTGGAAGTTGGTATAACAGAAATTTAGCTTTGCTAACTAGTAACTGCATTATCCATGTTGACTTTTTAGGGTAAGGCAGCGTAAAAACAAATGTTAACACTACCTTCACTACTTTTTATTTACCATTAAATAATATAGAATTGAATAAAAAATTTTAAATATTATATTAAACTTGTTTTTGAAAAAATGTTTTTTGTAATTTATCCCGTGAAAAATAAATTTTTCGAGTATGTTCAGGTTAAAAAAATGGTTACTTTCAGAAACAGTGAAGAACAAATTCGCCCCACCTACAAGAAAAAAAAAAAATCCGTACAATTCTGATTTCTAGTCAGACTGTACGATTCGAACCAGCCGTACAATTCTGATTTCTAGTCAGAGTGTACGATTCGAACCTGTGCTCCCAGAGGGAATCTGATTTCTAGTCAGACGCCGTAACCGCTCGGCCACGACTGCTTGTGAGTGTAAAACGTTGTTTGAAATAAATCTTATCAGTGAGTAATAAGAAATAATATCTTCTTAGTTGGAAGTTGGTATAACAGAAATTTAGCTTTGCTAACTAGTAACTGCATTATCCATGTTGACTTTTTAGGGTAAGGCAGCGTAAAAACAAATGTTAACACTACCTTCACTACTTTTTATTTACCATTAAATAATATAGAATTGAATAAAAAAATTTAAATATATTAAACTTGTTTTTGAAAAAATGTTTTTTGTAATTTATCCCGTGAAAAATAAATTTTTCGAGTATGTTCAGGTTAAAAAAATTATTACTTTCAGAAACAGTGAAGAACAAATTCGCCCCACCTACAAGAAAAAAAAAATCCGTACAATTCTGATTTCTTGTCAGACTGTACGATTCGAACCAGCCGTACAATTCTGATTTCTAGTCAGAGTGTACGATTCGAACCTGTGCTCCCAGAGGGAATCTGATTTCTAGTCAGACGCCGTAACCGCTCGGCCACGTCTGCTTGTGAGTGTAAAACGTTGTTTGAAATAAATCTTATCAGTGAGTAATAAGAAATAATATCTTCTTAGTTGGAAGTTGGTATAACAGAAATTTAGCTTTGCTAACTAGTAACTGCATTATCCATGTTGACTTTTTAGGGTAAGGCAGCGTAAAAACAAATGTTAACACTACCTTCACTACTTTTTATTTACCATTAAATAATATAGAATTGAATAAAAATTTTAAATATTATATTAAACTTGTTTTTGAAAAAATGTTTTTTGTAATTTATCCCGTGAAAAATAAATTTTTCGAGTATGTTCAGGTTAAAAAAATTATTACTTTCAGAAACAGTGAAGAACAAATTCGCCCCACCTACAAGAAAAAAAAAATCCGTACAATTCTGATTTCTTGTCAGACTGTACGATTCGAACCAGCCGTACAATTCTGATTTCTAGTCAGAGTGTACGATTCGAACCTGTGCTCCCAGAGGGAATCTGATTTCTAGTCAGACGCCGTAACCGCTCGGCCACGTCTGCTTGTGAGTGTAAAACGTTGTTTGAAATAAATCTTATCAGTGAGTAATAAGAAATAATATCTTCTTAGTTGGAAGTTGGTATAACAGAAATTTAGCTTTGCTAACTAGTAACTGCATTATCCATGTTGACTTTTTAGGGTAAGGCAGCGTAAAAACAAATGTTAACACTACCTTCACTACTTTTTATTTACCATTAAATAATATAGAATTGAATAAAAATTTTAAATATTATATTAAACTTGTTTTTGAAAAAATGTTTTTTGTAATTTATCCCGTGAAAAATAAATTTTTCGAGTATGTTCAGGTTAAAAAAATTATTACTTTCAGAAACAGTGAAGAACAAATTCGCCCCACCTACAAGAAAAAAAAAATCCGTACAATTCTGATTTCTTGTCAGACTGTACGATTCGAACCAGCCGTACAATTCTGATTTCTAGTCAGAGTGTACGATTCGAACCTGTGCTCCCAGAGGGAATCTGATTTCTAGTCAGACGCCGTAACCGCTCGGCCACGACTGCTTGTGAGTGTAAAACGTTGTTTGAAATAAATCTTATCAGTGAGTAATAAGAAATAATATCTTCTTAGTTGGAAGTTGGTATAACAGAAATTTAGCTTTGCTAACTAGTAACTGCATTATCCATGTTGACTTTTTAGGGTAAGGCAGCGTAAAAACAAATGTTAACACTACCTTCACTACTTTTTATTTACCATTAAATAATATAGAATTGAATAAAAAATTTTAAATATTATATTAAACTTGTTTTTGAAAAAAATGTTTTTTGTAATTTATCCCGTGAAAAATAAATTTTTCGAGTATGTTCAGGTTAAAAAAATGGTTACTTTCAGAAACAGTGAAGAACAAATTCGCCCCACCTACAAGAAAAAAAAAATCCGTACAATTCTGATTTCTAGTCAGACTGTACGATTCGAACCAGCCGTACAATTCTGATTTCTAGTCAGAGTGTACGATTCGAACCTGTGCTCCCATAGGGAATCTGATTTCTAGTCAGACGCCGTAACCGCTCGGCCACGACTGCTTGTGAGTGTAAAACGTTGTTTGAAATAAATCTTATCAGTGAGTAATAAGAAATAATATCTTCTTAGTTGGAAGTTGGTATAACAGAAATTTAGCTTTGCTAACTAGTAACTGCATTATCCATGTTGACTTTTTAGGGTAAGGCAGCGTAAAAACAAATGTTAACACTACCTTCACTACTTTTTATTTACCATTAAATAATATAGAATTGAATAAAAAATTTTAAATATTATATTAAACTTGTTTTTGAAAAAAATGTTTTTTGTAATTTATCCCGTGAAAAATAAATTTTTCGAGTATGTTCAGGTTAAAAAAATGGTTACTTTCAGAAACAGTGAAGAACAAATTCGCCCCACCTACAAGAAAAAAAAAATCCGTACAATTCTGATTTCTAGTCAGACTGTACGATTCGAACCAGCCGTACAATTCTGATTTCTAGTCAGAGTGTACGATTCGAACCTGTGCTCCCAGAGGGAATCTGATTTCTAGTCAGACGCCGTAACCGCTCGGCCACGACTGCTTGTGAGTGTAAAACGTTGTTTGAAATAAATCTTATCAGTGAGTAATAGGAAATAATATCTTCTTAGTTGGAAGTTGGTATAACAGAAATTTAGCTTTGCTAACTAGTAACTGCATTATCCATGTTGACTTTTTAGGGTAAGGCAGCGTAAAAACAAATGTTAACACTACCTTCACTACTTTTTATTTACCATTAAATAATATAGAATTGAATAAAAAATTTTAAATATTATATTAAACTTGTTTTTGAAAAAATGTTGTTTGTAATTTATCCCGTGAAAAATAAATTTTTCGAGTATGTTCAGGTTAAAAAAATGGTTACTTTCAGAAACAGTGAAGAACAAATTCGCCCCACCTACAAGAAAAAAAAAATCCGTACAATTCTGATTTCTAGTCAGACTGTACGATTCGAACCAGCCGTACAATTCTGATTTCTAGTCAGAGTGTACGATTCGAACCTGTGCTCCCAGTGGGAATCTGATTTCTAGTCAGACGCCGTAACCGCTCGGCCACGACTGCTTGTGAGTGTAAAACGTTGTTTGAAATAAATCTTATCAGTGAGTAATAAGAAATAATATCTTCTTAGTTGGAAGTTGGTATAACAGAAATTTAGCTTTGCTAACTAGTAACTGCATTATCCATGTTGACTTTTTAGGGTAAGGCAGCGTAAAAACAAATGTTAACACTACCTTCACTACTTTTTATTTACCATAAAATAATATAGAATTGAATAAAAAATTTTAAATATTATATTAAACTTGTTTTTGAAAAAATGTTTTTTGTAATTTATCCCGTGAAAAATAAATTTTTAGAGTATGTTCAGGTTAAAAAAATGGTTACTTTCAGAAACAGTGAAGAACAAATTCGCCCCACCTACAAGAAAAAAAATCCGTACAATTCTGATTTCTAGTCAGACTGTACGATTCGAACCAGCCGTACAATTCTGATTTCTAGTCAGATTGTACGATTCGAACCTGTGCTCCCAGAGGGAATCTGATTTCTAGTCAGACGCCGTAACCGCTCGGCCACGACTGCTTGTGAGTGTAAAAGGTTGTTTGAAATAAATCTTATCAGTGAGTAATAAGAAATAATATCTTCTTAGTTGGAAGTTGGTATAACAGAAATTTAGCTTTGCTAACTAGTAACTGCATTATCCATGTTGACTTTTTAGGGTAAGGCAGCGTAAAAACAAATGTTAACACTACCTTCACTACTTTTTATTTACCAATAAATAATATAGAATTGAATAAAAAATTTTAAATATTATATTAAACTTGTTTTTGAAAAAATGTTTTTTGTAATTTATCCCGTGAAAAATAAATTTTTCGAGTATGTTCAGGTTAAAAAAATGGTTACTTTCAGAAACAGTGAAGAACAAATTCGCCCCACCTACAAGAAAAAAAAATCCGTACAATTCTGATTTCTAGTCAGACTGTACGATTCGAACCAGCCGTACAATTCTGATTTCTAGTCAGAGTGTACGATTCGAACCTGTGCTCCCAGAGGGAATCTGATTTCTAGTCAGACGCCGTAACCGCTCGGCCACGACTGCTTGTGAGTGTAAAACGTTGTTTGAAATAAATCTTATCAGTGAGTAATAAGAAATAATATCTTCTTAGTTGGAACTTGGTATAACAGAAATTTAGCTTTGCTAACTAGTAACTGCATTATCCATGTTGACTTTTTAGGGTAAGGCAGCGTAAAAACAAATGTTAACACTACCTTCACTACTTTATATTTACCATTAAATAATATAGAATTGAATAAAAAATTTTAAATATTATATTAAACTTGTTTTTGAAAAAATGTTTTTTGTAATTTATCCCGTGAAAAATAAATTTTTCGAGTATGTTCAGGTTAAAAAAATGGTTACTTTCAGAAACAGTGAAGAACAAATTCGCCCCACCTACAAGAAAAAAAAAATCCGTACAATTCTGATTTCTAGTCAGACTGTACGATTCGAACCAGCCGTACAATTCTGATTTCTAGTCAGAGTGTACGATTCGAACCTGTGCTCCCAGAGGGAATCTGATTTCTAGTCAGACGCCGTAACCGCTCGGCCACGACTGCTTGTGAGTGTAAGACGTTGTTTGAAATAAATCTTATCAGTGAGTAATAAGAAATAATATCTTCTTAGTTGGAAGTTGGTATAACAGAAATTTAGCTTTGCTAACTAGTAACTGCATTATCCATGTTGACTTTTTAGGGTAAGGCAGCGTAAAAACAAATGTTAACACTACCTTCACTACTTTATATTTACCATTAAATAATATAGAATTGAATAAAAATTTTAAATATTATATTAAACTTGTTTTTGAAAAAATGTTTTTTGTAATTTATCCCGTGAAAAATAAATTTTTCGAGTATGTTCAGGTTAAAAAAATGGTTACTTTCAGAAACAGTGAAGAACAAATTCGCCCCACCTACAAGAAAAAAAAAATCCGTACAATTCTGATTTCTAGTCAGACTGTACGATTCGAACCAGCCGTACAATTCTGATTTCTAGTCAGAGTGTACGATTCGAACCTGTGCTCCCAGAGGGAATCTGATTTCTAGTCAGACGCCGTAACCGCTCGGCCACGACTGCTTGTGAGTGTAAAACGTTGTTTGAAATAAATCTTATCAGTGAGTAATAAGAAATAATATCTTCTTAGTTGGAAGTTGGTATAACAGAAATTTAGCTTTGCTAACTATTAACTGCATTATCCATGTTGACTTTTTAGGGTAAGGCAGCGTAAAAACAAATGTTAACACTACCTTCACTACTTTTTATTTACCATTAAATAATATAGAATTGAATAAAAAATTTTAAATATTATATTAAACTTGTTTTTGAAAAAATGTTTTTTGTAATTTATCCCGTGAAAAATAAATTTTTCGAGTATGTTCAGGTTAAAAAAATGGTTACTTTCAGAAACAGTGAAGAACAAATTCGCCCCACCTACAAGAAAAAAAAAATCCGTACAATTCTGATTTCTAGTCAGACTGTACGATTCGAACCAGCCGTACAATTCTGATTTCTAGTCAGAGTGTACGATTCGAACCTGTGCTCCCAGAGGGAATCTGATTTCTAGTCAGACGCCGTAACCGCTCGGCCACGACTGCTTGTGAGTGTAAAACGTTGTTTGAAATAAATCTTATCAGTGAGTAATAAGAAATAATATCTTCTTAGTTGGAAGTTGGTATAACAGAAATTTAGCTTTGCTAACTATTAACTGCATTATCCATGTTGACTTTTTAGGGTAAGGCAGCGTAAAAACAAATGTTAACACTACCTTCACTACTTTTTATTTACCATTAAATAATATAGAATTGAATAAAAAATTTTAAATATTATATTAAACTTGTTTTTGAAAAAATGTTTTTTGTAATTTATCCCGTGAAAAATAAATTTTTCGAGTATGTTCAGGTTAAAAAAATGGTTACTTTCAGAAACAGTGAAGAACAAATTCGCCCCACCTACAAGAAAAAAAAATCCGTACAATTCTGATTTCTAGTCAGACTGTAGGATTCGAACCAGCCGTACAATTCTGATTTCTAGTCAGAGTGTACGATTCGAACCTGTGCTCCCAGAGGGAATCTGATTTCTAGTCAGACGCCGTAACCGCTCGGCCACGACTGCTTGTGAGTGTAAAACGTTGTTTGAAATAAATCTTATCAGTGAGTAATAAGAAATAATATCTTCTTAGTTGGAAGTTGGTATAACAGAAATTTAGCTTTGCTAACTAGTAACTGCATTATCCATGTTGACTTTTTAGGGTAAGGCAGCGTAAAAACAAATGTTAACACTACCTTCACTACTTTTTATTTACCATTAAATAATATAGAATTGAATAAAAAATTTTAAATACATTAAACTTGTTTTTGAAAAAATGTTTTTTGTAATTTATCCCGTGAAAAATAAATTTTTCGAGTATGTTCAGGTTAAAAAAATGGTTACTTTCAGAAACAGTGAAGAACAAATTCGCCCCACCTACAAGAAAAAAAAATCCGTACAATTCTGATTTCTAGTCAGACTGTAGGATTCGAACCAGCCGTACAATTCTGATTTCTAGTCAGAGTGTACGATTCGAACCTGTGCTCCCAGAGGGAATCTGATTTCTAGTCAGACGCCGTAACCGCTCGGCCACGACTGCTTGTGAGTGTAAAACGTTGTTTGAAATAAATCTTATCAGTGAGTAATAAGAAATAATATCTTCTTAGTTGGAAGTTGGTATAACAGAAATTTAGCTTTGCTAACTAGTAACTGCATTATCCATGTTGACTTTTTAGGGTAAGGCAGCGTAAAAACAAATGTTAACACTACCTTCACTACTTTTTATTTACCATTAAATAATATAGAATTGAATAAAAAATTTTAAATATTATATTAAACTTGTTTTTGAAAAAATGTTTTTTGTAATTTATCCCGTGAAAAATAAATTTTTCGAGTATGTTCAGGTTAAAAAAATGGTTACTTTCAGAAACAGTGAAGAACAAATTCGCCCCACCTACAAGAAAAAAAAATCCGTACAATTCTGATTTCTAGTCAGACTGTAGGATTCGAACCAGCCGTACAATTCTGATTTCTAGTCAGAGTGTACGATTCGAACCTGTGCTCCCAGAGGGAATCTGATTTCTAGTCAGACGCCGTAACCGCTCGGCCACGACTGTTTGTGAGTGTAAAACGTTGTTTGAAATAAATCTTATCAGTGAGTAATAAGAAATAATATCTTCTTAGTTGGAAGTTGGTATAACAGAAATTTAGCTTTGCTAACTAGTAACTGCATTATCCATGTTGACTTTTTAGGGTAAGGCAGCGTAAAAACAAATGTTAACACTACCTTCACTACTTTTTATTTACCATTAAATAATATAGAATTGAATAAAAAATTTTAAATACATTAAACTTGTTTTTGAAAAAATGTTTTTTGTAATTTATCCCGTGAAAAATAAATTTTTCGAGTATGTTCAGGTTAAAAAAATGGTTACTTTCAGAAACAGTGAAGAACAAATTCGCCCCACCTACAAGAAAAAAAAATCCGTACAATTCTGATTTCTAGTCAGACTGTACGATTCGAACCAGCCGTACAATTCTGATTTCTAGTCAGAGTGTACGATTCGAACCTGTGCTCCCAGAGGGAATCTGATTTCTAGTCAGACGCCGTAACCGCTCGGCCACGACTGCTTGTGAGTGTAAAACGTTGTTTGAAATAAATCTTATCAGTGAGTAATAAGGAATAATATCTTCTTAGTTGGAAGTTGGTATAACAGAAATTTAGCTTTGCTAACTAGTAACTGCATTATCCATGTTGACTTTTTAGGGTAAGGCAGCGTAAAAACAAATGTTAACACTACCTTCACTACTTTTTATTTACCATTAAATAATATAGAATTGAATAAAAAAATTTAAATATTATATTAAACTTGTTTTTGAAAAAATGTTTTTTGTAATTTATCCCGTGAAAAATAAATTTTTCGAGTATGTTCAGGTTAAAAAAATGGTTACTTTCAGAAACAGTGAAGAACAAATTCGCCCCACCTACAAGAAAAAAAAAATCCGTACAATTCTGATTTCTAGTCAGACTGTACGATTCGAACCAGCCGTACAATTCTGATTTCTAGTCAGAGTGTACGATTCGAACCTGTGCTCCCAGAGGGAATCTGATTTCTAGTCAGACGCCGTAACCGCTCAGCCACGACTGCTTGTGAGTGTAAAACGTTGTTTGAAATAAATCTTATCAGTGAGTAATAAGAAATAATATCTTCTTAGTTGGAAGTTGGTATAACAGAAATTTAGCTTTGCTAACTAGTAACTGCATTATCCATGTTGACTTTTTAGGGTAAGGCAGCGTAAAAACAAATGTTAACACTACCTTCACTACTTTTTATTTACCATTAAATAATATAGAATTGAATAAAAAATTTTAAATATTATATTAAACTTGTTTTTGAAAAAATGTTTTTTGTAATTTATCCCGTGAAAAATAAATTTTTCGAGTATGTTCAGATTAAAAAAATGGTTACTTTCAGAAACAGTGAAGAACAAATTCGCCCCACCTACAAGAAAAAAAAATCCGTACAATTCTGATTTCTAGTCAGACTGTACGATTCGAACCAGCCGTACAATTCTGATTTCTAGTCAGAGTGTACGATTCGACCTGTGCTCCCAGAGGGAATCTGATTTCTAGTCAGACGCCGTAACCGCTCGGCCACGACTGCTTGTGAGTGTAAAACGTTGTTTGAAATAAATCTTATCAGTGAGTAATAAGGAATAATATCTTCTTAGTTGGAAGTTGGTATAACAGAAATTTAGCTTTGCTAACTAGTAACTGCATTATCCATGTTGACTTTTTAGGGTAAGGCAGCGTAAAAACAAATGTTAACACTACCTTCACTACTTTTTATTTACCATTAAATAATATAGAATTGAATAAAAAAATTTAAATATTATATTAAACTTGTTTTTGAAAAAATGTTTTTTGTAATTTATCCCGTGAAAAATAAATTTTTCGAGTATGTTCAGGTTAAAAAAATTATTACTTTCAGAAACAGTGAAGAACAAATTCGCCCCACCTACAAGAAAAAAAAAATCCGTACAATTCTGATTTCTAGTCAGACTGTACGATTCGAACCAGCCGTACAATTCTGATTTCTAGTCAGAGTGTACGATTCGAACCTGTGCTCCCAGAGGGAATCTGATTTCTAGTCAGACGCCGTAACCGCTCGGCCACGACTGCTTGTGAGTGTAAAACGTTGTTTGAAATAAATCTTATCAGTGAGTAATAAGAAATAATATCTTCTTAGTTGGAAGTTGGTATAACAGAAATTTAGCTTTGCTAACTAGTAACTGCATTATCCATGTTGACTTTTTAGGGTAAGGCAGCGTAAAAACAAATGTTAACACTACCTTCACTACTTTTTATTTACCATTAAATAATATAGAATTGAATAAAAAATTTTAAATATTATATTAAACTTGTTTTTGAAAAAATGTTTTTTGTAATTTATCCCGTGAAAAATAAATTTTTCGAGTATGTTCAGATTACAAAAATGGTTACTTTCAGAAACAGTGAAGAACAAATTCGCCCCACCTACAAGAAAAAAAAATCCGTACAATTCTGATTTCTAGTCAGACTGTACGATTCGAACCAGCCGTACAATTCTGATTTCTAGTCAGAGTGTACGATTCGAACCTGTGCTCCCAGAGGGAATCTGATTTCTAGTCAGACGCCGTAACCGCTTGGCCACGACTGCTTGTGAGTGTAAAACGTTGTTTGAAATAAATCTTATCAGTGAGTAATAATTAATAATATCTTCTTAGTTGGAAGTTGGTATAACAGAAATTTAGCTTTGCTAACTAGTAACTGCATTATCCATGTTGACTTTTTAGGGTAAGGCAGCGTAAAAACAAATGTTAACACTACCTTCACTACTTTTTATTTACCATTAAATAATATAGAATTGAATAAAAAATTTTAAATATTATATTAAACTTGTTTTTGAAAAAATGTTTTTTGTAATTTATCCCGTGAAAAATAAATTTTTCGAGTATGTTCAGGTTAAAAAAATTATTACTTTCAGAAACAGTGAAGAACAAATTCGCCCCACCTACAAGAAAAAAAAAATCCGTACAATTCTGATTTCTAGTCAGACTGTACGATTCGAACCAGCCGTACAATTCTGATTTCTAGTCAGAGTGTACGATTCGAACCTGTGCTCCCAGAGGGAATCTGATTTCTAGTCAGACGCCGTAACCGCTCGGCCACGACTGCTTGTGAGTGTAAAACGTTGTTTGAAATAAATCTTATCAGTGAGTAATAAGAAATAATATCTTCTTAGTTGGAAGTTGGTATAACAGAAATTTAGCTTTGCTAACTAGTAACTGCATTATCCATGTTGACTTTTTAGGGTAAGGCAGCGTAAAAACAAATGTTAACACTACCTTCACTACTTTTTATTTACCATTAAATAATATAGAATTGAATAAAAAATTTTAAATATTATATTAAACTTGTTTTTGAAAAAATGTTTTTTGTAATTTATCCCGTGAAAAATAAATTTTTCGAGTATGTTCAGGTTAAAAAAATGGTTACTTTCAGAAACAGTGAAGAACAAATTCGCCCCACCTACAAGAAAAAAAAAAAATCCGTACAATTCTGATTTCTAGTCAGACTGTACGATTCGAACCAGCCGTACAATTCTGATTTCTAGTCAGAGTGTACGATTCGAACCTGTGCTCCCAGAGGGAATCTGATTTCTAGTCAGACGCCGTAACCGCTCGGCCACGACTGCTTGTGAGTGTAAAACGTTGTTTGAAATAAATCTTATCAGTGAGTAATAAGAAATAATATCTTCTTAGTTGGAAGTTGGTATAACAGAAATTTAGCTTTGCTAACTAGTAACTGCATTATCCATGTTGACTTTTTAGGGTAAGGCAGCGTAAAAACAAATGTTAACACTACCTTCACTACTTTTTATTTACCATTAAATAATATAGAATTGAATAAAAAATTTTAAATATTATATTAAACTTGTTTTTGAAAAAATGTTTTTTGTAATTTATCCCGTGAAAAATAAATTTTTCGAGTATGTTCAGATTAAAAAAATGGTTACTTTCAGAAACAGTGAAGAACAAATTCGCCCCACCTACAAGAAAAAAAAATCCGTACAATTCTGATTTCTAGTCAGACTGTACGATTCGAACCAGCCGTACAATTCTGATTTCTAGTCAGAGTGTACGATTCGAACCTGTGCTCCCAGAGGGAATCTGATTTCTAGTCAGACGCCGTAACCGCTCGGCCACGACTGCTTGTGAGTGTAAAACGTTGTTTGAAATAAATCTTATCAGTGAGTAATAAGAAATAATATCTTCTTAGTTGGAAGTTGGTATAACAGAAATTTAGCTTTGCTAACTAGTAACTGCATTATCCATGTTGACTTTTTAGGGTAAGGCAGCGTAAAAACAAATGTTAACACTACCTTCACTACTTTTTATTTACCATTAAATAATATAGAATTGAATAAAAAATTTTAAATATTATATTAAACTTGTTTTTGAAAAAATGTTTTTTGTAATTTATCCCGTGAAAAATAAATTTTTCGAGTATGTTCAGATTAAAAAAATGGTTACTTTCAGAAACAGTGAAGAACAAATTCGCCCCACCTACAAGAAAAAAAAATCCGTACAATTCTGATTTCTAGTCAGACTGTACGATTCGAACCAGCCGTACAATTCTGATTTCTAGTCAGAGTGTACGATTCGAACCTGTGCTTCCAGAGGGAATCTGATTTCTAGTCAGACGCCGTAACCGCTCGGCCACGACTGCTTGTGAGTGTAAACGTTGTTTGAAATAAATCTTATCAGTGAGTAATAAGAAATAATATCTTCTTAGTTGGAAGTTGGTATAACAGAAATTTAGCTTTGCTAACTAGTAACTGCATTATCCATGTTGACTTTTTAGGGTAAGGCAGCGTAAAAATAAATGTTAACACTACCTTCACTACTTCTTATTTACCATTAAATAATATAGAATTGAATAAAAAATTTTAAATATTATATTAAACTTGTTTTTGAAAAAATGTTTTTTGTAATTTATCCCGTGAAAAATAAATTTTTCGAGTATGTTCAGGTTAAAAAAATGGTTACTTTCAGAAACAGTGAAGAACAAATTCGCCCCACCTACAAGAAAAAAAAAATCCGTACAATTCTGATTTCTAGTCAGACTGTACGATTCGAACCAGCCGTACAATTCTGATTTCTAGTCAGAGTGTACGATTCGAACCTGTGCTCCCAGAGGGAATCTGATTTCTAGTCAGACGCCGTAACCGCTCGGCCACGACTGCTTGTGAGTGTAAAACGTTGTTTGAAATAAATCTTATCAGTTAGTAATAAGAAATAATATCTTCTTAGTTGGAAGTTGGTATAACAGAAATTTAGCTTTGCTAACTAGTAACTGCATTATCCATGTTGACTTTTTAGGGTAAGGCAGCGTAAAAACAAATGTTAACACTACCTTCACTACTTTTTATTTACCATTAAATAATATAGAATTGAATAAAAAAATTTAAATATTATATTAAACTTGTTTTTGAAAAAATGTTTTTTGTAATTTATCCCGTGAAAAATAAATTTTTCGAGTATGTTCAGGTTAAAAAAATTATTACTTTCAGAAACAGTGAAGAACAAATTCGCCCCACCTACAAGAAAAAAAAAATCCGTACAATTCTGATTTCTAGTCAGACTGTACGATTCGAACCAGCCGTACAATTCTGATTTCTAGTCAGAGTGTACGATTCGAACCTGTGCTCCCAGAGGGAATCTGATTTCTAGTCAGACGCCGTAACCGCTCGGCCACGACTGCTTGTGAGTGTAAAACGTTGTTGGAAATAAATCTTATCAGTGAGTAATAAGAAATAATATCTTCTTAGTTGGAAGTTGGTATAACAGAAATTTAGCTTTGCTAACTAGTAACTGCATTATCCATGTTGACTTTTTAGGGTAAGGCAGCGTAAAAACAAATGTTAACACTACCTTCACTACTTTTTATTTACCATTAAATAATATAGAATTGAATAAAAAATTTTAAATATTATATTAAACTTGTTTTTGAAAAAATGTTTTTTGTAATTTATCCCGTGAAAAATAAATTTTTCGAGTATGTTCAGGTTAAAAAAATGGTTACTTTCAGAAACAGTGAAGAACAAATTCGCCCCACCTACAAGAAAAAAAAAATCCGTACAATTCTGATTTCTAGTCAGACTGTACGATTCGAACCAGCCTTACAATTCTGATTTCTAGTCAGAGTGTACGATTCGAACCTGTGCTCCCAGAGGGAATCTGATTTCTAGTCAGACGCCGTAACCGCTCGGCCACGACTGCTTGTGAGTGTAAAACGTTGTTTGAAATAAATCTTATCAGTTAGTAATAAGAAATAATATCTTCTTAGTTGGAAGTTGGTATAACAGAAATTTAGCTTTGCTAACTAGTAACTGCATTATCCATGTTGACTTTTTAGGGTAAGGCAGCGTAAAAACAAATGTTAACACTACCTTCACTACTTTTTATTTACCATTAAATAATATAGAATTGAATAAAAAATTTTAAATATTATATTAAACTTGTTTTTGAAAAAATGTTTTTTGTAATTTATCCCGTGAAAAATAAATTTTTCGAGTATGTTCAGGTTAAAAAAATGGTTACTTTCAGAAACAGTGAAGAACAAATTCGCCCCACCTACAAGAAAAAAAAATCCGTACAATTCTGATTTCTAGTCAGACTGTACGATTCGAACCAGCCGTACAATTCTGATTTCTAGTCAGAGTGTACGATTCGAACCTGTGCTCCCAGAGGGAATCTGATTTCTAGTCAGACGCCGTAACCGCTCGGCCACGACTGCTTGTGAGTGTAAAACGTTGTTGGAAATAAATCTTATCAGTGAGTAATAAGAAATAATATCTTCTTAGTTGGAAGTTGGTATAACAGAAATTTAGCTTTGCTAACTAGTAACTGCATTATCCATGTTGACTTTTTAGGGTAAGGCAGCGTAAAAACAAATGTTAACACTACCTTCACTACTTTTTATTTACCATTAAATAATATAGAATTGAATAAAAAATTTTAAATATTATATTAAACTTGTTTTTGAAAAAATGTTTTTTGTAATTTATCCCGTGAAAAATAAATTTTTCGAGTATGTTCAGGTTAAAAAAATTATTACTTTCAGAAATAGTGAAGAACAAATTCGCCCCACCTACAAGAAAAAAAAAATCCGTACAATTCTGATTTCTAGTCAGACTGTACGATTCGAACCAGCCGTACAATTCTGATTTCTAGTCAGAGTGTACGATTCGAACCTGTGCTCCCAGAGGGAATCTGATTTCTAGTCAGACGCCGTAACCGCTCGGCCACGACTGCTTGTGAGTGTAAAACGTTGTTTGAAATAAATCTTATCAGTGAGTAATAAGAAATAATAACTTCTTAGTTGGAAGTTGGTATAACAGAAATTTAGCTTTGCTAACTAGTAACTGCATTATCCATGTTGACTTTTTAGGTTAAGGCAGCGTAAAAACAAATGTTAACACTACCTTCACTACTTTTTATTTACCATTAAATAATATAGAATTGAATAAAAAATTTTAAATATTATATTAAACTTGTTTTTGAAAAAATGTTTTTTGTAATTTATCCCGTGAAAAATAAATTTTTCGAGTATGTTCAGGTTAAAAAAATGGTTACTTTCAGAAACAGTGAAGAACAAATTCGCCCCACCTACAAGAAAAAAAAAAATCCGTACAATTCTGATTTCTAGTCAGACTGTACGATTCGAACCAGCCTTACAATTCTGATTTCTAGTCAGAGTGTACGATTCGAACCTGTGCTCCCAGAGGGAATCTGATTTCTAGTCAGACGCCGTAACCGCTCGGCCACGACTGCTTGTGAGTGTAAAACGTTGTTTGAAATAAATCTTATCAGTTAGTAATAAGAAATAATATCTTCTTAGTTGGAAGTTGGTATAACAGAAATTTAGCTTTGCTAACTAGTAACTGCATTATCCATGTTGACTTTTTAGGGTAAGGCAGCGTAAAAACAAATGTTAACACTACCTTCACTACTTTTTATTTACCATTAAATAATATAGAATTGAATAAAAAATTTTAAATATTATATTAAACTTGTTTTTGAAAAAATGTTTTTTGTAATTTATCCCGTGAAAAATAAATTTTTCGAGTATGTTCAGGTTAAAAAAATGGTTACTTTCAGAAACAGTGAAGAACAAATTCGCCCCACCTACAAGAAAAAAAAATCCGTACAATTCTGATTTCTAGTCAGACTGTACGATTCGAACCAGCCGTACAATTCTGATTTCTAGTCAGAGTGTACGATTCGAACCTGTGCTCCCAGAGGGAATCTGATTTCTAGTCAGACGCCGTAACCGCTCGGCCACGACTGCTTGTGAGTGTAAAACGTTGTTTGAAATAAATCTTATCAGTGAGTAATAAGGAATAATATCTTCTTAGTTGGAAGTTGGTATAACAGAAATTTAGCTTTGCTAACTAGTAACTGCATTATCCATGTTGACTTTTTAGGGTAAGGCAGCGTAAAAACAAATGTTAACACTACCTTCACTACTTTTTATTTACCATTAAATAATATAGAATTGAATAAAAAATTTTAAATATTATATTGAACTTGTTTTTGAAAAAATGTTTTTTGTAATTTATCCCGTGAAAAATAAATTTTTCGAGTATGTTCAGGTTAAAAAAATGGTTACTTTCAGAAACAGTGAAGAACAAATTCGCCCCACCTACAAGAAAAAAAAAATCCGTACAATTCTGATTTCTAGTCAGACTGTACGATTCGAACCAGCCGTACAATTCTGATTTCTAGTCAGAGTGTACGATTCGAACCTGTGCTCCCAGAGGGAATCTGATTTCTAGTCAGACGCCGTAACCGCTCGGCCACGACTGCTTGTGAGTGTAAAACGTTGTTTGAAATAAATCTTATCAGTGAGTAATAAGGAATAATATCTTCTTAGTTGGAAGTTGGTATAACAGAAATTTAGCTTTGCTAACTAGTAACTGCATTATCCATGTTGACTTTTTAGGGTAAGGCAGCGTAAAAACAAATGTTAACACTACCTTCACTACTTTTTATTTACCATTAAATAATATAGAATTGAATAAAAAATTTTAAATATTATATTAAACTTGTTTTTGAAAAAATGTTTTTTGTAATTTATCCCGTGAAAAATAAATTTTTCGAGTATGTTCAGGTTAAAAAAATGGTTACTTTCAGAAACAGTGAAGAACAAATTCGCCCCACCTACAAGAAAAAAAAAATCCGTACAATTCTGATTTCTAGTCAGACTGTACGATTCGAACCAGCCTTACAATTCTGATTTCTAGTCAGAGTGTACGATTCGAACCTGTGCTCCCAGAGGGAATCTGATTTCTAGTCAGACGCCGTAACCGCTCGGCCACGACTGCTTGTGAGTGTAAAACGTTGTTTGAAATAAATCTTATCAGTGAGTAATAAGAAATAATATCTTCTTAGTTGGAAGTTGGTATAACAGAAATTTAGCTTTGCTAACTAGTAACTGCATTATCCATGTTGACTTTTTAGGGTAAGGCAGCGTAAAAACAAATGTTAACACTACCTTCACTACTTTTTATTTACCATTAAATAATATAGAATTGAATAAAAAATTTTAAATATTATATTAAACTTGTTTTTGAAAAAATGTTTTTTGTAATTTATCCCGTGAAAAATAAATTTTTCGAGTATGTTCAGATTAAAAAAATGGTTACTTTCAGAAACAGTGAAGAACAAATTCGCCCCACCTACAAGAAAAAAAAATCCGTACAATTCTGATTTCTAGTCAGACTGTACGATTCGAACCAGCCGTACAATTCTGATTTCTATTCAGAGTGTACGATTCGAACCTGTGCTCCCAGAGGGAATCTGATTTCTAGTCAGACGCCGTAACCGCTCGGCCACGACTGCTTGTGAGTGTAAAACGTTGTTTGAAATAAATCTTATCAGTGAGTAATAAGGAATAATATCTTCTTAGTTGGAAGTTGGTATAACAGAAATTTAGCTTTGCTAACTAGTAACTGCATTATCCATGTTGACTTTTTAGGGTAAGGCAGCGTAAAAACAAATGTTAACACTACCTTCACTACTTTTTATTTACCATTAAATAATATAGAATTGAATAAAAAATTTTAAATATTATATTAAACTTGTTTTTGAAAAAATGTTTTTTGTAATTTATCCCGTGAAAAATAAATTTTTCGAGTATGTTCAGGTTAAAAAAATGGTTACTTTCAGAAACAGTGAAGAACAAATTCGCCCCACCTACAAGAAAAAAAAAATCCGTACAATTCTGATTTCTAGTCAGACTGTACGATTCGAACCAGCCGTACAATTCTGATTTCTAGTCAGAGTGTACGATTCGAACCTGTGCTCCCAGAGGGAATCTGATTTCTAGTCAGACGCCGTAACCGCTCGGCCACGACTGCTTGTGAGTGTAAAACGTTGTTTGAAATAAATCTTATCAGTGAGTAATAAGGAATAATATCTTCTTAGTTGGAAGTTGGTATAACAGAAATTTAGCTTTGCTAACTAGTAACTGCATTATCCATGTTGACTTTTTAGGGTAAGGCAGCGTAAAAACAAATGTTAACACTACCTTCACTACTTTTTATTTACCATTAAATAATATAGAATTGAATAAAAAATTTTAAATATTATATTAAACTTGTTTTTGAAAAAATGTTTTTTGTAATTTATCCCGTGAAAAATAAATTTTTCGAGTATGTTCAGGTTAAAAAAATGGTTACTTTCAGAAACAGTGAAGAACAAATTCGCCCCACCTACAAGAAAAAAAAAATCCGTACAATTCTGATTTCTAGTCAGACTGTACGATTCGAACCAGCCGTACAATTCTGATTTCTAGTCAGAGTGTACGATTCGAACCTGTGCTCCCAGAGGGAATCTGATTTCTAGTCAGACGCCGTAACCGCTCGGCCACGACTGCTTGTGAGTGTAAAACGTTGTTTGAAATAAATCTTATCAGTGAGTAAGTTGGTATAACAGAAATTTAGCTTTGCTAACTAGTAACTGCATTATCCATGTTGACTTTTTAGGGTAAGGCAGCATAAAAACAAATGTTAACACTACCTTCACTACTTTTTATTTACCATTAAATAATATAGAATTGAATAAAAAATTTTAAATATTATATTAAACTTGTTTTTGAAAAAATGTTTTTTGTAATTTATCCCGTGAAAAATAAATTTTTCGAGTATGTTCAGGTTAAAAAAATGGTTACTTTCAGAAACAGTGAAGAACAAATTCGCCCCACCTACAAGAAAAAAAAAATCCGTACAATTCTGATTTCTAGTCAGACTGTACGATTCGAACCAGCCGTACAATTCTGATTTCTAGTCAGAGTGTACGATTCGAACCTGTGCTCCCAGAGGGAATCTGATTTCTAGTCAGACGCCGTAACCGCTCGGCCACGACTGCTTGTGAGTGTAAAACGTTGTTTGAAATAAATCTTATCAGTTAGTAATAAGAAATAATATCTTCTTAGTTGGAAGTTGGTATAACAGAAATTTAGCTTTGCTAACTAGTAACTGCATTATCCATGTTGACTTTTTAGGGTAAGGCAGCGTAAAAACAAATGTTAACACTACCTTCACTACTTTTTATTTACCATTAAATAATATAGAATTGAATAAAAAATTTTAAATATTATATTAAACTTGTTTTTGAAAAAATGTTTTTTGTAATTTATCCCGTGAAAAATAAATTTTTCGAGTATGTTCAGGTTAAAAAAATTATTACTTTCAGAAACAGTGAAGAACAAATTCGCCCCACCTACAAGAAAAAAAAAATCCGTACAATTCTGATTTCTAGTCAGACTGTACGATTCGAACCAGCCGTACAATTCTGATTTCTAGTCAGAGTGTACGATTCGAACCTGTGCTCCCAGAGGGAATCTGATTTCTAGTCAGACGCCGTAACCGCTCGGCCACGACTGCTTGTGAGTGTAAAACGTTGTTTGAAATAAATCTTATCAGTGAGTAATAAGAAATAATATCTTCTTAGTTGGAAGTTGGTATAACAGAAATTTAGCTTTGCTAACTAGTAACTGCATTATCCATGTTGACTTTTTAGGGTAAGGCAGCGTAAAAACAAATGTTAACACTACCTTCACTACTTTTTATTTACCATTAAATAATATAGAATTGAATAAAAAATTTTAAATATTATATTAAACTTGTTTTTGAAAAAATGTTTTTTGTAATTTATCCCGTGAAAAATAAATTTTTCGAGTATGTTCAGATTAAAAAAATGGTTACTTTCAGAAACAGTGAAGAACAAATTCGCCCCACCTACAAGAAAAAAAAAATCCGTACAATTCTGATTTCTAGTCAGACTGTACGATTCGAACCAGCCTTACAATTCTGATTTCTAGTCAGAGTGTACGATTCGAACCTGTGCTCCCAGAGGGAATCTGATTTCTAGTCAGACGCCGTAACCGCTCGGCCACGACTGCTTGTGAGTGTAAAACGTTGTTTGAAATAAATCTTATCAGTGAGTAATAAGAAATAATATCTTCTTAGTTGGAAGTTGGTATAACAGAAATTTAGCTTTGCTAACTAGTAACTGCATTATCCATGTTGACTTTTTAGGGTAAGGCAGCGTAAAAACAAATGTTAACACTACCTTCACTACTTTTTATTTACCATTAAATAATATAGAATTGAATAAAAAATTTTAAATATTATATTAAACTTGTTTTTGAAAAAATGTTTTTTGTAATTTATCCCGTGAAAAATAAATTTTTCGAGTATGTTCAGATTAAAAAAATGGTTACTTTCAGAAACAGTGAAGAACAAATTCGCCCCACCTACAAGAAAAAAAAATCCGTACAATTCTGATTTCTAGTCAGACTGTACGATTCGAACCAGCCGTACAATTCTGATTTCTAGTCAGAGTGTACGATTCGAACCTGTGCTCCCAGAGGGAATCTGATTTCTAGTCAGACGCCGTAACCGCTCGGCCACGACTGCTTGTGAGTGTAAAACGTTGTTTGAAATAAATCTTATCAGTGAGTAATAAGGAATAATATCTTCTTAGTTGGAAGTTGGTATAACAGAAATTTAGCTTTGCTAACTAGTAACTGCATTATCCATGTTGACTTTTTAGGGTAAGGCAGCGTAAAAACAAATGTTAACACTACCTTCACTACTTTTTATTTACCATTAAATAATATAGAATTGAATAAAAAAATTTAAATATTATATTAAACTTGTTTTTGAAAAAATGTTTTTTGTAATTTATCCCGTGAAAAATAAATTTTTCGAGTATGTTCAGGTTAAAAAAATGGTTACTTTCAGAAACAGTGAAGAACAAATTCGCCCCACCTACAAGAAAAAAAAAATCCGTACAATTCTGATTTCTAGTCAGACTGTACGATTCGAACCAGCCTTACAATTCTGATTTCTAGTCAGAGTGTACGATTCGAACCTGTGCTCCCAGAGGGAATCTGATTTCTAGTCAGACGCCGTAACCGCTCGGCCACGACTGCTTGTGAGTGTAAAACGTTGTTTGAAATAAATCTTATCAGTGAGTAATAAGAAATAATATCTTCTTAGTTGGAAGTTGGTATAACAGAAATTTAGCTTTGCTAACTAGTAACTGCATTATCCATGTTGACTTTTTAGGGTAAGGCAGCGTAAAAACAAATGTTAACACTACCTTCACTACTTTTTATTTACCATTAAATAATATAGAATTGAATAAAAAATTTTAAATATTATATTAAACTTGTTTTTGAAAAAATGTTTTTTGTAATTTATCCCGTGAAAAATAAATTTTTCGAGTATGTTCAGATTAAAAAAATGGTTACTTTCAGAAACAGTGGAGAACAAATTCGCCCCACCTACAAGAAAAAAAAATCCGTACAATTCTGATTTCTAGTCAGACTGTACGATTCGAACCAGCCGTACAATTCTGATTTCTATTCAGAGTGTACGATTCGAACCTGTGCTCCCAGAGGGAATCTGATTTCTAGTCAGACGCCGTAACCGCTCGGCCACGACTGCTTGTGAGTGTAAAACGTTGTTTGAAATAAATCTTATCAGTGAGTAATAAGGAATAATATCTTCTTAGTTGGAAGTTGGTATAACAGAAATTTAGCTTTGCTAACTAGTAACTGCATTATCCATGTTGACTTTTTAGGGTAAGGCAGCGTAAAAACAAATGTTAACACTACCTTCACTACTTTTTATTTACCATTAAATAATATAGAATTGAATAAAAAATTTTAAATATTATATTAAACTTGTTTTTGAAAAAATGTTTTTTGTAATTTATCCCGTGAAAAATAAATTTTTCGAGTATGTTCAGGTTAAGAAAATGGTTACTTTCAGAAACAGTGAAGAACAAATTCGCCCCACCTACAAGAAAAAAAAAATCCGTACAATTCTGATTTCTAGTCAGACTGTACGATTCGAACCAGCCGTACAATTCTGATTTCTAGTCAGAGTGTACGATTCGAACCTGTGCTCCCAGAGGGAATCTGATTTCTAGTCAGACGCCGTAACCGCTCGGCCACGACTGCTTGTGAGTGTAAAACGTTGTTTGAAATAAATCTTATCAGTGAGTAATAAGAAATAATATCTTGTTAGTTGGAAGTTGGTATAACAGAAATTTAGCTTTGCTAACTAGTAACTGCATTATCCATGTTGACTTTTTAGGGTAAGGCAGCGTAAAAACAAATGTTAACACTACCTTCACTACTTTTTATTTACCATTAAATAATATAGAATTGAATAAAAAATTTTAAATATTATATTAAACTTGTTTTTGAAAAAATGTTTTTTGTAATTTATCCCGTGAAAAATAAATTTTTCGAGTATGTTCAGGTTAAAAAAATGGTTACTTTCAGAAACAGTGAAGAACAAATTCGCCCCACCTACAAGAAAAAAAAAATCCGTACAATTCTGATTTCTAGTCAGACTGTACGATTCGAACCAGCCTTACAATTCTGATTTCTAGTCAGAGTGTACGATTCGAACCTGTGCTCCCAGAGGGAATCTGATTTCTAGTCAGACGCCGTAACCGCTCGGCCACGACTGCTTGTGAGTGTAAAACGTTGTTTGAAATAAATCTTATCAGTGAGTAATAAGGAATAATATCTTCTTAGTTGGAAGTTGGTATAACAGAAATTTAGCTTTGCTAACTAGTAACTGCATTATCCATGTTGACTTTTTAGGGTAAGGCAGCGTAAAAACAAATGTTAACACTACCTTCACTACTTTTTATTTACCATTAAATAATATAGAATTGAATAAAAAATTTTAAATATTATATTAAACTTGTTTTTGAAAAAATGTTTTTTGTAATTTATCCCGTGAAAAATAAATTTTTCGAGTATGTTCAGGTTAAAAAAATGGTTACTTTCAGAAACAGTGAAGAACAAATTCGCCCCACCTACAAGAAAAAAAAAATCCGTACAATTCTGATTTCTAGTCAGACTGTACGATTCGAACCAGCCGTACAATTCTGATTTCTAGTCAGAGTGTAGTACGATTCGAACCTGTGCTCCCAGAGGGAATCTGATTTCTAGTCAGACGCCGTAACCGCTCGGCCACGACTGCTTGTGAGTGTAAAACGTTGTTTGAAATAAATCTTATCAGTGAGTAATAAGAAATAATATCTTCTTAGTTGGAAGTTGGTATAACAGAAATTTAGCTTTGCTAACTAGTAACTGCATTATCCATGTTGACTTTTTAGGGTAAGGCAGCGTAAAAACAAATGTTAACACTACCTTCACTACTTTTTATTTACCATTAAATAATATAGAATTGAATAAAATATTTTAAATATTATATTAAACTTGTTTTTGAAAAAATGTTTTTTGTAATTTATCCCGTGAAAAATAAATTTTTCGAGTATGTTCAGGTTAAAAAAATGGTTACTTTCAGAAACAGTGAAGAACAAATTCGCCTCACCTACAAGAAAAAAAAAATCCGTACAATTCTGATTTCTAGTCAGACTGTACGATTCGAACCAACCTTACAATTCTGATTTCTAGTCAGAGTGTACGATTCGAACCTGTGCTCCCAGAGGGAATCTGATTTCTAGTCAGACGCCGTAACCGCTCGGCCACGACTGCTTGTGAGTGTAAAACGTTGTTTGAAATAAATCTTATCAGTGAGTAATAAGAAATAATATCTTCTTAGTTGGAAGTTGGTATAACAGAAATTTAGCTTTGCTAACTAGTAACTGCATTATCCATGTTGACTTTTTAGGGTAAGGCAGCGTAAAAACAAATGTTAACACTACCTTCACTACTTTTTATTTACCATTAAATAATATAGAATTGAATAAAAAATTTTAAATATTATATTAAACTTGTTTTTGAAAAAATGTTTTTTGTAATTCATCCCGTGAAAAATAAATTTTTCGAGTATGTTCAGATTAAAAAAATGGTTACTTTCAGAAACAGTGAAGAACAAATTCGCCCCACCTACAAGAAAAAAAAATCCGTACAATTCTGATTTCTAGTCAGACTGTACGATTCGAACCAGCCGTACAATTCTGATTTCTAATCAGAGTGTACGATTCGAACCTGTGCTCCCAGAGGGAATCTGATTTCTAGTCAGACGCCGTAACCGCTCGGCCACGACTACTTGTGAGTGAAAAACGTTGTTTGAAATAAATCTTATCAGTGAGTAATAAGGAATAATATCTTCTTAGTTGGAAGTTGGTATAACAGAAATTTAGCTTTGCTAACTAGTAACTGCATTATCCATGTTGACTTTTTAGGGTAAGGCAGCGTAAAAACAAATGTTAACACTACCTTCACTACTTTTTATTTACCATTAAATAATATAGAATTGAATAAAAAATTTTAAATATTATATTAAACTTGTTTTTGAAAAAATGTTTTTTGTAATTTATCCCGTGAAAAATAAATTTTTCGAGTATGTTCAGGTTAAAAAAATGGTTACTTTCAGAAACAGTGAAGAACAAATTCGCCCCACCTACAAGAAAAAAAAAATCCGTACAATTCTGATTTCTAGTCAGACTGTACGATTCGAACCAGCCGTACAATTCTGATTTCTAGTCAGAGTGTACGATTCGAACCTGTGCTCCCAGAGGGAATCTGATTTCTAGTCAGACGCCGTAACCGCTCGGCCACGACTGCTTGTGAGTGTAAAACGTTGTTTGAAATAAATCTTATCAGTGAGTAATAAGAAATAATATCTTCTTAATTGGAAGTTGGTATAACAGAAATTTAGCTTTGCTAACTAGTAACTGCATTATCCATGTTGACTTTTTAGGGTAAGGCAGCGTAAAAACAAATGTTAACACTACCTTCACTACTTTTTATTTACCATTAAATAATATAGAATTGAATAAAAAATTTTAAATATTATATTAAACTTGTTTTTGAAAAAATGTTTTTTGTAATTTATCCCGTGAAAAATAAATTTTTCGAGTATGTTCAGGTTAAGAAAATGGTTACTTTCAGAAACAGTGAAGAACAAATTCGCCCCACCTACAAGAAAAAAAAAATCCGTACAATTCTGATTTCTAGTCAGACTGTACGATTCGAACCAGCCGTACAATTCTGATTTCTAGTCAGAGTGTACGATTCGAACCTGTGCTCCCAGAGGGAATCTGATTTCTAGTCAGACGCCGTAACCGCTCGGCCACGACTGCTTGTGAGTGTAAAACGTTGTTTGAAATAAATCTTATCAGTGAGTAATAAGAAATAATATCTTGTTAGTTGGAAGTTGGTATAACAGAAATTTAGCTTTGCTAACTAGTAACTGCATTATCCATGTTGACTTTTTAGGGTAAGGCAGCGTAAAAACAAATGTTAACACTACCTTCACTACTTTTTATTTACCATTAAATAATATAGAATTGAATAAAAAATTTTAAATATTATATTAAACTTGTTTTTGAAAAAATGTTTTTTGTAATTTATCCCGTGAAAAATAAATTTTTCGAGTATGTTCAGGTTAAAAAAATGGTTACTTTCAGAAACAGTGAAGAACAAATTCGCCCCACCTACAAGAAAAAAAAAATCCGTACAATTCTGATTTCTAGTCAGACTGTACGATTCGAACCAGCCTTACAATTCTGATTTCTAGTCAGAGTGTACGATTCGAACCTGTGCTCCCAGAGGGAATCTGATTTCTAGTCAGACGCCGTAACCGCTCGGCCACGACTGCTTGTGAGTGTAAAACGTTGTTTGAAATAAATCTTATCAGTGAGTAATAAGGAATAATATCTTCTTAGTTGGAAGTTGGTATAACAGAAATTTAGCTTTGCTAACTAGTAACTGCATTATCCATGTTGACTTTTTAGGGTAAGGCAGCGTAAAAACAAATGTTAACACTACCTTCACTACTTTTTATTTACCATTAAATAATATAGAATTGAATAAAAAAATTTAAATATTATATTAAACTTGTTTTTGAAAAAATGTTTTTTGTAATTTATCCCGTGAAAAATAAATTTTTCGAGTATGTTCAGGTTAAAAAAATGGTTACTTTCAGAATCAGTGAAGAACAAATTCGCCCCACCTACAAGAAAAAAAAAATCCGTACAATTCTGATTTCTAGTCAGACTGTACGATTCGAACCAGCCGTACAATTCTGATTTCTAGTCAGAGTGTACGATTCGAACCTGTGCTCCCAGAGGGAATCTGATTTCTAGTCAGACGCCGTAACCGCTCGGCCACGACTGCTTGTGAGTGTAAAACGTTGTTTGAAATAAATCTTATCAGTTAGTAATAAGAAATAATATCTTCTTAGTTGGAAGTTGGTATAACAGAAATTTAGCTTTGCTAACTAGTAACTGCATTATCCATGTTGACTTTTTAGGGTAAGGCAGCGTAAAAACAAATGTTAACACTACCTTCACTACTTTTTATTTACCATTAAATAATATAGAATTGAATAAAAATTTTAAATATTATATTAAACTTGTTTTTGAAAAAATGTTTTTTGTAATTTATCCCGTGAAAAATAAATTTTTCGAGTATGTTCAGGTTAAAAAAATGGTTACTTTCAGAAACAGTGAAGAACAAATTCGCCCCACCTACAAGAAAAAAAAAAATCCGTACAATTCTGATTTCTAGTCACACTGTACGATTCGAACCAGCCGTACAATTCTGATTTCTAGTCAGAGTGTACGATTCGAACCTGTGCTCCCAGAGGGAATCTGATTTCTAGTCAGACGCCGTAACCGCTCGGCCACGACTGCTTGTGAGTGTAAAACGTTGTTTGAAATAAATCTTATCAGTGAGTAATAAGAAATAATATCTTCATAGTTGGAATTTGGTATAACAGAAATTTAGCTTTGCTAACTAGTAACTGCATTATCCATGTTGACTTTTTAGGGTAAGGCAGCGTAAAAACAAATGTTAACACTACCTTCACTACTTTTTATTTACCAATAAATAATATAGAATTGAATAAAAAATTTTAAATATTATATTAAACTTGTTTTTGAAAAAATGTTTTTTGTAATTTATCCCGTGAAAAATAAATTTTTCGAGTATGTTCAGGTTAAAAAAATGGTTACTTTCAGAAACAGTGAAGAACAAATTCGCCCCACCTACAAGAAAAAAAAATCCGTACAATTCTGATTTCTAGTCAGACTGTACGATTCGAACCAGCCGTACAATTCTGATTTCTAGTCAGAGTGTACGATTCGAACCTGTGCTCCCAGAGGGAATCTGATTTCTAGTCAGACGCCGTAACCGCTCGGCCACGACTGCTTGTGAGTGTAAAACGTTGTTTGAAATAAATCTTATCAGTGAGTAATAAGAAATAATATCTTCTTAGTTGGAAGTTGGTATAACAGAAATTTAGCTTTGCTAACTAGTAACTGCATTATCCATGTTGACTTTTTAGGGTAAGGCAGCGTAAAAACAAATGTTAACACTACCTTCACTACTTTTTATTTACCATTAAATAATATAGAATTGAATAAAAATTTTAAATATTATATTAAACAGACGCCGTAACCGCTCGGCCACGACTGCTTGTGAGTGTAAAACGTTGTTTGAAATAAATCTTATCAGTTAGTAATAAGAAATAATATCTTCTTAGTTGGAAGTTGGTATAACAGAAATTTAGCTTTGCTAACTAGTAACTGCATTATCCATGTTGACTTTTTAGGGTAAGGCAGCGTAAAAACAAATGTTAACACTACCTTCACTACTTTTTATTTACCATTAAATAATATAGAATTGAATAAAAAATTTTAAATATTATTTTAAACTTGTTTTTGAAAAAATGTTTTTTGTAATTTATCCCGTGAAAAATAAATTTTTCGAGTATGTTCAGGTTAAAAAAATTATTACTTTCAGAAACAGTGAAGAACAAATTCGCCCCACCTACAAGAAAAAAAAATCCGTACAATTCTGATTTCTTGTCAGACTGTACGATTCGAACCAGCCGTACAATTCTGATTTCTAGTCAGAGTGTACGATTCGAACCTGTGCTCCCAGAGGGAATCTGATTTCTAGTCAGACGCCGTAACCGCTTGGCCACGTCTGCTTGTGAGTGTAAAACGTTGTTTGAAATAAATCTTATCAGTGAGTAATAAGAAATAATATCTTCTTAGTTGGAAGTTGGTATAACAGAAATTTAGCTTTGCTAACTAGTAACTGCATTATCCATGTTGACTTTTTAGGGTAAGGCAGCGTAAAAACAAATGTTAACACTACCTTCACTACTTTTTATTTACCATTAAATAATATAGAATTGAATAAAAATTTTAAATATTATATTAAACTTGTTTTTGAAAAAATGTTTTTTGTAATTTATCCCGTGAAAAATAAATTTTTCGAGTATGTTCAGGTTAAAAAAATGGTTACTTTCAGAAACAGTGAAGAACAAATTCGCCCCACCTACAAGAAAAAAAAAATCCGTACAATTCTGATTTCTAGTCAGACTGTACGATTCGAACCAGCCGTACAATTCTGATTTCTAGTCAGAGTGTACGATTCGAACCTGTGCTCCCAGAGGGAATCTGATTTCTAGTCAGACGCCGTAACCGCTCGGCCACGACTGCTTGTGAGTGTAAAACGTTGTTTGAAATAAATCTTATCAGTGAGTAATAAGAAATAATATCTTCATAGTTGGAATTTGGTATAACAGAAATTTAGCTTTGCTAACTAGTAACTGCATTATCCATGTTGACTTTTTAGGGTAAGGCAGCGTAAAAACAAATGTTAACACTACCTTCACTACTTTTTATTTACCAATAAATAATATAGAATTGAATAAAAAATTTTAAATATTATATTAAACTTGTTTTTGAAAAAATGTTTTTTGTAATTTATCCCGTGAAAAATAAATTTTTCGAGTATGTTCAGGTTAAAAAAATGGTTACTTTCAGAAACAGTGAAGAACAAATTCGCCCCACCTACAAGAAAAAAAAATCCGTACAATTCTGATTTCTAGTCAGACTGTACGATTCGAACCAGCCGTACAATTCTGATTTCTAGTCAGAGTGTACGATTCGAACCTGTGCTCACAGAGGGAATCTGATTTCTAGTCAGACGCCGTAACCGCTCGGCCACGACTGCTTGTGAGTGTAAAACGTTGTTTGAAATAAATCTTATCAGTGAGTAATAAGAAATAATATCTTCTTAGTTGGAAGTTGGTATAACAGAAATTTAGCTTTGCTAACTAGTAACTGCATTATCCATGTTGACTTTTTAGGGTAAGGCAGCGTAAAAACAAATGTTAACACTACCTTCACTACTTTTTATTTACCATTAAATAATATAGAATTGAATAAAAATTTTAAATATTATATTAAACTTGTTTTTGAAAAATTGTTTTTTGTAATTTATCCCGTGAAAAATAAATTTTTCGAGTATGTTCAGGTTAAAAAAATGGTTACTTTCAGAAACAGTGAAGAACAAATTCGCCCCACCTACAAGAAAAAAAAAAAATCCGTACAATTCTGATTTCTAGTCAGACTGTACGATTCGAACCAGCCGTACAATTCTGATTTCTAGTCAGAGTGTACGATTCGAACCTGTGCTCCCAGAGGGAATCTGATTTCTAGTCAGACGCCGTAACCGCTCGGCCACGACTGCTTGTGAGTGTAAAACGTTGTTTGAAATAAATCTTATCAGTGAGTAATAAGAAATAATATCTTCTTAGTTGGAAGTTGGTATAACAGAAATTTAGCTTTGCTAACTATTAACTGCATTATCCATGTTGACTTTTTAGGGTAAGGTAGCGTAAAAACAAATGTTAACACTACCTTCACTACTTTTTATTTACCATTAAATAATATAGAATTGAATAAAAAATTTTAAATATTATATTAAACTTGTTTTTGAAAAAATGTTTTTTGTAATTTATCCCGTGAAAAATAAATTTTTCGAGTATGTTCAGGTTAAAAAAATGGTTACTTTCAGAAACAGTGAAGAACAAATTCGCCCCACCTACAAGAAAAAAAAAATCCGTACAATTCTGATTTCTAGTCAGACTGTACGATTCGAACCAGCCGTACAATTCTGATTTCTAGTCAGAGTGTACGATTCGAACCTGTGCTCCCAGAGGGAATCTGATTTCTAGTCAGACGCCGTAACCGCTCGGCCACGACTGCTTGTGAGTGTAAAACGTTGTTTGAAATAAATCTTATCAGTGAGTAATAAGAAATAATATCTTCTTAGTTGGAAGTTGGTATAACAGAAATTTAGCTTTGCTAACTAGTAACTGCATTATCCATGTTGACTTTTTAGGGTAAGGCAGCGTAAAAACAAATGTTAACACTACCTTCACTACTTTTTATTTACCATTAAATAATATAGAATTGAATAAAAAAATTTAAATATTATATTAAACTTGTTTTTGAAAAAATGTTTTTTGTAATTTATCCCGTGAAAAATAAATTTTTCGAGTATGTTCAGGTTAAAAAAATGGTTACTTTCAGAAACAGTGAAGAACAAATTCGCCCCACCTACAAGAAAAAAAAATCCGTACAATTCTGATTTCTAGTCAGACTGTAGGATTCGAACCAGCCGTACAATTCTGATTTCTAGTCAGAGTGTACGATTCGAACCTGTGCTCCCAGAGGGAATCTGATTTCTAGTCAGACGCCGTAACCGCTCGGCCACGACTGCTTGTGAGTGTAAAACGTTGTTTGAAATAAATCTTATCAGTGAGTAATAAGAAATAATATCTTCTTAGTTGGAAGTTGGTATAACAGAAATTTAGCTTTGCTAACTAGTAACTGCATTATCCATGTTGACTTTTTAGGGTAAGGCAGCGTAAAAACAAATGTTAACACTACCTTCACTACTTTTTATTTACCATTAAATAATATAGAATTGAATAAAAATTTTAAATATTATATTAAACTTGTTTTTGAAAAAATGTTTTTTGTAATTTATCCCGTGAAAAATAAATTTTTCGAGTATGTTCAGGTTAAAAAAATGGTTACTTTCAGAAACAGTGAAGAACAAATTCGCCCCACCTACAAGAAAAAAAAATCCGTACAATTCTGATTTCTTGTCAGACTGTACGATTCGAACCAGCCGTACAATTCTGATTTCTAGTCAGAGTGTACGATTCGAACCTGTGCTCCCAGAGGGAATCTGATTTCTAGTCAGACGCCGTAACCGCTTGGCCACGTCTGCTTGTGAGTGTAAAACGTTGTTTGAAATAAATCTTATCAGTGAGTAATAAGGAATAATATCTTCTTAGTTGGAAGTTGGTATAACAGAAATTTAGCTTTGCTAACTAGTAACTGCATTATCCATGTTGACTTTTTAGGGTAAGGCAGCGTAAAAACAAATGTTAACACTACCTTCACTACTTTTTATTTACCATTAAATAATATAGAATTGAATAAAAAATTTTAAATATTATATTAAACTTGTTTTTGAAAAAATGTTTTTTGTAATTTATCCCGTGAAAAATAAATTTTTCGAGTATGTTCAGGTTAAAAAAATGGTTACTTTCAGAAACAGTGAAGAACAAATTCGCCCCACCTACAAGAAAAAAAAAATCCGTACAATTCTGATTTCTAGTCAGACTGTACGATTCGAACCAGCCGTACAATTCTGATTTCTAGTCAGAGTGTACGATTCGAACCTGTGCTCCCAGAGGGAATCTGATTTCTAGTCAGACGCCGTAACCGCTCGGCCACGACTGCTTGTGAGTGTAAAACGTTGTTTGAAATAAATCTTATCAGTGAGTAATAAGGAATAATATCTTCTTAGTTGGAAGTTGGTATAACAGAAATTTAGCTTTGCTAACTAGTAACTGCATTATCCATGTTGACTTTTTAGGGTAAGGCAGCGTAAAAACAAATGTTAACACTACCTTCACTACTTTTTATTTACCATTAAATAATATAGAATTGAATAAAAAATTTTAAATATTATATTAAACTTGTTTTTGAAAAAATGTTTTTTGTAATTTATCCCGTGAAAAATAAATTTTTCGAGTATGTTCAGGTTAAAAAAATGGTTACTTTCAGAAACAGTGAAGAACAAATTCGCCCCACCTACAAGAAAAAAAAATCCGCACAATTCTGATTTCTAGTCAGACTGTACGATTCGAACCAGCCGTACAATTCTGATTTCTAGTCAGAGTGTACGATTCGAACCTGTGCTCCCAGAGGGAATCTGATTTCTAGTCAGACGCCGTAACCGCTCGGCCACGACTGCTTGTGAGTGTAAAACGTTGTTTGAAATAAATCTTATCAGTTAGTAATAAGAAATAATATCTTCTTAGTTGGAAGTTGGTATAACAGAAATTTAGCTTTGCTAACTAGTAACTGCATTATCCATGTTGACTTTTTAGGGTAAGGCAGCGTAAAAACAAATGTTAACACTACCTTCACTACTTTTTATTTACCATTAAATAATATAGAATTGAATAAAAAAATTTAAATATATTAAACTTGTTTTTGAAAAAATGTTTTTTGTAATTTATCCCGTGAAAAATAAATTTTTCGAGTATGTTCAGGTTAAAAAAATGGTTACTTTCAGAAACAGTGAAGAACAAATTCGCCCCACCTACAAGAAAAAAAAATCCGTACAATTCTGATTTCTAGTCAGACTGTACGATTCGAACCAGCCGTACAATTCTGATTTCTAGTCAGAGTGTACGATTCGAACCTGTGCTCCCAGAGGGAATCTGATTTCTAGTCAGATGCCGTAACCGCTCGGCCACGACTGCTTGTGAGTGTAAAACGTTGTTTGAAATAAATCTTATCAGTTAGTAATAAGAAATAATATCTTCTTAGTTGGAAGTTGGTATAACAGAAATTTAGCTTTGCTAACTAGTAACTGCATTATCCATGTTGACTTTTTAGGGTAAGGCAGCGTAAAAACAAATGTTAACACTACCTTCACTACTTTTTATTTACCATTAAATAATATAGAATTGAATAAAAATTTTAAATATTATATTAAACTTGTTTTTGAAAAAATGTTTTTTGTAATTTATCCCGTGAAAAATAAATTTTTCGAGTATGTTCAGGTTAAAAAAATGGTTACTTTCAGAAACAGTGAAGAACAAATTCGCCCCACCTACAAGAAAAAAAAAAATCCGTACAATTCTGATTTCTAGTCAGACTGTACGATTCGAACCAGCCGTACAATTCTGATTTCTAGTCAGAGTGTACGATTCGAACCTGTGCTCCCAGAGGGAATCTGATTTCTAGTCAGACGCCGTAACCGCTCGGCCACGACTGCTTGTGAGTGTAAAACGTTGTTTGAAATAAATCTTATCAGTGAGTAATAAGAAATAATATCTTCATAGTTGGAATTTGGTATAACAGAAATTTAGCTTTGCTAACTAGTAACTGCATTATCCATGTTGACTTTTTAGGGTAAGGCAGCGTAAAAACAAATGTTAACACTACCTTCACTACTTTTTATTTACCAATAAATAATATAGAATTGAATAAAAAATTTTAAATATTATATTAAACTTGTTTTTGAAAAAATGTTTTTTGTAATTTATCCCGTGAAAAATAAATTTTTCGAGTATGTTCAGGTTAAAAAAATGGTTACTTTCAGAAACAGTGAAGAACAAATTCGCCCCACCTACAAGAAAAAAAAATCCGTACAATTCTGATTTCTAGTCAGACTGTACGATTCGAACCAGCCGTACAATTCTGATTTCTAGTCAGAGTGTACGATTCGAACCTGTGCTCCCAGAGGGAATCTGATTTCTAGTCAGACGCCGTAACCGCTCGGCCACGACTGCTTGTGAGTGTAAAACGTTGTTTGAAATAAATCTTATCAGTGAGTAATAAGAAATAATATCTTCTTAGTTGGAAGTTGGTATAACAGAAATTTAGCTTTGCTAACTAGTAACTGCATTATCCATGTTGACTTTTTAGGGTAAGGCAGCGTAAAAACAAATGTTAACACTACCTTCACTACTTTTTATTTACCATTAAATAATATAGAATTGAATAAAAAATTTTAAATATTATATTAAACTTGTTTTTGAAAAAATGTTTTTTGTAATTTATCCCGTGAAAAATAAATTTTTCGAGTATGTTCAGGTTAAAAAAATTATTACTTTCAGAAACAGTGAAGAACAAATTCGCCCCACCTACAAGAAAAAAAAATCCGTACAATTCTGATTTCTTGTCAGACTGTACGATTCGAACCAGCCGTACAATTCTGATTTCTAGTCAGAGTGTACGATTCGAACCTGTGCTCCCAGAGGGAATCTGATTTCTAGTCAGACGCCGTAACCGCTTGGCCACGTCTGCTTGTGAGTGTAAAACGTTGTTTGAAATAAATCTTATCAGTGAGTAATAAGAAATAATATCTTCTTAGTTGGAAGTTGGTATAACAGAAATTTAGCTTTGCTAACTAGTAACTGCATTATCCATGTTGACTTTTTAGGGTAAGGCAGCGTAAAAACAAATGTTAACACTACCTTCACTACTTTTTATTTACCATTAAATAATATAGAATTGAATAAAAATTTTAAATATTATATTAAACTTGTTTTTGAAAAAATGTTTTTTGTAATTTATCCCGTGAAAAATAAATTTTTCGAGTATGTTCAGGTTAAAAAAATGGTTACTTTCAGAAACAGTGAAGAACAAATTCGCCCCACCTACAAGAAAAAAAAAAATCCGTACAATTCTGATTTCTAGTCAGACTGTACGATTCGAACCAGCCGTACAATTCTGATTTCTAGTCAGAGTGTACGATTCGAACCTGTGCTCCCAGAGGGAATCTGATTTCTAGTCAGACGCCGTAACCGCTCGGCCACGACTGCTTGTGAGTGTAAAACGTTGTTTGAAATAAATCTTATCAGTGAGTAATAAGAAATAATATCTTCTTAGTTGGAAGTTGGTATAACAGAAATTTAGCTTTGCTAACTAGTAACTGCATTATCCATGTTGACTTTTTAGGGTAAGGCAGCGTAAAAACAAATGTTAACACTACCTTCACTACTTTTTATTTACCAATAAATAATATAGAATTGAATAAAAAATTTTAAATATTATATTAAACTTGTTTTTGAAAAAATGTTTTTTGTAATTTATCCCGTGAAAAATAAATTTTTCGAGTATGTTCAGGTTAAAAAAATGGTTACTTTCAGAAACAGTGAAGAACAAATTCGCCCCACCTACAAGAAAAAAAAATCCGTACAATTCTGATTTCTAGTCAGACTGTACGATTCGAACCAGCCGTACAATTCTGATTTCTAGTCAGAGTGTACGATTCGAACCTGTGCTCACAGAGGGAATCTGATTTCTAGTCAGACGCCGTAACCGCTCGGCCACGACTGCTTGTGAGTGTAAAACGTTGTTTGAAATAAATCTTATCAGTGAGTAATAAGAAATAATATCTTCTTAGTTGGAAGTTGGTATAACAGAAATTTAGCTTTGCTAACTAGTAACTGCATTATCCATGTTGACTTTTTAGGGTAAGGCAGCGTAAAAACAAATGTTAACACTACCTTCACTACTTTTTATTTACCATTAAATAATATAGAATTGAATAAAAATTTTAAATATTATATTAAACTTGTTTTTGAAAAATTGTTTTTTGTAATTTATCCCGTGAAAAATAAATTTTTCGAGTATGTTCAGGTTAAAAAAATGGTTACTTTCAGAAACAGTGAAGAACAAATTCGCCCCACCTACAAGAAAAAAAAAAAATCCGTACAATTCTGATTTCTAGTCAGACTGTACGATTCGAACCAGCCGTACAATTCTGATTTCTAGTCAGAGTGTACGATTCGAACCTGTGCTCCCAGAGGGACTCTGATTTCTAGTCAGACGCCGTAACCGCTCGGCCACGACTGCTTGTGAGTGTAAAACGTTGTTTGAAATAAATCTTATCAGTGAGTAATAAGAAATAATATCTTCTTAGTTGGAAGTTGGTATAACAGAAATTTAGCTTTGCTAACTAGTAACTGCATTATCCATGTTGACTTTTTAGGGTAAGGCAGCGTAAAAACAAATGTTAACACTACCTTCACTACTTTTTATTTACCATTAAATAATATAGAATTGAATAAAAAAATTTAAAAAATTATATTAAACTTGTTTTTGAAAAAATGTTTTTTGTAATTTATCCCGTGAAAAATAAATTTTTCGAGTATGTTCAGGTTAAAAAAATGGTTACTTTCAGAAACAGTGAAGAACAAATTCGCCCCACCTACAAGAAAAAAAAAAAATCCGTACAATTCTGATTTCTAGTCAGACTGTACGATTCGAACCAGCCGTACAATTCTGATTTCTAGTCAGAGTGTACGATTCGAACCTGTGCTCCCAGAGGGAATCTGATTTCTAGTCAGACGCCGTAACCGCTCGGCCACGACTGCTTGTGAGTGTAAAACGTTGTTTGAAATAAATCTTATCAGTGAGTAATAAGAAATAATATCTTCTTAGTTGGAAGTTGGTATAACAGAAATTTAGCTTTGCTAACTATTAACTGCATTATCCATGTTGACTTTTTAGGGTAAGGCAGCGTAAAAACAAATGTTAACACTACCTTCACTACTTTTTATTTACCATTAAATAATATAGAATTGAATAAAAAATTTTAAATATTATATTAAACTTGTTTTTGAATAAATGTTTTTTGTAATTTATCCCGTGAAAAATAAATTTTTCGAGTATGTTCAGGTTAAAAAAATGGTTACTTTCAGAAACAGTGAAGAACAAATTCGCCCCACCTACAAGAAAAAAAAAATCCGTACAATTCTGATTTCTAGTCAGACTGTACGATTCGAACCAGCCGTACAATTCTGATTTCTAGTCAGAGTGTACGATTCGAACCTGTGCTCCCAGAGGGAATCTGATTTCTAGTCAGACGCCGTAACCGCTCGGCCACGACTGCTTGTGAGTGTAAAACGTTGTTTGAAATAAATCTTATCAGTGAGTAATAAGAAATAATATCTTCTTTGTTGGAAGTTGGTATAACAGAAATTTAGCTTTGCTAACTAGTAACTGCATTATCCATGTTGACTTTTTAGGGTAAGGCAGCGTAAAAACAAATGTTAACACTACCTTCACTACTTTTTATTTACCATTAAATAATATAGAATTGAATAAAAAAATTTAAATATTATATTAAACTTGTTTTTGAAAAAATGTTTTTTGTAATTTATCCCGTGAAAAATAAATTTTTCGAGTATGTTCAGGTTAAAAAAATGGTTACTTTCAGAAACAGTGAAGAACAAATTCGCCCCACCTACAAGAAAAAAAAATCCGTACAATTCTGATTTCTAGTCAGACTGTAGGATTCGAACCAGCCGTACAATTCTGATTTCTAGTCAGAGTGTACGATTCGAACCTGTGCTCCCAGAGGGAATCTGATTTCTAGTCAGACGCCGTAACCGCTCGGCCACGACTGCTTGTGAGTGTAAAACGTTGTTTGAAATAAATCTTATCAGTGAGTAATAAGAAATAATATCTTCTTAGTTGGAAGTTGGTATAACAGAAATTTAGCTTTGCTAACTAGTAACTGCATTATCCATGTTGACTTTTTAGGGTAAGGCAGCGTAAAAACAAATGTTAACACTACCTTCACTACTTTTTATTTACCATTAAATAATATAGAATTGAATAAAAATTTTAAATATTATATTAAACTTGTTTTTGAAAAAATGTTTTTTGTAATTTATCCCGTGAAAAATAAATTTTTCGAGTATGTTCAGGTTAAAAAAATGGTTACTTTCAGAAACAGTGAAGAACAAATTCGCCCCACCTACAAGAAAAAAAAAAATCCGTACAATTCTGATTTCTAGTCAGACTGTACGATTCGAACCAGCCGTACAATTCTGATTTCTAGTCAGAGTGTACGATTCGAACCTGTGCTCCCAGAGGGAATCTGATTTCTAGTCAGACGCCGTAACCGCTCGGCCACGACTGCTTGTGAGTGTAAAACGTTGTTTGAAATAAATCTTATCAGTGAGTAATAAGAAATAATATCTTCTTAGTTGGAAGTTGGTATAACAGAAATTTAGCTTTGCTAACTAGTAACTGCATTATCCATGTTGACTTTTTAGGGTAAGGCAGCGTAAAAACAAATGTTAACACTACCTTCACTACTTTATATTTACCATTAAATAATATAGAATTGAATAAAAAATTTTAAATATTATATTAAACTTGTTTTTGAAAAAATGTTTTTTGTAATTTATCCCGTGAAAAATAAATTTTTCGAGTATGTTCAGGTTAAAAAAATGGTTACTTTCAGAAACAGTGAAGAACAAATTCGCCCCACCTACAAGAAAAAAAAAATCCGTACAATTCTGATTTCTAGTCAGAGTGTACGATTCGAACCTGTGCTCCCAGAGGGAATCTGATTTCTAGTCAGACGCCGTAACCGCTCGGCCACGACTGCTTGTGAGTGTAAAACGTTGTTTGAAATAAATCTTATCAGTGAGTAATAAGAAATAATATCTTCTTAGTTGGAAGTTGGTATAACAGAAATTTAGCTTTGCTAACTATTAACTGCATTATCCATGTTGACTTTTTAGGGTAAGGCAGCGTAAAAACAAATGTTAACACTACCTTCACTACTTTTTATTTACCATTAAATAATATAGAATTGAATAAAAAATTTTAAATATTATATTAAACTTGTTTTTGAAAAAATGTTTTTTGTAATTTATCCCGTGAAAAATAAATTTTTCGAGTATGTTCAGGTTAAAAAAATGGTTACTTTCAGAAACAGTGAAGAACAAATTCGCCCCACCTACAAGAAAAAAAAAATCCGTACAATTCTGATTTCTAGTCAGACTGTACGATTCGAACCAGCCGTACAATTCTGATTTCTAGTCAGAGTGTACGATTCGAACCTGTGCTCCCAGAGGGAATCTGATTTCTAGTCAGACGCCGTAACCGCTCGGCCACGACTGCTTGTGAGTGTAAAACGTTGTTTGAAATAAATCTTATCAGTGAGTAATAAGAAATAATATCTTCTTAGTTGGAAGTTGGTATAACAGAAATTTAGCTTTGCTAACTATTAACTGCATTATCCATGTTGACTTTTTAGGGTAAGGCAGCGTAAAAACAAATGTTAACACTACCTTCACTACTTTTTATTTACCATTAAATAATATAGAATTGAATAAAAAATTTTAAATATTATATTAAACTTGTTTTTGAAAAAATGTTTTTTGTAATTTATCCCGTGAAAAATAAATTTTTCGAGTATGTTCAGGTTAAAAAAATGGTTACTTTCAGAAACAGTGAAGAACAAATTCGCCCCACCTACAAGAAAAAAAAATCCGTACAATTCTGATTTCTAGTCAGACTGTAGGATTCGAACCAGCCGTACAATTCTGATTTCTAGTCAGAGTGTACGATTCGAACCTGTGCTCCCAGAGGGAATCTGATTTCTAGTCAGACGCCGTAACCGCTCGGCCACGACTGCTTGTGAGTGTAAAACGTTGTTTGAAATAAATCTTATCAGTGAGTAATAAGAAATAATATCTTCTTAGTTGGAAGTTGGTATAACAGAAATTTAGCTTTGCTAACTAGTAACTGCATTATCCATGTTGACTTTTTAGGGTAAGGCAGCGTAAAAACAAATGTTAACACTACCTTCACTACTTTTTATTTACCATTAAATAATATAGAATTGAATAAAAAATTTTAAATATTATATTAAACTTGTTTTTGAAAAAATGTTTTTTGTAATTTATCCCGTGAAAAATAAATTTTTCGAGTATGTTCAGGTTAAAAAAATGGTTACTTTCAGAAACAGTGAAGAACAAATTCGCCCCACCTACAAGAAAAAAAAATCCGTACAATTCTGATTTCTTGTCAGACTGTACGATTCGAACCAGCCGCACAATTCTGATTTCTAGTCAGAGTGTACGATTCGAACCTGTGCTTCCAGAGGGAATCTGATTTCTAGTCAGACGCCGTAACCACTCGGCCACGACTGCTTGTGAGTGTAAAACGTTGTTTGAAATAAATCTTATCAGTTAGTAATAAGAAATAATATCTTCTTAGTTGGAAGTTGGTATAACAGAAATTTAGCTTTGCTAACTAGTAACTGCATTATCCATGTTGACTTTTTAGGGTAAGGCAGCGTAAAAACAAATGTTAACACTACCTTCACTACTTTTTATTTACCATTAAATAATATAGAATTGAATAAAAAATTTTAAATATTATATTAAACTTGTTTTTGAAAAAATGTTTTTTGTAATTTATCCCGTGAAAAATAAATTTTTCGAGTATGTTCAGGTTAAAAAAATTATTACTTTCAGAAACAGTGAAGAACAAATTCGATCCACCTACAAGAAAAAAAAAAAATCCGTACAATTCTGATTTCTAGTCAGACTGTACGATTCGAACCAGCCGTACAATTCTGATTTCTAGTCAGAGTGTACGATTCGAACCTGTGCTTCCAGAGGGAATCTGATTTCTAGTCAGACGCCGTAACCGCTCGGCCACGACTGCTTGTGAGTGTAAAACGTTGTTTGAAATAAATCTTATCAGTGAGTAATAAGAAATAATATCTTCTTAGTTGGAAGTTGGTATAACAGAAATTTAGCTTTGCTAACTAGTAACTGCATTATCCATGTTGACTTTTTAGGGTAAGGCAGCGTAAAAATAAATGTTAACACTACCTTCACTACTTTTTATTTACCATTAAATAATATAGAATTGAATAAAAATTTTAAATATTATATTAAACTTGTTTTTGAAAAAATGTTTTTTGTAATTTATCCCGTGAAAAATAAATTTTTCGAGTATGTTCAGGTTAAAAAATTATTACTTTCAGAAACAGTGAAGAACAAATTCGCCCCACCTACAAGAAAAAAAAATCCGTACAATTCTGATTTCTAGTCAGACTGTACGATTCGAACCAGCCGTACAATTCTGATTTCTAGTCAGAGTGTACGATTCGAACCTGTGCTTCCAGAGGGAATCTGATTTCTAGTCAGACGCCGTAACCGCTCGGCCACGACTGCTTGTGAGTGTAAAACGTTGTTTGAAATAAATCTTATCAGTGAGTAATAAGAAATAATATCTTCTTAGTTGGAAGTTGGTATAACAGAAATTTAGCTTTGCTAACTAGTAACTGCATTATCCATGTTGACTTTTTAGGGTAAGGCAGCGTAAAAATAAATGTTAACACTACCTTCACTACTTTTTATTTACCATTAAATAATATAGAATTGAATAAAAATTTTAAATATTATATTAAACTTGTTTTTGAAAAAATGTTTTTTGTAATTTATCCCGTGAAAAATAAATTTTTCGAGTATGTTCAGGTTAAAAAAATTATTACTTTCAGAAACAGTGAAGAACAAATTCGCCCCACCTACAAGAAAAAAAAATCCGTACAATTCTGATTTCTAGTCAGACTGTACGATTCGAACCAGCCGTACAATTCTGATTTCTAGTCAGAGTGTACGATTCGAACCTGTGCTCCCAGAGGGAATCTGATTTCTAGTCAGACGCCGTAACCGCTCGGCCACGACTGCTTGTGAGTGTAAAACGTTGTTTGAAATAAATCTTATCAGTTAGTAATAAGAAATAATATCTTCTTAATTGGAAGTTGGAATAACAGAAATTTAGCTTTGCTAACTAGTAACTGCATTATCCATGTTGACTTTTTAGGGTAAGGCAGCGTAAAAACAAATGTTAACACTACCTTCACTACTTTTTATTTACCATTAAATAATATAGAATTGAATAAAAAATTTTAAATATTATATTAAACTTGTTTTTGAAAAAATGTTTTTTGTAATTTATCCCGTGAAAAATAAATTTTTCGAGTATGTTCAGGTTAAAAAAATGGTTACTTTCAGAAAGAGTGAAGAACAAATTCGATCCACCTACAAGAAAAAAAAAATCCGTACAATTCTGATTTCTAGTCAGACTGTACGATTCGAACCAGCCGTACAATTCTGATTTCTAGTCAGAGTGTACGATTCGAACCTGTGCTTCCAGAGGGAATCTGATTTCTAGTCAGACGCCGTAACCGCTCGGCCACGACTGCTTGTGAGTGTAAAACGTTGTTTGAAATAAATCTTATCAGTGAGTAATAAGAAATAATATCTTCTTAGTTGGAAGTTGGTATAACAGAAATTTAGCTTTGCTAACTAGTAACTGCATTATCCATGTTGACTTTTTAGGGTAAGGCAGCGTAAAAACAAATGTTAACACTACCTTCACTACTTTTTATTTACCATTAAATAATATAGAATTGAATAAAAAATTTTAAATATTATATTAAACTTGTTTTTGAAAAAATGTTTTTTGTAATTTATCCCGTGAAAAATAAATTTTTCGAGTATGTTCAGGTTAAAAAAATGGTTACTTTCAGAAACAGTGAAGAACAAATTTGATCCACCTACAAGAAAAAAAAAAATCCGTACAATTCTGATTTCTAGTCAGACTGTACGATTCGAACCAGCCGTACAATTCTGATTTCTAGTCAGAGTGTACGATTCGAACCTGTGCTTCCAGAGGGAATCTGATTTCTAGTCAGACGCCGTAACCGCTCGGCCACGACTGCTTGTGAGTGTAAAACGTTGTTTGAAATAAATCTTATCAGTGAGTAATAAGAAATAATATCTTCTTAGTTGGAAGTTGGTATAACAGAAATTTAGCTTTGCTAACTAGTAACTGCATTATCCATGTTGACTTTTTAGGGTAAGGCGGCGTAAAAATAAATGTTAACACTACCTTCACTACTTTTTATTTACCATTAAATAATATAGAATTGAATAAAAAATTTTAAATATTATATTAAACTTGTTTTTGAAAAAATGTTTTTTGTAATTTATCCCGTGAAAAATAAATTTTTTGAGTATGTTCAGGTTAAAAAAATGGTTACTTTCAGAAACAGTGAAGAACAAATTCGATCCACCTACAAGAAAAAAAAAAAATCCGTACAATTCTGATTTCTAGTCAGACTGTACGATTCGAACCAGCCGTACAATTCTGATTTCTAGTCAGAGTGTACGATTCGAACCTGTGCTCCCAGAGGGAATCTGATTTCTAGTCAGACGCCGTAACCGCTCGGCCACGACTGCTTGTGAGTGTAAAACGTTGTTTGAAATAAATCTTATCAGTGAGTAATAAGGAATAGTATCTTCTTAGTTGGAAGTTGGTATAACAGAAATTTAGCTTTGCTAACTAGTAACTGCATTATCCGTGTTGACTTTTTAGGGTAAGGCAGCGTAAAAACAAATGTTAACACTACCTTCACTACTTTTTATTTACCATTAAATAATATAGAATTGAATAAAAAAATTTAAATATTATATTAAACTTGTTTTTGAAAAAATGTTTTTTGTAATTTATCCCGTGAAAAATAAATTTTTCGAGTATGTTCAGGTTAAAAAAATGGTTACTTTCAGAAACAGTGAAGAACAAATTCGCCCCACCTACAAGAAAAAAAAAATCCGTACAATTCTGATTTCTAGTCAGACTGTACGATTCGAACCAGCCGTACAATTCTGATTTCTAGTCAGAGTGTACGATTCGAACCTGTGCTTCCAGAGGGAATCTGATTTCTAGTCAGACGCCGTAACCGCTCGGCCACGACTGCTTGTGAGTGTAAAACGTTGTTTGAAATAAATCTTATCAGTGAGTAATAAGAAATAATATCTTCTTAGTTGGAAGTTGGTATAACAGAAATTTAGCTTTGCTAACTAGTAACTGCATTATCCATGTTGACTTTTTAGGGTAAGGCAGCGTAAAAATAAATGTTAACACTACCTTCACTACTTTTTATTTACCATTAAATAATATAGAATTGAATAAAAATTTTAAATATTATATTAAACTTGTTTTTGAAAAAATGTTTTTTGTAATTTATCCCGTGAAAAATAAATTTTTCGAGTATGTTCAGGTTAAAAAAATTATTACTTTCAGAAACAGTGAAGAACAAATTCGCCCCACCTACAAGAAAAAAAAATCCGTACAATTCTGATTTCTAGTCAGACTGTACGATTCGAACCAGCCGTACAATTCTGATTTCTAGTCAGAGTGTACGATTCGAACCTGTGCTCCCAGAGGGAATCTGATTTCTAGTCAGACGCCGTAACCGCTCGGCCACGACTGCTTGTGAGTGTAAAACGTTGTTTGAAATAAATCTTATCAGTGAGTAATAAGAAATAATATCTTCTCAGTTGGAAGTTGGTATAACAGAAATTTAGCTTTGCTAACTAGTAACTGCATTATCCATGTTGACTTTTTAGGGTAAGGCAGCGTAAAAACAAATGTTAACACTACCTTCACTACTTTTTATTTACCAATAAATAATATAGAATTGAATAAAAAATTTTAAATATTATATTAAACTTGTTTTTGAAAAAATGTTTTTTGTAATTTATCCCGTGAAAAATAAATTTTTCGAGTATGTTCAGGTTAAAAAAATTATTACTTTCAGAAACAGTGAAGAACAAATTCGCCCCACCTACAAGAAAAAAAAATCCGTACAATTCTGATTTCTAGTCAGACTGTACGATTCGAACCAGCCGTACAATTCTGATTTCTAGTCAGAGTGTACGATTCGAACCTGTGCTCCCAGAGGGAATCTGATTTCTAGTCAGACGCCGTAACCGCTCGGCCACGACTGCTTGTGAGTGTAAAACGTTGTTTGAAATAAATCTTATCAGTGAGTAATAAGAAATAATATCTTCTTAGTTGGAAGTTGGTATAACAGAAATTTAGCTTTGCTAACTAGTAACTGCATTATCCATGTTGACTTTTTAGGGTAAGTAGCGTAAAAATAAATGTTAACACTACCTTCACTACTTTTTATTTACCATTAAATAATATAGAATTGAATAAAAATTTTAAATATTATATTAAACTTGTTTTTGAAAAAATGTTTTTTGTAATTTATCCCGTGAAAAATAAATTTTTCGAGTATGTTCAGGTTAAAAAAATTATTACTTTCAGAAACAGTGAAGAACAAATTCGCCCCACCTACAAGAAAAAAAATCCGTACAATTCTGATTTCTAGTCAGACTGTACGATTCGAACCAGCCGTACAATTCTGATTTCTAGTCAGAGTGTACGATTCGAACCTGTGCTCCCAGAGGGAATCTGATTTCTAGTCAGACGCCGTAACCGCTCGGCCACGACTGCTTGTGAGTGTAAAACGTTGTTTGAAATAAGTCTTATCAGTGAGTAATAAGAAATAATATCTTCTTAGTTGGAAGTTGGTATAACAGAAATTTAGCTTTGCTAACTAGTAACTGCATTATCCATGTTGACTTTTTAGGGTAAGGCAGCGTAAAAACAAATGTTAACACTACCTTCACTACTTTTTATTTACCATTAAATAATATAGAATTGAATAAAAAAATTTAAATATTATATTAAACTTGTTTTTGAAAAAATGTTTTTTGTAATTTATCCCGTGAAAAATAAATTTTTCGAGTATGTTCAGGTTAAAAAAATGGTTACTTTCAGAAAGAGTGAAGAACAAATTCGATCCACCTAAAAGAAAAAAAAAATCCGTACAATTCTGATTTCTAGTCAGACTGTACGATTCGAACCAGCCGTACAATTCTGATTTCTAGTCAGAGTGTACGATTCGAACCTGTGCTTCCAGAGGGAATCTGATTTCTAGTCAGACGCCGTAACCGCTCGGCCACGACTGCTTGTGAGTGTAAAACGTTGTTTGAAATAAATCTTATCAGTGAGTAATAAGAAATAATATCTTCTTAGTTGGAAGTTGGTATAACAGAAATTTAGCTTTGCTAACTAGTAACTGCATTATCCATGTTGACTTTTTAGGGTAAGGCAGCGTAAAAACAAATGTTAACACTACCTTCACTACTTTTTATTTACCATTAAATAATATAGAATTGAATAAAAAATTTTAAATATTATATTAAACTTGTTTTTGAAAAAATGTTTTTTGTAATTTATCCCGTGAAAAATAAATTTTTCGAGTATGTTCAGGTTAAAAAAATGGTTACTTTCAGAAACAGTGAAGAACAAATTTGATCCACCTACAAGAAAAAAAAAAATCCGTACAATTCTGATTTCTAGTCAGACTGTACGATTCGAACCAGCCGTACAATTCTGATTTCTAGTCAGAGTGTACGATTCGAACCTGTGCTTCCAGAGGGAATCTGATTTCTAGTCAGACGCCGTAACCGCTCGGCCACGACTGCTTGTGAGTGTAAAACGTTGTTTGAAATAAATCTTATCAGTGAGTAATAAGAAATAATATCTTCTTAGTTGGAAGTTGGTATAACAGAAATTTAGCTTTGCTAACTAGTAACTGCATTATCCATGTTGACTTTTTAGGGTAAGGCAGCGTAAAAATAAATGTTAACACTACCTTCACTACTTTTTATTTACCATTAAATAATATAGAATTGAATAAAAAATTTTAAATATTATATTAAACTTGTTTTTGAAAAAATGTTTTTTGTAATTTATCCCGTGAAAAATAAATTTTTCGAGTATGTTCAGGTTAAAAAAATGGTTACTTTCAGAAACAGTGAAGAACAAATTCGATCCACCTACAAGAAAAAAAAAAATCCGTACAATTCTGATTTCTAGTCAGACTGTACGATTCGAACCAGCCGTACAATTCTGATTTCTAGTCAGAGTGTACGATTCGAACCTGTGCTCCCAGAGGGAATCTGATTTCTAGTCAGACGCCGTAACCGCTCGGCCACGACTGCTTGTGAGTGTAAAACGTTGTTTGAAATAAATCTTATCAGTGAGTAATAAGGAATAATATCTTCTTAGTTGGAAGTTGGTATAACAGAAATTTAGCTTTGCTAACTAGTAACTGCATTATCCATGTTGACTTTTTAGGGTAAGGCAGCGTAAAAACAAATGTTAACACTACCTTCACTACTTTTTATTTACCATTAAATAATATAGAATTGAATAAAAAATTTTAAATATTATATTAAACTTGTTTTTGAAAAAATGTTTTTTGTAATTTATCCCGTGAAAAATAAATTTTTCGAGTATGTTCAGGTTAAAAAAATGGTTACTTTCAGAAACAGTGAAGAACAAATTCGCCCCACCTACAAGAAAAAAAAAATCCGTACAATTCTGATTTCTAGTCAGACTGTACGATTCGAACCAGCCGTACAATTCTGATTTCTAGTCAGAGTGTACGATTCGAACCTGTGCTTCCAGAGGGAATCTGATTTCTAGTCAGACGCCGTAACCGCTCGGCCACGACTGCTTGTGAGTGTAAAACGTTGTTTGAAATAAATCTTATCAGTGAGTAATAAGAAATAATATCTTCTTAGTTGGAAGTTGGTATAACAGAAATTTAGCTTTGCTAACTAGTAACTGCATTATCCATGTTGACTTTTTAGGGTAAGGCAGCGTAAAAATAAATGTTAACACTACCTTCACTACTTTTTATTTACCATTAAATAATATAGAATTGAATAAAAATTTTAAATATTATATTAAACTTGTTTTTGAAAAAATGTTTTTTGTAATTTATCCCGTGAAAAATAAATTTTTCGAGTATGTTCAGGTTAAAAAAATTATTACTTTCAGAAACAGTGAAGAACAAATTCGCCCCACCTACAAGAAAAAAAAATCCGTACAATTCTGATTTCTAGTCAGACTGTACGATTCGAACCAGCCGTACAATTCTGATTTCTAGTCAGAGTGTACGATTCGAACCTGTGCTCCCAGAGGGAATCTGATTTCTAGTCAGACGCCGTAACCGCTCGGCCACGACTGCTTGTGAGTGTAAAACGTTGTTTGAAATAAATCTTATCAGTGAGTAATAAGAAATAATATCTTCTCAGTTGGAAGTTGGTATAACAGAAATTTAGCTTTGCTAACTAGTAACTGCATTATCCATGTTGACTTTTTAGGGTAAGGCAGCGTAAAAACAAATGTTAACACTACCTTCACTACTTTTTATTTACCAATAAATAATATAGAATTGAATAAAAAATTTTAAATATTATATTAAACTTGTTTTTGAAAAAATGTTTTTTGTAATTTATCCCGTGAAAAATAAATTTTTCGAGTATGTTCAGGTTAAAAAAATTATTACTTTCAGAAACAGTGAAGAACAAATTCGCCCCACCTACAAGAAAAAAAAATCCGTACAATTCTGATTTCTAGTCAGACTGTACGATTCGAACCAGCCGTACAATTCTGATTTCTAGTCAGAGTGTACGATTCGAACCTGTGCTCCCAGAGGGAATCTGATTTCTAGTCAGACGCCGTAACCGCTCGGCCACGACTGCTTGTGAGTGTAAAACGTTGTTTGAAATAAATCTTATCAGTGAGTAATAAGAAATAATATCTTCTTAGTTGGAAGTTGGTATAACAGAAATTTAGCTTTGCTAACTAGTAACTGCATTATCCATGTTGACTTTTTAGGGTAAGTAGCGTAAAAATAAATGTTAACACTACCTTCACTACTTTTTATTTACCATTAAATAATATAGAATTGAATAAAAATTTTAAATATTATATTAAACTTGTTTTTGAAAAAATGTTTTTTGTAATTTATCCCGTGAAAAATAAATTTTTCGAGTATGTTCAGGTTAAAAAAATTATTACTTTCAGAAACAGTGAAGAACAAATTCGCCCCACCTACAAGAAAAAAAAATCCGTACAATTCTGATTTCTAGTCAGACTGTACGATTCGAACCAGCCGTACAATTCTGATTTCTAGTCAGAGTGTACGATTCGAACCTGTGCTCCCAGAGGGAATCTGATTTCTAGTCAGACGCCGTAACCGCTCGGCCACGACTGCTTGTGAGTGTAAAACGTTGTTTGAAATAAGTCTTATCAGTGAGTAATAAGAAATAATATCTTCTTAGTTGGAAGTTGGTATAACAGAAATTTAGCTTTGCTAACTAGTAACTGCATTATCCATGTTGACTTTTTAGGGTAAGGCAGCGTAAAAACAAATGTTAACACTACCTTCACTACTTTTTATTTACCATTAAATAATATAGAATTGAATAAAAAAATTTAAATATTATATTAAACTTGTTTTTGAAAAAATGTTTTTTGTAATTTATCCCGTGAAAAATAAATTTTTCGAGTATGTTCCGGTTAAAAAAATGGTTACTTTCAGAAACAGTGAAGAACAAATTCGCCCCACCTACAAGAAAAAAAAATCCGTACAATTCTGATTTCTAGTCAGACTGTACGATTCGAACCAGCCGTACAATTCTGATTTCTAGTCAGAGTGTACGATTCGAACCTGTGCTCCCAGAGGGAATCTGATTTCTAGTCAGACGCCGTAACCGCTCGGCCACGACTGCTTGTGAGTGTAAAACGTTGTTTGAAATAAATCTTATCAGTGAGTAATAAGAAATAATATCTTCTCAGTTGGAAGTTGGTATAACAGAAATTTAGCTTTGCTAACTAGTAACTGCATTATCCATGTTGACTTTTTAGGGTAAGGCAGCGTAAAAACAAATGTTAACACTACCTTCACTACTTTTTATTTACCAATAAATAATATAGAATTGAATAAAAAATTTTAAATATTATATTAAACTTGTTTTTGAAAAAATGTTTTTTGTAATTTATCCCGTGAAAAATAAATTTTTCGAGTATGTTCAGGTTAAAAAAATTATTACTTTCAGAAACAGTGAAGAACAAATTCGCCCCACCTACAAGAAAAAAAAAAATCCGTACAATTCTGATTTCTAGTCAGACTGTACGATTCGAACCAGCCGTACAATTCTGATTTCTAGTCAGAGTGTACGATTCGAACCTGTGCTCCCAGAGGGAATCTGATTTCTAGTCAGACGCCGTAACCGCTCGGCCACGACTGCTTGTCAGTGTAAAACGTTGTTTGAAATAAATCTTATCAGTGAGTAATAAGAAATAATATCTTCTTAGTTGGAAGTTGGTATAACAGAAATTTAGCTTTGCTAACTAGTAACTGCATTATCCATGTTGACTTTTTAGGGTAAGGCAGCGTAAAAACAAATGTTAACACTACCTTCACTACTTTTTATTTACCATTAAATAATATAGAATTGAATAAAAAATTTTAAATATTATATTAAACTTGTTTTTGAAAAAATGTTTTTTGTAATTTATCCCGTGAAAAATAAATTTTTCGAGTATGTTCAGGTTAAAAAAATTATTACTTTCAGAAACAGTGAAGAACAAATTCGCCCCACCTACAAGAAAAAAAAAAATCCGTACAATTCTGATTTCTAGTCAGACTGTACGACAGTTCGAATCTAATTCTCTTTACGAACGGTCGTGTAAATAATTAAAGCGCTTAGAGTACAACTATTTAAAATTAATAACAAGTGTATATTTTTGTTTTTGCAATTGCCTATTCTTGATTCATTTGAACTCACGTGATAGTCAATTCAGCCTAAAACAGGAATAAAAAGTCTAGCGATGGCCCGAGGGGCCAAATCTTCATCGAAAAGAAAGCTCCTTGCCAACAAGAAGATGACAAAACTTCCTCCGGGTTTTAACCCAAATATCCCGTCAACTTCAAGCAACAGATTTAGCCTGCTTGCTGGCCTTAATGATATGGACGTAACTCCTGTATCAAATATTAACGAGGTTAAACAACACAAACCTCCACCTATTGTCGTTGAAGCTAACGCCTCATTTACTGAAATACAAAAACTACTTGGTAAAGATTGTATTTTCAAACGTACTTCAATTGGTACAAAAATTTTTGCTCCAAGTAAAGAAATGTTCGAATGCTACAAGCAAATTCTTAAAGAGAGTAAGTTGGAGTTTCACTCTTATGGCTCCAAAGATAATAGGTTATACACCACTTTTTTACACGGTTTACCCCGCATAAAAACTGAGGACATCACCGCAGAGCTAAAAAACTACAACCTGTCCCCTTCTTCTGTAGCTGAAATAGTCACCAAATTCAGTTCGAACAACAATGCAGTTTACAAAGTTCAATTTGTACGAAAAAATTTTAACCCAACTGCCTTAAGAAACGTAAGAACAATTTCAAATATAATAATTTCCTGGAAAAAATACAAATCTAGATCCAGAAATAAACCAACTCAATGCTGGAACTGCTTAATGTATGGCCATGGCGGTGAACATTGTCATCGTAGTGCTGCTTGTATGATATGTGCAGAACAACATCATACAAGTGTGTGTCCGTTTAACACAAATGAAAAAAGACCAGCTGTTTTTACATGCTTTAATTGCAAAAAACAAGGAAAAGAGAGAACTGATCACTCTGCAAATGATATCAACTGTCCGTTACGTTCTCTCTATTTGGAAACTAGAACAAGAGTTACTTCTAAAAGTCCGAATAAAAGCAGACAACAACAAAATAACTCATTTCAATTTAATGTGGGAGATTTCCCTAATTTAAGAAACAACAACACAAATTGTAACAATAACATCAATAATAACAGCAAAGCTACATATGCTAACCAGCTGAAAACAAACAACGATTTATTTAGCATTGATGAGCTTTTTGATATTTTCACTACAGCTATGGATGATTTGCATAGGTGCACTTCAAAAGTACAACAAATCAAAGTTGTAATGTCAATGGTAAAATACGCCCATGGATTATACTAATAATTTAAACGAATTCAAAATGCTTCACTTGAATGCTAATGGCATTTCAAACTTTTCTAAATTAAAACAATTTGAGATACTAATTGAACGAGAAAATATTAAAATAGCGTCTTTGAATGAAACATTTTTTTCAGAAAATCATAGACCCTATTTCAAAAATTATTATTTATATAGAAGTGACAGAACAGATGCAAGAGGAGGAGGAGTAGCTCTGTTAATTCATAAATCTGTCGCTCATAAAAACCTCTTTATATCAAACACATCATCAATCGAAAACATCTCAATTGAAGTTATTATAAATAATAGACCTATTGTTGTATCTTCGTTATATTCACCAAGATATACTCATAACTTCTGTGCTGATATCTTGAACCTAACACCTTCCACCAAAGAATATATAGTTTTTGGTGACCTAAATGCCAAACATTGTTCTTGGAATTGCCGTTCAAATAATACTGCAGGAATTGCACTCAACAACCTACAGCAATCAAGCAATTTTTTCATTCACTACCCTAATAGTCCAACCCTATTCCCCCATCAACACAATCGCGAAGCATCCACAGTCGATATTATTTTAAGCAATTCCGCTTTAGATATAGACTTAAAAACAATGGATTACGAAATACCATCAGACCATCGCCCCATTATATGTACAATTAAAAGATCAACGGTCTCGCAGGTTGACCTCAATTATTACGATTATAGTTCAACCAACTGGAACATTTATATGAATTTTTTAGACAATAAAATCACGTTAAATTCGGATATATACAATACAAAGGTAATAATTAATCAGGAAATACAAAAATTTATAAATGTAGTTTTCGAAGCAAGGGATGCGTCTACACCTAAAATAATCCAACAAAATAATTACACATTACCAAAAAGTACTGTGAAATATATTAAACTAAGAAGAAGCTTTAAAAGAAAAAGCCAACGATCTTCAAATATAGCCGAGCAAACTTTTTATAATCAATGTACTAAGTTTCTAAGTAACATGATTGATAAAAGTATTAATTCGGAGCGCAATAAGAAATGGTCTCAATTATTATCCAATTTAAAACCAGGTGATAAATCATTTTGGAAAATAAGCAGGAACTTGCGAGGAAAAGGAAAAAATGAAATCGCTCACTTTAAAGTTGGAAATACAAAAATAACATCTGATAAGGACAAGGCTGAAGTCCTGGCAAATACATTTGTCCAAGCAAATAACCTCACTTCGAACTATAACCACTCGGCAGATACACTAATAAATACAACAGTAAATAATTTTAAGAAGGAAAACCCCAGTTCTGAATCTGCAATTTATACATCTCTTGAAGAAGTAACGAATATTGTCTCATCAATAAAACCCTCAAAATCCCCTGGTTTTGACAATGTTCCCAACCTACTCTTAAAGAAACTACCACTCAAAGCTCTAAAATTACTGGTTATAATATTTAACAGCTGCATCAAACTCAACTATTTCCCAAACCATTTCAAAAATGCTAAGGTTATAGCTATCAACAAACCTAGCAAGCCAAAAAATAACCCAAACAGCTACAGACCTATCAGTCTATTAAGTAACTTTGGTAAAATATTTGAAAAAATTCTACATTCTCGTCTTAGTGAATTTGTAACGACCAATTCTATTGTTGCTAAAGAACAATTTGGATTTAAAAAAGGACATAGCACTACTCACCAAATAAACAGAATTAAAAATCAAATAATCACCAATAAAAACAATAAACGTTCAACGGGTGTAATATTGTTAGATATTGAAAGAGCGTTTGACACCGTTTGGCATAATGGCCTCTTATTTAAACTTATTGATGCAAATATACCAAAATATCTATGTAAACTTATTTCAGATTTCATTCACGACAGAAGCTTTAAAGTTGCGATTAATAATGAAACATCAACTCCAAAAACTATTACCTCAGGGTTACCTCAAGGATCAGTCTTGTCGCCATTGCTTTACTCGATATATACATCCGATTTTAAAGTCCCAAAATATATGAAAATTGCTTATTACGCAGATGATACTGCGTTAATTTCTTCAAACAAACTTACAAGTGCACTCCTGAAGAAAATGGAAAAAGGACTTGTAAATTGCAGTAAATATTTCCACAAATGGAAAATCAAAATTAATCCAAATAAGACCCAAGCAATAATTTTTCCATTCAACAAATCTCCCAAAAGACTGCCAAGACGTCATCTTCTTATTGGAAATAATACCATAAATGTACTTAACGATGTCAAATATCTCGGAGTTGTCTTGGACAAGAAGCTTACATTTAAACAACATATTATGGCTACGTGTCAAAAAGCTATAAAATCATTTAAAGCATTATGGCCACTACTAAATAGAAGGTCATTTCTAAACCACCAAAACAAAAATCTACTCTTCAAAAGTGTTATAAGGCCAATATTAACATACGCGTGTCCTATTTGGAGTGACGCTGCCAACTGCCACCTAAAACGCTTACAAATTATACAAAACAAATGTCTTAAAATGATAAATAAAAAGCCCTGGAGGTATCCTACAAATCTTCTTCATGAAGAAACAGGTTATGAAAAAATTATCGATTTCATAACAAGGATTAACAATAATTACTTTGCCAAAATTGAAAATTCCTCTTACGCACTGATAAGAGAATGTAGAGAAATAACGTAAAATTAAAAAGAAATCACCAAATTGAAAATCATATGCTTATAGAGGTCTATTATTTCTAATAAACCTTCTATAAGCATATAAATATTTTCAGATAGTATTTGAATTTATTAAATTGTATAAAGGTTTTTTCCTCCCATTTTCCTTTAAAAATCATTAAAAATAATATAAAAACTATTTAATATCTCTAGATCCTATGTATTATTTGTTGCAATATCTATATGTAAAGATAAGATCTCATATGTAAATATCAAAATTTTTTAAAATATGTAAATAAAGGAAGAATATTTAATTGAAAAAATTGAAAAAAAGTCAGACTGTACGATTCGAACCAGCCGTACAATTCTGATTTCTAGTCAGAGTGTACGATTCGAACCTGTGCTCCCAGAGGGAATCTGATTTCTAGTCAGACGCCGTAACCGCTCGGCCACGACTGCTTGTGAGTGTAAAACGTTGTTTGAAATAAATCTTATCAGTGAGTAATAAGAAATAATATCTTCTTAGTTGGAAGTTGGTATAACAGAAATTTAGCTTTGCTAACTAGTAACTGCATTATCCATGTTGACTTTTTAGGGTAAGGCAGCGTAAAAACAAATGTTAACACTACCTTCACTACTTTTTATTTACCATTAAATAAAATAGAATTGAATAAAAAAATTTAAATATTATATTAAACTTGTTTTTGAAAAAATGTTTTTTGTAATTTATCCCGTGAAAAATAAATTTTTCGAGTATGTTCAGGTTAAAAAAATGGTTACTTTCAGAAACAGTGAAGAACAAATTCGCCCCACCTACAAGAAAAAAAAATCCGTACAATTCTGATTTCTAGTCAGACTGTACGATTCGAACCAGCCGTACAATTCTGATTTCTAGTCAGAGTGTACGATTCGAACCTGTGCTCCCAGAGGGAATCTGATTTCTAGTCAGACGCCGTAACCGCTCGGCCACGACTGCTTGTGAGTGTAAAACGTTGTTTGAAATAAATCTTATCAGTGAGTAATAAGAAATAATATCTTCTTAGTTGGAAGTTGGTATAACAGAAATTTAGCTTTGCTAACTAGTAACTGCATTATCCATGTTGACTTTTTAGGGTAAGGCAGCGTAAAAACAAATGTTAACACTACCTTCACTACTTTTTATTTACCATTAAATAATATAGAATTGAATAAAAAAATTTAAATATTATATTAAACTTGTTTTTGAAAAAATGTTTTTTGTAATTTATCCCGTGAAAAATAAATTTTTCGAGTATGTTCAGGTTAAAAAAGTGGTTACTTTCAGAAACAGTGAAGAACAAATTCGCCCCACCTACAAGAAAAAAAAAATCCGTACAATTCTGATTTCTAGTCAGACTGTACGATTCGAACCAGCCGTACAATTCTGATTTCTAGTCAGAGTGTACGATTCGAACCTGTGCTCCCAGAGGGAATCTGATTTCTAGTCAGACGCCGTAACCGCTCGGCCACGACTGCTTGTGAGTGTAAAACGTTGTTTGAAATAAATCTTATCAGTGAGTAATAAGAAATGATATCTTCTTAGTTGGAAGTTGGTATAACAGAAATTTAGCTTTGCTAACTAGTAACTGCATTATCCATGTTGACTTTTTAGGGTAAGGCAGCGTAAAAACAAATGTTAACACTACCTTCACTACTTTTTATTTACCATTAAATAATATAGAATTTAATAAAAAATTTTAAATATTATATTAAACTTGTTTTTGAAAAAATGTTTTTTGTAATTTATCCCGTGAAAAATAAATTTTTCGAGTATGTTCAGGTTAAAAAAATGGTTACTTTCAGAAACAGTGAAGAACAAATTCGCCCCACCTACAAGAAAAAAAAATCCGTACAATTCTGATTTCTAGTCAGACTGTACGATTCGAACCAGCCGTACAATTCTGATTTCTAGTCAGAGTGTACGATTCGAACCTGTGCTCCCAGAGGGAATCTGATTTCTAGTCAGACGCCGTAACCGCTCGGCCACGACTGCTTGTGAGTGTAAAACGTTGTTTGAAATAAATCTTATCAGTGAGTAATAAGAAATAATATCTTCTTAGTTGGAAGTTGGTATAACAGAAATTTAGCTTTGCTAACTAGTAACTGCATTATCCATGTTGACTTTTTAGGGTAAGGCAGCGTAAAAACAAATGTTAACACTACCTTCACTACTTTTTATTTACCATTAAATAATATAGAATTGAATAAAAAATTTTAAATATTATATTAAACTTTTTTTTGAAAAAATGTTTTTTGTAATTTATCCCGTGAAAAATAAATTTTTCGAGTATGTTCAGGTTAAAAAAATGGTTACTTTCAGAAACAGTGAAGAACAAATTCGCCCCACCTACAAGAAAAAAAAAATCCGTACAATTCTGATTTCTAGTCAGACTGTACGATTCGAACCAGCCGTACAATTCTGATTTCTAGTCAGAGTGTACGATTCGAACCTGTGCTCCCAGAGGGAATCTGATTTCTAGTCAGACGCCGTAACCGCTCGGCCACGACTGCTTGTGAGTGTAAAACGTTGTTTGAAATAAATCTTATCAGTGAGTAATAAGAAATAATATCTTCTTAGTTGGAAGTTGGTATAACAGAAATTTAGCTTTGCTAACTAGTAACTGCATTATCCATGTTGACTTTTTAGGGTAAGGCAGCGTAAAAACAAATGTTAACACTACCTTCACTACTTTTTATTTACCATTAAATAATATAGAATTGAATAAAAAAATTTAAATATTATATTAAACTTGTTTTTGAAAAAATGTTTTTTGTAATTTATCCCGTGAAAAATAAATTTTTCGAGTATGTTCAGGTTAAAAAAATGGTTACTTTCAGAAACAGTGAAGAACAAATTCGCCCCACCTACAAGAAAAAAAAATCCGTACAATTCTGATTTCTAGTCAGACTGTACGATTCGAACCAGCCGTACAATTCTGATTTCTAGTCAGAGTGTACGATTCGAACCTGTGCTCCCAGAGGGAATCTGATTTCTAGTCAGACGCCGTAACCGCTCGGCCACGACTGCTTGTGAGTGTAAAACGTTGTTTGAAATAAATCTTATCAGTGAGTAATAAGAAATAATATCTTCTCAGTTGGAAGTTGGTATAACAGAAATTTAGCTTTGCTAACTAGTAACTGCATTATCCATGTTGACTTTTTAGGGTAAGGCAGCGTAAAAACAAATGTTAACACTACCTTCACTACCTTTTATTTACCAATAAATAATATAGAATTGAATAAAAAATTTTAAATATTATATTAAACTTGTTTTTGAAAAAATGTTTTTTGTAATTTATCCCGTGAAAAATAAATTTTTCGAGTATGTTCAGGTTAAAAAAATTATTACTTTCAGAAACAGTGAAGAACAAATTCGCCCCACCTACAAGAAAAAAAAATCCGTACAATTCTGATTTCTAGTCAGACTGTACGATTCGAACCAGCCGTACAATTCTGATTTCTAGTCAGAGTGTACGATTCGAACCTGTGCTCCCAGAGGGAATCTGATTTCTAGTCAGACGCCGTAACCGCTCGGCCACGACTGCTTGTGAGTGTAAAACGTTGTTTGAAATAAATCTTATCAGTGAGTAATAAGAAATAATATCTTCTTTTTTAGGGTAAGGCAGCGTAAAAACAAATGTTAACACTACCTTCACTACTTTTTATTTACCATTAAATAATATAGAATTGAATAAAAATTTTAAATATTATATTAAACTTGTTTTTGAAAAAATGTTTTTTGTAATTTATCCCGTGAAAAATAAATTTTTCGAGTATGTTCAGGTTAAAAAAATTATTACTTTCAGAAACAGTGAAGAACAAATTCGCCCCACCTACAAGAAAAAAAAATCCGTACAATTCTGATTTCTAGTCAGACTGTACGATTCGAACCAGCCGTACAATTCTGATTTCTAGTCAGAGTGTACGATTCGAACCTGTGCTCCCAGAGGGAATCTGATTTCTAGTCAGACGCCGTAACCGCTCGGCCACGACTGCTTGTGAGTGTAAAACGTTGTTTGAAATAAATCTTATCAGTGAGTAATAAGAAATAATATCTTCTTAGTTGGAAGTTGGTATAACAGAAATTTAGATTTGCTAACTAGTAACTGCATTATCCATGTTGACTTTTTAGGGTAAGGCAGCGTAAAAACAAATGTTAACACTACCTTCACTACTTTTTATTTACCATTAAATAAAATAGAATTGAATAAAAAAATTTAAATATTATATTAAACTTGTTTTTGAAAAAATGTTTTTTGTAATTTATCCCGTGAAAAATAAATTTTTCGAGTATGTTCAGGTTAAAAAAATGGTTACTTTCAGAAACAGTGAAGAATAAATTCGCCCCACCTACAAGAAAAAAAAATCCGTACAATTCTGATTTCTAGTCAGACTGTACGATTCGAACCAGCCGTACAATTCTGATTTCTAGTCAGAGTGTACGATTCGAACCTGTGCTCCCAGAGGGAATCTGATTTCTAGTCAGACGCCGTAACCGCTCGGCCACGACTGCTTGTGAGTGTAAAACGTTGTTTGAAATAAATCTTATCAGTGAGTAATAAGAAATAATATCTTCTTAGTTGGAAGTTGGTATAACAGAAATTTAGCTTTGCTAACTAGTAACTGCATTATCCATGTTGACTTTTTAGGGTAAGGCAGCGTAAAAACAAATGTTAACACTACCTTCACTACTTTTTATTTACCATTAAATAATATAGAATTGAATAAAAAATTTTAAATATTATATTAAACTTGTTTTTGAAAAAATGTTTTTTGTAATTTATCCCGTGAAAAATAAATTCTTCGAGTATGTTCAGGTTAAAAAAATGGTTACTTTCAGAAACAGTGAAGAACAAATTCGCCCCACCTACAAGAAAAAAAAATCCGTACAATTCTGATTTCTAGTCAGACTGTACGATTCGAACCAGCCGTACAATTCTGATTTCTAGTCAGAGTGTACGATTCGAACCTGTGCTCCCAGAGGGAATCTGATTTCTAGTCAGACGCCGTAGCCGCTCGGCCACGACTGCTTGTGAGTGTAAAACGTTGTTTGAAATAAATCTTATCAGTGAGTAATAAGAAATAATATCTTCTTAGTTGGAAGTTGGTATAACAGAAATTTAGCTTTGCTAACTAGTAACTGCATTATCCATGTTGACTTTTTAGGGTAAGGCAGCGTAAAAACAAATGTTAACACTACCTTCACTACTTTTTATTTACCATTAAATAAAATAGAATTGAATAAAAAAATTTAAATATTATATTAAACTTGTTTTTGAAAAAATGTTTTTTGTAATTTATCCCGTGAAAAATAAATTTTTCGAGTATGTTCAGGTTAAAAAAATGGTTACTTTCGGAAACAGTGAAGAACAAATTCGCCCCACCTACAAGAAAAAAAAAATCCGTACCATTCTGATTTCTAGTCACACTGTACGATTCGAACCAGCCGTACAATTCTGATTTCTAGTCAGAGTGTACGATTCGAACCTGTGCTCCCAGAGGGAATCTGATTTCTAGTCAGACGCCGTAACCGCTCGGCCACGACTGCTTGTGAGTGTAAAACGTTGTTTGAAATAAATCTTATCAGTGAGTAATAAGAAATAATATCTTCTTAGTTGGAAGTTGGTATAACAGAAATTTAGCTTTGCTAACTAGTAACTGCATTATCCATGTTGACTTTTTAGGGTAAGGCAGCGTAAAAACAAATGTTAACACTACCTTCACTACTTTTTATTTACCATTAAATAATATAGAATTTAATAAAAAATTTTAAATATTATATTAAACTTGTTTTTGAAAAAATGTTTTTTGTAATTTATCCCGTGAAAAATAAATTTTTCGAGTATGTTCAGGTTAAAAAAATGGTTACTTTCAGAAACAGTGAAGAACAAATTCGCCCCACCTACAAGAAAAAAAAATCCGTACAATTCTGATTTCTAGTCAGACTGTACGATTCGAACCAGCCGTACAATTCTGATTTCTAGTCAGAGTGTACGATTCGAACCTGTGCTCCCAGAGGGAATCTGATTTCTAGTCAGACGCCGTAACCGCTCGGCCACGACTGCTTGTGAGTGTAAAACGTTGTTTGAAATAAATCTTATCAGTGAGTAATAAGAAATAATATCTTCTTAGTTGGAAGTTGGTATAACAGAAATTTAGCTTTGCTAACTAGTAACTGCATTATCCATGTTGACTTTTTAGGGTAAGGCAGCGTAAAAACAAATGTTAACACAACCTTCACTACTTTTTATTTACCATTAAATAATATAGAATTGAATAAAAAATTTTAAATATTATATTAAACTTTTTTTTGAAAAAATGTTTTTTGTAATTTATCCCGTGAAAAATAAATTTTTCGAGTATGTTCAGGTTAAAAAAATGGTTACTTTCAGAAACAGTGAAGAACAAATTCGCCCCACCTACAAGAAAAAAAAAAAATCCGTACAATTCTGATTTCTAGTCAGACTGTACGATTCGAACCAGCCGTACAATTCTGATTTCTAGTCAGAGTGTACGATTCGAACCTGTGCTCCCAGAGGGAATCTGATTTCTAGTCAGACGCCGTAACCGCTCGGCCACGACTGCTTGTGAGTGTAAAACGTTGTTTGAAATAAATCTTATCAGTGAGTAATAAGAAATAATATCTTCTTAGTTGGAAGTTGGTATAACAGAAATTTAGCTTTGCTAACTAGTAACTGCATTATCCATGTTGACTTTTTAGGGTAAGGCAGCGTAAAAACAAATGTTAACACTACCTTCACTACTTTTTATTTACCATTAAATAATATAGAATTGAATAAAAAAATTTAAATATTATATTAAACTTGTTTTTGAAAAAATGTTTTTTGTAATTTATCCCGTGAAAAATAAATTTTTCGAGTATGTTCAGGTTAAAAAAATTATTACTTTCAGAAACAGTGAAGAACAAATTCGCCCCACCTACAAGAAAAAAAAAATCCGTACAATTCTGATTTCTAGTCAGACTGTACGATTCGAACCAGCCGTACAATTCTGATTTCTAGTCAGAGTGTACGATTCGAACCTGTGCTCCCAGAGGGAATCTGATTTCTAGTCAGACGCCGTAACCGCTCGGCCACGACTGCTTGTGAGTGTAAAACGTTGTTTGAAATAAATCTTATCAGTGAGTAATAAGAAATAATATCTTCTTAGTTGGAAGTTGGTATAACAGAAATTTAGATTTGCTAACTAGTAACTGCATTATCCATGTTGACTTTTTAGGGTAAGGCAGCGTAAAAACAAATGTTAACACTACCTTCACTACTTTTTATTTACCATTAAATAAAATAGAATTGAATAAAAAAATTTAAATATTATATTAAACTTGTTTTTGAAAAAATGTTTTTTGTAATTTATCCCGTGAAAAATAAATTTTTCGAGTATGTTCAGGTTAAAAAAATGGTTACTTTCAGAAACAGTGAAGAACAAATTCGCCCCACCTACAAGAAAAAAAAATCCGTACAATTCTGATTTCTAGTCAGACTGTACGATTCGAACCAGCCGTACAATTCTGATTTCTAGTCAGAGTGTACGATTCGAACCTGTGCTCCCAGAGGGAATCTGATTTCTAGTCAGACGCCGTAACCGCTCGGCCACGACTGCTTGTGAGTGTAAAACGTTGTTTGAAATAAATCTTATCAGTGAGTAATAAGAAATAATATCTTCTTAGTTGGAAGTTGGTATAACAGAAATTTAGCTTTGCTAACTAGTAACTGCATTATCCATGTTGACTTTTTAGGGTAAGGCAGCGTAAAAACAAATGTTAACACTACCTTCACTACTTTTTATTTACCATTAAATAATATAGAATTGAATAAAAAATTTTAAATATTATATTAAACTTGTTTTTGAAAAAATGTTTTTTGTAATTTATCCCGTGAAAAATAAATTCTTCGAGTATGTTCAGGTTAAAAAAATGGTTACTTTCAGAAACAGTGAAGAACAAATTCGCCCCACCTACAAGAAAAAAAAATCCGTACAATTCTGATTTCTAGTCAGACTGTACGATTCGAACCAGCCGTACAATTCTGATTTCTAGTCAGAGTGTACGATTCGAACCTGTGCTCCCAGAGGGAATCTGATTTCTAGTCAGACGCCGTAGCCGCTCGGCCACGACTGCTTGTGAGTGTAAAACGTTGTTTGAAATAAATCTTATCAGTGAGTAATAAGAAATAATATCTTCTTAGTTGGAAGTTGGTATAACAGAAATTTAGCTTTGCTAACTAGTAACTGCATTATCCATGTTGACTTTTTAGGGTAAGGCAGCGTAAAAACAAATGTTAACACTACCTTCACTACTTTTTATTTACCATTAAATAATATAGAATTGAATAAAAAAATTTAAATATTATATTGAATTTGTTTTTGAAAAAATGTTTTTTGTAATTTATCCCGTGAAAAATAAATTTTTCGAGTATGTTCAGGTTAAAAAAATTATTACTTTCAGAAACAGTGAAGAACAAATTCGCCCCACCTACAAGAAAAAAAAAATCCGTTCAATTCTGATTTCTAGTCAGACTGTACGATTCGAACCAGCCGTACAATTCTGATTTCTAGTCAGAGTGTACGATTCGAACCTGTGCTCCCAGAGGGAATCTGATTTCTAGTCAGACGCCGTAACCGCTCGGCCACGACTGCTTGTGAGTGTAAAACGTTGTTTGAAATAAATCTTATCATTGAGTAATAAGAAATAATATCTTCTTAGTTGGAAGTTGGTATAACAGAAATTTAGCTTTGCTAACTAGTAACTGCATTATCCATGTTGACTTTTTAGGGTAAGGCAGCGTAAAAACAAATGTTAACACTACCTTCACTACTTTTTATTTACCATTAAATAATATAGAATTGAATAAAAAATTTTAAATATTATATTAAACTTGTTTTTGAAAAAATGTTTTTTGTAATTTATCCCGTGAAAAATAAATTTTTCGAGTATGTTCAGGTTAAAAAAATGGTTACTTTCAGAAACAGTGAAGAACAAATTCGCCCCACCTACAAGAAAAAAAAAATCCGTACAATTCTGATTTCTAGTCAGACTGTACGATTCGAACCTGTGCTCCCAGAGGGAATCTGATTTCTAGTCAGACGCCGTAACCGCTCGGCCACGACTGCTTGTGAGTGTAAAACGTTGTTTGAAATAAATCTTATCAGTGAGTAATAAGAAATAATATCTTCTTAGTTGGAAGTTGGTATAACAGAAATTTAGCTTTGCTAACTAGTAACTGCATTATCCATGTTGACTTTTTAGGGTAAGGCAGCGTAAAAACAAATGTTAACACTACCTTCACTACTTTTTATTTACCATTAAATAATATAGAATTGAATAAAAAAATTTAAATATTATATTAAACTTGTTTTTGAAAAAATGTTTTTTGTAATTTATCCCGTGAAAAATAAATTTTTCGAGTATGTTCAGGTTAAAAAAATTATTACTTTCAGAAACAGTGAAGAACAAATTCGCCCCACCTACAAGAAAAAAAAAAATCCGTACAATTCTGATTTCTAGTCAGACTGTACGATTCGAACCAGCCGTACAATTCTGATTTCTAGTCAGAGTGTACGATTCGAACCTGTGCTCCCAGAGGGAATCTGATTTCTAGTCAGACGCCGTAACCGCTCGGCCACGACTGCTTGTGAGTGTAAAACGTTGTTTGAAATAAATCTTATCAGTGAGTAATAAGAAATAATATCTTCTTAGTTGGAAGTTGGTATAACAGAAATTTAGCTTTGCTAACTAGTAACTGCATTATCCATGTTGACTTTTTAGGGTAAGGCAGCGTAAAAACAAATGTTAACACTACCTTCACTACTTTTTATTTACCATTAAATAATATAGAATTGAATAAAAAAATTTAAATATTATATTGAACTTGTTTTTGAAAAAATGTTTTTTGTAATTTATCCCGTGAAAAATAAATTTTTCGAGTATGTTCAGGTTAAAAAAATTATTACTTTCAGAAACAGTGAAGAACAAATTCGCCCCACCTACAAGAAAAAAAAAATCCGTTCAATTCTGATTTCTAGTCAGACTGTACGATTCGAACCAGCCGTACAATTCTGATTTCTAGTCAGAGTGTACGATTCGAACCTGTGCTCCCAGAGGGAATCTGATTTCTAGTCAGACGCCGTAACCGCTCGGCCACGACTGCTTGTGAGTGTAAAACGTTGTTTGAAATAAATCTTATCAGTGAGTAATAAGAAATAATATCTTCTTAGTTGGAAGTTGGTATAACAGAAATTTAGCTTTGCTAACTAGTAACTGCATTATCCATGTTGACTTTTTAGGGTAAGGCAGCGTAAAAACAAATGTTAACACTACCTTCACTACTTTTTATTTACAATTAAATAATATAGAATTGAATAAAAAATTTTAAATATTATATTAAACTTGTTTTTGAAAAAATGTTTTTTGTAATTTAACCCGTGAAAAATAAATTTTTCGAGTATGTTCAGGTTAAAAAAATGGTTACTTTCAGAAACAGTGAAGAACAAATTCGCCCCACCTACAAGAAAAAAAAAATCCGTACAATTCTGATTTCTAGTCAGACTGTACGATTCGAACCAGCCGTACAATTCTGATTTCTAGTCAGAGTGTACGATTCGAACCTGTGCTCCCAGAGGGAATCTGATTTCTAGTCAGACGCCGTAACCGCTCGGCCACGACTGCTTGTGAGTGTAAAACGTTGTTTGAAATAAATCTTATCATTGAGTAATAAGAAATAATATCTTCTTAGTTGGAAGTTGGTATAACAGAAATTTAGCTTTGCTAACTAGTAACTGCATTATCCATGTTGACTTTTTAGGGTAAGGCAGCGTAAAAACAAATGTTAACACTACCTTCACTACTTTTTATTTACCATTAAATAATATAGAATTGAATAAAAAATTTTAAATATTATATTAAACTTGTTTTTGAAAAAATGTTTTTTGTAATTTATCCCGTGAAAAATAAATTTTTCGAGTATGTTCAGGTTAAAAAAATGGTTACTTTCAGAAACAGTGAAGAACAAATTCGCCCCACCTACAAGAAAAAAAAAATCCGTACAATTCTGATTTCTAGTCAGACTGTACGATTCGAACCTGTGCTCCCAGAGGGAATCTGATTTCTAGTCAGACGCCGTAACCGCTCGGCCACGACTGCTTGTGAGTGTAAAACGTTGTTTGAAATAAATCTTATCAGTGAGTAATAAGAAATAATATCTTCTTAGTTGGAAGTTGGTATAACAGAAATTTAGCTTTGCTAACTAGTAACTGCATTATCCATGTTGACTTTTTAGGGTAAGGCAGCGTAAAAACAAATGTTAACACTACCTTCACTACTTTTTATTTACCATTAAATAATATAGAATTGAATAAAAAAATTTAAATATTATATTAAACTTGTTTTTGAAAAAATGTTTTTTGTAATTTATCCCGTGAAAAATAAATTTTTCGAGTATGTTCAGGTTAAAAAAATTATTACTTTCAGAAACAGTGAAGAACAAATTCGCCCCACCTACAAGAAAAAAAAAAATCCGTACAATTCTGATTTCTAGTCAGACTGTACGATTCGAACCAGCCGTACAATTCTGATTTCTAGTCAGAGTGTACGATTCGAACCTGTGCTCCCAGAGGGAATCTGATTTCTAGTCAGACGCCGTAACCGCTCGGCCACGACTGCTTGTGAGTGTAAAACGTTGTTTGAAATAAATCTTATCAGTGAGTAATAAGAAATAATATCTTCTTAGTTGGAAGTTGGTATAACAGAAATTTAGCTTTGCTAACTAGTAACTGCATTATCCATGTTGACTTTTTAGGGTAAGGCAGCGTAAAAACAAATGTTAACACTACCTTCACTACTTTTTATTTACCATTAAATAATATAGAATTGAATAAAAAAATTTAAATATTATATTAAACTTGTTTTTGAAAAAATGTTTTTTGTAATTTATCCCGTGAAAAATAAATTTTTCGAGTATGTTCAGGTTAAAAAAATTATTACTTTCAGAAACAGTGAAGAACAAATTCGCCCCACCTACAAGAAAAAAAAAAATCCGTACAATTCTGATTTCTAGTCAGACTGTACGATTCGAACCAGCCGTACAATTCTGATTTCTAGTCAGAGTGTACGATTCGAACCTGTGCTCCCAGAGGGAATCTGATTTCTAGTCAGACGCCGTAACCGCTCGGCCACGACTGCTTGTGAGTGTAAAACGTTGTTTGAAATAAATCTTATCAGTGAGTAATAAGAAATAATATCTTCTTAGTTGGAAGTTGGTATAACAGAAATTTAGCTTTGCTAACTAGTAACTGCATTATCCATGTTGACTTTTTAGGGTAAGGCAGCGTAAAAACAAATGTTAACACTACCTTCACTACTTTTTATTTACCATTAAATAATATAGAATTGAATAAAAATTTTAAATATTATATTAAACTTGTTTTTGAAAAAATGTTTTTTGTAATTTATCCCGTGAAAAATAAATTTTTCGAGTATGTTCAGGTTAAAAAAATGCTTACTTTCAGAAACAGTGAAGAACAAATTCGCCCCACCTACAAGAAAAAAAAAATCCGTACAATTCTGATTTCTAGTCAGACTGTACGATTCGAACCAGCCGTACAATTCTGATTTCTAGTCAGAGTGTACGATTCGAACCTGTGCTCCCAGAGGGAATCTGATTTCTAGTCAGACGCCGTAACCGCTCGGCCACGACTGCTTGTGAGTGTAAAACGTTGTTTGAAATAAATCTTATCAGTGAGTAATAAGAAATAATATCTTCTTAGTTGGAAGTTGGTATAACAGAAATTTAGCTTTGCTAACTAGTAACTGCATTATCCATGTTGACTTTTTAGGGTAAGGCAGCGTAAAAACAAATGTTATCACTACCCTCACTACTTTTTATTTACCATTAAATAATATAGAATTGAATAAAAAATTTTAAATATTATATTAAACTTGTTTTTGAAAAAATGTTTTTTGTAATTTGTCCCGTGAAAAATAAATTTTTCGAGTATGTTCAGGTTAAAAAAATGGTTACTTTCAGAAACAGTGAAGAACAAATTCGCCCCACCTACAAGAAAAAAAAAATCCGTACAATTCTGATTTCTAGTCAGACTGTACGATTCGAACCATCCGTACAATTCTGATTTCTAGTCAGACTGTACGATTCGAACCTGTGCTCCCAGAGGGAATCTGATTTCTAGTCAGACGCCGTAACCGCTCGGCCACGACTGCTTGTGAGTGTAAAACGTTGTTTGAAATAAATCTTATCAGTTAGTAATAAGAAATAATATCTTCTTAGTTGGAAGTTGGTATAACAGAAATTTAGCTTTGCTAACTAGTAACTGCATTATCCATGTTGACTTTTTAGGGTAAGGCAGCGTAAAAACAAATGTTAACACTACCTTCACTACTTTTTATTTACCATTAAATAATATAGAATTGAATAAAAAATTTTAAATATTATATTAAACTTGTTTTTGAAAAAATGTTTTTTGTAATTTATCCCGTGAAAAATAAATTTTTCGAGTATGTTCAGGTTAAAAAAATGGTTACTTTCAGAAACAGTGAAGAACAAATTCGCCCCACCTACAAGAAAAAAAAAATCCGTACAATTCTGATTTCTAGTCAGACTGTACGATTCGAACCAGCCGTACAATTCTGATTTCTAGTCAGAGTGTACGATTCGAACCTGTGCTCCCAGAGGGAATCTGATTTCTAGTCAGACGCCGTAACCGCTCGGCCACGACTGCTTGTGAGTGTAAAACGTTGTTTGAAATAAATCTTATCAGTGAGTAATAAGAAATAATATCTTCTTAGTTGGAAGTTGGTATAACAGAAATTTAGCTTTGCTAACTAGTAACTGCATTATCCATGTTGACTTTTTAGGGTAAGGCAGCGTAAAAACAAATGTTAACACTACCTTCACTACTTTTTATTTACCATTAAATAATATAGAATTGAATAAAAAAATTTTAAATATTATATTAAACTTGTTTTTGAAAAAATGTTTTTTGTAACTTATCCCGTGAAAAATAAATTTTTCGAGTATGTTCAGGTTAAAAAAATGGTTATTTTCAGAAACAGTGAAGAACAAATTCGCCCCACCTACAAGAAAAAAAAATCCGTACAATTCTGATTTCTAGTCAGACTGTACGATTCGAACCAGCCGTACAATTCTGATTTCTAGTCAGAGTGTACGATTCGAACCTGTGCTCCCAGAGGGAATCTGATTTCTAGTCAGACGCCGTAACCGCTCGGCCACGACTGCTTGTGAGTGTAAAACGTTGTTTGAAATAAATCTTATCAGTGAGTAATAAGGAATAATATCTTCTTAGTTGGAAGTTGGTATAACAGAAATTTAGCTTTGCTAACTTGTAACTGCATTATCCATGTTGACTTTTTAGGGTAAGGCAGCGTAAAAACAAATGTTAACACTACCTTCACTACTTTTTATTTACCATTAAATAATATAGAATTGAATAAAAAATTTTAAATATTATATTAAACTTGTTTTTGAAAAAATGTTTTTTGTAATTTATCCCGTGAAAAATAAATTTTTCGAGTATGTTCAGATTAAAAAAATGGTTACTTTCAGAAACAGTGAAGAACAAATTCGCCCCACCTACAAGAAAAAAAAATCCGTACAATTCTGATTTCTAGTCAGACTGTACGATTCGAACCAGCCGTACAATTCTGATTTCTAGTCAGAGTGTACGATTCGAACCTGTGCTCCCAGAGGGAATCTGATTTCTAGTCAGACGCCGTAACCGCTCGGCCACGACTGCTTGTGAGTGTAAAACGTTGTTTGAAAAAAATCTTATCAGTTAGTAATAAGAAATAATATCTTCTTAGTTGGAAGTTTGTATAACAGAAATTTAGCTTTGCTAACTAGTAACTGCATTATCCATGTTGACTTTTTAGGGTAAGGCAGCGTAAAAACAAATGTTAACACTACCTTCACTACTTTTTATTTACCATTAAATAATATAGAATTGAATAAAAAATTTTAAATATTATATTAAACTTGTTTTTGAAAAAATGTTTTTTGTAATTTATCCCGTGAAAAATAAATTTTTCGAGTATGTTCAGGTTAAAAAAATTATTACTTTCAGAAACAGTGAAGAACAAATTCGCCCCACCTACAAGAAAAAAAAAATCCGTACAATTCTGATTTCTAGTCAGACTGTACGATTCGAACCAGCCGTACAATTCTGATTTCTAGTCAGAGTGTACGATTCGAACCTGTGCTCCCAGAGGGAATCTGATTTCTAGTCAGACGCCGTAACCGCTCGGCCACGACTGCTTGTGAGTGTAAAACGTTGTTTGAAATAAATCTTATCAGTGAGTAATAAGAAATAATATCTTCTTAGTTGGAAGTTGGTATAACAGAAATTTAGCTTTGCTAACTAGTAACTGCATTATCCATGTTGACTTTTTAGGGTAAGGCAGCGTAAAAACAAATGTTAACACTACCTTCACTACTTTTTATTTACCATGAAATAATATAGAATTGAATAAAAAAATTTTAAATATTATATTAAACTTGTTTTTGAAAAAATGTTTTTTGTAACTTATCCCGTGAAAAATAAATTTTTCGAGTATGTTCAGGTTAAAAAAATGGTTATTTTCAGAAACAGTGAAGAACAAATTCGCCCCACCTACAAGAAAAAAAAATCCGTACAATTCTGATTTCTAGTCAGACTGTACGATTCGAACCAGCCGTACAATTCTGATTTCTAGTCAGAGTGTACGATTCGAACCTGTGCTCCCAGAGGGAATTTGATTTCTAGTCAGACGCCGTAACCGCTCGGCCACGACTGCTTGTGAGTGTAAAACGTTGTTTGAAATAAATCTTATCAGTGAGTAATAAGAAATAATATCTTCTTAGTTGGAAGTTGGTATAACAGAAATTTAGCTTTGCTAACTAGTAACTGCATTATCCATGTTGACTTTTTAGGGTAAGGCAGCGTAAAAACAAATGTTAACACTACCTTCACTACTTTTTATTTATCATTAAATAATATAGAATTGAATAAAAAATTTTAAATATTATATTAAACTTGTTTTTGAAAAAATGTTTTTTGTAACTTATCCCGTGAAAAATAAATTTTTCGAGTATGTTCAGGTTAAAAAAATGGTTATTTTCAGAAACAGTGAAGAACAAATTCGCCCCACCTACAAGAAAAAAAAATCCGTACAATTCTGATTTCTAGTCAGACTGTACGATTCGAACCAGCCGTACAATTCTGATTTCTAGTCAGAGTGTACGATTCGAACCTGTGCTCCCAGAGGGAATCTGATTTCTAGTCAGACGCCGTAACCGCTCGGCCACGACTGCTTGTGAGTGTAAAACGTTGTTTGAAATAAATCTTATCAGTGAGTAATAAGAAATAATATCTTCTTAGTTGGAAGTTGGTATAACAGAAATTTAGCTTTGCTAACTAGTAACTGCATTATCCATGTTGACTTTTTAGGGTAAGGCAGCGTAAAAACAAATGTTAACACTACCTTCACTACTTTTTATTTACCATTAAATAATATAGAATTGAATAAAAAATTTTAAATATTATATTAAACTTGTTTTTGAAAAAATGTTTTTTGTAATTTATCCCGTGAAAAATAAATTTTTCGAGTATGTTCAGATTAAAAAAATGGTTACTTTCAGAAACAGTGAAGAACAAATTCGCCCCACCTACAAGAAAAAAAAATCCGTACAATTCTGATTTCTAGTCAGACTGTACGATTCGAACCAGCCGTACAATTCTGATTTCTAGTCAGAGTGTACGATTCGAACCTGTGCTCCCAGAGGGAATCTGATTTCTAGTCAGACGCCGTAACCGCTCGGCCACGACTGCTTGTGAGTGTAAAACGTTGTTTGAAATAAATCTTATCAGTGAGTAATAAGAAATAATATCTTCTTAGTTGGAAGTTGGTATAACAGAAATTTAGCTTTGCTAACTAGTAACTGCATTATCCATGTTGACTTTTTAGGGTAAGGCAGCGTAAAAACAAATGTTAACACTACCTTCACTACTTTTTATTTACCATTAAATAATATAGAATTGAATAAAAAATTTTAAATATTATATTAAACTTGTTTTTGAAAAAATGTTTTTTGTAATTTATCCCGTGAAAAATAAATTTTTCGAGTATGTTCAGATTAAAAAAATGGTTACTTTCAGAAACAGTGAAGAACAAATTCGCCCCACCTACAAGAAAAAAAAATCCGTACAATTCTGAGTTCTAGTCAGACTGTACGATTCGAACCAGCCGTACAATTCTGATTTCTAGTCAGAGTGTACGATTCGAACCTGTGCTCCCAGAGGGAATCTGATTTCTAGTCAGACGCCGTAACCGCTCGGCCACGACTGCTTGTGAGTGTAAAACGTTGTTTGAAATAAATCTTATCAGTGAGTAATAAGGAATAATATCTTCTTAGTTGGAAGTTGGTATAACAGAAATTTAGCTTTGCTAACTAGTAACTGCATTATCCATGTTGACTTTTTAGGGTAAGGCAGCGTAAAAACAAATGTTAACACTACCTTCACTACTTTTTATTTACCATTAAATAATATAGAATTGAATAAAAAATTTTAAATATTATATTAAACTTGTTTTTGAAAAAATGTTTTTTGTAATTTATCCCGTGAAAAATAAATTTTTCGAGTATGTTCAGGTTAAAAAAATGGTTACTTTCAGAAACAGTGAAGAACAAATTCGCCCCACCTACAAGAAAAAAAAAATCCGTACAATTCTGATTTCTAGTCAGACTGTACGATTCGAACCAGCCGTACAATTCTGATTTCTAGTCAGAGTGTACGATTCGAACCTGTGCTCCCAGAGGGAATCTGATTTCTAGTCAGACGCCGTAACCGCTCGGCCACGACTGCTTGTGAGTGTAAAACGTTGTTTGAAATAAATCTTATCAGTGAGTAATAAGAAATAATATCTTCTTAGTTGGAAGTTGGTATAACAGAAATTTAGCTTTGCTAACTAGTAACTGCATTATCCATGTTGACTTTTTAGGGTAAGGCAGCGTAAAAACAAATGTTAACACTACCTTCATTACTTTTTATTTACCATTAAATAATATAGAATTGAATAAAAAATTTTAAATATTATATTAAACTTGTTTTTGAAAAAATGTTTTTTGTAATTTATCCCGTGAAAAATAAATTTTTCGAGTATGTTCAGGTTAAAAAAAATGGTTACTTTCAGAAACAGTGAAGAACAAATTCGCCCCACCTACAAGAAAAAAAAAATCCGTACAATTCTGATTTCTAGTCAGACTGTACGATTCGAACCAGCCTTACAATTCTGATTTCTAGTCAGAGTGTACGATTCGAACCTGTGCTCCCAGAGGGAATCTGATTTCTAGTCAGACGCCGTAACCGCTCGGCCACGACTGCTTGTGAGTGTAAAACGTTGTTTGAAATAAATCTTATCAGTGAGTAATAAGAAATAATATCTTCTTAGTTGGAAGTTGGTATAACAGAAATTTAGCTTTGCTAACTAGTAACTGCATTATCCATGTTGACTTTTTAGGGTAAGGCAGCGTAAAAACAAATGTTAACACTACCTTCACTACTTTTTATTTACCATTAAATAATATAGAATTTAATAAAAAATTTTAAATATTATATTAAACTTGTTTTTGAAAAAATGTTTTTTGTAATTTATCCCGTGAAAAATAAATTTTTCGAGTATGTTCAGGTTAAAAAAATGGTTACTTTCAGAAACAGTGAAGAACAAATTCGCCCCACCTACAAGAAAAAAAAAATCCGTACAATTCTGATTTCTAGTCAGACTGTACGATTCGAACCAGCCGTACAATTCTGATTTCTAGTCAGAGTGTACGATTCGAACCTGTGCTCCCAGAGGGAATCTGATTTCTAGTCAGACGCCGCACAGTGGCTGAAAATCATTTTTCATTGGCCAAAATTCTGTAACTTTTGAACCGATCAAAATATTTTAGTACTGTTTTTTTTAATAGATAGGTAGATAGTTGATCTTGACTCAGTGTGAATTTCATTTAAATTGATTGAGTACTTTTTAAGGAATTCTAGGTCAAAGTTTAACTTTTGATTTTTTTTAACTTTTAGCGTGATATATGTTTTTTTTTATTTATTTTTATTTATTAGAAAGTGTCATATTTGGAGTTAAATAATTATTATAAACATTTTTTGTAATAATGAAATTTTTTTAATGCTTACACTCAAAAAAATTTTTACACTCAAAAAAATTTTTACACGCAACAAAATAGTAAAATTCACTAGAAATTTAACTAGTATTACTAAAAAATTAAAAATGTTTGCTATCAAATTTGCAATTTGCTTACACTCAAGGAATATTATTATTACTACAGAAAAATTTATTAGTGTTTGCTGCCTAATTTGTTACACTAGCTAAATAAATCTGCTAAACATTAGCGCAATGATTCTAATTTTTTTTTTAATTTTGATATGAAAATATGGGTTCTTATTTTTTGAATCTTTCTTATCTATTAAAACATTGCATTCATATGTGGGAAACCTTTTAAGAATAAAAACTGCAATAGATTTAAATAGCATTTGTAACAATGGTAGGTTCTGTTTATTATTATTTTTTACTAATACTATGTTTTTCGTACTTAAATAACAATGAAAGGCAATTATAATTATTATTCATTAGACTCAAATATTGATTGCAAATATTCCATATTTTGTTCTGTGCTATTTCTGTTCTTTAGTAGTTTTTTGGCTTCTTCATCTAAATCCCGATGTTCCACTTTCCATTGATTTCGAATACTGGAGATGAACGGATCTGACGTTGCCAATAATATATTAAATAGATCTTCATTTGTGGAATTTCGTGACATTTTTCTAGTATTGTGCTGTCTATAAAATCTGTAATCCTTGTTCCTTTTTTCCTGAGCCTCCTCTGATAGATCTCCAAGTGGCACCAAATGATATTTAATGACATCTTCTCCATGATAAAGGATTTTGTGGACTGTTGCAGACATATTTCTCCATGGGTAGTTGGTTGTATATATTTTTGCAGTTTCCTTAGCATAATCTCCAAATTTTCTAGAGTCAATTTCTTCATTGCACGCAAGTACTTCTAGGATTATTTTAAATCTGAAAATAAGGTTTAAATCCACTCCTGTTATTTCAGATGCTGTTTCTGGATCTGAAAAGAATCTTCTTGCGGTATTGCCATCATTTGTATTGCCTGACCCTTGTTTTGGCTGATCTATAATCAATCCAAATTTGCGATATTCATCTTGAACATGTTTCTTTTTTGAACTTCTTAACTCTTTGTTGGTTTCGTTGTTTCTTATTGATCCTGAAGGCCCGAAATCCAAATCATAACTGATTTTTAGTATGTGTTCCATAAGTCGTATTCTTGCATGTAGTGGTGATAATCCAAATTCGAAGGCATCGGTATTATCGAATGATTTTGTCGGGACTTGGTTTAATTGGCTTGATGTTGCTTGGCATATAATGCAGCTGGATGCAGCCTTCGTGTTAGTCAAAGCCTGACCTACTTTTCCATCTATCATTGTCAGCACTAATTGGTAGCTTACTTCAATTTGCTGCCCATCTAACTGTAATTGTAATGGCTGTAGTGTTGCTATTTGGGCCTTGATATCACTAACTTCTTTGTTAATGGCATCATGACTTTCTTTTTTGAATTCAAATTTGATTGGCCTGCAGTATTTCGTAGAAGATGGTGTCTCATTTTTCCAAATATCCATTGTTTGCGTTGTACTACTCGAAGGCTCCGAATCTTCCAAAATCTTTTTCAATCGCAATGGTACAAATGATACCATGAACATATCTGAGTCCGAAATATTTTCACATACAACTTGTTTGTATTGTTTTTGTCCCGAAGAACCATCACATCCCCATTTACAAAATAGAATTAACTTTGTGTTTCCATATTTCTTTAACTCAGTTCCTGTTATTGATTGTAGCAAGCGTTTGGCTGTGTGATCAAGTAAAGATTGTAGTTGTACTTCTGCCGAAATTGGTGTGATTGTAATAGTGTCCTTTGATAGCAAACAGTCTATTTTAGCAGCTGTTATGTGATGATATGCTGGATACATATTTGAGCCTTTTTCAATCGCACGCAATCTGAGCTGAATATATTGGTGTTTTGTTAATTTCAAATCCAGAAATAATGCTAATGCCTCCTCATTTGTGAACTGTTTTGCATCGCTCGGAGTTGGTATACTTTTAAGAATTCGCTTTGTTCTCACTGGACTAGCATTACAAGTTTTTTCAATGATATCCACTTTTGTTAATTGGTTTTGTGCTCGTAATTGATGTAGAAAAGATTCTTTTATATTTGTAGAACCAATTTCCTCGTTAAAATTTTTAAGTTTCCGCCTCTTAGATCTATCGCTGCAGTTGTCCAATGATTTGCGTGGTCTTCCAGCCTTATCTAGCTTTGCTGTTTCTCCACCAACATTAAGTTGGCCTTCTAACCAGTTTGCACTTTTATTATAAAACTTTTGTTTACAGTAGTTAACTTCTTTCAATCGTTTTTTTAGTACTTTGACGAAATTAGATAATTGCTCTTGTATTTCGGTACTAGACGAATTTAAGTTTAATTTTATTTTAACGTAACTAAGAACATCTTCCTGGTTTTTGTTTCGAAAATACTCTTCGGCCAGTTCTTTATAACTAAAGTTCTCCATATTTTTCTCAATATTTTTATTTGCGTCTGTTATCACTTTTTTATCACTTTTTATCACTTGCGAATATACGTCCGTACACTTGAAGTATTAACTTATTATTGAGTAATCCCTTATAGAATCCGTCATTTTATACATTTTTAGGTACATGTTATTCACACATTGATCTTTAATTTCATAGCAGGTAGTACTTAAATTGAACAAAACTGCACTTGTTATCCAGACTTCAATATCAGGTAAAACTAATTAGTTTCTCGCCAATATGGGGTGGTTTTTTATCTTTAGTGGTTTAGTGCCGCGATTATTGACAAACTTATAAAATTGTTTATGACTTTGGTTGACCCTTAAATTTGACAACAGGTAAATTAAGAAAGAGATCATTTGTTTACTGTAGAACCTATTGTGATCATTTTATGACTTATTTTTTTGCTGATCAAAACAAAGCCAATAAACCCTTTCGCAGGTATTTTATTTAATTATTTTACTTTTACGTAGTCTAAAGTAAAAAAACAAAATTTTTTTTAGAGTAATTTTTTTAGAGTAATTTCATTAAAATGAAAAAAGTGTTCTACCGGGGGCTCGTGGGGGGTGCAAAAGTATATATAGGGTTAAACAGGATACATTCGCCTTTCTCCGGGTGGTATACGTTTCTTGTTCCCTTACTTCCTTTAGAAGTTCTATTCCACTAAAGTTTAAATTTGAGAAAAATATAGTGGTTTCATAAATATTTCATAACGCCCCTAATATCAAACGTTAGAACTGTGACTACTTACAAAAACTAAAGACTATAATCCTACTAACATTATAAAAAAGACCGCAGGCCAATATCGATGATAGCTTGCGAGTAGTAACCATTTATTTTTGATAAAAAACAAAAAAAAAACACCTTTTGCTGAATTAAAAAAAACAGTTGAGTTTGACAGCATGCCACGCCCACAATTATCAATAGTTTAACCTAATTTTTTGGCTACCTTAATCTGGATATATAAGCTACAAAAAGGAGTAAAAATTTTAAAAATCGATGACAAAAAAAAATTTGACTTTTGGCCAATGAAATCAAAATTTGAGCCACAGTGCGCCGTAACCGCTCGGCCACGACTGCTTGTGAGTGTAAAACGTTGTTTGAAATAAATCTTATCAGTGAGTAATAAGGAATAATATCTTCTTAGTTGGAAGTTGGTATAACAGAAATTTAGCTTTGCTAACTAGTAACTGCATTATCCATGTTGACTTTTTAGGGTAAGGCAGCGTAAAAACAAATGTTAACACTACCTTCACTACTTTTTATTTACCATTAAATAATATAGAATTGAATAAAAAATTTTAAATATTATATTAAACTTGTTTTTGAAAAAATGTTTTTTGTAATTTATCCCGTGAAAAATAAATTTTTCGAGTATGTTCAGGTTAAAAAAATGGTTACTTTCAGAAACAGTGAAGAACAAATTCGCCCCACCTACAAGAAAAAAAAAATCCGTACAATTCTGATTTCTAGTCAGACTGTACGATTCGAACCAGCCGTACAATTCTGATTTCTAGTCAGAGTGTACGATTCGAACCTGTGCTCCCAGAGGGAATCTGATTTCTAGTCAGACGCCGTAACCGCTCGGCCACGACTGCTTGTGAGTGTAAAACGTTGTTTGAAATAAATCTTATCAGTGAGTAATAAGGAATAATATCTTCTTAGTTGGAAGTTGGTATAACAGAAATTTAGCTTTGCTAACTAGTAACTGCATTACCCATGTTGACTTTTTAGGGTAAGGCAGCGTAAAAACAAATGTTAACACTACCTTCACTACTTTTTATTTACCATTAAATAATATAGAATTGAATAAAAAATTTTAAATATTATATTAAACTTGTTTTTGAAAAAATGTTTTTTGTAATTTATCCCGTGAAAAATAAATTTTTCGAGTATGTTCAGGTTAAAAAAATGGTTACTTTCAGAAACAGTGAAGAACAAATTCGCCCCACCTACAAGAAAAAAAAATCCGTACAATTCTGATTTCTAGTCAGACTGTACGATTCGAACCAGCCGTACAATTCTGATTTCTAGTCAGAGTGTACGATTCGAACCTGTGCTCCCAGAGGGAATCTGATTTCTAGTCAGACGCCGTAACCGCTCGGCCACGACTGCTTGTGAGTGTAAAACGTTGTTTGAAATAAATCTTATCAGTGAGTAATAAGAAATAATATCTTCTTAGTTGGAAGTTGGTATAACAGAAATTTAGCTTTGCTAACTAGTAACTGCATTATCGATGTTGACTTTTTAGGGTAAGGCAGCGTAAAAACAAATGTTAACACTACCTTCACTACTTTTTATTTACCATTAAATAATATAGAATTGAATAAAAAATTTTAAATATTATATTAAACTTGTTTTTGAAAAAATGTTTTTTGTAATTTATCCCGTGAAAAATAAATTTTTCGAGTATGTTCAGGTTAAAAAAATGGTTACTTTCAGAAACAGTGAAGAACAAATTCGCCCCACCTACAAGAAAAAAAAAATCCGTACAATTCTGATTTCTAGTCAGACTGTACGATTCGAACCAGCCTTACAATTCTGATTTCTAGTCAGAGTGTACGATTCGAACCTGTGCTCCCAGAGGGAATCTGATTTCTAGTCAGACGCCGTAACCGCTCGGCCACGACTGCTTGTGAGTGTAAAACGTTGTTTGAAATAAATCTTATCAGTGAGTAATAAGAAATAATATCTTCTTAGTTGGAAGTTGGTATAACAGAAATTTAGCTTTGCTAACTAGTAACTGCATTATCCATGTTGACTTTTTAGGGTAAGGCAGCGTAAAAACAAATGTTAACACTACCTTCACTACTTTTTATTTACCATTAAATAATATAGAATTGAATAAAAAATTTTAAATATTATATTAAACTTGTTTTTGAAAAAATGTTTTTTGTAATTTATCCCGTGAAAAATAAATTTTTCGAGTATGTTCAGATTAAAAAAATGGTTACTTTCAGAAACAGTGAAGAACAAATTCGCCCCACCTACAAGAAAAAAAAATCCGTACAATTCTGATTTCTAGTCAGACTGTACGATTCGAACCAGCCGTACAATTCTGATTTCTATTCAGAGTGTACGATTCGAACCTGTGCTCCCAGAGGGAATCTGATTTCTAGTCAGACGCCGTAACCGCTCGGCCACGACTGCTTGTGAGTGTAAAACGTTGTTTGAAATAAATCTTATCAGTGAGTAATAAGGAATAATATCTTCTTAGTTGGAAGTTGGTATAACAGAAATTTAGCTTTGCTAACTAGTAACTGCATTATCCATGTTGACTTTTTAGGGTAAGGCAGCGTAAAAACAAATGTTAACACTACCTTCACTACTTTTTATTTACCATTAAATAATATAGAATTGAATAAAAAATTTTAAATATTATATTAAACTTGTTTTTGAAAAAATGTTTTTTGTAATTTATCCCGTGAAAAATAAATTTTTCGAGTATGTTCAGGTTAAAAAAATGGTTACTTTCAGAAACAGTGAAGAACAAATTCGCCCCACCTACAAGAAAAAAAAAATCCGTACAATTCTGATTTCTAGTCAGACTGTACGATTCGAACCAGCCGTACAATTCTGATTTCTAGTCAGAGTGTACGATTCGAACCTGTGCTCCCAGAGGGAATCTGATTTCTAGTCAGACGCCGTAACCGCTCGGCCACGACTGCTTGTGAGTGTAAAACGTTGTTTGAAATAAATCTTATCAGTGAGTAATAAGGAATAATATCTTCTTAGTTGGAAGTTGGTATAACAGAAATTTAGCTTTGCTAACTAGTAACTGCATTATCCATGTTGACTTTTTAGGGTAAGGCAGCGTAAAAACAAATGTTAACACTACCTTCACTACTTTTTATTTACCATTAAATAATATAGAATTGAATAAAAAATTTTAAATATTATATTAAACTTGTTTTTGAAAAAATGTTTTTTGTAATTTATCCCGTGAAAAATAAATTTTTCGAGTATGTTCAGGTTAAAAAAATGGTTACTTTCAGAAACAGTGAAGAACAAATTCGCCCCACCTACAAGAAAAAAAAAATCCGTACAATTCTGATTTCTAGTCAGACTGTACGATTCGAACCAGCCGTACAATTCTGATTTCTAGTCAGAGTGTACGATTCGAACCTGTGCTCCCAGAGGGAATCTGATTTCTAGTCAGACGCCGTAACCGCTCGGCCACGACTGCTTGTGAGTGTAAAACGTTGTTTGAAATAAATCTTATCAGTGAGTAATAAGGAATAATATCTTCTTAGTTGGAAGTTGGTATAACAGAAATTTAGCTTTGCTAACTAGTAACTGCATTACCCATGTTGACTTTTTAGGGTAAGGCAGCGTAAAAACAAATGTTAACACTACCTTCACTACTTTTTATTTAGCATTAAATAATATAGAATTGAATAAAAAATTTTAAATATTATATTAAACTTGTTTTTGAAAAAATGTTTTTTGTAATTTATCCCGTGAAAAATAAATTTTTCGAGTATGTTCAGGTTAAAAAAATGGTTACTTTCAGAAACAGTGAAGAACAAATTCGCCCCACCTACAAGAAAAAAAAAATCCGTACAATTCTGATTTCTAGTCAGACTGTACGATTCGAACCAGCCGTACAATTCTGATTTCTAGTCAGAGTGTACGATTCGAACCTGTGCTCCCAGAGGGAATCTGATTTCTAGTCAGACGCCGTAACCGCTCGGCCACGACTGCTTGTGAGTGTAAAACGTTGTTTGAAATAAATCTTATCAGTGAGTAATAAGAAATAATATCTTCTTAGTTGGAAGTTGGTATAACAGAAATTTAGCTTTGCTAACTAGTAACTGCATTATCGATGTTGACTTTTTAGGGTAAGGCAGCGTAAAAACAAATGTTAACACTACCTTCACTACTTTTTATTTACCATTAAATAATATAGAATTGAATAAAAAATTTTAAATATTATATTAAACTTGTTTTTGAAAAAATGTTTTTTGTAATTTATCCCGTGAAAAATAAATTTTTCGAGTATGTTCAGGTTAAAAAAATGGTTACTTTCAGAAACAGTGAAGAACAAATTCGCCCCACCTACAAGAAAAAAAAAATCCGTACAATTCTGATTTCTAGTCAGACTGTACGATTCGAACCAGCCTTACAATTCTGATTTCTAGTCAGAGTGTACGATTCGAACCTGTGCTCCCAGAGGGAATCTGATTTCTAGTCAGACGCCGTAACCGCTCGGCCACGACTGCTTGTGAGTGTAAAACGTTGTTTGAAATAAATCTTATCAGTGAGTAATAAGAAATAATATCTTCTTAGTTGGAAGTTGGTATAACAGAAATTTAGCTTTGCTAACTAGTAACTGCATTATCCATGTTGACTTTTTAGGGTAAGGCAGCGTAAAAACAAATGTTAACACTACCTTCACTACTTTTTATTTACCATTAAATAATATAGAATTGAATAAAAAATTTTAAATATTATATTAAACTTGTTTTTGAAAAAATGTTTTTTGTAATTTATCCCGTGAAAAATAAATTTTTCGAGTATGTTCAGATTAAAAAAATGGTTACTTTCAGAAACAGTGAAGAACAAATTCGCCCCACCTACAAGAAAAAAAAATCCGTACAATTCTGATTTCTAGTCAGACTGTACGATTCGAACCAGCCGTACAATTCTGATTTCTATTCAGAGTGTACGATTCGAACCTGTGCTCCCAGAGGGAATCTGATTTCTAGTCAGACGCCGTAACCGCTCGGCCACGACTGCTTGTGAGTGTAAAACGTTGTTTGAAATAAATCTTATCAGTGAGTAATAAGGAATAATATCTTCTTAGTTGGAAGTTGGTATAACAGAAATTTAGCTTTGCTAACTAGTAACTGCATTATCCATGTTGACTTTTTAGGGTAAGGCAGCGTAAAAACAAATGTTAACACTACCTTCACTACTTTTTATTTACCATTAAATAATATAGAATTGAATAAAAAATTTTAAATATTATATTAAACTTGTTTTTGAAAAAATGTTTTTTGTAATTTATCCCGTGAAAAATAAATTTTTCGAGTATGTTCAGGTTAAAAAAATGGTTACTTTCAGAAACAGTGAAGAACAAATTCGCCCCACCTACAAGAAAAAAAAAATCCGTACAATTCTGATTTCTAGTCAGACTGTACGATTCGAACCAGCCGTACAATTCTGATTTCTAGTCAGAGTGTACGATTCGAACCTGTGCTCCCAGAGGGAATCTGATTTCTAGTCAGACGCCGTAACCGCTCGGCCACGACTGCTTGTGAGTGTAAAACGTTGTTTGAAATAAATCTTATCAGTGAGTAATAAGGAATAATATCTTCTTAGTTGGAAGTTGGTATAACAGAAATTTAGCTTTGCTAACTAGTAACTGCATTATCCATGTTGACTTTTTAGGGTAAGGCAGCGTAAAAACAAATGTTAACACTACCTTCACTACTTTTTATTTACCATTAAATAATATAGAATTGAATAAAAAATTTTAAATATTATATTAAACTTGTTTTTGAAAAAATGTTTTTTGTAATTTATCCCGTGAAAAATAAATTTTTCGAGTATGTTCAGGTTAAAAAAATGGTTACTTTCAGAAACAGTGAAGAACAAATTCGCCCCACCTACAAGAAAAAAAAAATCCGTACAATTCTGATTTCTAGTCAGACTGTACGATTCGAACCAGCCGTACAATTCTGATTTCTAGTCAGAGTGTACGATTCGAACCTGTGCTCCCAGAGGGAATCTGATTTCTAGTCAGACGCCGTAACCGCTCGGCCACGACTGCTTGTGAGTGTAAAACGTTGTTTGAAATAAATCTTATCAGTGAGTAATAAGAAATAATATCTTCTTAGTTGGAAGTTGGTATAACAGAAATTTAGCTTTGCTAACTAGTAACTGCATTATCCATGTTGACTTTTTAGGGTAAGGCAGCGTAAAAACAAATGTTAACACTACCTTCACTACTTTTTATTTACCATTAAATAATATAGAATTGAATAAAAAATTTTAAATATTATATTAAACTTGTTTTTGAAAAAATGTTTTTTGTAATTTATCCCGTGAAAAATAAATTTTTCGAGTATGTTCAGATTAAAAAAATGGTTACTTTCAGAAACAGTGAAGAACAAATTCGCCCCACCTACAAGAAAAAAAAATCCGTACAATTCTGATTTCTAGTCAGACTGTACGATTCGAACCAGCCGTACAATTCTGATTTCTATTCAGAGTGTACGATTCGAACCTGTGCTCCCAGAGGGAATCTGATTTCTAGTCAGACGCCGTAACCGCTCGGCCACGACTGCTTGTGAGTGTAAAACGTTGTTTGAAATAAATCTTATCAGTGAGTAATAAGGAATAATATCTTCTTAGTTGGAAGTTGGTATAACAGAAATTTAGCTTTGCTAACTAGTAACTGCATTATCCATGTTGACTTTTTAGGGTAAGGCAGCGTAAAAACAAATGTTAACACTACCTTCACTACTTTTTATTTACCATTAAATAATATAGAATTGAATAAAAAATTTTAAATATTATATTAAACTTGTTTTTGAAAAAATGTTTTTTGTAATTTATCCCGTGAAAAATAAATTTTTCGAGTATGTTCAGGTTAAAAAAATGGTTACTTTCAGAAACAGTGAAGAACAAATTCGCCCCACCTACAAGAAAAAAAAAATCCGTACAATTCTGATTTCTAGTCAGACTGTACGATTCGAACCAGCCGTACAATTCTGATTTCTAGTCAGAGTGTACGATTCGAACCTGTGCTCCCAGAGGGAATCTGATTTCTAGTCAGACGCCGTAACCGCTCGGCCACGACTGCTTGTGAGTGTAAAACGTTGTTTGAAATAAATCTTATCAGTGAGTAATAAGGAATAATATCTTCTTAGTTGGAAGTTGGTATAACAGAAATTTAGCTTTGCTAACTAGTAACTGCATTATCCATGTTGACTTTTTAGGGTAAGGCAGCGTAAAAACAAATGTTAACACTACCTTCACTACTTTTTATTTACCATTAAATAATATAGAATTGAATAAAAAATTTTAAATATTATATTAAACTTGTTTTTGAAAAAATGTTTTTTGTAATTTATCCCGTGAAAAATAAATTTTTCGAGTATGTTCAGGTTAAAAAAATGGTTACTTTCAGAAACAGTGAAGAACAAATTCGCCCCACCTACAAGAAAAAAAAAATCCGTACAATTCTGATTTCTAGTCAGACTGTACGATTCGAACCAGCCGTACAATTCTGATTTCTAGTCAGAGTGTACGATTCGAACCTGTGCTCCCAGAGGTAATCTGATTTCTAGTCAGACGCCGTAACCGCTCGGCCACGACTGCTTGTGAGTGTAAAACGTTGTTTGAAATAAATCTTATCAGTGAGTAATAAGAAATAATATCTTCTTAGTTGGAAGTTGGTATAACAGAAATTTAGCTTTGCTAACTAGTAACTGCATTATCCATGTTGACTTTTTAGGGTAAGGCAGCGTAAAAACAAATGTTAACACTACCTTCACTACTTTTTATTTACCATTAAATAATATAGAATTGAATAAAAAATTTTAAATATTATATTAAACTTGTTTTTGAAAAAATGTTTTTTGTAATTTATCCCGTGAAAAATAAATTTTTCGAGTATGTTCAGATTAAAAAAATGGTTACTTTCAGAAACAGTGAAGAACAAATTCGCCCCACCTACAAGAAAAAAAAATCCGTACAATTCTGATTTCTAGTCAGACTGTACGATTCGAACCAGCCGTACAATTCTGATTTCTATTCAGAGTGTACGATTCGAACCTGTGCTCCCAGAGGGAATCTGATTTCTAGTCAGACGCCGTAACCGCTCGGCCACGACTGCTTGTGAGTGTAAAACGTTGTTTGAAATAAATCTTATCAGTGAGTAATAAGGAATAATATCTTCTTAGTTGGAAGTTGGTATAACAGAAATTTAGCTTTGCTAACTAGTAACTGCATTATCCATGTTGACTTTTTAGGGTAAGGCAGCGTAAAAACAAATGTTATCACTACCTTCACTACTTTTTATTTACCATTAAATAATATAGAATTGAATAAAAAATTTTAAATATTATATTAAACTTGTTTTTGAAAAAATGTTTTTTGTAATTTATCCCGTGAAAAATAAATTTTTCGAGTATGTTCAGGTTAAAAAAATGGTTACTTTCAGAAACAGTGAAGAACAAATTCGCCCCACCTACAAGAAAAAAAAAATCCGTACAATTCTGATTTCTAGTCAGACTGTACGATTCGAACCAGCCGTACAATTCTGATTTCTAGTCAGAGTGTACGATTCGAACCTGTGCTCCCAGAGGGAATCTGATTTCTAGTCAGACGCCGTAACCGCTCGGCCACGACTGCTTGTGAGTGTAAAACGTTGTTTGAAATAAATCGTATCAGTGAGTAATAAGAAATAATATCTTCTTAGTTGGAAGTTGGTATAACAGAAATTTAGCTTTGCTAACTAGTAACTGCATTATCCATGTTGACTTTTTAGGGTAAGGCAGCGTAAAAACATATGTTAACACTACCTTCACTACTTTTTATTTACCATTAAATAATATAGAATTGAATAAAAAATTTTAAATATTATATTAAACTTGTTTTTGAAAAAATGTTTTTTGTAATTTATCCCGTGAAAAATAAATTTTTCGAGTATGTTCAGGTTAAAAAAATTATTACTTTCAGAAACAGTGAAGAACAAATTCGCCCCACCTACAAGAAAAAAAAAATCCGTACAATTCTGATTTCTAGTCAGACTGTACGATTCGAACCAGCCGTACAATTCTGATTTCTAGTCAGAATGTACGATTCGAACCTGTGCTCCCAGAGGGAATCTGATTTCTAGTCAGACGCCGTAACCGCTCGGCCACGACTGCTTGTGAGTGTAAAACGTTGTTTGAAATAAATCTTATCAGTGAGTAATAAGAAATAATATCTTCTTAGTTGGAAGTTGGTATAACAGAAATTTAGCTTTGCTAACTAGTAACTGCATTATCCATGTTGACTTTTTAGGGTAAGGCAGCGTAAAAACAAATGTTAACACTACCTTCACTACTTTTTATTTACCATTAAATAATATAGAATTGAATAAAAAATTTTAAATATTATATTAAACTTGTTTTTGAAAAAATGTTTTTTGTAATTTATCCCGTGAAAAATAAATTTTTCGAGTATGTTCAGGTTAAAAAAAATGGTTACTTTCAGAAACAGTGAAGAACAAATTCGCCCCACCTACAAGAAAAAAAAAATCCGTACAATTCTGATTTCTAGTCAGACTGTACGATTCGAACCAGCCGTACAATTCTGATTTCTAGTCAGAGTGTACGATTCGAACCTGTGCTCCCAGAGGGAATCTGATTTCTAGTCAGACGCCGTAACCGCTCGGCCACGACTGCTTGTGAGTGTAAAACTTTGTTTGAAATAAATCTTATCAGTGAGTAATAAGGAATAATATCTTCTTAGTTGGAAGTTGGTATAACAGAAATTTAGCTTTGCTAACTAGTAACTGCATTATCCATGTTGACTTTTTAGGGTAAGGCAGCGTAAAAACAAATGTTAACACTACCTTCACTACTTTTTATTTACCATTAAATAATATAGAATTGAATAAAAAATTTTAAATATTATATTAAACTTGTTTTTGAAAAAATGTTTTTTGTAATTTATCCCGTGAAAAATAAATTTTTCGAGTATGTTCAGGTTAAAAAAATGGTTACTTTCAGAAACAGTGAAGAACAAATTCGCCCCACCTACAAGAAAAAAAAAATCCGTACAATTCTGATTTCTAGTCAGACTGTACGATTCGAACCAGCCGTACAATTCTGATTTCTAGTCAGAGTGTACGATTCGAACCTGTGCTCCCAGAGGGAATCTGATTTCTAGTCAGACGCCGTAACCGCTCGGCCACGACTGCTTGTGAGTGTAAAACTTTGTTTGAAATAAATCTTATCAGTGAGTAATAAGGAATAATATCTTCTTAGTTGGAAGTTGGTATAACAGAAATTTAGCTTTGCTAACTAGTAACTGCATTATCCATGTTGACTTTTTAGGGTAAGGCAGCGTAAAAACAAATGTTAACACTACCTTCACTACTTTTTATTTACCATTAAATAATATAGAATTGAATAAAAAATTTTAAATATTATATTAAACTTGTTTTTGAAAAAATGTTTTTTGTAATTTATCCCGTGAAAAATAAATTTTTCGAGTATGTTCAGGTTAAAAAAATGGTTACTTTCAGAAACAGTGAAGAACAAATTCGCCCCACCTACAAGAAAAAAAAAATCCGTACAATTCTGATTTCTAGTCAGACTGTACGATTCGAACCAGCCGTACAATTCTGATTTCTAGTCAGAGTGTACGATTCGAACCTGTGCTCCCAGAGGGAATCTGATTTCTAGTCAGACGCCGTAACCGCTCGGCCACGACTGCTTGTGAGTGTAAAACGTTGTTTGAAATAAATCTTATCAGTGAGTAATAAGAAATAATATCTTCTTAGTTGGAAGTTGGTATAACAGAAATTTAGCTTTGCTAACTAGTAACTGCATTATCCATGTTGACTTTTTAGGGTAAGGCAGCGTAAAAACAAATGTTAACACTACCTTCACTACTTTTTATTTACCATTAAATAATATAGAATTGAATAAAAAATTTTAAATATTATATTAAACTTGTTTTTGAAAAAATGTTTTTTGTAATTTACCCCGTGAAAAATAAATTTTTCGAGTATGTTCAGATTAAAAAAATGGTTACTTTCAGAAACAGTGAAGAACAAATTCGCCCCACCTACAAGAAAAAAAAATCCGTACAATTCTGATTTCTAGTCAGACTGTACGATTCGAACCAGCCGTACAATTCTGATTTCTAGTCAGAGTGTACGATTCGAACCTGTGCTCCCAGAGGGAATCTGATTTCTAGTCAGACGCCGTAACCGCTCGGCCACGACTGCTTGTGAGTGTAAAACGTTGTTTGAAATAAATCTTATCAGTGAGTAATAAGAAATAATATCTTCTTAGTTGGAAGTTGGTATAACAGAAATTTAGCTTTGCTAACTAGTAACTGCATTATCCATGTTGACTTTTTAGGGTAAGGCAGCGTAAAAACAAATGTTAACACTACCTTCACTACTTTTTATTTACCATTAAATAATATAGAATTGAATAAAAAATTTTAAATATTATATTAAACTTGTTTTTGAAAAAATGTTTTTTGTAATTTATCCCGTGAAAAATAAATTTTTCGAGTATGTTCAGGTTAAAAAAATGGTTACTTTCAGAAACAGTGAAGAACAAATTCGCCCCACCTACAAGAAAAAAAAAATCCGTACAATTCTGATTTCTAGTCAGACTGTACGATTCGAACCAGCCGTACAATTCTGATTTCTAGTCAGAGTGTACGATTCGAACCTGTGCTCCCAGAGGGAATCTGATTTCTAGTCAGACGCCGTAACCGCTCGGCCACGACTGCTTGTGAGTGTAAAACGTTGTTTGAAATAAATCTTATCAGTGAGTAAGTTGGTATAACAGAAATTTAACTTTGCTAACTAGTAACTGCATTATCCATGTTGACTTTTTAGGGTAAGGCAGCATAAAAACAAATGTTAACACTACCTTCACTACTTTTTATTTACCATTAAATAATATAGAATTGAATAAAAAATTTTAAATATTATATTAAACTTGTTTTTGAAAAAATGTTTTTTGTAATTTATCCCGTGAAAAATAAATTTTTCGAGTATGTTCAGGTTAAAAAAATGGTTACTTTCAGAAACAGTGAAGAACAAATTCGCCCCACCTACAAGAAAAAAAAAATCCGTACAATTCTGATTTCTAGTCAGACTGTACGATTCGAACCAGCCGTACAATTCTGATTTCTAGTCAGAGTGTAGTACTATTCGAACCTGTGCTCCCAGAGGGAATCTGATTTCTAGTCAGACGCCGTAACCGCTCGGCCACGACTGCTTGTGAGTGTAAAACGTTGTTTGAAATAAATCTTATCAGTGAGTAATAAGAAATAATATCTTCTTAGTTGGAAGTTGGTATAACAGAAATTTAGCTTTGCTAACTAGTAACTGCATTATCCATGTTGACTTTTTAGGGTAAGGCAGCGTAAAAACAAATGTTAACACTACCTTCACTACTTTTTATTTACCATTAAATAATATAGAATTGAATAAAAAATTTTAAATATTATATTAAACTTGTTTTTGAAAAAATGTTTTTTGTAATTTATCCCGTGAAAAATAAATTTTTCGAGTATGTTCAGGTTAAAAAAATGGTTACTTTCAGAAACAGTGAAGAACAAATTCGCCCCACCTACAAGAAAAAAAAAATCCGTACAATTCTGATTTCTAGTCAGACTGTACGATTCGAACCAGCCGTACAATTCTGATTTCTAGTCAGAGTGTACGATTCGAACCTGTGCTCCCAGAGGGAATCTGATTTCTAGTCAGACGCCGTAACCGCTCGGCCACGACTGCTTGTGAGTGTAAAACGTTGTTTGAAATAAATCTTATCAGTGAGTAATAAGAAATAATATCTTCTTAGTTGGAAGTTGGTAACACAGAAATTTAGCTTTGCTAACTAGTAACTGCATTATCCATGTTGACTTTTTAGGGTAAGGCAGCGTAAAAACAAATGTTAACACTACCTTCACTACTTTTTATTTACCATTAAATAATATAGAATTGAATAAAAAAATTTAAATATTATATTAAACTTGTTTTTGAAAAAATGTTTTTTGTAATTTATCCCGTGAAAAATAAATTTTTCGAGTATGTTCAGGTTAAAAAAATGGTTACTTTCAGAAACAGTGAAGAACAAATTCGCCCCACCTACAAGAAAAAAAAAATCCGTACAATTCTGATTTGTAGTCAGACTGTACGATTCGAACCAGCCGTACAATTCTGATTTCTAGTCAGAGTGTACGATACGAACCTGTGCTCCCAGAGGGAATCTGATTTCTAGTCAGACGCCGTAACCGCTCGGCCACGACTGCTTGTGAGTGTAAAACGTTGTTTGAAATAAATCTTATCAGTGAGTAATAAGAAATAATATCTTCTTAGTTGGAAGTTGGTATAACAGAAATTTAGCTTTGCTAACTAGTAACTGCATTATCCATGTTGACTTTTTAGGGTAAGGCAGCGTAAAAACAAATATTAACACTACCTTCACTACTTTTTATTTACCATTAAATAATATAGAATTGAATAAAAAATTTTAAATATTATATTAAACTTGTTTTTGAAAAAATGTTTTTTGTAATTTATCCCGTGAAAAATAAATTTTTCGAGTATGTTCAGGTTAAAAAAATGGTTACTTTCAGAAACAGTGAAGAACAAATTCGCCCCACCTACAAGAAAAAAAAATCCGTACAATTCTGATTTCTAGTCAGACTGTACGATTCGAACCAGCCGTACAATTCTGATTTCTAGTCAGAGTGTACGATTCGAACCTGTGCTCCCAGAGGGAATCTGATTTCTAGTCAGACGCCGTAACCGCTCGGCCACGACTGCTTGTGAGTGTAAAACGTTGTTTGAAATAAATCTTATCAGTGAGTAATAAGAAATAATATCTTCTTAGTTGGAAGTTGGTATAACAGAAATTTAGCTTTGCTAACTAGTAACTGCATTATCCATGTTGACTTTTTAGGGTAAGGCAGCGTAAAAACAAATGTTAACACTACCTTCACTACTTTTTATTTACCATTAAATAATATAGAATTGAATAAAAAATTTTAAATATTATATTAAACTTGTTTTTGAAAAAATGTTTTTTGTAATTTATCCCGTGAAAAATAAATTTTTCGAGTATGTTCAGGTTAAAAAAATGGTTACTTTCAGAAACAGTGAAGAACAAATTCGCCCCACCTACAAGAAAAAAAAATCCGTACAATTCTGATTTCTAGTCAGACTGTACGATTCGAACCAGCCGTACAATTCTGATTTCTAGTCAGAGTGTACGATTCGAACCTGTGCTCCCAGAGGGAATCTGATTTCTAGTCAGACGCCGTAACCGCTCGGCCACGACTGCTTGTGAGTGTAAAACGTTGTTTGAAATAAATCTTATCAGTGAGTAATAAGAAATAATATCTTCTTAGTTGGAAGTTGGTATAACAGAAATTTAGCTTTGCTAACTAGTAACTGCATTATCCATGTTGACTTTTTAGGGTAAGGCAGCGTAAAAACAATGTTAACACTACCTTCACTACTTTTTATTTACCATTAAATAATATAGAATTGAATAAAAAATTTTAAATATTATATTAAACTTGTTTTTGAAAAAATGTTTTTTGTAATTTATCCCGTGAAAAATAAATTTTTCGAGTATGTTCAGGTTAAAAAAATGGTTACTTTCAGAAACAGTGAAGAACAAATTCGCCCCACCTACAAGAAAAAAAAAATCCGTACAATTCTGATTTCTAGTCAGACTGTACGATTCGAACCAGCCGTACAATTCTGATTTCTAGTAAGAGTGTACGATTCGAACCTGTGCTCCCAGAGGGAATCTGATTTCTAGTCAGACGCCGTAACCGCTTGGCCACGACTGCTTGTGAGTGTAAAACGTTGTTTGAAATAAATCTTATCAGTGAGTAATAAGAAATAATATCTTCTTAGTTGGAAGTTGGTATAACAGAAATTTAGCTTTGCTAACTAGTAACTGCATTATCCATGTTGACTTTTTAGGGTAGGGCAGCGTAAAAACAAATGTTAACACTACCTTCACTACTTTTTATTTACCATTAAATAATATAGAATTGAATAAAAAATTTTAAATATTATATTAAACTTGTTTTTGAAAAAATGTTTTTTGTAATTTATCCCTTGAAAAATAAATTTTTCGAGTATGTTCAGGTTAAAAAAATGGTTACTTTCAGAAACAGTGAAAAACAAATTCGCCCCACCTACAAGAAAAAAAAAATCCGTACAATTCTGATTTCTAGTCAGACTGTACGATTCGAACCAGCCGTACAATTCTGATTTCTAGTCAGAGTGTACGATTCGAACCTGTGCTCCCATAGGGAATCTGATTTCTAGTCAGACGCCGTAACCGCTCGGCCACGACTGCTTGTGAGTGTAAAACGTTGTTTGAAATAAATCTTATCAGTGAGTAATAAGAAATAATATCTTCTTAGTTGGAAGTTGGTATAACAGAAATTTAGCTTTGCTAACTAGTAACTGCATTATCCATGTTGACTTTTTAGGGTAAGGCAGCGTAAAAACAAATGTTAACACTAAATACCATTAAATAATATAGAATTGAATAAAAAATTTTAAATATTATATTAAACTTGTTTTTGAAAAAATGTTTTTTGTAATTTATCCCGTGAAAAATAAATTTTTCGAGTATGTTCAGGTTAAAAAAATGGTTACTTTCAGAAACAGTGAAGAACAAATTCGCCCCACCTACAAGAAAATAAAATCCGTACAATTCTGATTTCTAGTCAGACTGTACGATTCGAACCAGCCGTACAATTCTGATTTCTAGTCAGAGTGTACGATTCGAACCTGTGCTCCCAGAGGGAATCTGATTTCTAGTCAGACGCCGTAACCGCTCGGCCACGACTGCTTGTGAGTGTAAAACGTTGTTTGAAATAAATCTTATCAGTTAGTAATAAGAAATAATATCTTCTTAGTTGGAAGTTGGTATAACAGAAATTTAGCTTTGCTAACTAGTAACTGCATTATCCATGTTGACTTTTTAGGGTAAGGCAGCGTAAAAACAAATGTTAACACTACCTTCACTACTTTTTATTTACCATTAAATAATATAGAATTGAATAAAAAATTTTAAATATTATATTAAACTTGTTTTTGAAAAAATGTTTTTTGTAATTTATCCCTTGAAAAATAAATTTTTCGAGTATGTTCAGGTTAAAAAAATGGTTACTTTCAGAAACAGTGAAGAACAAATTCGCCCCACCTACAAGAAAAAAAAAATCCGTACAATTCTGATTTCTAGTCAGACTGTACGATTCGAACCAGCCGTACAATTCTGATTTCTAGTCAGAGTGTACGATTCGAACCTGTGCTCCCATAGGGAATCTGATTTCTAGTCAGACGCCGTAACCGCTCGGCCACGACTGCTTGTGAGTGTAAAACGTTGTTTGAAATAAATCTTATCAGTGAGTAATAAGAAATAATATCTTCTTAGTTGGAAGTTGGTATAACAGAAATTTAGCTTTGCTAACTAGTAACTGCATTATCCATGTTGACTTTTTAGGGTAAGGCAGCGTAAAAACAAATGTTAACACTAAATACCATTAAATAATATAGAATTGAATAAAAAATTTTAAATATTATATTAAACTTGTTTTTGAAAAAATGTTTTTTGTAATTTATCCCGTGAAAAATAAATTTTTCGAGTATGTTCAGGTTAAAAAAATGGTTACTTTCAGAAACAGTGAAGAACAAATTCGCCCCACCTACAAGAAAAAAAAATCCGTACAATTCTGATTTCTAGTCAGACTGTACGATTCGAACCAGCCGTACAATTCTGATTTCTAGTCAGAGTGTATGATTCGAACCTGTGCTCCCAGAGGGAATCTGATTTCTAGTCAGACGCCGTAACCGCTCGGCCACGACTGCTTGTGAGTGTAAAACGTTGTTTGAAATAAATCTTATCAGTTAGTAATAAGAAATAATATCTTCTTAGTTGGAAGTTGGTATAACAGAAATTTAGCTTTGCTAACTAGTAACTGCATTATCCATGTTGACTTTTTAGGGTAAGGCAGCGTAAAAACAAATGTTAACACTACCTTCACTACTTTTTATTTACCATTAAATAATATAGAATTGAATAAAAAAATTTAAATATTATATTAAACTTGTTTTTGAAAAAATGTTTTTTGTAATTTATCCCGTGAAAAATAAATTTTTCGAGTATGTTCAGGTTAAAAAAATTATTACTTTCAGAAACAGTGAAGAACAAATTCGCCCCACATACAAGAAAAAAAAATCCGTACAATTCTGATTTCTAGTCAGACTGTACGATTCGAACCAGCCGTACAATTCTGATTTCTAGTCAGAGTGTACGATTCGAACCTGTGCTCCCAGAGGGAATCTGATTTCTAGTCAGACGCCGTAACCGCTCGGCCACGACTGCTTGTGAGTGTAAAACGTTGTTTGAAATAAATCTTATCAGTTAGTAATAAGAAATAATATCTTCTTAGTTGGAAGTTGGTATAACAGAAATTTAGCTTTGCTAACTAGTAACTGCATTATCCATGTTGACTTTTTAGGGTAAGGCAGCGTAAAAACAAATGTTAACACTACCTTCACTACTTTTTATTTACCATTAAATAATATAGAATTGAATAAAAAAATTTAAATATTATATTAAACTTGTTTTTGAAAAAATGTTTTTTGTAATTTATCCCGTGAAAAATAAATTTTTCGAGTATGTTCAGGTTAAAAAAATGGTTACTTTCAGAAACAGTGAAGAACAAATTCGCCCCACCTACAAGAAAAAAAAAAATCCGTACAATTCTGATTTCTAGTCAGACTGTACGATTCGAACCAGCCGTACAATTCTGATTTCTAGTCAGAGTGTACGATTCGAACCTGTGCTCCCAGAGGGAATCTGATTTCTAGTCAGACGCCGTAACCGCTCGGCCACGACTGCTTGTGAGTGTAAAACGTTGTTTGAAATAAATCTTATCAGTGAGTAATAAGAAATAATATCTTCTTAGTTGGAAGTTGGTATAACAGAAATTTAGCTTTGCTAACTAGTAACTGCATTATCCATGTTGACTTTTTAGGGTAAGGCAGCGTAAAAACAAATGTTAACACTACCTTCACTACTTTTTATTTACCATTAAATAATATAGAATTTAATAAAAAATTTTAAATATTATATTAAACTTGTTTTTGAAAAAATGTTTTTTGTAATTTATCCCGTGAAAAATAAATTTTTCGAGTATGTTCAGGTTAAAAAAATGGTTACTTTCAGAAACAGTGAAGAACAAATTCGCCCCACCTACAAGAAAAAAAAATCCGTACAATTCTGATTTCTAGTCAGACTGTACGATTCGAACCAGCCGTACAATTCTGATTTCTAGTCAGAGTGTACGATTCGAACCTGTGCTCCCAGAGGGAATCTGATTTCTAGTCAGACGCCGTAACCGCTCGGCCACGACTGCTTGTGAGTGTAAAACGTTGTTTGAAATAAATCTTATCAGTGAGTAATAAGAAATAATATCTTCTTAGTTGGAAGTTGGTATAACAGAAATTTAGCTTTGCTAACTAGTAACTGCATTATCCATGTTGACTTTTTAGGGTAAGGCAGCGTAAAAACAAATGTTAACACTACCTTCACTACTTTTTATTTACCATTAAATAATATAGAATTGAATAAAAAATTTTAAATATTATATTAAACTTTTTTTTGAAAAAATGTTTTTTGTAATTTATCCCGTGAAAAATAAATTTTTCGAGTATGTTCAGGTTAAAAAAATGGTTACTTTCAGAAACAGTGAAGAACAAATTCGCCCCACCTACAAGAAAAAAAAATCCGTACAATTCTGATTTCTAGTCAGACTGTACGATTCGAACCAGCCGTACAATTCTGATTTCTAGTCAGAGTGTACGATTCGAACCTGTGCTCCCAGAGGGAATCTGATTTCTAGTCAGACGCCGTAACCGCTCGGCCACGACTGCTTGTGAGTGTAAAACGTTGTTTGAAATAAATCTTATCAGTGAGTAATAAGAAATAATATCTTCTTAGTTGGAAGTTGGTATAACAGAAATTTAGCTTTGCTAACTAGTAACTGCATTATCCATGTTGACTTTTTAGGGTAAGGCAGCGTAAAAACAAATGTTAACACTACCTTCACTACTTTTTATTTACCATTAAATAATATAGAATTGAATAAAAAATTTTAAATATTATATTAAACTTTTTTTTGAAAAAATGTTTTTTGTAATTTATCCCGTGAAAAATAAATTTTTCGAGTATGTTCAGGTTAAAAAAATGGTTACTTTCAGAAACAGTGAAGAACAAATTCGCCCCACCTACAAGAAAAAAAAATCCGTACAATTCTGATTTCTAGTCAGACTGTACGATTCGAACCAGCCGTACAATTCTGATTTCTAGTCAGAGTGTACGATTCGAACCTGTGCTCCCAGAGGGAATCTGATTTCTAGTCAGACGCCGTAACCGCTCGGCCACGACTGCTTGTGAGTGTAAGACGTTGTTTGAAATAAATCTTATCAGTGAGTAATAAGAAATAATATCTTCTTAGTTGGAAGTTGGTATAACAGAAATTTAGCTTTGCTAACTAGTAACTGCATTATCCATGTTGACTTTTTAGGGTAAGGCAGCGTAAAAACAAATGTTAACACTACCTTCACTACTTTATATTTACCATTAAATAATATAGAATTGAATAAAAAATTTTAAATATTATATTAAACTTGTTTTTGAAAAAATGTTTTTTGTAATTTATCCCGTGAAAAATAAATTTTTCGAGTATGTTCAGGTTAAAAAAATGGTTACTTTCAGAAACAGTGAAGAACAAATTCGCCCCACCTACAAGAAAAAAAAAAATCCGTACAATTCTGATTTCTAGTCAGACTGTACGATTCGAACCAGCCGTACAATTCTGATTTCTAGTCAGAGTGTACGATTCGAACCTGTGCTCCCATAGGGAATCTGATTTCTAGTCAGACGCCGTAACCGCTCGGCCACGACTGCTTGTGAGTGTAAAACGTTGTTTGAAATAAATCTTATCAGTGAGTAATAAGAAATAATATCTTCTTAGTTGGAAGTTGGTATAACAGAAATTTAGCTTTGCTAACTATTAACTGCATTATCCATGTTGACTTTTTAGGGTAAGGCAGCGTAAAAACAAATGTTAACACTACCTTCACTACTTTTTATTTACCATTAAATAATATAGAATTGAATAAAAAAATTTAAATATTATATTAAACTTGTTTTTGAAAAAATGTTTTTTGTAATTTATCCCGTGAAAAATAAATTTTTCGAGTATGTTCAGGTTAAAAAAATGGTTACTTTCAGAAACAGTGAAGAACAAATTCGCCCCACCTACAAGAAAAAAAAAAAATCCGTACAATTCTGATTTCTAGTCAGACTGTACGATTCGAACCAGCCGTACAATTCTGATTTCTAGTCAGAGTGTACGATTCGAACCTGTGCTCCCAGAGGGAATCTGATTTCTAGTCAGACGCCGTAACCGCTCGGCCACGACTGCTTGTGAGTGTAAAACGTTGTTTGAAATAAATCTTATCAGTGAGTAATAAGAAATAATATCTTCTTAGTTGGAAGTTGGTATAACAGAAATTTAGCTTTGCTAACTAGTAACTGCATTATCCATGTTGACTTTTTAGGGTAAGGCAGCGTAAAAACAAATGTTAACACTACCTTCACTACTTTTTATTTACCATTAAATAATATAGAATTGAATAAAAAATTTTAAATATTATATTAAACTTTTTTTTGAAAAAATGTTTTTTGTAATTTATCCCGTGAAAAATAAATTTTTCGAGTATGTTCAGGTTAAAAAAATGGTTACTTTCAGAAACAGTGAAGAACAAATTCGCCCCACCTACAAGAAAAAAAAATCCGTACAATTCTGATTTCTAGTCAGACTGTACGATTCGAACCAGCCGTACAATTCTGATTTCTAGTCAGAGTGTACGATTCGAACCTGTGCTCCCAGAGGGAATCTGATTTCTAGTCAGACGCCGTAACCGCTCGGCCACGACTGCTTGTGAGTGTAAGACGTTGTTTGAAATAAATCTTATCAGTGAGTAATAAGAAATAATATCTTCTTAGTTGGAAGTTGGTATAACAGAAATTTAGCTTTGCTAACTAGTAACTGCATTATCCATGTTGACTTTTTAGGGTAAGGCAGCGTAAAAACAAATGTTAACACTACCTTCACTACTTTATATTTACCATTAAATAATATAGAATTGAATAAAAAATTTTAAATATTATATTAAACTTGTTTTTGAAAAAATGTTTTTTGTAATTTATCCCGTGAAAAATAAATTTTTCGAGTATGTTCAGGTTAAAAAAATGGTTACTTTCAGAAACAGTGAAGAACAAATTCGCCCCACCTACAAGAAAAAAAAAAATCCGTACAATTCTGATTTCTAGTCAGACTGTACGATTCGAACCAGCCGTACAATTCTGATTTCTAGTCAGAGTGTACGATTCGAACCTGTGCTCCCATAGGGAATCTGATTTCTAGTCAGACGCCGTAACCGCTCGGCCACGACTGCTTGTGAGTGTAAAACGTTGTTTGAAATAAATCTTATCAGTGAGTAATAAGAAATAATATCTTCTTAGTTGGAAGTTGGTATAACAGAAATTTAGCTTTGCTAACTATTAACTGCATTATCCATGTTGACTTTTTAGGGTAAGGCAGCGTAAAAACAAATGTTAACACTACCTTCACTACTTTTTATTTACCATTAAATAATATAGAATTGAATAAAAAAATTTAAATATTATATTAAACTTGTTTTTGAAAAAATGTTTTTTGTAATTTATCCCGTGAAAAATAAATTTTTCGAGTATGTTCAGGTTAAAAAAATGGTTACTTTCAGAAACAGTGAAGAACAAATTCGCCCCACCTACAAGAGAAAAAAATCCGTACAATTCTGATTTCTAGTCAGACTGTAGGATTCGAACCAGCCGTACAATTCTGATTTCTAGTCAGAGTGTACGATTCGAACCTGTGCTCCCAGAGGGAATCTGATTTCTAGTCAGACGCCGTAACCGCTCGGCCACGACTGCTTGTGAGTGTAAAACGTTGTTTGAAATAAATCTTATCAGTGAGTAATAAGAAATAATATCTTCTTAGTTGGAAGTTGGTATAACAGAAATTTAGCTTTGCTAACTAGTAACTGCATTATCCATGTTGACTTTTTAGGGTAAGGCAGCGTAAAAACAAATGTTAACACTACCTTCACTACTTTTTATTTACCATTAAATAATATAGAATTGAATAAAAAATTTTAAATATATTAAACTTGTTTTTGAAAAAATGTTTTTTGTAATTTATCCCGTGAAAAATAAATTTTTCGAGTATGTTCAGGTTAAAAAAATGGTTACTTTCAGAAACAGTGAAGAACAAATTCGCCCCACCTACAAGAAAAAAAAAATCCGTACAATTCTGATTTCTAGTCACACTGTACGATTCGAACCAGCCGTACAATTCTGATTTCTAGTCAGAGTGTACGATTCGAACCTGTGCTCCCAGAGGGAATCTGATTTCTAAATATTATATTAAACTTGTTTTTGAAAAAATGTTTTTTGTAATTTATCCCGTGAAAAATAAATTTTTCGAGTATGTTCAGGTTAAAAAAATGGTTACTTTCAGAAACAGTGAAGAACAAATTCGCCCCACCTACAAGAAAAAAAAAAAATCCGTACAATTCTGATTTCTAGTCAGACTGTACGATTCGAACCAGCCGTACAATTCTGATTTCTAGTCAGAGTGTACGATTCGAACCTGTGCTCCCAGAGGGAATCTGATTTCTAGTCAGACGCCGTAACCGCTCGGCCACGACTGCTTGTGAGTGTAAAACGTTGTTTGAAATAAATCTTATCAGTGAGTAATAAGAAATAATATCTTCTTAGTTGGAAGTTGGTATAACAGAAATTTAGCTTTGCTAACTATTAACTGCATTATCCATGTTGACTTTTTAGGGTAAGGCAGCGTAAAAACAAATGTTAACACTACCTTCACTACTTTTTATTTACCATTAAATAATATAGAATTGAATAAAAAATTTTAAATATTATATTAAACTTGTTTTTGAAAAAATGTTTTTTGTAATTTATCCCGTGAAAAATAAATTTTTCGAGTATGTTCAGGTTAAAAAAATGGTTACTTTCAGAAACAGTGAAAAACAAATTCGCCCCACCTACAAGAAAAAAAAAATCCGTACAATTCTGATTTCTAGTCACACTGTACGATTCGAACCAGCCGTACAATTCTGATTTCTAGTCAGAGTGTACGATTCGAACCTGTGCTCCCAGAGGGAATCTGATTTCTAAATATTATATTAAACTTGTTTTTGAAAAAATGTTTTTTGTAATTTATCCCGTGAAAAATAAATTTTTCGAGTATTTTCAGGATAAAAAAATGGTTACTTTCAGAAACAGTGAAGAACAAATTCGCCCCACCTACAAGAAAAAAAAAATCCGTACAATTCTGATTTCTAGTCAGACTGTACGATTCGAACCAGCCGTACAATTCTGATTTCTAGTCAGAGTGTACGATTCGAACCTGTGCTCCCAGAGGGAATCTGATTTCTAGTCAGACGCCGTAACCGCTCGGCCACGACTGCTTGTGAGTGTAAAACGTTGTTTGAAATAAATCTTATCAGTGAGTAATAAGAAATAATATCTTCTTAGTTGGAAGTTGGTATAACAGAAATTTAGCTTTGCTAACTAGTAACTGCATTATCCATGTTGACTTTTTAGGGTAAGGCAGCGTAAAAACAAATGTTAACACTACCTTCACTACTTTTTATTTACCATTAAATAATATAGAATTGAATAAAAAATTTTAAATATTATATTAAACTTGTTTTTGAAAAAATGTTTTTTGTAATTTATCCCGTTAAAAATAAATTCTTCGAGTATGTTCAGGTTAAAAAAAATGGTTACTTTCAGAAACAGTGAAGAACAAATTCGCCCCACCTACAAGAAAAAAAAATTCCGTACAATTCTGATTTCTAGTCAGACTGTACGATTCGAACCATCCGTACAATTCTGATTTCTAGTCAGAGTGTACGATTCGAACCTGTGCTCCCAGAGGGAATCTGATTTCTAGTCAGACGCCGTAACCGCTCGGCCACGACTGCTTGTGAGTGTAAAACGTTCTTTGAAATAAATCTTATCAGTGTGTAATAAGAAATAATATCTTCTTAGTTGGAAGTTGGTATAACAGAAATTTAGCTTTGCTAACTAGTAACTGCATTATCCATGTTGACTTTTTAGGGTAAGGCAGCGTAAAAACAAATGTTAACACTACCTTCACTACTTTTTATTTACCATTAAATAATATAGAATTGAATAAAATATTTTAAATATTATATTAAACTTGTTTTTGAAAAAATGTTTTTTGTAATTTATCCCGTGAAAAATAAATTTTTCGAGTATGTTCAGGTTAAAAAAATGGTTACTTTCAGAAACAGTGAAGAACAAATTCGCCCCACCTACATGAAAAAAAAATCCGTACAATTCTGATTTCTAGTCAGACTGTACGATTCGAACCATCCGTACAATTCTGATTTCTAGTCAGAGTGTACGATTCGAACCTGTGCTCCCAGAGGGAATCTGATTTCTAGTCAGACGCCGTAACCGCTCGGCCACGACTGCTTGTGAGTGTAAAACGTTGTTTGAAATAAATCTTATCAGTGAGTAATAAGAAATAATATCTTCTTAGTTGGAAGTTGGTATAACAGAAATTTAGCTTTGCTAACTAGTAACTGCATTATCCATGTTGACTTTTTAGGGTAAGGCAGCGCAAAAACAAATGTTAACACTACCTTCACTACTTTTTATTTACCATTAAATAATATAGAATTGAATAAAAAATTTTAAATATTATATTAAACTTGTTTTTGAAAAAATGTTTTTTGTAATTTATCCCGTGAAAAATAAATTCTTCGAGTATGTTCAGGTTAAAAAAATGGTTACTTTCAGAAACAGTGAAGAACAAATTCGCCCCACCTACATGAAAAAAAAATCCGTACAATTCTGATTTCTAGTCAGACTGTACGATTCGAACCATCCGTACAATTCTGATTTCTAGTCAGAGTGTACGATTCGAACCTGTGCTCCCAGAGGGAATCTGATTTCTAGTCAGACGCCGTAACCGCTCGGCCACGACTGCTTGTGAGTGTAAAACGTTCTTTGAAATAAATCTTATCAGTGTGTAATAAGAAATAATATCTTCTTAGTTGGAAGTTGGTATAACAGAAATTTAGCTTTGCTAACTAGTAACTGCATTATCCATGTTGACTTTTTAGGGTAAGGCAGCGTAAAAACAAATATTAACACTACCTTCACTACTTTTTATTTACCATTAAATAATATAGAATTGAATAAAATATTTTAAATATTATATTAAACTTGTTTTTGAAAAAATGTTTTTTGTAATTTATCCCGTGAAAAATAAATTTTTCGAGTATGTTCAGGTTAAAAAAATGGTTACTTTCAGAAACAGTGAAGAACAAATTCGCCCCACCTACATGAAAAAAAAATCCGTACAATTCTGATTTCTAGTCAGACTGTACGATTCGAACCATCCGTACAATTCTGATTTCTAGTCAGAGTGTACGATTCGAACCTGTGCTCCCAGAGGGAATCTGATTTCTAGTCAGACGCCGTAACCGCTCGGTCACGACTGCTTGTGAGTGTAAAACGTTGTTTGAAATAAATCTTATCAGTGAGTAATAAGAAATAATATCTTCTTAGTTGGAAGTTGGTATAACAGAAATTTAGCTTTGCTAACTAGTAACTGCATTATCCATGTTGACTTTTTAGGGTAAGGCAGCGTAAAAACAAATGTTAACACTACCTTCACTACTTTTTATTTACCATTAAATAATATAGAATTGAATAAAATATTTTAAATATTATATTAAACTTGTTTTTGAAAAAATGTTTTTTGTAATTTATCCCGTGAAAAATAAATTTTTCGAGTATGTTCAAGTTAAAAAAATGGTTACTTTCAGAAACAGTGAAGAACAAATTCGCCCCACCTACAAGAAAAAAAAAATCCGTACAATTCTGATTTCTAGTCAGACTGTACGATTCGAACCATCCGTACAATTCTGATTTCTAGTCAGAGTGTACGATTCGAACCTGTGCTCCCAGAGGGAATCTGATTTCTAGTCAGACGCCGTAACCGCTCGGCCACGACTGCTTGTGAGTGTAAAACGTTCTTTGAAATAAATCTTATCAGTGAGTAATAAGAAATAATATCTTCTTAGTTGGAAGTTTGTATAACAGAAATTTTGCTTTGCTAACTAGTAACTGCGTTATCCTTGTTGACTTTTTAAGGTAAGGCAGCGTAAAAACAAATGTTAAGACTACCTTCACTACTTTTTATTTACCATTAAATAATATAGAATTGAATAAAAAATTTTAAATATTATATTAAACTTGTTTTTGAAAAAATGTTTTTTGTAATTTATCCCGTGAAAAATAAATTCTTCGAGTATGTTCATGTTAAAAAAATGGTTACTTTCAGAAACAGTGAAGAACAAATTCGCCCCACCTACAAGAAAAAAAAATCCGTACAATTCTGATTTCTAGTCAGACTGTACGATTCGAACCATCCGTACAATTCTGATTTCTAGTCAGAGTGTACGATTCGAACCTGTGCTCCCAGAGGGAATCTGATTTCTAGTCAGACGCCGTAACCGCTCGGCCACGACTGCTTGTGAGTGTAAAACGTTCTTTGAAATAAATCTTATCAGTGAGTAAAAAGAAATAATATCTTCTTAGTTGACAGTTGGTATAACAGAAATTTAGCTTTGCTAACTAGTAACTGCATTATCCATGTTGACTTTTTAAGGTAAGGCAGCGTAAAAACAAATGTTAAGACTACCTTCACTACTTTTTATTTACCATTAAATAATATAGAATTGAATAAAAAATTTTAAATATTATATTAAACTTGTTTTTGAAAAAATGTTTTTTGTAATTTATCCCGTGAAAAATAAATTCTTCGAGTATGTTCATGTTAAAAAAATGGTTACTTTCAGAAACAGTGAAGAACAAATTCGCCCCACCTACAAGAAAAAAAAATCCGTACAATTCTGATTTCTAGTCAGACTGTACGATTCGAACCATCCGTACAATTCTGATTTCTAGTCAGAGTGTACGATTCGAACCTGTGCTCCCAGAGGGAATCTGATTTCTAGTCAGACGCCGTAACCGCTCGGCCACGACTGCTTGTGAGTGTAAAACGTTGTTTGAAATAAATCTTATCAGTGAGTAATAAGAAATAATATCTTCTTAGTTGGAAGTTTGTATAACAGAAATTTTGCTTTGCTAACTAGTAACTGCGTTATCCTTGTTGACTTTTTAAGGTAAGGCAGCGTAAAAACAAATGTTAAGACTACCTTCACTACTTTTTATTTACCATTAAATAATATAGAATTGAATAAAAAATTTTAAATATTATATTAAACTTGTTTTTGAAAAAATGTTTTTTGTAATTTATCCCGTGAAAAATAAATTCTTCGAGTATGTTCAGGTTAAAAAAATGGTTACTTTCAGAAACAGTGAAGAACAAATTCGCCCCACCTACAAGAAAAAAAAATCGGTACAATTCTGATTTCTAGTCAGACTGTACGATTCGTACCATCCGTACAATTCTGATTTCTAGTCAGAGTGTACGATTCGAACCTGTGCTCCCAGAGGGAATTTGATTTCTAGTCAGACGCCTTAACCGCTCGGCCACGACTGCTTGTGAGTGTAAAACGTTCTTTGAAATAAATCTTATCAGTGAGTAATAAGAAATAATATCTTCTTAGTTGGAAGTTTGTATAACAGAAATTTTGCTTTGCTAACTAGTAACTGCGTTATCCTTGTTGACTTTTTAAGGTAAGGCAGCGTAAAAACAAATGTTAACACTACCTTCACTACTTTTTATTTACCATTAAATAATATAGAATTGAATAAAAAATTTTAAATATTATATTAAACTTGTTTTTGAAAAAATGTTTTTTGTAATTTATCCCGTGAAAAATAAATTCTTCGAGTATGTTCAGGTTAAAAAAATGGTTACTTTCAGAAACAGTGAGGAACAAATTCGCCCCACCTACAAGAAAAAAAAATCCTTACAATTCTGATTTCTAGTCAGACCGTACGATTCGAACCATCTATACAGTTCTGATTTCTAGTCAGACTGTACCATTCGAACCAGCCGTACAATTCTGACTTCTAGTCAGAGTGTACGATTCGAACCTGTGCTCCCAGAGGGAATCTGATTTCTAGTCAGACGCCGTAACCGCTCGGCCACGACTGCTTGTGAGTGTAAAACGTTGTTTGAAATAAATCTTATCAGTGAGTAATAAGAAATAATATCTTCTTAGTTGGAAGTTGGTATAACAGAAATTTAGCTTTGCTAACTAGTAACTGCATTATCCATGTTGATTTTTTAGGGTAAGGCAGCGTAAAAACAAATGTTAACACTACCTTCACTACTTTTTATTTACCATTAAATAATATAGAATTGAATAAAAAATTTTAAATATTATATTAAACTTGTTTTTGAAAAAATGTTTTTTGTAATTTATCCCGTGAAAAATAAATTCTTCGAGTATGTTCAGGTTAAAAAAATGGTTACTTTCAGAAACAGTGAAGAACAAATTCGCCCCACCTACAAGAAAAAAAAATCCGTACAATTCTGATTTCTAGTCAGACTGTACGATTCGAACCAGCCGTACAATTCTGATTTCTAGTCAGACTGTACGATTCGAACCTGTGCTCCCAGAGGGAATCTGATTTCTAGTCAGACGCCGTAACCGCTCGGCCACGACTGCTTGTGAGTATAAAACGTTGTTTGAAATAAATCTTATCAGTGAGTTATAAGAAATAATATTTTCTAAGTTGGAAGTTGGTATAACAGAAATTTAGCTTTGCTAACTAGTAACTGCATTATCCATGTTGATTTTTTAGGGTAAGGCAGTGTAAAAACAAATGTTAACACTACCTTCACTACTTTTTATTTACCATTAAATAATATAGAATTGAATAAAAAATTTTAAATATTATATTAAACTTGTTTTTGAAAAAATGTTTTTTGTTATTTATCCCGTGAAAAATAAATTCTTCGAGTATGTTCAGGTTAAAAAAATTGTTACTTTCAGAAACAGTGAAGAACAAATTCGCCCCAACTGCAACAAAAAAAAATCCGAACAATTCTGATTTCTAGTCAGACCGTACGATTCGAACCATCTATACAGTTCTGATTTCTAGTCAGACTGTACCATTCGAACCAGCCGTACAATTCTGATTTCTAGTCAGAGTGTACGATTCGAACCTGTGCTCCCAGAGGGAATCTGATTTCTAGTCAGACGCCGTAACCGCTCGGCCACGACTGCTTGTGAGTGTAAAACGTTGTTTGAAATAAATCTTATCAGTGAGTAATAAGAAATAATATCTTCTTATTTGGAAGTTTGTATAACAGAAATTTAGCTTTGCTAACTAGTAACTGCATTATCCATGTTGACTTTTTAGGGTAAGGCAGCGTAAAAACAAATGTTAACACTACCTTCACTACTTTTTATTTACCATTAAATAATATAGAATTGAATAAAAAATTTTAAATATTATATTAAACTTTTTTTTGAAAAAATGTTTTTTGTAATTTATCCCGTGAAAAATAAATTCTTCGAGTATGTTCAGGTTAAAAAAATGGTTAGTTTCAGAAACAGTGAAGAACAAATTCGCCCCAACTACAAGAAAAAAAAATCCGTACAATTCTGATTTCTAGTCAGACCGTACGATTCGAACCATCCATACAGTTCTGATTTCTAGTCAGCCTGTACCATTCGAACCAGCCGTACAATTCTGATTTCTAGTCAGAGTGTACGATTCGAACCTGTGCTCCCAGAGGGAATCTGATTTCTAGTCAGACGCCGTAACCGCTCGGCCACGACTGCTTGTGAGTGTAAAACGTTGTTTGAAATAAATCTTATCAGTGAGTAATAAGAAATAATATCTTCTTAGTTGGAAGTTGGTATAACAGAAATTTTGCTTTGCTAACTAGTAACTGCGTTATCCTTGTTGACTTTTTAAGGTAAGGCAGCGTAAAAACAAATGTTAAGACTACCTTCACTACTTTTTATTTACCATTAAATAATATAGAATTGAATAAAAAATTTTAAATATTATATTAAACTTGTTTTTGAAAAAATGTTTTTTGTAATTTATCCCGTGAAAAATAAATTCTTCGAGTATGTTCATGTTAAAAAAATGGTTACTTTCAGAAACAGTGAAGAACAAATTCGCCCCACCTACAAGAAAAAAAAATCCGTACAATTCTGATTTCTAGTCAGACTGTACGATTCGAACCATCCGTACAATTCTGATTTCTAGTCAGAGTGTACGATTCGAACCTGTGCTCCCAGAGGGAATCTGATTTCTAGTCAGACGCCGTAACCGCTCGGCCACGACTGCTTGTGAGTGTAAAACGTTCTTTGAAATAAATCTTATCAGTGAGTAAAAAGAAATAATATCTTCTTAGTTGACAGTTGGTATAACAGAAATTTAGCTTTGCTAACTAGTAACTGCATTATCCATGTTGACTTTTTAGGGTAAGGCAGCGTAAAAACAAATGTTAACACTACCTTCACTACCTTTTATTTACCATTAAATAATATAGAATTGAATAAAATATTTTAAATATTATATTAAACTTGTTTTTGAAAAAATGTTTTTTGTAATTTATCCCGTGAAAAATAAATTTTTCGAGTATGTTCAGGTTAAAAAATGGTTACTTTCAGAAACAGTGAAGAACAAATTCGCCCCACCTACAAGAAAAAAAAAAATCCGTACAATTCTGATTTCTAGTCAGACTGTACGATTCGAACCATCCGTACAATTCTGATTTCTAGTCAGAGTGTACGATTCGAACCTGTGCTCCCAGAGGGAATCTGATTTCTAGTCAGACGCCGTAACCGCTCGGCCACGACTGCTTGTGAGTGTAAAACGTTCTTTGAAATAAATCTTATCAGTGAGTAATAAGAAATAATATCTTCTTAGTTGGAAGTTTGTATAACAGAAATTTTGCTTTGCTAACTAGTAACTGCGTTATCCTTGTTGACTTTTTAAGGTAAGGCAGCGTAAAAACAAATGTTAAGACTACCTTCACTACTTTTTATTTACCATTAAATAATATAGAATTGAATAAAAAATTTTAAATATTATATTAAACTTGTTTTTGAAAAAATGTTTTTTGTAATTTATCCCGTGAAAAATAAATTCTTCGAGTATGTTCAGGTTAAAAAAATGGTTACTTTCAGAAACAGTGAAGAACAAATTCGCCCCACCTACAAGAAAAAAAAATCGGTACAATTCTGATTTCTAGTCAGACTGTACGATTCGTACCATCCGTACAATTCTGATTTCTAGTCAGAGTGTACGATTCGAACCTGTGCTCCCAGAGGGAATTTGATTTCTAGTCAGACGCCTTAACCGCTCGGCCACGACTGCTTGTGAGTGTAAAACGTTCTTTGAAATAAATCTTATCAGTGAGTAATAAGAAATAATATCTTCTTAGTTGGAAGTTTGTATAACAGAAATTTTGCTTTGCTAACTAGTAACTGCGTTATCCTTGTTGACTTTTTAAGGTAAGGCAGCGTAAAAACAAATGTTAACACTACCTTCACTGCTTTTTATTTACCATTAAATAATATAGAATTGAATAAAAAATTTTAAATATTATATTAAACTTGTTTTTGAAAAAATGTTTTTTGTAATTTATCCCGTGAAAAATAAATTCTTCGAGTATGTTCAGGTTAAAAAAATGGTTACTTTCAGAAACAGTGAAGAACAAATTCGCCCCACCTACAAGAAAAAAAATCCTTACAATTCTGATTTCTAGTCAGACCGTACGATTCGAACCATCTATACAGTTCTGATTTCTAGTCAGACTGTACCATTCGAACCAGCCGTACAATTCTGATTTCTAGTCAGAGTGTACGATTCGAACCTGTGCTCCCAGAGGGAATCTGATTTCTAGTCAGACGCCGTAACCGCTCGGCCACGACTGCTTGTGAGTGTAAAACGTTGTTTGAAATAAATCTTATCAGTGAGTAATAAGAAATAATATCTTCTTAGTTGGAAGTTGGTATAACAGAAATTTAGCTTTGCTAACTAGTAACTGCATTATCCATGTTGATGTTTTAGGGTAAGGCAGCGTAAAAACAAATGTTAACACTACCTTCACTACTTTTTATTTACCATTAAATAATATAGAATTGAATAAAAAATTTTAAATATTATATTAAACTTGTTTTTGAAAAAATGTTTTTTGTAATTTATCCCGTGAAAAATAAATTCTTCGAGTATGTTCAGGTTAAAAAAATGGTTACTTTCAGAAACAGTGAAGAACAAATTCGCCCCACCTACAAGAAAAAAAAATCCGTACAATTCTGATTTCTAGTCAGACTGTACGATTCGAACCAGCCGTACAATTCTGATTTCTAGTCAGACTGTACGATTCGAACCTGTGCTCCCAGAGGGAATCTGATTTCTAGTCAGACGCCGTAACCGCTCGGCCACGACTGCTTGTGAGTATAAAACGTTGTTTGAAATAAATCTTATCAGTGAGTTATAAGAAATAATATTTTCTAAGTTGGAAGTTGGTATAACAGAAATTTAGCTTTGCTAACTAGTAACTGCATTATCCATGTTGATTTTTTAGGGTAAGGCAGTGTAAAAACAAATGTTAACACTACCTTCACTACTTTTTATTTACCATTAAATAATATATAATTGAATAAAAAATTTTAAATATTATATTAAACTTGTTTTTGAAAAAATGTTTTTTGTAATTTATCCCGTGAAAAATAAATTCTTCGAGTATGTTCAGGTTAAAAAAATGGTTAGTTTCAGAAACAGTGAAGAACAAATTCGCCCCAACTACAAGAAAAAAAAATCCGTACAATTCTGATTTCTAGTCAGACCGTACGATTCGAACCATCCATACAGTTCTGATTTCTAGTCAGCCTGTACCATTCGAACCAGCCGTACAATTCTGATTTCTAGTCAGAGTGTACGATTCGAACCTGTGCTCCCAGAGGGAATCTGATTTCTAGTCAGACGCCGTAACCGCTCGGCCACGACTGCTTGTGAGTGTAAAACGTTGTTTGAAATAAATCTTATCAGTGAGTAATAAGAAATAATATCTTCTTAGTTGGAAGTTGGTATAACAGAAATTTAGCTTTGCTAACTAGTAACTGCATTATCCATGTTGATTTTTAGGGTAAGGCAGCGTAAAAACAAATGTTAACACTACATTCACTACTTTTTATTTACCATTAAATAATATAGAATTGAATAAAAAATTTTAAATATTATATTAAACTTGTTTTTGAAAAAATGTTTTTTGTAATTTATCCCGTGAAAAATAAATTATTCGAGTATGTTCAGGTTAAAAAAATGGTTACTTTCAGAAACAGTGAAGAACAAATTCGCCCCACCTACAAGAAAAAAAAATCCGTACAATTCTGATTTCTAGACAGACTGTACCATTCGAACCATCCGTACAATTCTGATTTCTAGTCAGACTGTACGATTCGAACCTGTGCTCCCAGAGGGAATCTGATTTCTAGTCAGACGCCGTAACCGCTCGACCACGACTGCTTGTGAGTGTAAAACGTTGTTTGAAATAAATCTTATCAGTGAGTAGTAAGAAATAATATCTTCTTAGTTGGAAGTTTGTATAACAGAAATTTTGCTTTGCTAACTAGTAACTGCATTATCCATGTTGACTTTTTAGGGTATGGCAGCGTAAAAACAAATGTTAACACTACCTTCACTACTTTTTATTTACCATTAAATAATATAGAATTGAATAAAAAATTTTAAATATTATATTAAACTTGTTTTTGAAAAAATGTTTTTTGTAATTTATCCCGTGAAAAATAAATTCTTCGAGTATGTTCAGGTTAAAAAAATGGTTACTTTCAGAAACAGTGAAGAACAAATTCGCCCCACCTACAAGAAAAAAAAATCCGTACAATTCTGATTTCTAGTCAGACTGTACGATTCGAACCAGCCGTACAATTCTGATTTCTAGTCAGAGTGTACGATTCGAACCTGTGCTCCCAGAGGGAATCTGATTTCTAGTCAGACGCCGTAACCGCTCGGCCACGACTGCTTGTGAGTGTAAAACGTTGTTTGAAATAAATCTTATCAGTGAGTAATAAGAAATAATATCTTCTTAGTTGGAAGTTGGTATAACAGAAATTTAGCTTTGCTAACTAGTAACTGCATTATCCATGTTGATTTTTAGGGTAAGGCAGCGTAAAAACAAATGTTAACACTACATTCACTACTTTTTATTTACCATTAAATAATATAGAATTGAATAAAAAATTTTAAATATTATATTAAACTTGTTTTTGAAAAAATGTTTTTTGTAATTTATCCCGTGAAAAATAAATTATTCGAGTATGTTCAGGTTAAAAAAATGGTTACTTTCAGAAACAGTGAAGAACAAATTCGCCCCACCTACAAGAAAAAAAAATCCGTACAATTCTGATTTCTAGTCAGACTGTACGATTCGAACCAGCCGTACAATTCTGATTTCTAGTCAGAGTGTACGATTCGAACCTGTGCTCCCAGAGGGAATCTGATTTCTAGTCAGACGCCGTAACCGCTCGGCCACGACTGCTTGTGAGTGTAAAACGTTGTTTGAAATAAATCTTATCAGTGAGTAATAAGAAATAATATCTTCTTAGTTGGAAGTTGGTATAACAGAAATTTAGCTTTGCTAACTAGTAACTGCATTATCCATGTTGACTTTTTAGGGTAAGGCAGCGTAAAAACAAATGTTAACACTACCTTCACTACTTTTTATTTACCATTAAATAATATAGAATTGAATAAAAAATTTTAAATATTATATTAAACTTGTTTTTGAAAAAATGTTTTTTGTAATTTATCCCGTGAAAAATAAATTCTTCGAGTATGTTCAGGTTAAAAAAATGGTTACTTTCAGAAACAGTGAAGAACAAATTCGCCCCACCTACAAGAAAAAAAAATCCGTACAATTCTGATTTCTAGTCAGAATGTACGATTCGAACCATCCTTACAGTTCTGATTTCTAGTCAGACTGTACCATTCGAACCAGCCGTACAATTCTGATTTCTAGTCAGAGTGTACGATTCGAACTTGTGCTCCCAGAGGGAATCTGATTTCTAGTCAGACGCCGTAACCGCTCGGCCACGACTGCTTGTGAGTGTAAAACGTTGTTTGAAATAAATCTTATCAGTGAGTAATAAGAAATAATATCTTCTTAGTTGGAAGTTGGTATAACAGAAATATAGCTTTGCTAACTAGTAACTGCATTATCCATGTTGACTTTTTAGGGTAAGGCAGCGTAAAAACAAATGTTAACACTACCTTCACTACTTTTTATTTACCATTAAATAATATAGAATTGAATAAAAAATTTTAAATATTATATTAAACTTGTTTTTGAAAAAATGTTTTTTGTAATTTATCCCGTGAAAAATAAATTTTTCGAGTATGTTCAGGTTAAAAAAATGGTTACTTTCAGAAACAGTGAAGAACAAATTCGCCCCACCTACAAGAAAAAAAAAAATCCGTACAATTCTGATTTCTAGTCAGACTGTACGATTCGAACCAGCCGTACAATTCTGATTTCTAGTCAGAGTGTACGATTCGAACCTGTGCTCCCAGAGGGAATCTGATTTCTAGTCAGACGCCATAACCGCTCGGCCACGATTGCTTGTGAGTGTAAAACGTTGTTTGAAATAAATCTTATCAGTGAGTAATAAGAAATAATATCTTCTTAGTTGGAAGTTGGTATAACAGAAATTTAGCTTTGCTAACTAGTAACTGCATTATCCATGTTGACTTTTTAGGGTAAGGCAGCGTAAAAACAAATGTTAACACTACCTTCACTACTTTTTATTTACCATTAAATAATATAGAATTGAATAAAAAATTTTAAATATTATATTAAACTTGTTTTTGAAAAAATGTTTTTTGTAATTTATCCCGTGAAAAATAAATTCTTCGAGTATGTTCAGGTTAAAAAAATGGTTACTTTCAGAAACAGTGAAGAACAAATTCGCCCCACCTACAAGAAAAAAAAAAATCCGTACAATTCTGATTTCTAGTCAGACTGTACAATTCGAACCAGCCGTACAATTCTGATTTCTAGTCAGAGTGTACGATTCGAACCTGTGCTCCCAGAGGGAATCTGATTTCTAGTCAGACGCCGTAACCGCTCGGCCACGACTGCTTGTGAGTGTAAAACGTTGTTTGAAATAAATCTTATCAGTGAGTAATAAGAAATAATATCTTCTTAACTGCATTATCCATGTTGACTTTTTAGGGTAAGGCAGCGTAAAAACAAATGTTAACACTACCTCCACTACTTTTTATTTACCATTAAATAATATAGAATTGAATAAAAAATTTTAAATATTATATTAAACTTGTTTTTGAAAAAATGTTTTTTGTAATTTATCCCGTGAAAAATAAATTCTTCGAGTATGTTCAGGTTAAAAAAATGGTTACTTTCAGAAACAGTGAAGAACAAATTCGCCCCACCTACAAGAAAAAAAAATCCGTACAATTCTGATTTCTAGTCAGACTGTACGATTCGAACCAGCCGTACAATTCTGATTTCTAGTCAGAGTGTACGATTCGAACCTGTGCTCCCAGAGGGAATCTGATTTCTAGTCAGACGCCGTAACCGCTCGGCCACGACTGCTTGTGAGTGTAAAACGTTGTTTGAAATAAATCTTATCAGTGAGTAATAAGAAATAATATCTTCTTAGTTGGAAGTTGGTATAACAGAAATTTAGCTTTGCTAACTAGTAACTGCATTATCCATGTTGACTTTTTAGGGTAAGGCAGCGTAAAAACAAATGTTAACACTACCTTCACTACTTTTTATTTACCATTAAATAATATAGAATTGAATAAAAAATTTTAAATATTATATTAAACTTGTTTTTGAAAAAATGTTTTTTGTAATTTATCCCGTGAAAAATAAGTTCTTCGAGTATGTTCAGGTTAAAAAAATGGTTACTTTCAGAAACAGTGAAGAACAAATTCGCCCCACCTACAAGAAAAAAAAATCCGTGCAATTCTGATTTCTAGTCAGACTGTACGATTCGAACCAGCCGTACAATTCTGATTTCTAGTCAGAGTGTACGATTCGAACCTGTGCTCCCAGAGGGAATCTGATTTCTAGTCAGACGCCGTAACCGCTCGGCCACGACTGCTTGTGAGTGTAAAACGTTCTTTGAAATAAATCTTATCAGTGAGTAATAAGAAATAATATCTTCTTAGTTGGAAGTTTGTGTAACAGAAATTTTGCTTTGCTAACTAGTAACTGCGTTATCCTTGTTGACTTTTTAAGGTAAGGCAGCGTAAAAACAAATGTTAAGACTACCTTCACTACTTTTTATTTACCATTAAATAATATAGAATTGAATAAAAAATTTTAAATATTATATTAAACTTGTTTTTGAAAAAATGTTTTTTGTAATTTATCCCGTGAAAAATAAATTTTTCGAGTATGTTCAGATTAAAAAAATGGTTACTTTCAGAAACAGTGAAGAACAAATTCGCCCCACCTACAAGAAAAAAAAATCCGTACAATTCTGATTTCTAGTCAGACTGTACGATTCGAACCATCCGTACAATTCTGATTTCTAGTCAGAGTGTACGATTCGAACCTGTGCTCCCAGAGGGAATCTGATTTCTAAATATTATATTAAACTTGTTTTTGAAAAAATGTTTTTTGTAATTTATCCCGTGAAAAATAAATTTTTCGAGTATGTTCAGGTTAAAAAAATGGTTACTTTCAGAAACAGTGAAGAACAAATTCGCCCCACCTACAAGAAAAAAAAAAATCCGTACAATTCTGATTTCTAGTCAGACTGTACGATTCGAACCAGCCGTACAATTCTGATTTCTAGTCAGAGTGTACGATTCGAACCTGTGCTCCCAGAGGGAATCTGATTTCTAGTCAGACGCCGTAACCGCTCGGCCACGACTGCTTGTGAGTGTAAAACGTTGTTTGAAATAAATCTTATCAGTGAGTAATAAGAAATAATATCTTCTTAGTTGGAAGTTGGTATAACAGAAATTTAGCTTTGCTAACTAGTAACTGCATTATCCATGTTGACTTTTTAGGGTAAGGCAGCGTAAAAACAAATGTTAACACTACCTTCACTACTTTTTATTTACCATTAAATAATATAGAATTGAATAAAAAATTTTAAATATATTAAACTTGTTTTTGAAAAAATGTTTTTTGTAATTTATCCCGTGAAAAATAAATTTTTCGAGTATGTTCAGGTTAAAAAAATGGTTACTTTCAGAAACAGTGAAGAACAAATTCGATCCACCTACAAGAAAAAAAAAATCCGTACAATTCTGATTTCTAGTCAGACTGTACGATTCGAACCAGCCGTACAATTCTGATTTCTAGTCAGAGTGTACGATTCGAACCTGTGCTTCCAGAGGGAATCTGATTTCTAGTCAGACGCCGTAACCGCTCGGCCACGACTGCTTGTGAGTGTAAAACGTTGTTTGAAATAAATCTTATCAGTGAGTAATAAGAAATAATATCTTCTTAGTTGGAAGTTGGTATAACAGAAATTTAGCTTTGCTAACTAGTAACTGCATTATCCATGTTGACTTTTTAGGGTAAGGCAGCGTAAAAACAAATGTTAACACTACCTTCACTACTTTTTATTTACCATTAAATAATATAGAATTGAATAAAAAATTTTAAATATTATATTAAACTTGTTTTTGAAAAAATGTTTTTTGTAATTTATCCCGTGAAAAATAAATTTTTCGAGTATGTTCAGGTTAAAAAAATGGTTACTTTCAGAAACAGTGAAGAACAAATTCGATCCACCTACAAGAAAAAAAAAAATCCGTACAATTCTGATTTCTAGTCAGACTGTACGATTCGAACCAGCCGTACAATTCTGATTTCTAGTCAGAGTGTACGATTCGAACCTGTGCTTCCAGAGGGAATCTGATTTCTAGTCAGACGCCGTAACCGCTCGGCCACGACTGCTTGTGAGTGTAAAACGTTGTTTGAAATAAATCTTATCAGTGAGTAATAAGAAATAATATCTTCTTAGTTGGAAGTTGGTATAACAGAAATTTAGCTTTGCTAACTAGTAACTGCATTATCCATGTTGACTTTTTAGGGTAAGGCAGCCTAAAAATAAATGTTAACACTACCTTAATACTTTTTATTTACCATTAAATAATATAGAATTGAATAAAAATTTTAAATATTATATTAAACTTGTTTTTGAAAAAATGTTTTTTGTAATTTATCCCGTGAAAAATAAATTTTTCGAGTATGTTCAGGTTAAAAAAATGGTTACTTTCAGAAACAGTGAAGAACAAATTCGATCCACCTACAAGAAAAAAAAAAATCAGACGCCGTAACCGCTCGGCCACGACTGCTTGTGAGTGTAAAACGTTGTTTGAAATAAATCTTATCAGTGAGTAATAAGAAATAATATCTTCTTAGTTGGAAGTTGGTATAACAGAAATTTAGCTTTGCTAACTAGTAACTGCATTATCCATGTTGACTTTTTAGGGTAAGGCAGCGTAAAAACAAATGTTAACACTACCTTCACTACTTTTTATTTACCATTAAATAATATAGAATTGAATAAAAAATTTTAAATATTATATTAAACTTGTTTTTGAAAAAATGTTTTTTGTAATTTATCCCGTGAAAAATAAATTTTTCGAGTATGTTCAGGTTAAAAAAATGGTTACTTTCAGAAACAGTGAAGAACAAATTCGCCCCACCTACAAGAAAAAAAAAATCCGTACAATTCTGATTTCTAGTCAGACTGTACGATTCGAACCAGCCGTACAATTCTGATTTCTAGTCAGAGTGTACGATTCGAACCTGTGCTTCCAGAGGGAATCTGATTTCTAGTCAGACGCCGTAACCGCTCGGCCACGACTGCTTGTGAGTGTAAAACGTTGTTTGAAATAAATCTTATCAGTTAGTAATAAGAAATAATATCTTCTTAGTTGGAAGTTGGTATAACAGAAATTTAGCTTTGCTAACTAGTAACTGCATTATCCATGTTGACTTTTTAGGGTAAGGCAGCGTAAAAACAAATGTTAACACTACCTTCACTACTTTTTATTTACCATTAAATAATATAGAATTGAATAAAAAATTTTAAATATTATATTAAACTTGTTTTTGAAAAAATGTTTTTTGTAATTTATCCCGTGAAAAATAAATTTTTCGAGTATGTTCAGGTTAAAAAAATGGTTACTTTCAGAAACAGTGAAGAACAAATTCGATCCACCTACAAGAAAAAAAAAATCCGTACAATTCTGATTTCTAGTCAGACTGTACGATTCGAACCAGCCGTACAATTCTGATTTCTAGTCAGAGTGTACGATTCGAACCTGTGCTTCCAGAGGGAATCTGATTTCTAGTCAGATGCCGTAACCGCTCGGCCACGACTGCTTGTGAGTGTAAAACGTTGTTTGAAATAAATCTTATCAGTTAGTAATAAGAAATAATATCTTCTTAGTTGGAAGTTGGTATAACAGAAATTTAGCTTTGCTAACTAGTAACTGCATTATCCATGTTGACTTTTTAGGGTAAGGCAGCGTAAAAACAAATGTTAACATTACCTTCACTACTTTTTATTTACCATTAATTAATATAGAATTGAATAAAAAATTTTAAATATTATATTAAACTTGTTTTTGAAAAAATGTTTTTTGTAATTTATCCCGTGAAAAATAAATTTTTCGAGTATGTTCAGGTTAAAAAAATGGTTACTTTCAGAAACAGTGAAGAACAAATTCGATCCACCTACAAGAAAAAAAAAAAATCCGTACAATTCTGATTTCTAGTCAGACTGTACGATTCGAACAAGCCGTACAATTCTGATTTCTAGTCAGAGTGTACGATTCGAACCTGTGCTTCCAGAGGGAATCTGATTTCTAGTCAGACGCCGTAACCGCTCGGCCACGACTGCTTGTGAGTGTAAAACGTTGTTTGAAATAAATCTTATCAGTGAGTAATAAGAAATAATATCTTCTTAGTTGGAAGTTGGTATAACAGAAATTTAGCTTTGCTAACTAGTAACTGCATTATCCATGTTGACTTTTTAGGGTAAGGCAGCGTAAAAATAAATGTTAACACTACCTTCACTACTTTTTATTTACCATTAAATAATATAGAATTGAATAAAAATTTTATATATTATATTAAACTTGTTTTTGAAAAAATGTTTTTTGTAATTTATCCCGTGAAAAATAAATTTTTCGAGTATGTTCAGGTTAAAAAAATTATTACTTTCAGAAACAGTGAAGAACAAATTCGCCCCACCTACAAGAAAAAAAAATCCGTACAATTCTGATTTCTAGTCAGACTGTACGATTCGAACCAGCCGTACAATTCTGATTTCTAGTCAGAGTGTACGATTCGAACCTGTGCTCCCAGAGGGAATCTGATTTCTAGTCAGACGCCGTAACCGCTCGGCCACGACTGCTTGTGAGTGTAAAACGTTGTTTGAAATAAATCTTATCAGTTAGTAATAAGAAATAATATCTTCTTAGTTGGAAGTTGGTATAACAGAAATTTAGCTTTGCTAACTAGTAACTGCATTATCCATGTTGACTTTTTAGGGTAAGGCAGCGTAAAAACAAATGTTAACACTACCTTCACTACTTTTTATTTACCATTAAATAATATAGAATTGAATAAAAAATTTTAAATATTATATTAAACTTGTTTTTGAAAAAATGTTTTTTGTAATTTATCCCGTGAAAAATAAATTTTTCGAGTATGTTCAGGTTAAAAAAATGGTTACTTTCAGAAACAGTGAAGAACAAATTCGATCCACCTACAAGAAAAAAAAAAAAATCCGTACAATTCTGATTTCTAGTCAGACTGTACGATTCGAACCAGCCGTACAATTCTGATTTCTAGTCAGAGTGTACGATTCGAACCTGTGCTTCCAGATGGAATCTGATTTCTAGTCAGACGCCGTAACCGCTCGGCCACGACTGCTTGTGAGTGTAAAACGTTGTTTGAAATAAATCTTATCAGTTAGTAATAAGAAATAATATCTTCTTAGTTGGAAGTTGGTATAACAGAAATTTAGCTTTGCTAACTAGTAACTGCATTATCCATGTTGACTTTTTAGGGTAAGGCAGCGTAAAAATAAATGTTAACACTACCTTCACTACTTTTTATTTACCATTAAATAATATAGAATTGAATAAAAATTTTATATATTATATTAAACTTGTTTTTGAAAAAATGTTTTTTGTAATTTATCCCGTGAAAAATAAATTTTTCGAGTATGTTCAGGTTAAAAAAATTATTACTTTCAGAAACAGTGAAGAACAAATTCGCCCCACCTACAAGAAAAAAAAATCCGTACAATTCTGATTTCTAGTCAGACTGTACGATTCGAACCAGCCGTACAATTCTGATTTCTAGTCAGAGTGTACGATTCGAACCTGTGCTCCCAGAGGGAATCTGATTTCTAGTCAGACGCCGTAACCGCTCGGCCACGACTGCTTGTGAGTGTAAAACGTTGTTTGAAATAAATCTTATCAGTTAGTAATAAGAAATAATATCTTCTTAGTTGGAAGTTGGTATAACAGAAATTTAGCTTTGCTAACTAGTAACTGCATTATCCATGTTGACTTTTTAGGGTAAGGCAGCGTAAAAACAAATGTTAACACTACCTTCACTACTTTTTATTTACCATTAAATAATATAGAATTGAATAAAAAATTTTAAATATTATATTAAACTTGTTTTTGAAAAAATGTTTTTTGTAATTTATCCCGTGAAAAATAAATTTTTCGAGTATGTTCAGGTTAAAAAAATGGTTACTTTCAGAAACAGTGAAGAACAAATTCGATCCACCTACAAGAAAAAAAAAATCCGTACAATTCTGATTTCTAGTCAGACTGTACGATTCGAACCAGCCGTACAATTCTGATTTCTAGTCAGAGTGTACGATTCGAACCTGTGCTTCCAGAGGGAATCTGATTTCTAGTCAGACGCCGTAACCGCTCGGCCACGACTGCTTGTGAGTGTAAAACGTTGTTTGAAATAAATCTTATCAGTGAGTAATAAGAAATAATATCTTCTTAGTTGGAAGTTGGTATAACAGAAATTTAGCTTTGCTAACTAGTAACTGCATTATCCATGTTGACTTTTTAGGGTAAGGCAGCGTAAAAATAAATGTTAACACTACCTTCACTACTTGTTATTTACCATTAAATAATATAGAATTGAATAAAAAATTTTAAATATTATATTAAACTTGTTTTTGAAAAAATGTTTTTTGTAATTTATCCCGTGAAAAATAAATTTTTCGAGTATGTTCAGGTTAAAAAAATGGTTACTTTCAGAAACAGTGAAGAACAAATTCGATCCACCTACAAGAAAAAAAAAAAATCCGTACAATTCTGATTTCTAGTCAGACTGTACGATACGAACCAGCCGTACAATTCTGATTTCTAGTCAGAGTGTACGATTCGAACCTGTGCTTCCAGAGGGAATCTGATTTCTAGTCAGACGCCGTAACCGCTCGGCCACGACTGCTTGTGAGTGTAAAACGTTGTTTGAAATAAATCTTATCAGTGAGTAATAAGAAATAATATCTTCTTAGTTGGAAGTTGGTATAACAGAAATTTAGCTTTGCTAACTAGTAACTGCATTATCCATGTTGACTTTTTAGGGTAAGGCAGCGTAAAAACAAATGTTAACACTACCTTCACTACTTTTTATTTACCATTAAATAATATAGAATTGAATAAAAAATTTTAAATATTATATTAAACTTGTTTTTGAAAAAATGTTTTTTGTAATTTATCCCGTGAAAAATAAATTTTTCGAGTATGTTCAGGTTAAAAAAATGGTTACTTTCAGAAACAGTGAAGAACAAATTCGATCCACCGACAAGAAAAAAAAAATCCGTACAATTCTGATTTCTAGTCAGACTGTACGATTCGAACCAGCCGTACAATTCTGATTTCTAGTCAGAGTGTACGATTCGAACCTGTGCTTCCAGAGGGAATCTGATTTCTAGTCAGACGCCGTAACCGCTCGGCCACGACTGCTTGTGAGTGTAAAACGTTGTTTGAAATAAATCTTATCAGTGAGTAATAAGAAATAATATCTTCTTAGTTGGAAGTTGGTATAACAGAAATTTAGCTTTGCTAACTAGTAACTGCATTATCCATGTTGACTTTTTAGGGTAAGGCAGCGTAAAAACAAATGTTAACACTACCTTCACTACTTTTTATTTACCATTAAATAATATAGAATTCAATAAAAAATTTTAAATATTATATTAAACTTGTTTTTGAAAAAATGTTTTTTGTAATTTATCCCGTGAAAAATAAATTTTTCGAGTATGTTCAGGTTAAAAAAATGGTTACTTTCAGAAACAGTGTAGAACAAATTCGCCCCACCTACAAGAAAAAAAAAATCCGTACAATTCTGATTTCTAGTCAGACTGTACGATTCGAACCAGCCGTACAATTCTGATTTCTAGTCAGAGTGTACGATTCGAACCTGTGCTTCCAGAGGGAATCTGATTTCTAGTCAGGCGCCGTAACCGCTCGGCCACGACTGCTTGGGAGTGTAAAACGTTGTTTGAAATAAATCTTATCAGTGAGTAATAAGAAATAATATCTTCTTAGTTGGAAGTTGGTATAACAGAAATTTAGCTTTGCTAACTAGTAACTGCATTATCCATGTTGACTTTTTAGGGTAAGGCAGCGTAAAAACAAATGTTAACACTACCTTCACTACTTTTTATTTACCATTAAATAATATAGAATTGAATAAAAAATTTTAAATATTATATTAAACTTGTTTTTGAAAAAATGTTTTTTGTAATTTATCCCGTGAAAAATAAATTTTTCGAGTATGTTCAGGTTAAAAAAATGGTTACTTTCAGAAACAGTGAAGAACAAATTTGATCCACCTACAAGAAAAAAAAAAATCCGTACAATTCTGATTTCTAGTCAGACTGTACGATTCGAACCAGCCGTACAATTCTGATTTCTAGTCAGAGTGTACGATTCGAACCTGTGCTTCCAGAGGGAATCTGATTTCTAGTCAGACGCCGTAACCGCTCGGCCACGACTGCTTGTGAGTGTAAAACGTTGTTTGAAATAAATCTTATCAGTGAGTAATAAGAAATAATATCTTCTTAGTTGGAAGTTGGTATAACAGAAATTTAGCTTTGCTAACTAGTAACTGCATTATCCATGTTGACTTTTTAGGGTAAGGCAGCGTAACAACAAATGTTAACACTACCTTCACTACTTTTTATTTACATTAAATAATATAGAATTGAATAAAAAATTTTAAATATTATATTAAACTTGTTTTTGAAAAAATGTTTTTTGTAATTTATCCCGTGAAAAATAAATTTTTCGAGTATGTTCAGGTTAAAAAAATGGTTACTTTCAGAAACAGTGAAGAACAAATTCGATCCACCTACAAGAAAAAAAAAAATCCGTACAATTCTGATTTCTAGTCAGACTGTACGATTCGAACCAGCCGTACAATTCTGATTTCTAGTCAGAGTGTACGATTCGAACCTGTGCTTCCAGAGGGAATCTGATTTCTAGTCAGACGCCGTAACCGCTCGGCCACGACTGCTTGTGAGTGTAAAACGTTGTTTGAAATAAATCTTATCAGTGAGTAATAAGAAATAATATCTTCTTAGTTGGAAGTTGGTATAACAGAAATTTAGCTTTGCTAACTAGTAACTGCATTATCCATGTTGACTTTTTAGGGTAAGGCAGCGTAAAAATAAATGTTAACACTACCTTCACTACTTTTTATTTACCATTAAATAATATAGAATTGAATAAAAAATTTTAAATATTATATTAAACTTGTTTTTGAAAAAATGTTTTTTGTAATTTATCCCGTGAAAAATAAATTTTTCGAGTATGTTCAGGTTAAAAAAATGGTTACTTTCAGAAACAGTGAAGAACAAATTCGATCCACCTACAAGAAAAAAAAAAAATCCGTACAATTCTGATTTCTAGTCAGACTGTACGATTCGAACCAGCCGTACAATTCTGATTTCTAGTCAGAGTGTACGATTCGAACCTGTGCTCCCAGAGGGAATCTGATTTCTAGTCAGACGCCGTAACCGCTCGGCCACGACTGCTTGTGAGTGTAAAACGTTGTTTGAAATAAATCTTATCAGTGAGTAATAAGGAATAATATCTTCTTAGTTGGAAGTTGGTATAACAGAAATTTAGCTTTGCTAACTAGTAACTGCATTATCCATGTTGACTTTTTAGGGTAAGGCAGCGTAAAAACAAATGTTAACACTACCTTCACTACTTTTTATTTACATTAAATAATATAGAATTGAATAAAAAATTTTAAATATTATATTAAACTTGTTTTTGAAAAAATGTTTTTTGTAATTTATCCCGTGAAAAATAAATTTTTCGAGTATGTTCAGGTTAAAAAAATGGTTACTTTCAGAAACAGTGAAGAACAAATTCGCCCCACCTACAAGAAAAAAAAAATCCGTACAATTCTGATTTCTAGTCAGACTGTACGATTCGAACCAGCCGTACAATTCTGATTTCTAGTCAGAGTGTACGATTCGAACCTGTGCTTCCAGAGGGAATCTGATTTCTAGTCAGACGCCGTAACCGCTCGGCCACGACTGCTTGTGAGTGTAAAACGTTGTTTGAAATAAATCTTATCAGTGAGTAATAAGAAATAATATCTTCTTAGTTGGAAGTTGGTATAACAGAAATTTAGCTTTGCTAACTAGTAACTGCATTATCCATGTTGACTTTTTAGGGTAAGGCAGCGTAAAAATAAATGTTAACACTACCTTCACTACTTTTTATTTACCATTAAATAATATAGAATTGAATAAAAATTTTAAATATTATATTAAACTTGTTTTTGAAAAAATGTTTTTTGTAATTTATCCCGTGAAAAATAAATTTTTCGAGTATGTTCAGGTTAAAAAAATTATTACTTTCAGAAACAGTGAAGAACAAATTCGCCCCACCTACAAGAAAAAAAAATTCGTACAATTCTGATTTCTAGTCAGACTGTACGATTCGAACCAGCCGTACAATTCTGATTTCTAGTCAGAGTGTACGATTCGAACCTGTGCTCCCAGAGGGAATCTGATTTCTAGTCAGACGCCGTAACCGCTCGGCCACGACTGCTTGTGAGTGTAAAACGTTGTTTGAAATAAATCTTATCAGTGAGTAATAAGAAATAATATCTTCTTAGTTGGAAGTTGGTATAACAGAAATTTAGCTTTGCTAACTAGTAACTGCATTATCCATGTTGACTTTTTAGGGTAAGGCAGCGTAAAAACAAATGTTAACACTACCTTCACTACTTTTTATTTACCATTAAATAATATAGAATTGAATAAAAAAATTTAAATATTATATTAAACTTGTTTTTGAAAAAATGTTTTTTGTAATTTATCCCGTGAAAAATAAATTTTTCGAGTATGTTCAGGTTAAAAAAATGGTTACTTTCAGAAACAGTGAAGAACAAATTCGCCCCACCTACAAGAAAGAAAAATCCGTACAATTCTGATTTCTAGTCAGACTGTACGATTCGAACCAGCCGTACAATTCTGATTTCTAGTCAGAGTGTACGATTCGAACCTGTGCTCCCAGAGGGAATCTGATTTCTAGTCAGACGCCGTAACCGCTCGGCCACGACTGCTTGTGAGTGTAAAACGTTGTTTGAAATAAATCTTATCAGTGAGTAATAAGAAATAATATCTTCTCAGTTGGAAGTTGGTATAACAGAAATTTAGCTTTGCTAACTAGTAACTGCATTATCCATGTTGACTTTTTAGGGTAAGGCAGCGTAAAAACAAATGTTAACACTACCTTCACTACTTTTTATTTACCAATAAATAATATAGAATTGAATAAAAAATTTTAAATATATTAAACTTGTTTTTGAAAAAATGTTTTTTGTAATTTATCCCGTGAAAAATAAATTTTTCGAGTATGTTCAGGTTAAAAAAATGGTTACTTTCAGAAACAGTGAAGAACAAATTCGCCCCACCTACAAGAAAAAAAAAATCCGTACAATTCTGATTTCTAGTCAGACTGTACGATTCGAACCAGCCGTACAATCCTGATTTCTAGTCAGAGTGTACGATTCGAACTTGTGCTTCCAGAGGGAATCTGATTTCTAGTCAGACGCCGTAACCGCTCGGCCACGACTGCTTGTGAGTGTAAAACGTTGTTTGAAATAAATGTTATCAGTGAGTAATAAGAAATAATATCTTCTTAGTTGGAAGTTGGTATAACAGAAATTTAGCTTTGCTAACTAGTAACTGCATTATCCATGTTGACTTTTTAGGGTAAGTAGCGTAAAAATAAATGTTAACACTACCTTCACTACTTTTTATTTACCATTAAATAATATAGAATTGAATAAAAATTTTAAATATTATATTAAACTTGTTTTTGAAAAAATGTTTTTTGTAATTTATCCCGTGAAAAATAAATTTTTCGAGTATGTTCAGGTTAAAAAAATTATTACTTTCAGAAACAGTGAAGAACAAATTCGCCCCACCTACAAGAAAAAAAAATCCGTACAATTCTGATTTCTAGTCAGACTGTACGATTCGAACCAGCCGTACAATTCTGATTTCTAGTCAGAGTGTACGATTCGAACCTGTGCTCCCAGAGGGAATCTGATTTCTAGTCAGACGCCGTAACCGCTCGGCCACGACTGCTTGTGAGTGTAAAACGTTGTTTGAAATAAATCTTATCAGTGAGTAATAAGAAATAATATCTTCTCAGTTGGAAGTTGGTATAACAGAAATTTAGCTTTGCTAACTAGTAACTGCATTATCCATGTTGACTTTTTAGGGTAAGGCAGCGTAAAAACAAATGTTAACACTACCTTCACTACTTTTTATTTACCAATAAATAATATAGAATTGAATAAAAAATTTTAAATATTATATTAAACTTGTTTTTGAAAAAATGTTTTTTGTAATTTATCCCGTGAAAAATAAATTTTTCGAGTATGTTCAGGTTAAAAAAATTATTACTTTCAGAAACAGTGAAGAACAAATTCGCCCCACCTACAAGAAAAAAAAAATCCGTACAATTCTGATTTCTAGTCAGACTGTACGATTCGAACCAGCCGTACAATTCTGATTTCTAGTCAGAGTGTACGATTCGAACCTGTGCTCCCAGAGGGAATCTGATTTCTAGTCAGACGCCGTAACCGCTCGGCCACGACTGCTTGTCAGTGTAAAACGTTGTTTGAAATAAATCTTATCAGTGAGTAATAAGAAATAATATCTTCTTAGTTGGAAGTTGGTATAACAGAAATTTAGCTTTGCTAACTAGTAACTGCATTATCCATGTTGACTTTTTAGGGTAAGGCAGCGTAAAAACAAATGTTAACACTACCTTCACTACTTTTTATTTACCATTAAATAATATAGAATTGAATAAAAATTTTAAATATTATATTAAACTTGTTTTTGAAAAAATGTTTTTTGTAATTTATCCCGTGAAAAATAAATTTTTCGAGTATGTTCAGGTTAAAAAAATTATTACTTTCAGAAACAGTGAAGAACAAATTCGCCCCACCTACAAGAAAAAAAAATCCGTACAATTCTGATTTCTAGTCAGACTGTACGATTCGAACCAGCCGTACAATTCTGATTTCTAGTCAGAGTGTACGATTCGAACCTGTGCTCCCAGAGGGAATCTGATTTCTAGTCAGACGCCGTAACCGCTCGGCCACGACTGCTTGTGAGTGTAAAACGTTGTTTGAAATAAATCTTATCAGTGAGTAATAAGAAATAATATCTTCTTAGTTGGAAGTTGGTATAACAGAAATTTAGCTTTGCTAACTAGTAACTGCATTATCCATGTTGACTTTTTAGGGTAAGGCAGCGTAAAAACAAATGTTAACACTACCTTCACTACTTTTTATTTACCATTAAATAATATAGAATTGAATAAAAAATTTTAAATATTATATTAAACTTGTTTTTGAAAAAATGTTTTTTGTAATTTATCCCGTGAAAAATAAATTCTTCGAGTATGTTCAGGTTAAAAAAATGGTTACTTTCAGAAACAGTGAAGAACAAATTCGCACCACCTACAAGAAAAAAAAATCCTTACAATTCTGATTTCTAGTCAGACCGTACGATTCGAACCATCTATACAGTTCTGATTTCTAGTCAGACTGTACCATTCGAACCAGCCGTACAATTCTGATTTCTAGTCAGAGTGTACGATTCGAACCTGTGCTCCCAGAGGGAATCTGATTTCTAGTCAGACGCCGTAACCGCTCGGCCACGACTGCTTGTGAGTGTAAAACGTTGTTTGAAATAAATCTTATCAGTGAGTAATAAGAAATAATATCTTCTTAGTTGGAAGTTGGTATAACAGAAATTTAGCTTTGCTAACTAGTAACTGCATTATCCATGTTGACTTTTTAGGGTAAGGCAGCGTAAAAACAAATGTTAACACTACCTTCACTACTTTTTATTTACAATTAAATAATATAGAATTGAATAAAAAATTTTAAATATTATATTAAACTTGTTTTTGAAAAAATGTTTTTTGTAATTTATCCCGTGAAAAATAAATTCTTCGAGTATGTTCAGGTTAAAAAAATGGTTACTTTCAGAAACAGTGAAGAACAAATTCGCCCCACCTACAAGAAAAAAAAAATCCGTACAATTCTGATTTCTAGTCAGACTGTACGATTCGAGCCAGCCGTACAATTCTGATTTCTAGTCAGACTGTACGATTCGAACCTGTGCTCCCAGAGGGAATCTGATTTCTAGTCAGACGCCGTAACCGCTCGGCCACGACTGCTTGTGAGTATAAAACGTTGTTTGAAATAAATCTTATCAGTGAGTTATAAGAAATAATATTTTCTTAGTTGGAAGTTGGTATAACAGAAATTTAGCTTTGCTAACTAGTAACTGCATTATCCATGTTGATTTTTTAGGGTAAGGCAGTGTAAAAACAAATGTTAACACTACCTTCACTACTTTTTATTTACCATTAAATAATATAGAATTGAATAAAAAATTTTAAATATTATATTAAACTTGTTTTTGAAAAAATGTTTTTTGTAATTTATCCCGTGAAAAATAAATTTTTCGAGTATGTTCAGGTTAAAAAAATGGTTACTTTCAGAAACAGTGAAGAACAAATTCGCCCCACCTACAAGAAAAAAAAATCCGTACAATTCTGATTTCTAGTCAGACTGTACGATTCGAACCAGCCGTACAATTCTGATTTCTAGTCAGAGTGTACGATTCGAACCTGTGCTCCCAGAGGGAATCTGATTTCTAGTCAGACGCCGTAACCGCTCGACCACGACTGCTTGTGAGTGTAAAACGTTGTTTGAAATAAATCTTATCAGTGAGTAGTAAGAAATAATATCTTCTTAGTTGGAAGTTTGTATAACAGAAATTTTGCTTTGCTAACTAGTAACTGCATTATCCATGTTGATTTTTTAGGGTAAGGCAGTGTAAAAACAAATGTTAACACTACCTTCACTACTTTTTATTTAAAATATTTTAAATATTATATTAAACTTGTTTTTGAAAAAATGTTTTTTGTAATTTATCCCGTGAAAAATAAATTCTTCGAGTATGTTCAGGTTAAAAAAATGGTTACTTTCAGAAACAGTGAAGAACAAATTCGCCCCACCTACAAGAAAAAAAAAATCTGTACAATTCTGATTTCTAGTCAGACTGTACGATTCGAACCAGCCGTACAATTCTGATTTCTAGTCAGACTGTACGATTCGAACCTGTGCTCCCAGAGGGAATCTGATTTCTAATCAGACGCCGTAACCGCTCGGCCACGACTGCTTGTGAGTGTAAAACGTTGTTTGAAATAAATCTTATCAGTGAGTAATAAGAAATAATATCTTCTTAGTTGGAAGTTGGTATAACAGAAATTTAGCTTTGCTAACTAGTAACTGCATTATCCATGTTGACTTTTTAGGGTAAGGCAGCGTAAAAACAAATGTTAACACTACCTTCACTACTTTTTATTTACCATTAAATAATATAGAATTGAATAAAAAATTTTAAATATTATATTAAACTTGTTTTTGAAAAAATGTTTTTTGTAATTTATCCCGTGAAAAATAAATTTTTCGAGTATGTTCAGGTTAAAAAAATGGTTACTTTCAGAAACAGTGAAGAACAAATTCGCCCCACCTACAAGAAAAAAAAATCCGTACAATTCTGATTTCTAGTCAGACTGTACGATTCGAACCAGCCGTACAATTCTGATTTCTAGTCAGAGTGTACGATTCGAACCTGTGCTCCCAGAGGGAATCTGATTTCTAGTCAGACGCCGTAACCGCTCGGCCACGACTGCTTGTGAGTGTAAAACGTTGTTTGAAATAAATCTTATCAGTGAGTAATAAGAAATAATATCTTCTTAGTTGGAAGTTGGTATAACAGAAATTTAGCTTTGCTAACTAGTAACTGCATTATCCATGTTGACTTTTTAGGGTAAGGCAGCGTAAAAACAAATGTTAACACTACATTCACTACTTTTTATTTACCATTAAATAATATAGAATTGAATAAAAAATTTTAAATATTATATTAAACTTGTTTTTGAAAAAATGTTTTTTGTAATTTATCCCGTGAAAAATAAATTATTCGAGTATGTTCAGGTTAAAAAAATGGTTACTTTCAGAAACAGTGAAGAACAAATTCGCCCCACCTACAAGAAAAAAAAATTCGTACAATTCTGATTTCTAGACAGACTGTACCATTCGAACCATCCGTACAATTCTGATTTCTAGTCAGACTGTACGATTCGAACCTGTGCTCCCAGAGGGAATCTGATTTCTAGTCAGACGCCGTAACCGCTCGACCACGACTGCTTGTGAGTGTAAAACGTTGTTTGAAATAAATCTTATCAGTGAGTAGTAAGAAATAATATCTTCTTAGTTGGAAGTTTGTATAACAGAAATTTTGCTTTGCTAACTAGTAACTGCATTATCCATGTTGATTTTTTAGGGTAAGGCAGTGTAAAAACAAATGTTAACACTACCTTCACTACTTTTTATTTAAAATATTTTAAATATTATATTAAACTTGTTTTTGAAAAAATGTTTTTTGTAATTTATCCCGTGAAAAATAAATTCTTCGAGTATGTTCAGGTTAAAAAAATGGTTACTTTCAGAAACAGTGAAGAACAAATTCGCCCCACCTACAAGAAAAAAAAAATCCGTACAATTCTGATTTCTAGTCAGACTGTACGATTCGAACCAGCCGTACAATTCTGATTTCTGGTCAGACTGTACGATTCGAACCTGTGCTCCCAGAGGGAATCTGATTTCTAATCAGACGCCGTAACCGCTCGGCCACGACTGCTTGTGAGTGTAAAACGTTGTTTGAAATAAATCTTATCAGTGAGTAATAAGAAATAATATCTTCTTAGTTGGAAGTTGGTATAACAGAAATTTAGCTTTGCTAACTAGTAACTGCATTATCCATGTTGACTTTTTAGGGTAAGGCAGCGTAAAAACAAATGTTAACACTACCTTCACTACTTTTTATTTACCATTAAATAATATAGAATTGAATAAAAAATTTTAAATATTATATTAAACTTGTTTTTGAAAAAATGTTTTTTGTAATTTATCCCGTGAAAAATAAATTCTTCGAGTATGTTCAGGTTAAAAAAATGGTTACTTTCACAAACAGTGAAGAACAAATTCGCCCCACCTACAAGAAAAAAAAATCCGTACAATTCTGATTTCTAGTCAGACTGTACGATTCGAACCATCCTTACAGTATTGATTTCTAGTCAGACTGTACCATTCGAACCAGCCGTACAATTCTGATTTCTAGTCAGAGTGTACGATTCGAACCTGTGCTCCCAGAGGGAATCTGATTTCTAGTCAGACGCCGTAACCGCTCGGCCACGACTGCTTGTGAGTGTAAAACGTTGTTTGAAATAAATCTTATCAGTGAGTAATAAGAAATAATATCTTCTTAGTTGGAAGTTGGTATAACAGAAATTTAGCTTTGCTAACTAGTAACTGCATTATCCATGTTGACTTTTTAGGGTAAGGCAGCGTAAAAACAAATGTTAACACTACCTTCACTACTTTTTATTTACCATTAAATAATATAGAATTGAATAAAAAATTTTAAATATTATATTAAACTTGTTTTTGAAAAAATGTTTTTTGTAATTTATCCCGTGAAAAATAAATTCTTCGAGTATGTTCAGGTTAAAAAAATGGTTACTTTCAGAAACAGTGAAGAACAATTTCGCCCCACCTACAAGAAAAAAAAAATCCGTACAATTCTGATTTCTAGTCAGACTGTACGATTCGAACCAGCCGTACAATTCTGATTTCTAGTCAGAGTGTACGATTCGAACCTGTGCTCCCAGAGGGAATCTGATTTCTAGTCAGACGCCGTAACCGCTCGGCCACGACTGCTTGTGAGTGTAAAACGTTGTTTGAAATAAATCTTATCAGTGAGTAATAAGAAATAATATCTTCTTAGTTGGAAGTTGGTATAACAGAAATTTAGCTTTGCTAACTAGTAACTGCATTATCCATGTTGACTTTTTAGGGTAAGGCAGCGTAAAAACAAATGTTAACACTACCTTCACTACTTTTTATTTACCATTAAATAATATAGAATTGAATAAAAAATTTTAAATATTATATTAAACTTGTTTTTGAAAAAATGTTTTTTGTAATTTATCCCGTGAAAAATAAATTCTTCGAGTATGTTCAGGTTAAAAAAATGGTTACTTTCAGAAACAGTGAAGAACAAATTCGCCCCACCTACAAGAAAAAAAAATCCGTACAATTCTGATTTCTAGTCAGACTGTACGATTCGAACCAGCCGTACAATTCTGATTTCTAGTCAGAGTGTACGATTCGAACCTGTGCTCCCAGAGGGAATCTGATTTCTAGTCAGACGCCGTAACCGCTCGGCCACGACTGCTTGTGAGTGTAAAACGTTGTTTGAAATAAATCTTATCAGTGAGTAATAAGAAATAATATCTTCTTAGTTGGAAGTTGGTATAACAGAAATTTAGCTTTGCTAACTAGTAACTGCATTATCCATGTTGACTTTTTAGGGTAAGGCAGCGTAAAAACAAATGTTAACACTACCTTCACTACTTTTTATTTACCATTAAATAATATAGAATTGAATAAAAAATTTTAAATATTATATTAAACTTGTTTTTGAAAAAATGTTTTTTGTAATTTATCCCGTGAAAAATAAATTCTTCGAGTATGTTCAGGTTAAAAAAATGGTTACTTTCAGAAACAGTGAAGAACAATTTCGCCCCACCTACAAGAAAAAAAAAATCCGTACAATTCTGATTTCTAGTCAGACTGTACGATTCGAACCAGCCGTACAATTCTGATTTCTAGTCAGAGTGTACGATTCGAACCTGTGCTCCCAGAGGGAATCTGATTTCTATTCAGACGCCGTAACCGCTCGGCCACGACTGCTTGTGAGTGTAAAACGTTGTTTGAAATAAATCTTATCAGTGAGTAATAAGAAATAATATCTTCTTAGTTGGAAGTTGGTATAACAGAAATTTAGCTTTGCTAACTAGTAACTGCATTATCCATGTTGACTTTTTAGGGTAAGGCAGCGTAAAAACAAATGTTAACACTACCTTCACTACTTTTTATTTACCATTAAATAATATAGAATTGAATAAAAAATTTTAAATATTATATTAAACTTGTTTTTGAAAAAATGTTTTTTGTAATTTATCCCGTGAAAAATAAATTCTTCGAGTATGTTCAGGTTAAAAAAATGGTTACTTTCAGAAACAGTGAAGAACAAATTCGCCCCACCTACAAGAAAAAAAATCCGTACAATTCTGATTTCTAGTCAGACTGTACGATTCGAACCAGCCGTACAATTCTGATTTCTAGTCAGAGTGTACGATTCGAACCTGTGCTCCCAGAGGGAATCTGATTTCTAGTCAGACGCCGTAACCGCTCGGCCACGACTGCTTGTGAGTGTAAAACGTTGTTTGAAATAAATCTTATCAGTGAGTAATAAGAAATAATATCTTCTTAGTTGGAAGTTGGTATAACAGAAATTTAGCTTTGCTAACTAGTAACTGCATTATCCATGTTGACTTTTTAGGGTAAGGCAGCGTAAAAACAAATGTTAACACTACCTTCACTACTTTTTATTTACCATTAAATAATATAGAATTGAATAAAAAATTTTAAATATTATATTAAACTTGTTTTTGAAAAAATGTTTTTTGTAATTTATCCCGTGAAAAATAAATTCTTCGAGTATGTTCAGGTTAAAAAAATGGTTACTTTCAGAAACAGTGAAGAACAAATTCGCCCCACCTACAAGAAAAAAAAATCCGTACAATTCTGATTTCTAGTCAGACTGTACGATTCGAACCTGTGCTCCCAGAGGGAATCTGATTTCTAATCAGACGCCGTAACCGCTCGGCCACGACTGCTTGTGAGTGTAAAACGTTGTTTGAAATAAATCTTATCAGTGAGTAATAAGAAATAATATCTTCTTAGTTGGAAGTTGGTATAACAGAAATTTAGCTTTGCTAACTAGTAACTGCATTATCCATGTTGACTTTTTAGGGTAAGGCAGCGTAAAAACAAATGTTAACACTACCTTCACTACTTTTTATTTACCATTAAATAATATAGAATTGAATAAAAAATTTTAAATATTATATTAAACTTGTTTTTGAAAAAATGTTTTTTGTAATTTATCCCGTGAAAAATAAATTCTTCGAGTATGTTCAGGTTAAAAAAATGGTTACTTTCACAAACAGTGAAGAACAAATTCGCCCCACCTACAAGAAAAAAAAATCCGTACAATTCTGATTTCTAGTCAGACTGTACGATTCGAACCATCCTTACAGTATTGATTTCTAGTCAGACTGTACCATTCGAACCAGCCGTACAATTCTGATTTCTAGTCAGAGTGTACGATTCGAACCTGTGCTCCCAGAGGGAATCTGATTTCTAGTCAGACGCCGTAACCGCTCGGCCACGACTGCTTGTGAGTGTAAAACGTTGTTTGAAATAAATCTTATCAGTGAGTAATAAGAAATAATATCTTCTTAGTTGGAAGTTGGTATAACAGAAATTTAGCTTTGCTAACTAGTAACTGCATTATCCATGTTGACTTTTTAGGGTAAGGCAGCGTAAAAACAAATGTTAACACTACCTTCACTACTTTTTATTTACCATTAAATAATATAGAATTGAATAAAAAATTTTAAATATTATATTAAACTTGTTTTTGAAAAAATGTTTTTTGTAATTTATCCCGTGAAAAATAAATTCTTCGAGTATGTTCAGGTTAAAAAAATGGTTACTTTCAGAAACAGTGAAGAACAATTTCGCCCCACCTACAAGAAAAAAAAAAATCCGTACAATTCTGATTTCTAGTCAGACTGTACGATTCGAACCAGCCGTACAATTCTGATTTCTAGTCAGAGTGTACGATTCGAACCTGTGCTCCCAGAGGGAATCTGATTTCTAGTCAGACGCCGTAACCGCTCGGCCACGACTGCTTGTGAGTGTAATACGTTGTTTGAAATAAATCTTATCAGTGAGTAATAAGAAATAATATCTTCTTAGTTGGAAGTTGGTATAACAGAAATTTAGCTTTGCTAACTAGTAACTGCATTATCCATGTTGACTTTTTAGGGTAAGGCAGCGTAAAAACAAATGTTAACACTACCTTCACTACTTTTTATTTACCATTAAATAATATAGAATTGAATAAAAAATTTTAAATATTATATTAAACTTGTTTTTGAAAAAATGTTTTTTGTAATTTATCCCGTGAAAAATAAATTCTTCGAGTATGTTCAGGTTAAAAAAATGGTTACTTTCAGAAACAGTGAAGAACAAATTCGCCCCACCTACAAGAAAAAAAAATCCGTACAATTCTGATTTCTAGTCAGACTGTACGATTCGAACCAGCCGTACAATTCTGATTTCTAGTCAGAGTGTACGATTCGAACCTGTGCTCCCAGAGGGAATCTGATTTCTAGTCAGACGCCGTAACCGCTCGGCCACGACTGCTTGTGAGTGTAAAACGTTGTTTGAAATAAATCTTATCAGTGAGTAATAAGAAATAATATCTTCTTAGTTGGAAGTTGGTATAACAGAAATTTAGCTTTGCTAACTAGTAACTGCATTATCCATGTTGACTTTTTAGGGTAAGGCAGCGTAAAAACAAATGTTAACACTACCTTCACTACTTTTTATTTACCATTAAATAATAAAGAATTGAATAAAAAATTTTAAATATTATATTAAACTTGTTTTTGAAAAAATGTTTTTTGTAATTAATCCCGTGAAAAATAAGTTCTTCGAGTATGTTCAGGTTAAAAAAATGGTTACTTTCAGAAACAGTGAAGAACAAATTCGCCCCACCTACAAGAAAAAAAAATCCGTGCAATTCTGATTTCTAGTCAGACTGTACGATTCGAACCAGCCGTACAATTCTGATTTCTAGTCAGAGTGTACGATTCGAACCTGTGCTCCCAGAGGGAATCTGATTTCTAGTCAGACGCCGTAACCGCTCGGCCACGACTGCTTGTGAGTGTAAAACGTTGTTTGAAATAAATCTTATCAGTGAGTAATAAGAAATAATATCTTCTTAGTTGGAAGTTGGTATAACAGAAATTTAGCTTTGCTAACTAGTAACTGCATTATCCATGTTGACTTTTTAGGGTAAGGCAGCGTAAAAACAAATGTTAACACTACCTTCACTACTTTTTATTTACCATTAAATAATATAGAATTGAATAAAAAATTTTAAATATTATATTAAACTTGTTTTTGAAAAAATGTTTTTTGTAATTTATCCCGTGAAAAATAAATTTTTCGAGTATGTTCAGGTTAAAAAAATGGTTACTTTCAGAAACAGTGAAGAACAAATTCGCCCCACCTCTCGGCCACGACTGCTTGTGAATGTAAAAAGTTTTTTGAAATAAATCTTATCAGTGAGTAATAAGAAATAATATCTTCTTATTTGGAAGTTTGTATAACAGAAATTTAGTTTTGCTAACTAGTAAATGCATTATCCATGTTGACTTTTTAGGGTAAGGCAGCGTAAAAACAAATGTTAACACTACCTTCACTACTTTTTATTTACCATTAAATAATATAGAATTGAATAAAAAATTTTAAATATTATATTAAACTTGTTTTTGAAAAAATGTTTTTTGTAATTTATCCCGTGAAAAATAAATTCTTCGAGTATGTTCAGGTTAAAAAAATGGTTACTTTCAGAAACAGTGAAGAACAAATTCGCCCCACCTGCAAGAAAAAAAAATCCGTACAATTCTGATTTCTAGTCAGACCGTACGATTCGAACCATCCATACAGTTCTGATTTCTAGTCAGACTGTACCATTCGAACCAGCCGTACAATTCTGATTTCTAGTCAGAGTGTACGATTCGAACCTGTGCTCCCAGAGGGAATCTGATTTCTAGTCAGACGCTGTAACCGCTCGGCTACGACTGCTTGTGAGTCTAAAACGTTGTTTGAAATAAATCTTATCAGTGAGTAATAAGAAATAATATCTTCTTAGTTGGAAGTTGGTATAACAGAAATTTAGCTTTGCTAACTAGTAACTGCAATATCCATGTTGACTTTTTAGGGTAAGGTAGCGTAAAAACAAATGTTAACACTACCTTCACTACTTTTTATTTACCATTAAATAATATAGAATTGAATAAAAAATTTTAAATATTATATTAAACTTGTTTTTGAAAAAATGTTTTTTGTAATTTATCCCGTGAAAAATAAATTCTTCGAGTATGTTCAGGTTAAAAAAATGGTTACTTTCAGAAACAGTGAAGAACAAATTCGCCCCACCTACAAGAAAAAAAATCCGTACAATTCTGATTTCTAGTCAGACTGTATGATTCGAACCATCCTTACAGTTCTGATTTCTAGTCAGGCTGTACCATTTGAACCAGCCGTACAATTCTGATTTCTAGTCAGAGTGTACGATTCGAACCTGTGCTCCCAGAGGGAATCTGATTTCTAGTCAGACGCCGTAACCGCTCGGCCACGACTGCTTGTGAGTGTAAAACGTTCTTTGAAATAAATCTTATCAGTGAGTAATAAGAAATAATATCTTCTTAGTTGGAAGTTGGTATAACAGAAATTTAGTTTTGCTAACTAGTAACTGCATTATCCATATTGACTTTTTAGGGTAAGGCAGCGTAAAAACAAATGTTAACACTACCTTCACTACTTTTTATTTACCATTAAATAATATAGAATTGAATAAAAAATTTTAAATATTATATTAAACTTGTTTTTGAAAAAATGTTTTTTGTAATTTATCCCGTGAAAAATAAATTTTTCGAGTATGTTCAGGTTAAAAAAATGGTTACTTTCAGAAACAGTGAAGAACAAATTCGCCCCACCTACAAGAAAAAAAAAATCCGTACAATTCTGATTTCTAGTCAGACTGTACGATTCGAACCAGCCGTACAATTCTGATTTCTAGTCAGAGTGTACGATTCGAACCTGTGCTCCCAGAGGGAATCAGATTTCTAGTCAGACGCCGTAACCGCTCGGCCACGGCTGCTTGTGAGTGTAAAACGTTGTTTGAAATAAATCTTATCAGTGAGTAATAAGAAATAATATCTTCTTAGTTGGAAGTTGGTATAACAGAAATTTAGCTTTGCTAACTAGTAACTGCATTATCCATGTTGACTTTTTAGGGTAAGGCAGCGTAAAAACAAATGTTAACACTACCTTCACTACTTTTTATTTACCATTAAATAATATAGAACTGAATAAAAAATTTTAAATATTATATTAAACTTGTTTTTGAAAAAATGTCTTTTGTAATTTATCCCGTGAAAAATAAATTCTTCGAGTATGTTCAGGTTAAAAAAATGGTTACTTTCAGAAACAGTGAAGAACAAATTCGCCCCACCTACAAGAAAAAAAAAATCCGTACAATTCTGATTTCTAGTCAGACTGTGCGATTCGAACCAGCCGTACAATTCTGATTTCTAGTCACAGTGTACGATTCGAACCTGTGCTCTCAGAGGGAATCTGATTTCTAGTCAGACGCCGTAACCGCTCGGCTACGACTGCTTGTGAGTGTAAAACGTTGTTTGAAATAAATCTTATCAGTGAGTAATAAGAAATAATATCTTCTTAGTTGGAAGTTGGTATAACAGAAATTTAGTTTTGCTAACTAGTAACTGCATTATCTATGTTGACTTTTTAGGGTAAGGCAGCGTAAAAACAAATGTTAACACTACCTTCACTACTTTTTATTTACCATTAAATAATATAGAATTGAATAAAAAATTTTAAATATTATATTAAACTTGTTTTTGAAAAAATGTTTTTTGTAATTTATCCCGTGAAAAATAAATTTTTCGAGTATGTTCAGGTTAAAAAAAAGGTTACTTTCAGAAACAGTGAAGAACAAATTCGCCCCACCTACAAGAAAAAAAAAATCCGTACAATTCTGATTTCTAGTCAGACTGTACGAATTCGAACCAGCCGTACAATTCTGATTTCTAGTCAGAGTGTACGATTCGAACCTGTGCTCCCAGAGGGAATCTGATTTCTAGTCAGACGCCGTAACCGCTCGGCCACGACTGCTTGTGAATGTAAAACGTTTTTTGAAATAAATCTTATCAGTGAGTAATAAGAAATAATATCTTCTTATTTGGAAGTTTGTATAACAGAAATTTAGCTTTGCTAACTAGTAAATGCATTATCCATATTGACTTTTTAGGGTAAGGCAGCGTAAAAACAAATGTTAACACTACCTTCACTACTTTTTATTTACCATTAAATAATATAGAATTGAATAAAAAATTTTAAATATTATATTAAACTTGTTTTTGAAAAAATGTTTTTTGTAATTTATCCCGTGAAAAATAAATTTTTCGAGTATGTTCAGGTTAAAAAAATGGTTACTTTCAGAAACAGTGAAGAACAAATTCGCCCCACCTACAAGAAAAAAAAAATCCGTACAATTCTGATTTCTAGTCAGACTGTACGATTCGAACCAGCCGTACAATTCTGATTTCTAGTCAGAGTGTACAATTCGAACCTGTGCTCCCAGAGGGAATCTGATTTCTAGTCAGACGCCGTAACCGCTCGGCCACGACTGCTTATGAGTGTAAAACGTTGTTTGAAATAAATCTTATCAGTAAGTAATAAGAAATAATATCTTCTTATTTGGAAGTTTGTATAACAGAAATTACGCTTTGCTAACTAGTAAATGCATTATCCATGTTGACTTTTTAGGGTAAGGCAGCGTAAAACCAAATGTTAACACTACCTTCACTACTTTTTATTTACCATTAAATAATATAGAATTGAATAAAAAATTTTAAATATTATATTAAACTTGTTTTTGAAAAAATGTTTTTTGTAATTTATCCCGTGAAAAATAAGTTCTTCGAGTATGTTCAGGTTAAAAAAATTGTTATTTTCAGAAACAGTGAAGAACAAATTCGCCCCACCTACAAGAAAAAAAAAATCCGTGCAATTCTGATTTCTAGTCAGACTGTACGATTCGAACCAGCCGTACAATTCTGATTTCTAGTCAGAGTGTACGATTCGAACCTGTGCTCCCAGAGGGAATCTGATTTCTAGTCAGACGCCGTAACCGCTCGGCCACGACTGCTTATGAGTGTAAAACGTTGTTTGAAATAAATCTTATCAGTAAGTAATAAGAAATAATATCTTCTTATTTGGAAGTTTGTATAACAGAAATTAAGCTTTGCTAACTAGTAAATGCATTATCCATGTTGACTTTTTAGGGTAAGGCAGCGTAAAAACAAATGTTAACACTACCTTCACTACTTTTTATTTACCATTAAATAATATAGAATTGAATAAAAAATTTTAAATATTATATTAAACTTGTTTTTGAAAAAATGTTTTTTGTAATTTATCCCGTGAAAAATAAGTTCTTCGAGTATGTTCAGGTTAAAAAAATTGTTATTTTCAGAAACAGTGAAGAACAAATTCGCCCCACCTACAAGAAAAAAAAAATCCGTACAATTCTGATTTCTAGTCAGACTGTACGATTCGAACCATCCGTACAATTCTGATTTCTAGTCAGACTGATTTCTAGTCAGAGTGTACGATTCGAACCTGTGCTTCCAGAGGGAATCTGATTTCTAGTCAGACGCCGTAACCGCTCGGCCACGGCTGCTTGTGAGTGTAAAACGTTGTTTGAAATAAATCTTATCAGTGAGTAATAAGAAATAATATCTTCTTAGTTGGAAGTTCGTATAACAGAAATTTAGCTTTGCTAACTAGTAACTGCATTATCCATGTTGACTTTTTAGGGTAAGGCAGCGTAAAAACAAATGTTAACACTACCTTCACTACTTTTTATTTACCATTAAATAATATAGAATTGAATAAAAAAATTTAAATATTATATTATACTTGTTTTTGAAAAAATGTTTTTTGTAATTTATCCCGCGAAAAATAAATTCTTCGAGTATGTTCAGGTTAAAAAAATGGTTACTTTCAGAAGCAGTGAAGAACAAATTCGCCCCACCTACAAGAAAAAAAAATCCGTACAATTCTGATTTCTAGTCAGACCGTACGATTCGAACCATCCATACACTTCTGATTTCTAGTCAGAGTGTACGATTCGAACCTGTGCTCCCAGAGGGAATCTGATTTCTAGTCAGACGCCGTAACCGCTCGGCCACGACTGCTTGTGAGTGTAAAACGTTGTGTGAAATAAATCTTATCAGTGAGTAATAAGAAATAATATCTTAGTTGGAAGTTGGTATAACAGAAATTTAGCTTTGCTAATAAATAATATCTTCTTAGTTGGAAGTTGGTATAACAGAAATTTAGCTTTGCTAACTAGTAACTGCATTATCCATGTTGATTTGTTAGGGTAAGGCAGCATAAAAACAAATGTTAACACTACCTTCACTAGTTTTTATTTACCATTAAATTATATAGAATTGAATAAAAAAATTTAAATATTATTTTAAACTTGTTTTTGAAAAAAAATTTTTGTAATTTATCCCGTGAAAAATAAATTCTTCGAGTATGTTCAGGTTAAAAAAATGGTTACTTTCAGAAACAGTGAAGAACAAATTCGCCCCACCTACAAGAAAAAAAAAATCCGTACAATTCTGATTTCTAGTCACACTGTACGATTCGAACCATCCTTACAATTCTGATTTCTAGTCAGACTGTACGATTCGAACCAGCCGTACAATTCTGATTTCTAGTCACAGTGTACGATTCGAACCTGTGCTCCCAGAGGGAATCTGATTTCTAGTCAGACGCCGTAACCGCTCGGCCACGACTGCTTGTGAGTGTAAAACGTTGTTTGAAATAAATCTTATCAGTGAGTAATAAGAAATAATATCTTCTTATTTGGAAGTTTGTATAACAGAAATTTAGCTTTGCTAACTAGTAAATGCATTATCCATGTTGACTTTTTAGGGTAAGGCAGCATAAAAACAAATGTTAACACTACCTTCACTACTTTTTATTTACCATTAAATAATATAGAATTGAATAAAAAAATTTAAATATTATATTAAACTTGTTTTTGAAAAAATTTTTTTGTAATTTATCCCGTGAAAAATAAATTCTTCGAGTATGTTCAGGTTAAAAAAATGGTTACTTTCAGAAACAGTGAAGAACAAATTCGCCCCACCTACAAGAAGAAAAAAATGCGTACAATTCTGATTTCTAGTCAGACTGTACGATTCGAACCTGTGCTCCCACAGGGAATCTGATTTCTAGTCAGACGCCGTAACCGCTCGGCCACGACTGCTTGTGAGTGTAAGATGTTGTTTGAAATAAATCTTATCAGTGAGTAATTAGAAATAATATCTTCTTAGTTGGAAGTTGGTATAACAGAAATTTAGCTTTGCTAACTAGTAACTGCATTATCCATGTTGACTTTTTAGGGCAAGGCAGCGTAAAAACAAATGTTAACACTACCTTCACAACTTTTTATTTACCATTAAATAATATAGAATTGAATAAAAAATTTTAAATATTATATTAAACTTGTTTTTGAAAAAATGTTTTTTGTAATTTATCCCGTGAAAAATAAATTCTTCGAGTATGTTCAGGTTAAAAAAATGGTTACTTTCAGAAACAGTGAAGAACAAATTCGCCCCACCTACAAGAAAAAACAAATCCGTACAATTCTGATTTCTAGTCAGACCGTACGATTCGAACCATCCATACAGTTCTGATTTCTAGTCAGACTGTACCATTCGAACCAGCCGTACAATTCTGATTTCTAGTCAGAGTGTACGATTCGAACCTGTGCTCCCACAGGGAATCTGATTTCTAGTCAGACGCCGTAACCGCTCGGCCACGGCTGCTTGTGAGTGTAAAACGTTGTTTGAAATAAATCTTATCAGTGAGTAATAAGAAATAATATCTTCTTAGTTGGAAGTTGGTATAACAGAAATTTAGCTTTGCTAACTAGGAACTGCATTATCCATGTTGACTTTTTAGGGTAAGGCAGCGTAAAAACAAATGTTAACATTACCTTCACTACTTTTTATTTACCATTAAATAATATAGAATTGAATAAAAAATTTTAAATATTATATTAAACTTGTTTTTGAAAAAATGTTTTTTGTAATTTATCCCGTGAAAAATAAATTCTTCGAGTATGTTCAGGTTAAAAAAATGGTTACTTTCAGAAACAGTGAAGAACAAAGTGGCCCCAAATATAAAAAACTAAATTCCGAACAATTCTGATTTCTAGTCAGACTGTACGATTCGAACCATCCCTACAATTCTGATTTCTAGTCAGACTGTACGATTCGAACCTGTGCTCCAAGAGGGACTCTGATTTCTAGTCAGACGCCGTAATCGCTCGGCCACGACTGCTTGTGAGTGTAAAACGTTGTTTGAAATAAATCTTATCAGTGAGTAATAAGAAATAATATCTTCTTAGTTGGAAGTTTGTATAACAGAAATTTAGCTTTGCTAATAAATAATATCTTCTTATTTGGAAGTTTGTATAACAGAAATTTAGCTTTGCTAACTAGTAACTGCATTATCCATGTTGACTTTTTAGGGTAAGGCAGCGTAAAAACAAATGTTAACACTACCTTCACTACTTTTTATTTACCATTAAATAATATAGAATTGAATAAAAAATTTTAAATATTATATTAAACTTGTTTTTGAAAAAATGTTTTTTGTAATTTATCCCGTGAAAAATAAATTCTTCGAGTATGTTCAGATTAAAAAAATGATTAATTTTAGAAACAGTGAAGAACAAATTCGCCCCACCTACAAGAAAAATAAAATTCGTACAATTCAGATTTCTAGTCAGACTGTACGATTCGAACCTGTGCTCCCAGAGGGAATCTGATTTCTAATGAGACGCCGTAACCGCTCGGCCACGACTGCTTGTGAGTGTAAAACGTTGTTTGAAATAAATCTTATCAGTAAGTAATAAGAAATAATATCTTATTAGTTGGAAGTTGGTTTAACAGAAATTTAGCTTCGCTTACTAGTAACTGCATTATCCATGTTCACTTTTTAGGGTAAGGCAGCGTAAAAACAAATGTTAACACTACCTTCACTACTTTTTATTTACCATTAAATAATATAGAATTGAATAAAAAAATTTTAATATTATATTAAACATGTTTTTGAAAAAATGTTTTTTGTAATTTATCCCGTGAAAAATAAATTCTTCGAGTATGTTCAGATTAAAAAAATGGTTACTTTCAAAAACGTGAAGAACAAAATGGCCCGAATTATAAAAAAAAATTCCGTGCAATTCTGACTGTAGTCAGACTGTACGATTCGAAGCATCCGTACAATTCTGATTTCTAGTCAGACTCTACGATTCGAACCTGTGCTCCCAGAGAGAATCTGATTTCTAGTCAGACGCCGTAACCGCTCGGCCAGGACTGCTTGTTAACTAGTAACTGCATTATCCATGTTGACTTTTTAGGGTAAGGCAGCATAAAAACAAATGTTAACACTACCTTCACTACTTTTTACTTACCATTAAATAATATAGAATTGAATAAAAAAATTTTAATATTATATTAAACTTGTTTCTGAAAAAACGTTTTTTGTAATTTATCCCGTGAAAAATAAATTCTTCGAGTATGTTCAGATTAAAAAAATGGTTACTTTCAGAAACAGTGAAGAACAAAGTGGCCCCAAATATAAAAAACTAAATTCCGAACTATTCTGATTTCTAGTCAGACTGTACGATTCGAACCATGCTTACTATTCTGATTTCTAGTCAGACTGTACGATTCGAACCTGTGCTCCCAGAGGGAATCTGATTTCTAGTCAGACGCCGTAACCGCTCGGCCACGACTGCTTGTCAGTGTAAAACGTTGTTTGAAATAAATCTTATCAGTGAGTAATAAGAAATAATATCTTCTTAGTTGGAAGTTGGTATAACAGAAATTTAGCTTTGCTAACTAGTAACTGCATTATCCATGTTGACTTTTTAGGGTAAGGCAGCGTAAAAACAAATGTTAACACTACCTACAAGTGATATATGCTTTGAATCAATGAAAAAAATATTTGAAAATAAATATAAATAAATTAATAAAGAAACGAATAAAAAATTGGTAATAATATATTAAACTTATTTTGGAATAAATGTTTTTTGTAATTTAAAATTCATCCCGTGAAAAATAAAATCTTCGATTATATTCAGATTAAAAAAAAATGGTTGTTTTCACGGGATAAATTTTAAACTACAAAAAAAAATTTTTCAACTTCTACCGAAGTTTTAATAACGCCAGTATGGTAGTGCTGGAAGTCATCAAAGCATGTACCACTTGCAGGTAGTATTAACTTTTGTTTTTACACTGCCTTACCGTAAAAAGTCAACACACAGCCACATTCAGCAAAGGGTTTTTTAAGAAGTGTGCAAGTCTTCAGTTAGCGCCATTACTCTTCCTTTGGACCAGATGTACTTCTTATCATTAATAAATATGCAAAATTCTCCAAGCAGTACCATAACATTTTATTTACCTTTGCATATAGATTTGCTTATTTGTCTTAATGGGAATCTGGTATGTTGATCATTTTCAGTGTAAACCTTTCCTATATAAATATGTTGACCCATCAACTTCGATTTTGCAGCTAAGACATTGTAATATTGTCCACCCGATTCAAGGGTGGATATCATTCTAGTTGAGACTATATTAACATCAACCTAAAGCTCCTTGTTGCAGATATTCTTTTTATTTTGCCGCATGAGTTATTTGTGCATGATAACATTTGCAGCGCGAGACTTAATATCAATAAATTCAGATACGTAAGTTTTGCAATATCTTCTTTTAGTTTGAAATTTTCTTTCAATCTCATATTCAATGACAAACAGACCATTCTTTAGTTTGCCATCCAACAGAATGCACAATTTATGCCAAAGGAAAACATCTTGCTGGCTATTGGTTTGACGAGGTGAACGTTTTTTTTTTTTACTAATGTTAGAGTTTTGTTCAGGAGATGGCGATAATAACGTGCGTTTATAGTTCTTTTTTTTTTAAAGCATACCTTAAGGCTTGTAGTTGGTTATTTATTTATTCAGATAGTAGACGACAATAGATAATTTGTGTTTGTTTTGTTACACAGAGTGGCAGTTCTGCGAATATACATTTGGCATAGCACTGAACATACATCACAGTTATGAACAAGAAGTTACCAAAAAAATTGTACGATAAGCAGCCATTTTCAGGGTTGACAAATATTTACTAAAAAATATTTTAAAACGTAATATCGAAAAAAAATTTTTAGAACAAAATATTAAACTAAAATTGTTTTTAAAAAAAATTCAATATATTATATATTATAATTTGGAATAAAAAAATAAAATTTGTTTGTAAGAGTACACAAAGTTTTTTATTTATATTTAGGAACTTTTTGCTTTTTACTTAATTCATCATCAAAGTCATTGCCTTTATTTAAAAAAAAAGCAGTAACAAAAAATCTCTTTTTTGAATTTATATGGTGGCCCTGAAAAGGGCCTTTTTTATATTTTGTGGCCCTTTTATATATGCTTTGGTTTGCACCTCTTTTATATATGATCCTTGCTCATATTTGTATTTCTCAAAACCTTTAAGTTTACCAATCTGCTCAGAATTGTATTTTTATGACATCAAAATATGTACGTCCATGTTTATGTTTCGTACGATACAGGTCGCACAAAAGATAAGCGATCCAAATTAAGATCTAAACGAAAATGCTTTTAACTGAAAATGCTGGGAAAAAACATAGATGACCATAAGATGACTCTAACTCACAACAAATGTTAAATTCACCTTAGCCGAATCATTGATACACTACACGTGGGTTTTATGTATTCATCTGGACTTATTGCGCTATTTATAGCACATATAACTAATAATCCCAATTTTACCCAGGAAAATGGTATATTTTGTGAATGAGCTTGATTTCAATAGACAGACAGACAAACAGACGGATGGGCGGACAAAAAGACATCGCTATCGACTCGAGTTGTTTTAAGGATCAAAACATATATACTTATGGGTTCGCAAATTCATTTTTATCTGCGTTACAAACAGAATAACAACTAATATATACCCTCTGAACAGTGGAATGGACGGTATAATCAAAAGTTTCCCACTTGGAATGACGGACAAAAAATTTACAAAAAAAAAAAACGATACAAAAATAACTTTAAATTTCTTTATTATGGAATGTTAAGAAGTTTTTTTTTTCAAATTTTATTATTTATTTTATTTATACGGGCATGTGATGAAAACCGAAATCAATACCAAAACGAAACAATATCGCAAATAGGTGTGATGTAAATCAATTTTTCGACTTGCTTTCGTTTTTATTTCTAGAATAAATATATTTCATTTTCCTTTTTGTACTATGGAAATATGGAGAAATAAAGATGTGATGGAAAACGAAATTGTTATTTTTTTAATCGTTTTTAAATAAAGAAGACTTTGCTTTTCGGTTTGAAACAGATAAGTTTTTTCCTCAACTTTTCAACGCTTTAATAAAAATATAACTTAAAAAATGTAAGTATAATAAATTTACGTACTATGTCTTACTTAATATAATTTTTCAGGGGGAAACACGTAAATCCACGACAGAAAAACAGGAAAGTTAACGCCATCAGAAAGTTGAAAAATTGCTTTTTGCTCCAAAAGGAGTTATGTATTATGCTTTCTTTTGCGTCATTTTCGCCACTTGTCGTTATTATAAATGCCATTTTAATATTTTTTTTAACAAAAACACAAAATTAATAATCTAATATTAAATTTTTTTTTGTGAAAAACAATAACACAGCGTTGTATTTAATAATAAAATATTAACATAGTGACACATGATGAAGTGGAACAAAAATGAAAAATGAAACTGCTTGATTTTCATCACACCTATTATTAAATTGTTCTTTTTAGAATTTCATTCTCGATTTTAAATCAATCGATTTCCATCACATGCCTGATATTTAATTTTAAATATATTTTTTGTTTGTTACCATATACATTTCGTTGACTCGCCCTATTTTCTTTCTATTTTAACCGTACTTTTAATAACGCCAGTATGGCAGTTCTGCAAGCATATACTACTTCCAGGTGGTATTAACATTTGTTTTTACACTGCCTTACTGTAAAAAGTCAACATGGATAATGCAGTTGCAAAGGTTAATTTCTGTCATACTACGAAGATATTATTTTTTGTTACTCATTGATAAGATTCAGCTCAAATAATTGATTTGTCATTAACTACTAATAAGCAGTCGTGGCCGAGCGGTTAAGGCGTCTGACTAGAAATCAGATTCCCTCTGGGAGCGTAGGTTCGAATCCTACCGACTGCGATGAGTTCTTTATTAGTTTTTTTTTTTATGTGCGGAACGAATTTCTTTTCTTATAGCTGCGGCTAGCTCAAAAATCTAACGTATGTATATAACAAATTATTTGTGGGATCACAGCAGTTTGCTCTTGGTTGATTCTAAATATACTCAAAGAATTTATTTTCCACGGAGGATAAAAAGAAAATTGCCACAATATTATTGAGTGCATTATTGAGGTGTTGCAAAATCGGTGGAGGTGCAAAGGAGTTGTATAATACTCCGGAAAAGACAACCAAAATCGTAACGTTGTTACACAGTAAAACATGCCGGAAGAGAAAGTAGTACCACCAATTTCAAACCAATATTTAGCTACAGCCAAAGCTTTAAGGCTGTGATTCTTAACCGGTGCTCCGCGGAGCACTAGTGCTCCGCAAGATTGTCGCAGGTGCTCCGCGAAACGAAAGCTAAACTCATATAGTATAAAAAAATATACATATAAATTTATTAGAACAAACTTTCAAATATATGTATATGCGGTATGTACTTAGTTATGAACAAAAATTTAAATCAAGCAGGCTGCATTTCAAATATATGTACATATATGCGGTATGTACTTAGTTCAAACAAAAATTTAAATCGAGCAGGCCGCATTTCAAATATACAAAGTACATGCAGTAGTACTTAGTTATAAACAAAAATTTAAATCAAGTAGGCTGCACAAAAAAATTCTGATCAAATAATATGAAATATTTTAGTGTTGTGTTGGACGTAAACCAATGTGTTTTCAATAATTATTTGATTAAATTTGTGCCAAAAAAGTGAAAAAATTTATTTCAGTAAGTATATTACGTTATAATTGTAAATTAACATAAATTTAAAATAAAAAATTAAATAAATATGTGTACATACATATTTATTGTATTTATTTATTTAAATAAACTTAATATCGATCTCCTATGTTTTCATAAACTTAATTTTCTTATTCTGCATTAAACACTTTCGAAAAATACCTCTATTTACGCGTATATATATATATGTATGTACTTATTCTTATTCCCAATTTATTTAGCCATGGACAAGTTCTTGAAACGAAAATGTAATTCTGAGAAAAATATTAATGATGGACCAAGTACAAGTCGGAGTAGTATTAATAGTGGTAATACAGAAGATGTGTCAACATGTAATAAAATAAGGAAGACTTATAGACAGTATTCTGACGAATACATCAGTTTGGGATTTACATGGACCGGTGAAAAGGAGTGTCCAATTCCTAAATGTGTTGTATGCGGTGTAGAACTGTCCAATAGTGCTATGTTTCCGGCTAAATTAAACCGACACCTTACTACTACCCATGCTAATCTTGTTTCAAAAAATAAGGATTACTTTAAAAGGTTATTGGGCATGCAAGATAAGCAAGCAAAACAATTTAAATGTGCTATGACAATATCTGATAAGGCGCAAATTGCATCATACAAGGTAGCCGAGTTAATTGCATTGAAACTAAAACCACATACTATAGCAGAAAGTCTAATTTTACCGTCATGTTGTGAAATAGTCAAAATCATGTTTGGAGAGGATGCAATAAATGAGATTATGAAAATTCCCCTATCTAATGATACAATAAAAAAAAGAATAAAAGACATGTCACTTGATATCGAGGAAACGGTTAATAATAAGCTTTCAAAGAAATTTTTTGCTTTGCAAATAGACGAATCTGTTGATATTAGCAGTAAAGCTCAATTACTTGCATTCGTTCGGTTCATTGATGAAAATGAAATAGTTAATCAATTTCTTTGCTGCAGAGAGCTTACAGGACATACAAAAGGAAAAGATATCTTTAATTGTATTACTACATATTTAGAAAAATACCAAATATCCTGGGATTTCTGCGTTGGAATTTGTACAGATGGATGTCCATCAATGGCAGGATCTATTAAAGGATGTGTTACACTTGTGAAGGAAAATAATCCAAATATCATATCTACACACTGTTTTTTACATCGGGAAGTTTTAGTTTCAAAAACATTGCCAAACACTTTAAAATATGTTTTGGATGAAGTGGTACAAATAGTAAATTATATTAAATCAAGGCCTCTGCAGGAACGCATTTTTAAACAGCTTTGTATATCTATGGATGCTAAGTATGAAAGTTTGCTATTGCACACTGAAATAAGATGGTTGTCTCGCGGCAAAGTCCTATGTCGTTTATTAGAGCTCAAAGATGAATTGTTGTGTTATTTCCGAAATGCCGCTGTGGATAAATTTGCAAAAAATTTTGAAAATGATATTTGGTGTGCTAAATTGGCATATTTAGCTGATATTTTTAAATACTTAAATTCAGTTAATACAAGTATTCAAGGTAAAAATGAGAATATTTTAACAGCCACGGATAAAATACTGGGATTCAATAAAAAAATATTGCATTGGAAAAATCGAATAATAAAAAACAATACGCTTGATATGTTTCCTTCAATTCAAACTAAAAATGTCGCAGATATTATTCCTGCCGTAATAGAACATCTAACAATATTGGAAGAAAAAATCGAATGTTACTTCCCATCCCTTAAATTAGAATCCTATGACTGGATACGAAATCCGTTTGGGACATTTGAATTTTCTAATTTGGAACTGTCTTTACAAGAAGAAGAAGAAATTATTTCCTTGTCTACAGATCGATCTCTGAAGATGGAGTTCACAAAATTGTCTAATGAACATTTTTGGATTTCCGTCCAAGATGAATACCCATCTTTATCTAAGAAGGCAATCGCAATATTATTACAATTTGCTACATCATATCTCTGCGAACTTGGATTCTCAACATTAACAAATATAAAAACTAAAAAACGAGAAAGACTTCTCGATTTAGAAGAGGAAATGAGGGTAGCAATATCTTTTATTAGACCCAACATTGGCGAAATATGTAAAACTCACCAGGCTCAAATATCCCATTGAATTTGTATTATATTTTAAGTCATTTTGAATTTGTAACAATTTAGTTTTGTTAAATATATTGAATATATTTTATTTTTTGTATATTGTAGTTATTTGAGTTGAATAAATAAAAAAATAAAATACAAATTACTAGAATCAATGTTATTTGGTAAGGTGCTCCGTGAAGGTTTCATGTAATTAGAAGTGCTCCGTGAGCTCGAAAAGGTTAAGAACCACTGCTTTAAGGGCTACTATTGGACACGCACTTTTATAATTTAATTGAATAAATCTCAACACAAAATTTTTTTATAGATATGTAACAACAATTCATTATTTTGATATAAAGAAACAATTTCTGTAAAACAAAATGAACTTCATTCACATCATGGGAATCAAAGATTACACATATCAAAATTTATAGTAGTTGCATTTCTATTCTATTCTCGCTAATATTCTACTTCTATAACTGTTTTATTTTCAATGAAGGCATTGCCGCCGCAATTCCAAAATTTCATCGCTTTTGAGACTTTCCATTGTTTAAAAATGTTACGGATTATTGTCGTTTGTTTTTTCGAGCGCCCGATAAATCCCCTTTTTACTTTGTTATTGCTCCTTCTGACTTGTTGCTATCACTCTTATTGTTCCCAATAACTTTGTTTGCACTGCAAGTTCAGCTTGAAGTGTTACACACGAATTTTTTACCAGTTCTTTTTGGATGTCTGAATGAGGGAAACTAGATATTTCGCACATTTCCAGCTGTCATAACCGTTTGTGGCACATTTTGAAGAACGTCCTTTGGCTCTGCTAGTAGGTGTGATACAACATCGTCAAAAAACGCTATCTTAATATATTGTTACATCCTTAATTTTTGGAGTTCAGTCCTCTTTCAACTGAAGATTCATCCCAATCTGCAGGGGAAAGTTTTCTTTAAAATTTTGTGCAGCCCAGTGCCGAACATGTATATATGTGACTTTCTCCGAGAAAAGGGACCTAGTGTGTGAAAATTAAGTTTTGAGAAAAAACGCATTTAAAGTTTATACACCCTTTCAGGTACCAGAATCCACCGTTTTTTACACACTAGGTCCCTTTTCTCGGAGAAGGTCACATATATATATATATATATATATATATATATAATTTTTTTTTGATCTGTCCATACCTAAAAATGTTAACAACGTAAATGTGATAACAAACCTTTTTCCAATTAGCAATACATTTTGTAAGAGGCCCAAAATAATTAAGTTCCTTTTCATCGTTTTACCAAAATCGAGAAAGTGCCTCTTTGCAGCCTTCAAAAAATGCGCGAGCAATGTCTGGTTTGGCTTCCACAATTACTGTTTCTCCGTGCTTTTTGATCTAAAAGAACATTACTGAAATTTTTTCTGTTTGTTAAAACTTAATTTTAAAAACAATACCTACATTTTTGTGCAAATTAATTCCCTTCTAAATTAAAGGTGAACAATTTTTAAGGAAGTAACAAATTTTTTCTCTTTCTTTTGCATTGATACCTAATTTTACCCGACGAATTTTTTTCCCTTCCCGCAATTGAAAAAAGGGAGAAAAGTGAAAACTGAGAAATGAGAAATCTCACACGAAATTTTTGTTTATGATTGGGCTGTATGGTGATTTGGATTTTGATCCAAAATATATTAGGTAAGATTGAAAAATAAAATCTTTATTGTCATTAAAAAAAAAAAACAAAATATGAGGTCTAATCGTCGCATTCGTTATCGAAATTTTTCAATCGAAATTATTTTTTTATTTTCCAAACTAAAATACTGAGAATAATTTTACTCTGTCACAGTTAACTAATTATATCCCCTAGCTAAGAATAAAAGTGAAACGAGGTCTCACGTTTGTCCGTCTTCTTTTAATAAGAAACCAAAATATGAAATTTCGATTGATTCTACTCGATATCGAATGCGACGATTAGCCCCCTGGTTTAATAAATGAATACGTTCTAGAAAAAAAAACCAAAATTATCAGTACCGACTAATCACAGATGGTCAGTTTATCGGCATTTCCTAACTGTCCCGTTAGAATTGTTTAGATTTTTTTTTAAATAAATTTTGTAATTTTACTTTGGTCGATCGTGGGATTTGAACCAGAGTCTTTCTTATCAAAGCTGTTTTTCTTCTCTTGACAAATAGTTTTATTTTAAATATTGTTTTAGTTTTCTGTATTATTACAATTATTTCACATATAAAGTGGGGGTTTTTGAATATACAATTTCTTTTTTCTTTAATTGGATTTTATAATTTATGTGTATTTCTATACTATGGAAAATTTATTTAATGCATACAATTTGTTTCATGTTCAAAAAACTACCTAAAATACATAAATATTTGTAGTTAATATTTTAAATATAAAAAATAACTTAATTATACAGAAATTAAATATACTTGTCTTAATACATGAAAGCAAGTAATTGGTTTTATATAAAAAGTACAAAAAAGTAATTAAGGCGAATTTCAAATTTCAACTTTTTTTAAATAAAATTAAAAATAATTTAAACAATTTCAACCAAAGGTATAATTTGAATTTTTTTTTTTTTATATTAAAAAGTAATGCTTTTCTTCAAAATTTAAGATTTAAGTATACATATATGTATTTGTTATAAAAAAAACAATATTTGATTTTCTTTTTTGGTATTAAAGTTATGTAAATATATCAAAAATGTGTTAATTCATTTAGCATAAAATGCAGACTGTTTTGTAAATTATTAAATGATTTAGTTTGTCAAAATTAGTTTTTAACAAAAACAAAAATTTGTAGTAAAAAAAATTTAAAAACTATAAATTTTAGATGGATGCAAACTATTATTTAAAGAAAATATATAATTAACTTCAGCAAATCTTAAGTCCAGAAACATAATTGAACCCAGTCAGTTAGCTTAGTTAAATATTATGAAAATAATTTACATTTTTAATCATTTAAGGATACTTAAGTCAATTATGGTGCTCACTTAAGTTTTTCTGGTCGATTTTATGATCGACAGCAAAGCTAACTTTATAAATTACATTTCTAGTTTAAACAGTTTTAAATTTGTTTTAATTTAACATAAGTGAAGACAGTTCGCATCCAGCCAAATTGGTATTATAAAGCACAATACATATTTATTTTAATTACAAATTTAATTTGTTTAATTATATTTTATTAATGTTTACTTTGTGTGTGTGCCTTTTTTGTGTAAATGTTTTGTTTATAATTAATATCAGTTTTATTATAATTTATTTTTTGTAGTTATAATAAAAGAGTACGAAATATCTAAGATATTTTCCCTTTTAAAGTTTTCACATGTAAAGCTATTGTCTTGTTGTAAGCTCATTTAATGCGTTGCTGAGATCTGGTGTTCTGAGGGATTTATATGGATCATGAATAATGCTCCAATCATTGATATTAAAGTACGATCCAACCAGGTAACGGGATTGGGATATATAAGGCCACCTTCATAGAAACCCAAATGACCTCCATGAGCCAATTCAATATAGCAAGTTTTATCGCGAGATGCTGCAAGAAAAAAACCAATTTTATAAAAAACTTTAAAATATAAAAGTTATAAAATTAAAAAAAAAATACACAAATAAAAAATAAATACGTCGTTCTTAGGCAATTGCCAAGTAAAGGACGTTTTTCTCTCGCGGTCGTTTTAATAAAATATCGATAACTCAAAAAAACAAAAACACGTGAACTAACTAACCTCTTTTTGTTTTTTGTATAACTTTAATTTCTTTTTTGTGAAGTAACAAATTTATTTATTTATTTATTCATTTCCGTAATATAAAGCCATTTAGGCCAAAACAAATATATTACACTGTAATATAAACCTAAGTTAATAACTTAATACTAATCAGTACATATCAAATCACAACACATATCTCATTAGCTCCCCAGCCATAATACATACAAGCAAATAGTTACCGCTTTTTATTAGAAAGTAGTGCTAATAGGATCCAATTAGAGGTAGCACAACCAAATCTACTCACAAAAGCTGAATAAAATAATGAAAATAGAAAAAAATAAAAAAAAAATAAAAATATAAAAATCAATCTGAACCATAAAGAAGTTCCATGAGTTTCAGACGAAAAACGTTATTTGAGTGCGAAAAAATCCGCAATTCCAATGGAAGTTTGTTCCAATACCTTGTGACTCTGACTACGAAAGATCTACCAAAAGCCGATCTAAAAATTCTAGGGTCGACCACTTTTCATAATTTTATGAAACGTAACCAAATTACGATATATAAAAAAAAGATTTAAAAGAGCATCCAAGAAAACGTTTAACAAAGCCCGAAATATGATCTCTACGTCTAACATTAAATACGATTCGAACAATAGTATTTACTATGCACTTCAGCCTAGTAAGGTTAATACCAATCGTACCAGAAAAAACTTCAAATCCGTAAAGGACTTGTGACATCAAAATTGCATGAGCTAATCTCTTCTTAACACACAAATGCAGAAATATATTCGTGCGATTAATTTTACGCTTAGAACCCCAAATTCTACCCGACAAAGCATCAATATGATTGTCGAAAAGAGAGCTTCTTGTCAATTACTACTCCCAAGCATTTATGATGATTAACAAATTGAACTACATCACCCCGTAAGAAAATATCCAAATCCAAAAAGAAACGATTTGTAGGTCCAAACATTATCGCCTTAGTTTTAGATACATTTACCGATAAAGAATTCGGCACAGTCCATTGCATCACATGCACTAAGCATGAATTTATGTTATCCTCAAAAACTTCTACAAACCTACGGTTGCCACTACATAAAAGGAATACATCATCAGCAAACAAAAAAGTAGAACAGCATCTTGAATAAGTAACATCCACAAGGTCATTAACATAAAGAATAAATAAAAGCGGACCCAATACCGATCCTTGAGGGACTCCAGAAAATAGAGGAAGTATACCAGATTCAGTCCCATTTGCCGATACAAACTAGACCTACCTGCAGGCAGCCATAGAGAAATTAAATTCATTCTTAAGTTTAGTGATCATTGTAGAAAAATCAACAGAATTAAAGGCTTTTGATAAATCCATAGAAACCAAAACACTTAATCTATCATCATTTATGTTCTCCCTAATAGAATCAGTAAGTCTAAGAAGCAGCGAAGTGGTATTCACACCTTGGCGAAAGGCATATTGCGTTTCACAAATCTTTCTAGAAGTAAAACAAATCATCTGATCCTTTAATATATGCTCAACAACCTTACAAATTAATTTAGAAAACTTAAGACAATTTACTATGAACATCCAAAAAGGATGTACCAAAGACAAAAATAAAACCGTAGCTACAGGTGCCGCTATTCTTACTTTCAATTTAATCCGTCACCCTGAAACATTAAAGTTGGGATAGGAACGTCTTCGTATTGATGAATATGAATCCAACCTAATGAGATGTATCAACTGCCAAAAACTCGGCCACACAAAAAAAACATTGCAAGAGTCGAAATCTGTAGGGAATGTGGATTCTTACCACCCCAAGAGGTTTGCATAAGGAAATACTGCATAAACTGCGAAAATTAAACCCATGCGTCTGACGACACCAACTGTCCTAGTTTTTTAAAACACAAATCCGTAAACAAAATTAAATCTGATCGTAGATGCACAGACGGAAATACATGGAAGATATTCAATGAAAATCCATCCCTACACACCATTAAACCATTCCAAAAAAAAAAACTCAAACATTTGCCGATATTTTGTGCAAAAACGTGAACAAAGTGAAACAAAACCTCAACACAGCACCCTCAACAAATATCGATAGCATAAACGTCAACCAAAAAAAAAAAAAAAACAAGTAAGAAAATTATACGATACCCTATACCATGGTTTAGAGACCCTATCTCTTCGGTCCAACTAATTGGATATAGAAAATAAGCATAAACCAAATTTGAGTGGCATTGTTATTAATTTTTTAGGCTGCAGATATGAAAAAGTTCATATCGGGTACTATAATTATATGGGGACTAGGTCGAAAAATGGACCGATCCTGACCATATTTGGCAAAGTCAAATATATTTTGAAAATATATAAACAAACCAAATTTGAGAAAAATCTGTGCAATATTTTTGTTTTTTGATAGTTTTTAGTTTAGATCGGGAAGCAGCTCTATATGGAGCTAACGTCTAAGAATGTTCCTATAGGGATTATTTTTGGACTACTGATTAATGGATATAATAAGCACATACAAACCCAAGTTGACTGAGATTTGTATGATAATTTGGAACTTATGGCAATTTGTGTCGATTTCATAGTGATCATTTGTATGGGGACTAGGTCTGAACATGGACCGAATTTCACCAATTTCAATAGCGTTCATCCTATGGCCGATAAAAGCTTATATACCAAATTTCATCAAAATATATTCATATTTGCGACCTGTAGTTTGATAGTTTGATTACAAGGTTTACATGGACACACAGACGCACGGACGGACTGACGGACGGACATCGCTAAATCGATTCAGAAAGTGATTCTGAGTCGATCGGTGTAATAAAAGATGGGTCTAGGTCAAATATTTTTGGTAGTTACAAACAGCAGCACAAAATCATTATACCCAAACCACATAGTGGTATAGGGTATAAAAACAATTAATCGTAGATGACAACAATAAAGCCAGAATAATGACAACTCTCAATTAAATACAATTAATACCAATACTAAAACAACACAAGAAGCAACATCAAAAGCATCAACAACAATAACAACCACGCAAAAAAAGCAAATCAAATTTATGAACACATATAACAATGAACCCAAACTACAAAATCATCACAATTAAGCAAGAATAATCAACAAAGAATAATAACAACATCCCTGGAAGACTTCGATGAAGAAGGCAAAGAAATGCCATGTACCATGTCACCCATTAATATTAGACAATTCTGAACCATCTTCCGTAATGGAAGATGACACTACGGAATAAAATTTATATTTTTTTATAAATATAATATCCCACATAAGAACAGAAAATTTTAATTGGCGATTATAAAACTCTAGCGAAATATTAATATAAATACGCGCATTATGGTCTCCGTCACCATGCGTCTTATGATTAATATTTTATAAATTTACTTTGTTATTCTACAAAAAAATAATAAATAAATACACAAACAAAAAATAAATACACAAAAAGAAATTAAAAAAATATTCGCAGTCGGTAGGATTCGAACCTACGCTCCCAGAGGGAATCTGATTTCTAGTCAGACGCCTTAACCGCTCGGCCACGACTGCTTGTTACTAACTAGTGTCAAACTACATATATTATGAATTTTGTTTACATTAACTTGTTTCAAAATTCATATTCGTAAAAATTTTTATAACAGTCAGAGGTGATAAGTTCTTTAGGTGTTATGTTGTACGAATGACAAAAAATTTTAATTACACTTCACTAATTGTCAAAAAAAAAAATATATATTTTCTTATCAGTGATTTTGTTTTAGTTCTTAATAGATTTTCCTAACAGGATTTTTTTTTATGTTTTGCATTTAACATTATAAATTACAAATCAGCACATTAAAATGTTAAAATTCTATTGTTGAAAAGTTAATAAACAAATTGTACACAATTGGTGAACAGGAAAAAGTTTCAGCTATTTTTCAAAATGAATAATGAAATTTATAGCTGTAAAACAAAAAAAAGTGTCCGAAAAAAGAATCGCGAGATTCGAATCTGGAAAGAAAAGTTGTTAAATCTTTAACAGGTACAAATCAATATCTATGTGAGAGTTGCCTCTAAAAAAAAAAATCATGTGAGTCCGATCACAAGGGAGATGTGTAAACATCTAATAATTAAAGAAAACATCAACATCATATTTTCCAGTGCATAAAAAATAAGTCGATTATGCTGTTTTTTGAAATTCAATTGATGTTTTCTGAAATGCAATTGATGTTTTCTGAAATTCAATTGATGTTTTCTGAAATACAATTAATGTTTTCAGCAATTCAAATGATGCTTTTTGAAATTCTATTGATGTTTTCTGAAATTCTATTTATGTTTTCTGAAATTCAAATGATGTTTTCTGAAATACATTTGATATTTCTGAAATACAATTGATGTTTTCTGAAATTCTCTTGATGTTTTCTGAAATTCAATTGATGTTTTCTGAAACTCGAATGATGTTTTCTGAAATTATATTGATGTTTTCTGAAATTCTATTTATGTTTTCTGAAATTCAAATGATGTTTTCTGAAACTCGAATGATGTTTTCAGAAATTATATTGATGTTTTCTGAAATTCTATTTATGTTTTCTGAAATTCAATTGATGTTTTCTGAAATACAATTGATGTTTTCTGAAATTCTATTTATGTTTTCTGAAATTCAAATGATGTTTTCTGAAATACAATTGATGTTTTCTGAAATACAATTGATGTTTACTGAAATTCTATTGATGTTTTCTGAAATTCAATTGATGTTTTCTGAAACTCGAATGATGTTTTCTGAAATTATATTGATATGTTTTCTGAAATTCTATTGATGTTTTCTGAAATTCAATTGATGTTTTCTGAAACTCGAATGATGTTTTCTGAAATTATATTGATGTTTTCTGAAATTCTATTTATGTTTTCTGAAATTCAATTGATGTTTTCTGAAATACAATTGATGTTTTCTGAAATACAATTGATGTTTTCTGAAATTCTATTGATGTTTTCTGAAATTCTATTTATGTTTTCTGAAATTCAAATGATGTTTTCTGAAATACAATTGATGTTTTCTGAAATACAATTGATGTTTTCTGAAATTCTATTGATGTTTTCTGAAATTCAATTGATGTTTTCTGAAACTCGAATGATGTTTTCTGAAATTATATTGATGTTTTCTAAAATTCTATTGATGTTTTCTGAAATTCAATTGATGTTTTCTGAAACTCGAATGATGTTTTCTGAAATTATATTGATGTTTTCTGAAATTCTATTTATGTTTTCTGAAATTCAAATGATATTTTCTGAAACTCGAATGATGTTTTCTGAAATTCTATTTATGTTTTCTGAAATTCAAATGATGTTTTCTGAAATTATTTTGATGGTTTCTGAAATACAATTGATGTTTTCTGAAGTTCTATTTATGTTTTCTGAAATTCAAATGATGTTTTCTGAAATACAATTGATGTTTTCTGAAATTTTATTGGTGTTTTCTGAAATTCAATTGGTGTTTTCTGAAATTTTATTGATGTTTTCTGAAATACAGTTTATGCTTTCTGAAATTCTATTGATGTTTTCTGAAATACAATTGATGTTTTCTGAAATTCTATTGATGCTTTCTGAAATTCAATTGATGTTTTCTGAAATTCTATTGATGCTTTCTGAAATTCAATTGATGTTTTCTGAAATTATATTGATGGTTTCTGAAATACAATTGATGTTTTCTGAAATTCTATTGATGCTTTCTGAAATTCAATTGATGTTTTCTGAAACTCAAATGATGTTTTCTGAAATTATATTGATGTTTTCTGAAATTCTATTTATGTTTCTGAAATTCAAATGATGTTTTCTGAAATTATATTGATGGTTTCTGCAATACAATTGATGTTTTCTGAAATTCAAATGATGTTTTCTGAAATTATATTGATGGTTTCTAAAATACAATTGATGTTTTCTGAAATTCTATTGATGTTTTTTGAAATTCAATTGATGTTTTCTGAAACTCGAATGATGTTTTCTGAAATTTTATTGATGTTTTCTGAAATTATATTGATGTTTTCTGAAATTCAATTGATGTTTTCTGAAACTCGAATGATGTTTTCTGAAATTATATTGATGGTTTCTAAAATACAGTTGATGTTTTCTGAAATTATATTGATGTTTTCTGAAATTCAATTGATGTTTTCTGAAACTCGAATGATGTTTTCTGAAATTATATTGATGGTTCCTAAAATACAATTGATGTTTTCTGAAATTATATTAATGTTTTCTGAAATTCAATTGATGTTTTCTGAAATTCAAATGATGTTTTCTGATGGTTTCTAAAATACAATTGATGTTTTCTGAAATTATATTGATGTTTTCTGAAATTCAATTGATGTTTTCTGAAATTCAAATGATGTTTTCTGAAATTCAATTGATGTTTTCTTAAATTCTATTTATGTTTTCTGAAATTCAAATGATGTTTTCTGAAATTATATTGATGGTTTCTGAAATACAATTGATGTTTTTTGAAAGACAATTGGAAAATGTTTAGAAAGGAACATATCATAATTTTTTCACCAATACAATCATAAGTCACACAGCGTTATCTGCTTCAGCTCACACCGATATGAGTTACGCTGTTTTTGTGATTGTATTGTGAAATAGAAATTTACCCCCCTGCGCGTATAGATGTTTACACATCAGAAAAAAACAGGCACATATGGAGCGAATGGTTTACATAATCAAAAAAAAAAAAAAAAAAAAACTATTCAAAGATCAAACAGAAGATTAAAAAAGAAGAAAAAACAAACACAACTTGAACAAATTTTAATCTAATAAACTTTAGAACAACGAAATAGAGAAAATATAAAAGTTAACCGGAACTGTTGCTTTAGCAACTTATTAATCCCTTTCTGTAAGAAGTACAAATTGGTCACATTCTACGAGCCCTAATCACTATTAATTCGTATAACAAGAATTTTTATGACTGTGTGACATTAAAGGCCAACTTATAATGAAATATATAATATTAATAGGCTACGCGATTTCTTGTGACTGATGTTTTGTTCTAGCGTTTTATCCCGATTTTGACCAAACGTATATTATTTGAAAGGTATTTCTTTTTAGCCGATTTGCAGATTTACAGATTTTTAAATTTTTTCCTTTATATTGAGTAAATTGCATTTAAAGTTGCTACTAACACATACATAAAATTATACAATGCTAAATGTGTGTTTATTAAATTTGTTAATGTGTCTGTAAATTTGCGAATTGGCTATAATTGATTAGCATACTTTTAGAGTCTTTGTTTAATGAAAAAATAAAATTTCCTAGAATTTACGCTCGAGTTTCGAGGGCTGGAATCTGCTAGTAATTTTAATTACACCAACAAAGTTGTACTTATCTGGAAGTTTTTTTTTTGGTTCTTGAAATTCATGTAAAAATATGTTTGAGCATATAACAAAATATTTAAATAATCCAACCCATAAAAACAAAGTTTTTATCAAAACTCTTTCTTTCCTTATGCATATGAGTTCTGAATCTCTCCGTGACAGTGCGTGACTATCTTAAAATTAATCTTTGGCCACAACAAGTCTATGGGCAAAGTTTCAGATCGATCGGATGAGGGGAAGTCAGGTTTTAATTTCTCCTTGACTGTGCGTGACTATGTCAAACTTAATCTTTTTTCACAGCAAGTCTTGGTCTATAGATCGGATAAGGGGAAATGGGTTGTAAAATACTCCGTGACTGTACGTGACTATGTCGAAGTTGATCTTTCTTTACAGCAAGGATATCGACCAAGTTTTAAATTGACTGTGCGTGACTACCACAAAATTAATCTGTAGTTACAACAAGACTATGGGCCAATTTTCAGATCAATTGGATAAGGAGGAATGGGGTTGTCCCACGACAGCCAGACACACAGACAGAGAGTATGAGTTAAAAGAAAGAGTTTAAAAATTGAAATTAACCGATTAATCATTAATATTTTATAAAAATATTTTGACAACTATTAATTCGTTGAGTGTTATAAATTCGACTTAGGAAAAGTCTATAATTTAAAATATGAACAAACAATGAAAATGTATAATGGAGAACATAAATGAAGCGATCTCTTTAATGTTGTTTCACTTAAATTATGGTTACCGAACAAATTAGATTTATAATTATTGACAACTTAAAACCGGAAAAGTGCTCTGGAAAATTTTCGATTGATCTGAAGATTCTCAGATCAATAGTACAAGTATTGTCCAAAAATGTGAAAAAAAAGTGGTCATTTGTATGGGTATGGAGACTAGGTCTGAACATTCACCAATTTTCAACAATTTAACCAATTTTCCTATGGCTGATAAAAGCTTATGTATCAAATTTTATCAAAATATATACATATTTGCTACCTGTAGTTTGATTACAAGGTTTGCACACAGACGGATACACAGACGGACATACGGTCATAGATAGAGTAAAAGATGGATCAAATATTTTTGATAGTTACAATCATCGGCACAAACCCATTAAAAGAATTATCCACTGTATGAATTAATAGTGGTGAAAATATTTTTATAATATATAATGAAGTGCCAGTTAATTAGAATTTTAGTTTTTTTTTAGAAAATTGTGTCATAATAAAGGGTGTTTTTTAAGCCCGATAGAAATTGAAATTGTAAAAAATAACACAAAAATTTAATTTTTATAAAAAAAAAAATATTTGAAAGATCTCAGGCATAGGGCCACGCTGTTCTTGACGAAGCGCATTCTGGACGTCAAATTTTGGGAAATTTTTGACGAATAACACGAGCATTGCTGAATAATACGTTGTCCGTTGGCCTCCAAGGCGCCAATTGTTGCGGATTTATCAGCATAAATCAGTGACTTCACGTAGTCCCACAGGAAATAATCGAGAGATGTCAAATCGAACGACCTTGGAGGCCAACTGATAGATCCATTTCTCGAAATCAATTTATCTTCAATTTTCGATTTCAATAAGTCGATGGTTGTGGTCGCCGTATGGCCTGTTGAAATCATATTGGTGCGGTAACGATCTTTATTGACTGTACAGCGAGCGTCGGCTTCAAATTTGAAGAAATAAGGTCAGATAATGCCACCAGCGTGTAAACCGCACCATATGTATATAATGCAGTTGTACGGTCTGTTGTAGATTGGTCACACTCCTTATGCGACAATTTTGTTTATTAACAAAACCGTTAAGCCGAAAACGAGCCTCATTGCTATAGAGCCCAATCGACGAAAGAACGACACATATGGTGGTCTCGTGGCTTTAATTCCTGCACCAGCTGAATATTTTACGGGTTAAGGATAAAATCTTTGCGCGAAATTTTCCACGTAAGGACGGACAGAGTCCCATTTCCTGCGAATCGATACATTTGGACCTTCCACACTTTCTTCAGTACGCAAATTCCTTCGACGTGTTGGTGTTACTGCATCATTTAGAGAATATGTGATTCAGTTCGACGAATGTGCGCCATAAAAAAAATCCCAAAGTCGTCTATAAATTGTGCGAATCGATGACTGATTTTCAAAGTAAATTTTAGTAATTTGTGATGATTATGATCAGAGTATACTGCATCATATCTGTCAAAAAGTGAGCGCAGTATGGCAGTTTGTTTAACAGCTAACCCTTTCGTAAGTTCTATCAAAGCAAAAAAAAAAACACCCTTTATGTGCACATATTTTTATGAATTTAAAGATAATAAAACAACATTTCAGAAAACTTTTGTGGTGTAGTCGATATTATTTCGTAAAATGTGTAGTCTAAAATATTGTGTTGTCAAAAACGGATTTGGCCACCTGCCACTGGAGTGAATTTCGACTACTAAAAAAATAAAACTTTCAGTTCTCTATAATTTTGAGATTTTTTGTAATCAGATAATAAAACCAATATTTTTTGACACATATCATTCAATTTACACAATTTAAAATGAAGGCTCTATATTTCTTTCTATAAAAAATGTAAAGATTTAGTATTCTAAAAATATTTCACAAATTATATTGCCAACCCAGGTAAATCGAAAAAGGCTTTAACTTTTGCTCAGAGAATTGGGCACAATTGGATGAGATCTTTTACGGGTTATATGTAAAGCCCATATAAGCGCTAAAAGAAAACAACTAGATATCAAATTTAAATATGTACTGGCTTCTTGGGCCTAAGTCTCAAATTTCTCTGCAATACAAAGTCTTACTATAGAAAACCATATTGAAACCAATTTGAACTTACGACATCGAATTATAGGGAACTGCTAGCAATTACAAAGTATTATAAAGATATCAGTCGATATCTCAATCACAAATGCGCCTTTTCACATAACTAAGAAAGCTTTACATAATGACTTGAAAATACCTTTGTAAAATCCGAAATAAAAAGATTTAGCAACCACTTTTAGGTAAAACTTATGAAGTCTGAAGGCTTAAACGAAATCATATTTTAGATCTCTCTTTCATTTAGGCTCAAATGCTTTAAACAATATCTTTAATCTATAATATTTAACTTAACTCTATATAGGTATTTATGTTTATATATAATTTAAATTATTGCTTTCAATGGAAACCAATAAGACATGTTCTCTATAATATTAATAGGCTAGGCGATTTCTTATGACTGATGTTTTGTTCTACCGTTTTATACCGATTTGACCAAACGTATATTATTTGAAAGGTATTTCTTTTTAGCCGTTTTGCAGACTTACAGATTTTTAAATTTGTTCCTTTATTTTGAGTAAATTGCGTTTAAAGTTGCTACTAACACATACATAAAATTATACAATGCTACGTGTGTGTTTATTAAATTTGTTAATATGTTTGCAATAAAAATGAGTTTGTTTTTTGTGTTGATTTGCGAATTGGCTATAATTGATTATCATACTTTTAGGGTCTTTATTTAATGAAAATATAAAATTTCCTAGAATTTGCTGGAATCTGCTAGTTTCTATAAACTTGCAAATTTGCTTATTATTGTATAGACTGCAAATAAAAATACATAAACAAAATAAAAAAAAATAGTTCCTTTGAAACGCATCGTAAGCAATGTAATTTATTTCGAATCTCTTTGAGTTTTTTTAATATGTAACCTATTTTTAAGACCAAAAGTCAAAATTAAAAAAAAAAACACCCATGTCTTTCATCATGTAGTAGTGTTTAAAGAATGTGATCGAAATGTATTTTGCTTAAAAACTTTCGAATTTTTCTCAAATTTGTTATCAATTACCAATTTTAAAAAAGTCTATTTCTAGGTTTGAAACAAGTAAATGTATTTATGAATATCGGCAGTCGTGACCGAAACAACATAGTATCGAAATTAATTACAATCGTTCACAATTCTCGTAGGACTCGTTAAAGCGATAAAAAAAAATATCTGAATATTCAAAATTGAAAATTGAAAATCGGTGGCTTTGAATATTTTTTTATATAATTGTGTTTAAGAGGTTTGGAAAATTAAAGTAACTTGATTTTGAATCGGTCATTGTGCTTATATTTAATGTTAATATGTAATTAGTAATGTTTCTTGATTTCATCATACCTGCAAAACTCTTAATGGGTGGCAATAAATCTTCTGGTACTAAGGGATCATCTTTGGCATTTATAAAAATCATGGGCTTGTCAATAGTTTCAAAATAGTGCAACGATGAACTCCATCTATATAAATCAGCTGTTGTTGAGAAATTATATAGACGTCTGGTATATGCCTCATCCAATTCTGGCAGTGTAGCTGCAGCAATAATTTCACGTTCAATTAAATTATGACGGGTGCGTATTTCTTCTGATAGCAAAACATGACGATGTTTTAAAATTATATTTTTCATATTTTCAGTCATAATATACAAATAGAAACGACGGAAATTTTGCCAATTCAAAAGCCATTTTGTACCTCTGAAATGTACATTTTAAAATGATAATTATAAGGGCAGTAAAATAAATGTTTAATAATTTATAACAGCAAGTGTTAAAGGAATACATACTCCTCGGCATTATAGCCTTGACATATTGAAATTCCACCAATGATATTTTGTGGTTTCCTTTTATCACCCTCGCCCATATATTTGGTAACCAAGTTTCCACCAAGACTAAAGCCCACAGCTACTATATGAGTGTTGGCATATTTTTGTGTTAAATTATTAACCATCATGGAAAAATCATCAGTATGGCCTTGAAATAAATGAATAAATTATAGCCACAAGTCATTTAAAAGAGATAATTGAATATAAAAACATTTCACAGAACATTACTCACCATATGTAAATATTCTTGAAGAGGTTACTTGTACGCTACTTAAGGCACCAATATGATTAAGAACTGCAGCACGATATCCATGACATTGTGCATAATGTACAAATGTGCGTATGTATACACTCTCTGAAGAATTGCCAATGCCAGGACAAATGGCAACAGTGATGTCATCTAAAAAATACAACAATTAAATAATACTCATGTCCATATTAGCATACAAATGTTTTTATTATTCTATTTTAATAAAGTCTACAAGGACACATTGTAATTTCTATGTTATATATAGCCCAAAAAATTATATATGTGAAAAGGGGAAAAGTATGAGACGCCCCATTTTCATAGACCAAGTCATATATATCTTTTGAATCTTGATACGTAGGTTCTTTCCATATAAAATTCCTCAGATTCTTATTTTATTTATTAATTTCCTGTACAACAAGACAAGTCTCATAATTAAATTATGTACAGGATATTCATCGTTCAAAAATTTTCCACAAATTTAAAATGTAATATAAAAGTTATAAACACATCGCACCGGTTATTCTAAATGGGGTCAACTCAACATTTACAAATTTTCAGTGCATTCAAAAAAAAAACTGTGTTTTTTTATATTTACTATTAAATTTAACAAGAAAATTATAGTTGGTCTAGACCGACTATACGATACCATATACCATGGTTTAGAAACCCTATCTCTTCGGTCCAACTAAGTGGATATAGAAAATAAGCATAAACCAAATTTGAGTGGAATTGTTATTAATTTTTGGCTGTAGATATGAAAAAGTTCATATCGGGCGCTACATTTATATGGGGACTAGGTCAAAAAATGGACCGCTCCTAACCATATTTGGTAAAGTCACTTATATTTTGAAAATATATATACAAACCAAATTTGGGAAAAATCTGTGAATATTTTTGGTTTTGATAGATTTAAGTGAAGATCGGGAAGCAGCTCTATATGACCTATGACTTAAAATTATCCTATAGGGATTATTTTTGGACTACCGAGGTCTATATGATAATTTGGATCTTATGGCAATTTAAGTCGATTTCATAGGGGTCATTTGTATGGGGACTAGGTCTGAACATGGACCGAATTTCACCAATTTCAATAGCGTTCATCCTATGGCCGATAAAAGCTTATGTACCAAATTTTATTAAAATATGGTCATATTTGCGACCTGTAGTTTGATTACAAGGTTTTCATGGACACACAGACCGACAGAGTGTGAGTCTTAGATTCTAAGGCCTTTTTTAGATAGGATGACTTTTTGCTTTAGAAAAATCCTCGGATTCTGATGATTTTGAATGTTTTTGAGATAGGGCATATCTCTACTAAATGCATGTTTCTTAATATATAGACTAATTTTTACCCGACAATATAATTGATTTAAATTTTTATACCCCATAACAACCATGTGGTTTGTAACTACCAAAAATATTTGACCTAGACCCATCTTTTATTATACCGATCGACTCAGAATCACTTTGTCGATTTAGCGATGTCCGTCCGTCCGTCCGTCCGTCTGTGTGTCCATGTAAACCTTTTAATAAACTACAGGTCGCAAATATGAATATATTTTGATAAAATTTGGTATATAAGCTTTTATCACCCATAGGATGAATGCTATTGAAATTGGTGAAATTCGGTCCTTGTTCAGACCTTGTCCCCATACAAATGACCCCTATGAAATCAACATAAATTGCCTTAAGATCCAAATTATCATATAAGTCTTAGTCAAATTGGGTTTGTATGTGTTTCTTACATCCATTAATCAGTAGTCCAAAAATGATCCCTATGGGACAACTCTTAGTCATAGGCCCCATATAGAGCTGCTTCCCGATCTTCACCTAAATCTATCAAAAAACAAAAATATTGCACTGATTCTTCTCAAATTTTGTTTGTATATATTCTTGCAAAATACAAGAGACTTTACCAAACATGGCCAGGATCGGTCCATTTTTGGGCCTAGTCCTCATATAGATATATCATCCGATATGAACTTTTTCATGTCTGCAGCCAAAAAAAATTAATAAAAATCCCACTCAAATTTGATTTATGCTTATTTTCTATATCCAGTTAGTTGGGCCTGAGAGATAGGGTCTCTAAATGCATGGTATAGGGTATCGTATAGTCGGTCTAGACCGACTATAATTTCTTACTTGTTTTATATCAAAATGGTTCATCCTGTCTGTCATATTTTTCGGACAAAAAATTTTCAAAGCTCAAAAAGTTTTAAATTGAATTGTTTACGTTTTATGGTCATTAAGGAGCATACAATTGTAAATTATTTCATTTATTATATTTCCTTGTGAAATTCTTAAAAATTATAATATTTCTGTTTTTCTTTTTTCAAACTCACCTTCAAATTCTTTTAGAGGTTGATATAAATCGTACGTTAACGTTGAACCATCATCCAGGGATAAGTAGACACGTTCACCCAATGGCCAAGGGCATTTTACACGCCCCACAATGCTGTGTAAGACAGTTTGTACATGGCCACTAAAACCCCACAAACGTGTTGGTATATAACTGAAATGAAGATATAAAATTGTGGGAAAATTAACATTTAAAAACACTTGAATCATATATATTTAATCTAACTAAGGAGTATTTCAAAACAAAACATTCAAAACACAACGTGATTGTTATGAACACTGCGAATATTCCTCCTCCTTCCAGCAAACCACATTATTAATATTTTATAAGAGTTATTTAGTGTGGAACCCTCTAGTTCAGGTAACAAGTTAATCATACTCGTTTAAAATCTATAAAATTTTGCTAAGTAATTATTGTCGTGGTCTGAATATGTCACTTTAATTATAAATGTGAAAAACATTGAAAAACGAATGAATGAACGTTAATCATTTTTTGAAGCAGTCACGCAAACTGTCACCCCTAAACAAAATCTGAAGGTACTCGTAGACATACAATGAACTTATGTATGTTAGACAATAATAAAGAGACATATTTAAATTAATAAAAATAAATTATTTAAAAAAATATATTTAAAAAAGAAAATAAATAATAAACATCAGCTTGACAAATGTTAACGAGTGTGCAGGAAATCAATACACTTAATTAATTTTATTATTGAGGAAAATTTACTTATATTTGAACAATATTTGTTTCTTACTTATTCTTATAATGCTGCAGACATATAGAAAATCAGATTTTATAAAAACCTTCAAGCTGTGATGATTTTGAACTATGTATGTTAAGTAATTCCACAAGAATTTACATTACCAATTTTATATTTATTTTATTCAATTTGCCCATATGCTAAATATTTTTTTTAAATTCATAATTTATACTATTAGAAGAACTAACTTTGAAGCATTTGAATTTGTGCCGATCAGTGTTAATTTGAATTTCGCGCTAAACTTGCTGAATTAGCCATCTTTAATTTTCATATAATTTGTATTTTTATGTTCGAATAGAAAGAAGAAGAATCATAATGAATTGTTATATTGTAAACTAGTAACTAAGTGAAGTTCGTTACTAGAGGTCAAAGAATAAGGTTGTTTGGACCTGATTACTTAAATTAACTCGTTTTCTTTTAAACTCTTTGAATTTGAATTAAACTTGTAAAAGTTAAATACTTAATAAAATTTGTTTTATTATCGAAAGTATTTCGGGATTTTCTTTTCTAAATTTATTCGCATTTGGACAAAAACTCTTGTCCAACATTTTGGCGCCCAACGTGGGGCATAGCTGTTAAGACTTGCTGTTCCTCACCAATTGTTTACTGGAGAAATTTCTGTTGTGTCATTTGTGTCTGCAGCCGTTAGTATCCAGCACACGGACTCCTGCCCAGCAGAAAGGAAATTCAACAAATTTAGCTAAGTACCTTTCATCAAGCATTAACTGCAACAATTGAAGATAAATTAATTCTGGATAATCAGTAAAGGTGACGTAATAGTTTATGTAACAAATTTTAACAATATTTGATATTAAAACAATAATTGATTCAACTGGTTCAAAGTTATTTTGCAATTTATTATTGAACTTAAAATCATATGTTTGGAACACCTGTTGTGAGCTTTGTGGTTACATTAATTTTGACACAGTGAACTTTAAGTTTTTATTACGTAAGGTTAAGGTCATTGCTAATTATTGCATAATACAGTAGCTTGGTATCAAACCCTTTGATCTTTGACATAGTTTTCAAAGCATTTAGCTTTTGCATATTTACGAAAAACTACGTTTTTAAGAGTTACGTTTTTTGTCTTGACATTTCTCGATATTAAAGTGTCAAATAAAAGCTTTTCATTCGTAAATTGACAACTCAAACAAAAGTGAAAAAAAAAATATACTGCTTCAACCAACATTATAAATAAACAATTTAAAGTAAAAATAAATAGCTATTGTTACCAAAAGCTTTTGTATTGTGACCAAGAGTGTTTCTTACTATGGTTGATAATGCAGCACCTTCAAGTGAAAATGCCAAACTTCTGGCCTCTTATAAGCAACAAAGAGCCACAACTAAAGGCAGCATATCAAGGATTAAAAACAAATTGGAGAAAAAAGAAGGTACGTTTTCACAATTAGATTTAGAAGGTTGGCTAGAGATTCTTAATTCTTACATTAAGAACCTGATGAATTACCAGACGGAAATAGAAAGGTTAGATTGTAATGATACTAGACGCGATGAGTTAGAAGAGCTATGTATAAGCACAAAGTCATTGCTAAAATCTATGATTGGTGGAAAAAGGCGTGAAAGTGTCGCCAATGATACATTTAGTGGGTATGTTCCAAGTATGCATAGGCTTCCTGCTTTGAAATTTCCAAAGTTTAGTGGAAAATATGCGGAATATAAAAATTTTATTGAATCTTTCAATAGTTTGGTTCATAACGAACCATCTCTTTCCACAATAGAAAAATTTAACCACTTAGTCTCTTGTTTGACAGATGATGCACTTCGGACTGTCAAGGCTTTCCAGTTAAACGAGGAAAATTATCAAAGTGCGTTGGACAGATTAGCAGAAAGGTTTGACAATAAATGTTTAATCTTTCAGGACTACATAAACACCCTCTTCAATATTGAAAAAATTGTCAAACCAAGTGCTTCTGCTCTTCGTCAGGTAGTTGATAATGTATCAGCTATTCTTGACTCAATGTCACATCTGGGTTCGGACAAAGAAATAATGCATGCATTGGTCATTCATCTAGTAATGTCTAAAGTGGACAATGCCTCCAAGACCAAATGGGATGAGCGACAAGAATTTAAAGAACTGCCGAAGTGGGACGCATGTGCTTCAGTCCTAATTCGTAGGTGTCAGTTCTTAGAAGTGAATGAGGAAAGAAGAAGTGCACACGACAATACGAGTAATTCACATAAAAACGAAAAACGTAATATTCGATCTTCATTTACGTGCACTCGAGGCAAGGTTGAAAACTGTTTTTATTGTTCATCATGTGAACACGTTCTGGAAAATTGTAAAAATTTTTTAAATCTTACAGTGTCTCAAAGATTTTCGTTTGTAAAGAAAACCGGCATTTGTATCAACTGTTTGAAAAAAGGACACATGGTGTCAAAATGTAATGGGCCTAAATGTAAAATTTGTGATAAGCCACACAATAGTAGTTTACATAGGTATGAAGCTAGCCAGACAAATTTGGCGCAGCCTCTTTCGAATACAAACAGCGCTTCTCAATCGGTTGTTCATAGGGGACACCATAGTTCTGAGAAAAATGGGAAAGTTAGTGCATCAGAATATTCGCCTGCTAATAGTGGACCACATTTCGTTAATGCTACGGCAAATTCAATTAGGCCTGAATTTTCAAACACTAACTATAGTAATGCACAAAGTATGCATATGAGCTTGCGTTCCCACCAAATGATACTAGCCACTGCCGTAGTTTTGGTGAAAAATAGATACAGTCAGTACCACTTAGCCAGGGCTTTGTTGGATTCATGTTCGCAGGTGAATTTGATGACTGAGGATTTTGCACAAAAATTAAATTTAAAAAGAGAACAATGCTCTCTTAATATACTTGGTGTTGGTGGATCAAACACCCTTGTAAAACACAAAATAGAAACTTTCGTTAAGTCAAGGGTTACCAATTATGAATTTCTTGTAGATTTTTGTGTTGTGAATTCTATTTCGGGTAATCAGCCAGAACATATGATTTTGAATGATAAGCATTGTATTCCGGCTAATATCGAACTGGCTGACCCTTATTTTCATAGACCAGGAAAAATAGATTTGTTGTTAGGATGTGAGTACTTTTTGGACCTCTTGTCAGTAGGTCAGATAAAATTGGCTCCATCGCTACCAACCCTACAGAAAACTGTTTTGGGGTGGATAGTTTCTGGAAAATGTGAGAATAACGCCCCAGAAAATAATTTGAAAATTTGTAACGTAGTTACTGAGAATCTAGTTTCCAATGATGCATCTTTAAATGCCCTAGTTCACCGATTTTGGGAACTGGAGGAAATTCCTCAGAGCTCTATTTTATCAGAAGAGCAGAGACTTTGCGAGGACCACTTTGTCGCAAATACCCTCCGTTTGCCTGATGGTCGATTTGAAATAAGATTACCTTTTAAGGGTGACCCATATAAGTTAGGCACATCATATGATACGGCACGGAGAAGATTTCTCGCCCTTGAGCGCAGATTAAGTAAAAATCTAGAATTAAAGGAAATGTATAATGATTTTATGAGGGAATATTTGCACCTTGGACACATGTCCCAAACTGGCAATGAAGTCTTACGAGGACCTCATTATGTAATTCCCCATCAATGTGTGTTGAGGCCCCACAGTTCATCTACAAAGTTGAGAGTGGTGTTCGATGCGTCTTGTAAGACCTCCACGCAAACTTCTTTAAATGATATTTTGATGGTAGGACCCACTATACAAAGCGATCTGTTTTCAACGCTATTGAGATTTCGCCTTCACAGATACGCTATAACCGCTGATGTTAAGAAGATGTACCGACAGGTTTTAGTTCACGAAAATGATACCAAATTTCAACTAGTTTTATGGCGTGAAAATAGTGAGCAACCTATTCAGATATATAGATTGAATACGGTGACGTATGGTACATCTTCGGCTCCCTTTTCAGCTGTAAGATGTTTAAACGAAATTGGAACACTTTTTAATGCAGTGTATCCTTTAGGGTCTTCCACGATTATAAATGATTTTTACGTAGACGATTTAATATCTGGCGCTGATAGCTTTGAGAAATTAAGTAAGTTGCGGACTGAAGTAACTGAAATTTTAAAAACATGTGGTTTTGAGTTAGCGAAATGGTTTTCAAACCACCCATCACACAATGGTGACACTTCTGAAAAGGATCTCGACCTTGACGAATTAGATACCACAAGGACTCTTGGGCTCATATGGAGCACCAAGAAAGATTTATTTACATTCAAGATGGAAGATAATTTTAATAATTTGCCTGCTACAAAAAGAAATATTCTTTCAATTTCATCTAGACTTTTTGATCCTTTGGGATTATTATCTCCTATTATAATAAGAGCCAAAATTCTGTTGCAAGAATTGTGGAAAACGCAATTGCAGTGGGACGAATCCATACCCCAATCCTTAGATACAAGCTGGTCAAACATAAAACTTACATTAGCAGACACTCATAAAATTTCTATACCGCGTTTCGTTGAGATTTCATCTACAAGTAATTGTGAAGTACATGGATTTGCTGATGCTTCTAACAATGCATATGGGTGTTGTATATATATCAGAAGTAGTCACCCAGATGGTATAACATGTAGATTGTTGACTGCAAAGTCCAAAGTTGCTCCATTGAAGGTGAAGTCATTGCCAAGATTAGAACTTTGCGCCGCACATTTGCTAGCCAAACTTTGGAGGACCATTAAATCATTACTACCATCATTTATTAAAAAAGCTACATTTTGGTCAGATTCCGAAATAGTTTTACATTGGTTGCAAACTCACTCTTCGTCATTATCCACTTTCGTTGGCAATCGAATAAGTGAAATTCAAGAATGGACTGACGCTTCATCGTGGTATCACGTACCGTCCAAAGATAATCCTGCTGATATAGTATCACGTGGTAGTGATGTTATTGGTTTAATAAAATCAATATGGTTCACAGGACCAACTTTTTTATATTTAGAGCCAGATAAGTGGCCAAAAAACGAACATTTTCATTTATCACCTGAATTTGAAGCATTAGAGAAAAGGAAATTAAAGACCGTTATGGTGATAACTGAAACCGTTGGAACCTCCTTACTGCAGTTCATGAATCGATTTTCTACATACACAAAAATAATCAGAGTTTTCGCACTTGTATTAAGAGCCATAATTAAATTTAAGCGCATAAACACAAATGATGCATTATCATTAGAAGAGCTTAATATTTCATTTTTGAAAATAGCAGAGCTATTACAAAAATATGAGTTTCATGATGAATTGAAAATGATTAAAAATGGTATGGTTCCAAAGTCAAAAATTCGTAACTTGAGTCCATTTATACAAGAATACGAGGATTGTGGTTTTCACTTTTCTTTGTTACGTGTCGGAGGGCGTTTGTTAAACGCTCCTTTAAAAGAGGAAACAAAGTTTCCATTGTTGTTAAAAAAAGGGTCTCATTTTGTAAAACTATATTTGGAGCATCTACACAAGACAAACTCACATGCTGGTCCAAAAACGTTAGTATCTTTATTAAGAGAGAGGATTTGGTTGGTAAACGCCCGGGAAGTAGCAAGAAAAACAGTTAGGAACTGCGTAATTTGCTCACGATATAAACCAAAACTATATACTCAAATTATGGGAAATTTACCTAAAGATAGAGTGACTGCATTCAGACCATTTTGGGTGTGCGGTGTAGATCTTTGTGGTCCGGTTTATACTAGCACAAAGATTCGGGGAAGACCCCCTGTAAAAACGTATATTGTCGTTTTCGTTTGTTTTGCCTCAAAAGCAGTCCATATCGAAGCTGTTTCGGATCTAATGACAGAATCTTTTTTATCTTCCTTATCTAGATTCATCGGGAGGAGAGGTCTACCCAGAAAAATATGGTGCGACAACGCAACAAATTTCACAGGAGCCGCGAATCGTCTGAATCCGAAATTCATGGAGGAAAAACAGCGAAAGAAGATAACAGAAGCGTTAGCCGAGAAAGGAGTGGAATTCGAATTCATACCTCCCAGAGCCCCTCACTTCGGGGGGCTATGGGAGGCTGCAGTAAAAAGTGCAAAACACCATCTAATACGAACAGTTGCAAACGCAGCTCTTACATTCGAAGAATTGACAACCATTCTGATAGACGTAGAAGCAATGTTGAATTCCCGTCCAATAGTGCCAATTTCAAGCGACCCATGCGATGGAGAGGCCCTCACTCCGGGCCATTTGCTAATAGGGTCCTCTATGAAAGCTCTGCCCGCGCCCAGCTTGATGAAGGGCAAGCTCAATTGCTTGAAGCGCTTTCAACGTATATCGTCCCTCAAGGAACATTTTTGGTCTGTATGGCAGACAGATTATATTCTCCAGCAACAACAAAAAGTAAAATGGTTTCAAGGCAACAAAAACGTAGAGGTCGGAACCGTCGTAACTGTTCACGACGACAATCTTCCACCGCAGATGTGGCTGCTAGGGAGAATTGTTGCTGTAGAAATGGGCAACGATGGAAAGGCCAGAGTTGCTCAAGTGCAAACAAAAAACGGTACCTTTAAAAGACCAATCCATAAACTTGCTCCTTTGCCAATTTTAGAGGACACAGAAATTTCCTGCTATGATATGTTGCAGCCTGCCATAAATCAACAGCCGTGCAAGGGGGCCGGTGTTAAGTAATTCCACAAGAATTTACATTACCAATTTTATATTTATTTTATTCAATTTGCCCATATGCTAAATATGTTTTTTAAATTCATAATTTATACTATTAGAAGAACTAACTTTGAAGCATTTGAATTTGTGCCGATCAGTGTTAATTTGAATTTCGCGCTAAACTTGCTGAATTAGCCATCTTTAATTTTCATATAATTTGTATTTTTATGTTCGAATAGAAAGAAGAAGAATCATAATGAATTGTTATATTGTAAACTAGTAACTAAGTGAAGTTCGTTTCTAGAGGTCAAAGAATAAGGTTGTTTGGACCTGATTACTTAAATTAACTCGTTTTCTTTTAAACTCTTTGAATTTGAATTAAACTTGTAAAAGTTAAATACTTAATAAAATTTGTTTTATTATCGAAAGTATTTCGGGATTTTCTTTTCTTAATTTATTCGCATTTGGACAAAAACTCTTGTCCAACAATGTATATAAAAATAAAATAGGATTACAAAAAGCGCTTGGATAAAAAAACAATTTCTATGAAAACACATTTTAATAGAAAAATACTTCATCTTTTTCGAAAATTGAGTTGTACTAGATGTACAGAGCGAATATTCAATGTTCGGATTAGAATTTCAAAAATGAGATTTGATGTAGAAATAAATTTAAAATCCTTTGTAAGCATATTTATAAACGATATTGCTCTATATCCAGACCAGAAAAATTTTAAGCATTTTTATATATCAAAATTCATCATAGAACTAACAAAAAAAGTATTTCCCACTAATCCATACATCCTTCAAAAAGTTTTTCAACAACAGCCAGTGAGATGGACTGTATTTAAAAACAAACTTTGAGAGTCCGATCAAAGGGAGATGTGTAAACATCTAGTAATTAAAGATTTTATTAAGTTGAAAGTACTTGTAATTTCAGTATATTTTTTTCATTTTAGAGTTGTTATACATTTAGCATAGTTTAATTAGCTGTTATACTTCTATATTGTTATATTTGTGATTGTGTTATACTTTTTAGTTGTTGAATTAGTTTTATTAACGTTGTTATACTTGAGGGTTGTTGAATTAGCTGCAATAATCTTTACACCAATACACTCATATCTCACACCGTTTTTGTCTTACTCTGTTTTTGTGATTGTATGGTGAAATAGATTTTTACCCCCCTGTTTACACATCAAAAAAAATCGTGAAAGTTTCTTTGGAGGCTCATCTAACGTTAAGTTGGACATGTCCGCATTATCTTTCATCTTTATTCCATTAAATCGATGACGTACCCACCTATTCACAATAATAGATACACCTAAATATAAGTTCTTTAAGGAATGAAAAAAAAAATTTTTCTTATGATAGAAAAATAAAAAAATCAGTCCATTTTTATTTATAACAATTAAAAAAACAAAAAAACTAAATACATTTCATTTATAACATTAATCAAAATAAAAATTGAAGTATATCTTTGCTAAGTTCAGTTGGTGCTCGTAATAATAAATACATTTTAGAAACAACAGGAATATAAAAAAAAACCCTTAATTTTAAGTTAAAAATTATTACAGAATATTAAAATAGGACTAGTACCCAGTGCATCCTACTTTCTGCAATCTTCTTGATATACTAGCTGTCAGATACTGACAAGTTTCTAATGGAATTTTTTGTGTTTTTTCCTATAAAGCATTATTCTTATTGAAAACTTCTTTGGACAGTCTTTTCTTTAAGTCACTCCATAAGTTTTCTATGGGATTTAGATGTGAAGACTTGCTTGGCCAGTTTAAAATACGAACATAATTCTCCGAGAACTAATCAAACTGCAGGTCGCAAATACGAATATATTTTGATGAAGTTTGGTATATAAGCTTCTATCAGCCATGGGATAAACGCTATTGAAATTGGCGAGAATCGGTCCATGTTCAGACCTAGCCCCCATACCAATGACCCCTATGAAATCGACATAAATTGTCATAAGATCCAAATTGTCGTATAGATCTTAGTCAAATTGGGTTTTTATGTGTTTATTACATCCATTAATGAGTAGTCCAAAAAGGATACCTATGGGACAACTCTTAGTCATAGGCCCCACATAGAGCTGCTTCCTGATCTTCGCTTAATTCTATCAAAAAACAAAAATATTGCACTGATTCATCTCAAATTTTGTTTGTATATATTTTCGCAAAATACAAGACTTTACCAACCATGGTCAGGATCGGTCCATTTTTGGACCTAGTCCCCATATAGACGTAGCATCCGATATGAACTTTTTCATATCTGCAGACAAAAAACTTGATAAAAATGCCACTCAAATTTTGTTTATGCTTAAGAGATAGGGTCTCTAAACGCATGGTATAGGGTATCGTATAGTCGGTCTAGACCGACTATAATTTTCTTACTTGTTTGTTATGAATTTTCTTAAATATTTAATAATAATCTGACAATCAAAGTTTAAATTAATTAAATTAATAATAAAAAATTTTGATCAGGTGTGCTGAACTTTTCGTTATATCAGACATAGATTCCAGCGCTCGAAATTCGAGTGCAATTACTAGGCAGCTTTATTTTTCAACTTAGCCAATTCACAAACCAACACTTTTATGGTTTATTATTATTGTGAATGAAGATAACAAACCCCTTAACAAACACATTAACAAATTTAATAAAACACACATAGCATATGTATAATTTTATGTATGTATTAGTAGCAACTTTTAATGCAATTTACTCAAAATAAAGGAAAAAATTAGAAAATCTGTAAATCTACAAAACTGCTAAAAAGAAATACCTTTCAAATAATATACGTTTGGTCAAAATCGGGATAAAACTTTAGAACAAAATACCGGTCACAAGAAATCGCCTAGCCTATTAATATTATAGATACACTGTGGGACAATATTGTCGCGGCATTTACTTTTTCTTGCGATTTCTTACATTTAAACAAAAATGAGAAAAAATAAGTTTATGCCATCTGAAAGATCATTACAAATTAATAAAAGTATAAACAAAAAATATTTTTACATTACATTACAACAAATAATTTGTGTTTTTTTATTTTGGCTGGTGCGTAATTATAAACGCAGTTATAAAAAAACACATTACTCAGCTAACGGTTACATATTATCATATTTTCGGGACATCATAGGTTGTTACTTGTTCGGTTTTGAGAAAGCCAAAATTACTGTTTTTTAAAAAGGTGTTCTAATAAGGTAGTCCGAAATTTTTTAAAGTGTCCTTCTAATTATGGACAAAATAACAAAAATTGGGGAAGAAAATCCAAACTTTCAGAACGAAGTAAACGCAATATCATCACAAGCGCCAGTAACTCAACGAAAACTGAGAAACAAATAGCTCACGAATGTGGTCTAAATGTGTCCCGATGGACAAAAAATTGCATACTACAGCAATTTTCAGTAATTTGCCTAAAAAAAATTTGAATGCGAATACGAGCTCGCCACAAAAAAGCACGTTACTTTTTGCTAAAAATAATATGAGTATGCACTGGAAAAAGGTAACTTGATTTCTGTAGTCAACATATCTTGTAAAAAATTGTGTACAGATAATATTTTCCGATATGAAAAAGAATGGTTACATTTTTACTGGAAGATTTACGCAAGGCACCATGATATTTTTCGAAAAGAAATTTGGGTGGTGGATCTCTGATGGTTTGGGATGCAGTCTGTGTCGTTGGTATGGTAGGGTTAGCTTTCGATTGAATACACAACTGGTCTTCAGACAATCGTGAAATATGATTTTCCAGGGAGACAATACCGCTACTCACACCAATAACCAGACTCGCATCTATTTAGAGTCACACAACACACCTCAACTGCAGTGGTCAGTCTGTTCTCCTGATCAGAAAGCATCTGGGAAATCATGGTACCCAAAATCTTTGGTGGCAATAAGCAATACGACACGTTGACGACCTCAAAGCCATGCTAATTGAAGATTGGTTGACAATCACAAATGATGTTCGTTTAATATTTGCAAATAGTATGCCACAACGAATCTTTGAGCTCATCTCGAACAATGGAGGCCCTACTCACTAATAGTTAAAAATAGTTTTTAGTTTTAATTTATAGTTTTTTATTTTAATTTTAATTTTTTGAATTGCGGCTAAAATTTTTCACCATAAAAAAAAATAACTTTTTTGATAAATTTTAAATAACATCAATTTATTTTAAGAAAGCCTCTTGGGTATTGCTTTTTAAATTAGTGATTACAGACTGCTAAAGATAAAGACTGCTGAAATATTGGGTGCGGCTATAATATTGCACCAGAGTGTATATGAAAACTAAATAAAATTCAAAAAAACGCTCAAATATAAAAACGATTTCTACGAAAATACTTTTTTATAGAAACTTTTTCTCTTTTTTCGAAAATTGAGTTGTACTACTAGATGACCAGAGCGAATATTCGTTTTAATCATATTTATTAAAGAAATTTATAGCAGGACAAGAAAAATTTAAGTATTTTGATAATTCAAATAAGTAAGAAAATTATAGTCTGTCTAGACCGACTATACGATACCCTATACCATGTGTTTGAAAAGAGGGTCTTGGATCCAACTTTGAGAGGCAATAACTGGGTATAGGTAAATGAAGTATAAACTAATTTTTTGTATTATCTGTGGCGTGCAGATATGAAAAAGTTCATATCTGGTGACCATTTTTAGCAACTTATTTTTCTCAAAAACATACATAAAACAAATTTAAAAAAAATCTATGTAATATTTCTGTTTTTTGGTAGATTTAAGTGAAGATCGGGAATCAGCTTTACACTAAATTACGTTCCTACAGGCTTTATCTTCAGATTACTGATTAGTTTATATAAAACACAAAATTTTATCGGTACATATATGATAATCTGTCTGGTAGGTGTTATTTGTATCAATAGCGTTCGTTCTATGATAGATACAAACATCAGTACAAACTCATTATACCCTCACAAATTTGGGAAAAATATCTTCATTTAGCTTGATACACTTTTCCCAGCGATAGTCAATAGTTTCAATACCCTGTTTTCAGTAAGAACTGTCTAGCTCCTTAAAATAGCCATCAACCGCAAACTTCACCTCTTCATTGTTTGCAAATCTTTTACCAACGAGCCATTTTTTCAACTTTGAAAATAGAAAAAATCCGAGGGAGGTAAATCTGCCGAATAAGGTGCATTATGTAGCAATTGGAACTTTAATTCATTCATCACTTAAACGCTGCAGTAAGTTAGCAAAATCTTCGCTTTAATTGTTCTTCCTTTTTGAAGATAATCAAGAAAAATTATTCCACGCTCATCCCAAAAAACCGACATCATAACCTTGCCTGCTGATGGAACTCTCTTCGCCTTCTTTGGTCACGATTCTTCCATTTCAGTACAATGTGTTGACGGTTCCTTTGTCTCAGGTTTGAAGTGGTCTATCCATGTCTCATTCATGGTTATGAGTCGAAGCAAAAACTTGGCTTTATTGCGGAGGAACATCATTAAACAATCTATTGAAATACCTTCACGGTTCTGTTTATACTCTATAGCACTATGTGATTAGGGCAGGGAACGGCAACCTGCGGCTCGCGAGCCACATGCGGCTCTTTGGATATGAAATTGCGGCTCTTTAGTTCCATACGCAAATATTATAACATCCGTATAAATTATCATCCTATAAGAACTTTTTCAGATCTGCAGGCAAAAAAAATTAAAAAAATTCCACTGAGATTTGATTTATGCTTATTTTCTATAAACAACTAGTTGCACGTAAGACTAATTCTTTAAACGCATGGTATAGGGTATAGGTCCAGACCGACTATAATTTTCTTACTTGTTTTGTTCTATTGTTAACAAACGCGGCACCCATCTTGCGGACAGCTTCCTCATCTCCTCTATCGGTCAATATGCGATAGCACTTTTTGAAATGCCTATAATTTTAGCTGTTTCTGGCGCGGCCACCTCAATTGTCGTCTTGGCAGCTCGTTCAGCCTCGTTCAAACTATTATAGTAGTAAACGAAAAAGCAGACCCCCTCAAAGTACATCTAGCTTTGTTTTAATGTTGGTTGGACTGAGACCTATCAAATGAAAGTATTGAATTACATAACGGTGAAAAATTTTTTCCTTGTTTACAAATTCACTGAGAATTTTTTTTCTCCAAAAAAATTCTAAAAAACGATATTCGTATCATAAAAAATATGATATGCTTCCGAAACCCAACATCACAGAGCCTTATAATACCATATAGTACGTATCAAGCTTTACCTTGGTTTGAGTGATGTTTTTTCGGTAAATTTACTTTCTTCCATTTTTGAAAAATATTAACGATAGCTCTGAATACCTGCCAACTACAAACTAAATTAACTACGAGGTAAGATCAAAAATTCATCTATCAAAAGACAAGCAAGTTACATAGACTTCATTCAAATTTAGTTCGCACATGTTTTTAGAAATACTAGCAGATTCCAGCCCTCGAAATTCAAGTTCAAATTCTAAGAAATTTTATTTTTTCATTAAAGATCTTGAAGGTATGCTTATCAATTATAGCCAATTCACAAATCAACATAAAAAACAAACTCATTTTTATTACAAACACATTAACAAATTTAATAAACACACACATAGCATTGTATAATTTTATGTATGTGTTAGTAGCAGTTTTATGTGCAATTTACCAGAGTTCAGAAAAAAACACACACTGAATAAAAAACTCGTACATATATGTAAACAAACATAACTTAGACCAACACACACTTATTTTTATTTTCATATCAATTATGTGCGTTTCTAAATTTTCTACGGTGCCCAACACAACCATGACTGTGTTCGTTTTAATATTTCGTTATCACATACTTTTTGTTTCAATCACACATAAAGCACACATTTTTGAGTGTTGCTTTATTTGAAGTTCTTGTTCTGCTACGTGTAGTGAAAAAAAACACAGAACATGTACAATAAACAGGTTCGAGTTCAGTTATATTTTAAGTCGTGTTGTGGCTCGTGTAAAAACAAAACACGACTTAAAATATAACTGAACTCGAACCTGTTTATTGTACATGTTGTGTTTTTTCTTACTACACGAGCCACAACACGACTTAAAATATAACTGAACTCGAACCTGTTTATTGTACATGTTCTGTGTTTTTTTTCACTACACGTAGCAGAACATGAACTTCAAATAAAGCAACACTCAAAAATGTGTGCTTTATGTGTGTTTGAAACAAAAAGTATGTGATACAAAAATGTTCGTGTAAATAACGAAATATTAAAACGAACACAGTCATGGTTGTGTTGGGCACCGTAGAAAATTTAGAAACGCACATAATTGATATGAAAATAAAGATATGTGTTGGCTGCTTTTGAACAGAACATTGTGTGTTTCATGTGTGTATTTTCTGAACCTTGCAATTTACTCAAAATAAAAGAAAAAAAATTAAAAATTTGTAAATCTGCAAAACGGCTAAAAACAAATACCTATCAAATAATATACGTTTGGTCACAATCGGGATTAAACGGTAGAACAAAACATCGGTCACAAGAAATCGCCTAGCCTATTAATATTTTAGATAAGTGACTTTATTAAATATCGTCATAACCGGACAATTTTATGACCTAGTCCATTATAAAAATAACATCCGATATGAACTATTTTATAACATCAGGAAACAGATTCATAACAATGTCATTGAAATTTAGTTTGTATTTAATTTCTATGTCCACTTATGACCTCAGTATAGATCTATAATTTCATAGGTTAGGGTGTCGAATAGACCTTCCATAATCGATCTAGACTTTCTCTAATTTCCTTACATGTTTCGAAAGAAAAATAAAACTGGCCATGTATTCTATTCTTGAAAAATTTTTCCTAAGTCTGGGTTCACACAAGGCAATTTTTGTTGCGCAACTTTTTTTCAATTATCTTTTAAAGTTGCCTTAATGTTCACACAGAGAAATTTATTGCCGCAATTTTTCGTTTTCTTTTGCTTTCAAATTCTTACATTTTTTACAGTTCACTTTATTAGCTTGTGTAAAAAGAATTTATTATTGGTCCAAAGTGAAAAATCTATTTGTGTGAAAAAATGGAAGTCAAAGAAAAATGAAATAATAAAAAAAAATGATAAAATAAATGAAATAATTATAATAATTTTTCACAGCGAAGCAAAGAATAAAAAGAAATGTCAAATAATAAGCTGCAGCTAACTTCGTGTTTATAATTACGAATTGCACAACAAAACGAGTTGCCGGGTACAAACAACTCCGTACCAAATACCACTCTTCTTTCCCCTCTCTCCTACAAACTCAAGAATTGCGCAACAAAAGTTGCCTTCTGTGAACTCGGACTAAACAAAGGCAACAAGTGCATATGAAAAACATAAAACAGTTGGAGTCCTAAATATAACTAGAGTAGGTTGTATGTGTGGAAGTTAGGAAATAACAAGCAGTTATATTTGTATTCATTTTCTTGTCAAAATCAACAAACGTATACATAAATATGTACTTATGTATATTGAACTCTTTGTTTCTGTTGCCTTGACATTTTATTTTAGACAACAAGGGATTAAAAAACTGTGGGTCAATAAAAATATAATAAAATATATTCAGGATATGAAGTAATATATTTTGGTATTGAATGACTTGCCAATTTTTCTTTTTTTTTAATAATATAAATTCTTTGGATTTATTGATATTTTGTTTGTGAAGTTATATTAAAAATTAGGTAAGAAGCATCCCAGCAAAAACATGATAGTCATTAAAAACTTAAGAAATGATTTATTCGTTTTTTGCAATATGGCATCAGTTTTCTTTCTAAAACAATAAGTAAATAATTGCTTATTCACTTTTCTTTCTTACGATAAACTTCTAAGTTTTCTACTGCTGTTGCGTGTACGTAACATAATAGTTATTTTCTCCAAAAACAGGTGAGAACCTGTTTTACGAGTAATATTTATAAAATAAAAAGTATACATTAACAAGTGTTTAAAAACATTGGAATTTCTTAGTAATGAGAGTTTTTGCCGGGATATTAAAAACGAAGGTGCTGATTATTGCGCAGAAAATTATTTCCTGTTTTTTTTGTTGTTTTTTTGTTTTTTTTTTGTTAATACAAACAAGTTTATTGTATAATATTAAGTTTCACAAGCTTATACCTTAATAAAAATTTATTTTTATTAAATTGTGAATTTATCGATATTGTAGTTAGTTATTAGGAAAATAACATAGTAAAAAAAATATATTAGAAGCAGGACAAAACGATGGCGTATATGTAAGTGCTTTCTATTAAAAGAGATTACGATGAGGAAGGTTAGGGAGGTAGACCCTTTAAAATCGTCAAAACCAGTGCTTCTTATTGAGAATTCACTATATAAAAATATATCTTAAGGTGTTTTGTAAGAGGTAACATAACTTGTTTCCTTTACAAACGTGTTTATCGGAAACTTCTTTTTTTACGGGTCACAGTCACCAGTTTTCATCTAACTTTTGTCTAAATGTATAATAAACAATTTAAAATTTTCGTTGAACGTTTAATTATCGAGACTTAACGCCCCTGTAAAAACGGTAGAAAAATCAATACACTAAATTCTCTTTTTATACGGTTTTGAAGTTGTGCGGTGTTTCTATAAGATACGATTTTTGTATGATTTAAGAATTTGTTTATTTGCTAAAAAAAAAAAAAAAAAACAATCCATAGAAATCCATGTTGTATAAAGTATTTATTTAGTTCTTACAAAAGATACCGGCAGTGCTCATTAGATTGTGTAACTTAAAAAAAACAAGTAAGAAAATTATAGTCGGTCTAGACCGACTATACGATACCCTATACCATGCGTTTCGAGACCCTATCTCTTAGGCCCAACTAACTGGACATAGAAAATAAGCAAAAACCAAATTTGAGTGGGATTTTTATTAATTTTTTTGGCTGCAGATATGAAAAAGTTCATATCGGATGCTATATCTATATAGGGACTTGGTCCAAAAATGGACCGATCCTGATCATGTTTGGTAAAGTCTCTTGTATTTTGCAAAAATATATACATATGCACTGATTCGTGCAATATTTTTGTTTTTTAATAGATTTAAGTGAAGATCGGGAAGCAGACCTATATGGGGTCAAAGGGATCATTTTTGGACTACTCATTAATGGATGTAATGAACGCATACAAACCCAATTTGAGTAAGATCTATATGACAATTTGGATCTTATGGCAATTTATGTCGATTTCATATGGGTAATTTGTATGGGGGCTAGGTCTGAACATGGACCGATTCTCACCAATTTCAATAGCGTTCATCACATGGCCGATAAAAGCTTATGTACCAAATTTCATCAAAATATATTCATATTTGCGACCTGCAGTTTGATTACAAGCTTTACATGGACACACAGACGGACGGACGGACGGACGGACGGACATTGTTAAATAAACTCAGAAAGTGATTCTGATTCGATCGGTATAATTAAAGATGGGTCTAGGTCAAATATTTTTGGTTGTTACAAACAGCAGCACAAAGTCATTATACCCAAACCACATAGTGGTATAGGGTATAAAAAAACACAACATGCACAGAATCAACGATTTCACCTTATTTCGGGTTAGGGTATTCAAACTGCATCAATAGTTTTTGGAATTATCACGATGGTTTCAAATAAAATTATTTATTTAAGTTTTTCACTTAGTTTGTGATTATTATGGGACTAACTCATATTTTGTTAGTCTGTACGGTGTTGTTCTGTTCGGTAAACTTTCTTCAGCAAAGTTGTTCGGCATGTTCCAGGCTAAAAGTTTTGGGAACATACACAACTTAGGTTTTGGGGGCCTTTGGGTAAAAATGGAAAAATAAAAAGTAATTTTATCAACTTTGTTTTTAGAATCAATTTGAAACTGATGAAAAATACTTAATTCAGTTGGATTCCTAGGACCCGTTCATTCTGCTCATGTGTTTCTTTTTGCACAGTGTTATCATCTGCGAGTTCATTTAAAGTCTGCATTCGTGAAGTTAATTTTAAAATATTTATACAAATTTGTTTAGTTATACCCTGTTTTTTTGGTTTCAGAGCTGATATCGACTAATTATACCCTAAACCACTATGTGGACAGTGTACGAGTTTGTAACTACCAAAAATATTAGAGCCAGGTCCACCCTTTATTATACCGATCGAATCAGAATCACTTTCTGAGTCGTCTATCTTTCTCTGTGTTCATGTAAACCTTGCAATCAAACTACTATATTATGGTGAAATTTGGTATACAAGCTTTTATCAGCCATGGAGCGCACGCTATTGAAATTGATGAAAATCGGTGTATGTTCAGACCTAGACGTTATAAAAGCAACTCTTATCAGATCGACTAAAATTTTTTTCCTTTAAGAGCTTTTTGGTCGCTTAGTGGGATGGAAGTGGGATATCTATCAAAATAAATGTTTTGTAACTCAAGACAACGGTTTTTCAATTTTTCACAAATGCACTATTTTGAATTTTTTCCTATTTGTGTGTAAAACCTTACAAATTAAACTTATACTGAGAAACTAGACAAATTAACCTTTCCGAAGGTATGTAACATACCTTCATAACATAACAAAAGAGAATGGTTCTCTGTAACCTGAAAGAGTTATTTGCAACATTTCAATCTAAACACGAGGATGTTAGAATTGGATTCACGAAATTTACCCTAATGAGGCCAAAACATTGCGTTTTGGCAGGAAGCAGCGGAACTCACACAGTATGTTAAACTGATGTTGAAGGAAATCAGCTTAAAGTATTTAACAGATGATTCGGCAGAAGATTTACAAGATTATTGCGATTGCCTTAAATTGACTATGTGTCCTAATGCAACAACTTCTTGCCACTTAGATGAATGTACCAATTGCCCGAAAACCACATTCATCAAAGAAAATTTAATCAAATCTTTAGATCGAGAATATATAGAGGAAGTCAAATTTGATTCTTGGATTCAGACTGACAGATGCACATTGAAAACAATCATTTTAAATGTGGATGATTTTGTGGAAGAAATGTGTACAGGATTGCTAAACTTGAGAACCCATGACTTTATAGTCCAAGAGCAATAGTCATTCTTCAAGGATTTGAAGATACATTTGAAGTCTGGTGAATTCGTTATTTCATATGATTTCGCAGAAAACTATAAATATGTTCTTCAGGATGCCATACAAGCATTCCACTTCAATAACGACCAAGCAACTATATTCACAGTAGTTATTTACTACATGAAAGATGAAAAACTGGAACACAAAAGTATGGCAATCATATCCGACGATTTAAAACATGATAACGTTGCAGTTTATGAGTACCAGAAGATAATACTAAAATATCTAAAATCTAAATTTACAGTAAAGAAGGTATACTACGTTTCGGACGGAGCTCGTCAACATTTTAAAAACAAAAGTAGCTTCGCAAATCTTATGGCTCATGAAAAAGATTTTGGAATGCCAGCTGAGTGGCATTTTCATCCTACTGCTCATGGTAAAGGAGCATGTGATGGTATTGCAGCAAACCTTAAAAGAAATGCAGCGAAGTATAGCCTCCAGCGCTCTCATCTACATCGCATCTTAGATGCGACTGCTTTATTCCATTGGGCAAAGAATTATTGTAAAGAAACTAAAATAGTTTTTAGTAGCAAAGAGGATCATCAGGAAACATTGAAAACATTGAAGAGCAGATTCGATGCTGCGGTAACAATCGATGGCACCGCTCAATACCATGCTTTTATACCGCTTGTCGATGGAAGACTCAAGTTGAAAAAGTTTTCTGCCTCTATTCAATGCGATTTCTTTCCAAAGCCAACAAATAAACCCGCAGCGAAATCAACAGCTGAACCTAGTAACGCCAAGAAAGGATTGACAAAAAAACGCAGTAAATAAAGGCGACAAAAAAGCTGGATGAAAGACTGGGTATTTAAAAATTTACAAGACTTAAATACTTCATCAGCTACAATAAATTAAGTATAAAAATAGTTATGATATAAATGGATCTAATGCAATTAAGACTAAATTTTAATAAAATTTTTATCTTTTTATTTTTAATATTATTATTATATATTAATTTAATTATTATTACAAATAAATAAAAAAATAATAATTTTTCAACATTTCTATAGAAAAAGTGATTTTTCCTGAGGTTAACATATTCTGGGTATTACAGTATCGAGGGTATGAAATTTTAGTTATGTATGTTACATACCTTCGGAAAGGTTAATTTGTCTAGTTTCTCAGTATAAGTTTTATTTGTAAGGTTTTTCACACAAATAGGAAAAAATTCAAAATAGTGCATTTGTGAAAAATTGAAAAACCGTTGTCTGAGTTACAAAACATTTATTTTGATAGATATCCCACTCCCATCCCACTAAGCGACCAAAAAGCTCTTAAAGGAAAAATCCTAAGCTTTGTTATGAAAAAAAAAAAAATAATGCCCTTTTTCAAAAAAAAAAAGGCAAAAAATGCTTTGATTTAGCAAAAAAAAAAAAAGTCTAAGAAAAAAAATTTTTTTTAAAGTATTTTTTTTCCGAAATATTGAAGAAATAGCTATCTAAACGATTTGGGAGAAAATTTTCTAAGAACAATAGGTAATAAGTTACATGGATGAGAAAAAACACCTGTTTGGCCAAAATGTCAAATTTTGATCCCCTATAACTCAGAGAGTTATCTTGTTGAAAAATTGTGTTGAAACTACTATCCAATAGGACTAACCTTGGTGCAAGTTTCATCCCGATCGGAAGAGATCGGTTTCAAAAGTTGGTGCACTTGACATGAAACCCCCCATATATATATCGATATAATTAGGTGTATGTATGTGTATTATTCCTACTATTCATTAGTCCAAAAATAAACCCATTTTTAGCTCCCATATCATTCCAAATCTTCACATCTTTATTTTAAAGTATTTTAAAGTACCCCAAAATAAATTAAAGTACCCCAAATTAAATTAAAATAAAATTCTAAAAATTCCGAATTAACCCTAAGCTCTCTTTTGTTGTGTCTGACTTGCTGGTTGAATTTTCCGTTTTGGTGTATTCAGGGACTTATAGTAAAATTTAACTGCGAATATTTTTGCTGAACATTTTAACCCCTTAAATCCCTGTTTTAATGGCGTTTTTTGCTCTTTTAAGAATGTGCAAGAGCTGGGAAACTTTAACCCACTTCAAATGAAAATCAGATGTAAACTTTCAAAACGCCGATACACGGGTCTTTTTTTTGTCTCCTCTATCAAAATTTATAGGCCGAACCTTGAAATTATTTTTTGTGTTGTACTGTGTTATTATAGAAATATTAGCTTTCAGTGAGAGTCACCGATTAGCAGCCAGGTGTATATACAAGAAGTTAAGCATCTTAAGTGCCTAATTTTCACAACACAAAAATTACAATTAATTACTTGAAAGTAAATGTTAACATTCGTTCAAACCACCTAATGATTATTTTATTTAGCTTATCTAATTATTATGGCGAATTTTAAGTTTAAAAAATTTGTATACATACATATGAATATAAAGAAATAACATCATCATTTTATATATGTAATCGTATAAATATATGACTCATACAGTTTTGAACTTCTAACGAAAAAAAAAACTTGATCTATGGCACAGTATTTCAATCATGCATTAAGACAGAAAATTTTTGTTATTTTTCTTATTATTTTCTAGTTCAAAATATGCTTTAAACAAGAAAGTTTTACATTTAATAATCTTAAGAAATATCCAAGGATTGGAAAAAATATTTAAAGTTTATAAATTCCTTGTTCGGAAGAGCCATGTTTGATTCTGAATATTTATACAACTGTTTTCAGGTCTTAATCTTAGCCAAACCTAATGACAATTAAAATATGTAAACATTTTTTAATAACTAAATTTATCTACATTTACTTGCCAACAACGCTAACGGCCATAATGCATTGACAAAGAACAGTATTTAATTTTTAAACTCTCAAAGTCCAATTAATATTTAAAATTGTTCGACAAAATAAATGAATGTACTCACTCCTATCTCATAAATCGAATTATTTGTTTATGGATGTCATATTTTGTTTACTTCACTAATTTATTTTATCATAATAAATGGTATATTTGATATAACATCGAAATCCATTAACAAATTAGTTATTTACTAGCAAAATTTATAGAGATAATAGAGGAAAATTATGGTAAGTTTTATTTGTTGTCAAAAAGATAAAAAAAAAAATAGTACAACAAAAGCGAAATACTTTCGAATAGGCTTTATTTGTAAGTACATTAAACAAAAACAACAAAGATCTATATTAAAATGGTCAACAAAAGAAACAGAAACAGGTGTTTTCGAGTCACCATGAATAGTGTATTGACATTATTATTATTATTTCTATCCAGATGAAAGGGGCTGGGGGGGATTTTGAAATGGCTTATACTGATTTATTTCACATTAAATTCTATAACAAATTTTTGCTTTTTATCGAAACAAAAAAAGGAATGTATGTAAAATAACCGTAGAGTAGTACACTTAAAGTCTCAAAACCCCATTAAGGATTCAACCGGTCAAGTATCGGCTCTTTATACCCTATACCACTTTGTGGTTTGGGTATAATGACTTTGTGCTGCTGTTTGTAACTACCAAAAATATTTGACCTAGACCCATCTTTTATTATACCGATCGACTCAGAATCACTTTTGATTTAGCGATGTCCGTCCGTTCGTCCGTCTGTCCGTCTGTGTCTCCATGTAAACCTTGTAATCAAACTACAGGTCGCAAATCTGAATATATTTTAATGAAATTTGGTATATAAGCTTTTACCGGCCATAGGATGAACGCTATTGAAATTCGGTCCATGTTCAGACCTAGTCCCCATACAAATTACCCCTATGAAATCGACATAAATTGCCATAAGATCCAAATTATCATATAGATTTCAGTCAAATTGGGTTTGTATATGTTTATTATATCCATTAATCACTAGTCCAAAAATAATCCCTACAGGACAATTCTTAGTCAAAGGACCCATATAGAACTCGATCTTCACTTAAATCTATCAAAAACAAAAAAATTGCACAGATTTTTTCCAAATTTGGTTTGTATATATTTTTTCAAAATATAAGTGACTTTACCAAATATGGTCAGGATCGGTCCATTTTTCGACCTAGTCCCCATATATATATATCACCTGATATGAACTTTTTCATATCTGCAGCCAAAAAAATTAATAACAATGCCACTCAAATTTGGTTTATGCTTATTCCTATATCCAATTAGTTGGACCGAAGAGATAGGTTCTCTAAACCATGGTATAGAATATCGTATAGTCGGTCCAGACCGACTATAATTATTTTACTTGTTTTAGTCTGACTTTATTACTCATATAAACTTGTCAATTGTCCAAACCAACGTTAAGGGAAGATATATTAAAGTTTCACATATGATATGAACGGATGTGATCATTATATAGGGACTATGTCCAAAATGGGTTCGATTATGATCATACCGTCAAATAGTATTTGCCACTCCTCCTCCCCAAATTGCAAATATACATATCTCCTTTATTTATCAATGAAAACTCTTCAAATTTAAGACACATATTATTTACTTTTTTTACTTTTGCTATGTACATAAATATTTTTTGAAACTACGCTCTATTCTTAAATTCTAGAGTCATCAATGTGACCACCTCCATTTCACATAATTTCACGACATAGTCCAGACATCGTTTGAATCAATTTTTTTAAAGTTTCTGGAGTGATCTTGTTCCACGCTTCCTGCTGTTCATTCCACAGGTCTCCCTAAGATGTAGGATAGGGAGTTGGTACCTTCCTGTCCTATTCATCCCGCAGCAACTCTATAGGATTGAGGTCGGGTGACTGTGGTGGCCATTCCATAACTTTACAGGTTCCAACTGCTTCGTTTTTCTGTATCTTTTGGGTCATTATCTTGCTGAAATATGAATTTCCAACCTCCAATTCCTAAACCAGTGACCATAGCACGATATTTCAGGATAGTTTTGTACTGGTTTTATCGAGGTTTCCTTCGATTCTGCATATCTCGCCAACATTTTCGCCAGCCAAGCAACTACAAACCATTACGGAACCTTCTTCGTGTATGACTGTTGGTACTTGGCATGCATCCGACGCACGTTCTCCCTCTGAGCGCCTCACCAACTCTCGCCTCTTGGTGCCGAACAGTTCAATCCTTGATTCATCGGACCAAAGGACCTTGCACCAACCGTTGAAAGCCCAGTTTTCATATTTTATACCCCACCCTAATCTTTTTCCTTTATTTTGTGGACGAAGAATAAGTTTTTTCATGGCGATTCTGCATTTAAGCCAGCCGCTATACTGCACCCGTTCGGCTGCTGTTTATATAGGCCTATTTCTGGAGCTTTTAGGCGACGATTTCGTTTACTTCTCATATTACTACATGATCCTCACGATTTGTTGTTACTCTGGGCCGACCGCTTCATCTTTGATTTTTTTCACAATATTATCCACGGTTCAATGCGATACTTTGAGCTCCTGTGCAACTGCTTGATTGCTTTGAAATCTTCGCAGTTTTTGTCATACTTTTCTTAATTCGATCAAATATTCTAAGCTTTAGGCCTTAGTTACGATGTAATAACTCGTCCGTTTTTTGTTTAATGTATTTCAATTTATATTACACTTCCTTTCGAGTAAAAAATTAATAAACCTGTCACTACCTGACCTTTTGTAAAAATCCACGCTAAGGAAATTTAAAAACAAAAACCTTTTCACCATATGCTAAAAAAAACAATGATTTTATTACATACAATTATGTATTATATTACTCAATAATGAATGAAAAATTCCGTTTGTAATTAATTTTTAACTTTTAAATGGAAACTATAGTGCAAACCCACATATTTTAGGGTTATCAAATACTTTTGGATGATAGAATATGTTCTGTAATCGAGTACAAGCCAAATACAATGATATAAACAATGATATAACTTAAAAGGGTTAGTAACTTGAGTTTAACCAAACTAAGTTTAACTGGCATCGGTCTAAGAGTTTTGAATGCCATACAAACAGGTTCGCAAAACTATAGCGTCAGTAAGAAATTTTTTAAACCAAAGAATTTGGAATTGCTTTTTAAACAGGAACCAAGTTTATCTTAAGTTATCCTTGAATAAACTAAGAAAATAAAAATTTTTTAGACATTAGAATCAGCACAGCTAAGTTTTGTAGTCATGAGTGGTTGTAATAATTAAAAATCTGTCTAAAATACTTGACCAATTAATCCAAAATTTATAATATTCGTATACTATTTTGTTAAGTTTTTAAAAAGTGATGACCTCTGAATCGGAACGAGTACAATAAAAATAAGAACCTATCAGTACGTATGATAGCAAAGTGAAATTACCGTTTTCAAGCCTATAACGTGTGTTAAAAAGTTCGATGAACGTTTGACTATTGAAAGAAGGCTGCTTAAGACAGGAACAAGTGAAGAACTTTTTGGGTTTATATGGGTTACTGCGGGCTGTATTCGATATTGGAAGTGCTTGGCAAAAGATGGCGGTACCTGTCAAAATTTTATCTGACCACAAAATATTTCGCCAGGCAATTTTTACCTTCACATTGTTTTTTTTTCGGGTGTCTATGAGTAATAATGGTCCCAATTGTTTACTTTTAGACTGATGATTTATCGATATAATATCAAACCAGATTTGACCAAGATCTACATTAGTGGGTTTCACCGAAAACTTTTTATACCCTATACCACTATGTGGTCAGGGAATAATGAGTTTGTACTGATGTTTGTAGATACCAAAAATATTTGACTCATATTTTAGTATCCCGATCGACTCAGAACCACTCTCTATGTCGATTTAGCGATGTCCGTCCATCTAAACCATGTAAACCTTGGTTATCTATAATATTAATAGGCTAGGCGATGTTTTGTTACCGATGTTTTGTTTCTTCCGTTTTATCCCGATTTGAACCAAACGTATATTATTTGAAAGGTATTTCTTTTTAACTGTTCACCAGATTTACAGATTTTTAAATTTTTCCTTTATTTTGAGTAAATTGCGTTCAAAATTATACATATGCTACGTGTGTGTTTATTAAATTTGTTAATGTGTTTGTTAATGAGTTTGTTATCTTCATTCACAATAATAATAAACCAAAAAGTGTTGGATTGTGAATTGGCTAAGTTGAAAAATAAAGTTGCCTAGAAATTGCACTCTAATTTCGAGCGCTGGAATCTGCTAGTAAAATTAAATGCATTAGATAAGTCTAGAAATCTGGCTCTTGTCAATTTCGAAGAAAAAAAAAAAATTTTTTTAATATATAACACAGAATCATTTTTTTTTTCTACAATTTCAATGAGATTTGACCAACAAGTATGTAAATTTCATACAAAATCAAACTAGATATTTTGAAGACGTATTTAATGGCTTTAATTTTGTACTGCCTATTTTTCGAATTATTGGGGTTTGAACTTTAAAAATACAAAATTTTTACTTTGAAGGGCCGCTTAGACTAAAAATGTGTACCTCAGAAAAAAAAAAAAAATTAGTAAGCTAGTGCTGCTCTGGTTTGATAATATAAAGCACCACAAAAAAGTAACTGTGTAAATTTCGGCAATACCGAAATCTCGATACACTTGTCCTGCGTGTTACGTTCACATTAATAAATGGACTTATTGCACTACTTATAACAAATGAAAACAATTTCAAAAAGTAAACAATTGGATAAACTTAATACTAAATTATTACAACAAACATACTGAATTTTTAGCATTTGTTTAAGGTATCTCCATATTTTAGGCCATATCTTGCTAGAGTGATGCCTGATTTACCCCATTTGAAATATTAACCTGCTTGAAATAATGACAAACAATATTATCGTGAGCTTACATAGGTAAATGACTTATTTTGGAAATGAGCTTGATTTTAACAGACAGACGGACAGGTGGGCAGACGGACAGGATGTTTGCGTTGCAAACGGAATGACAAACTGATATATACCCTCTGCACAGTGGAGTGAAGGGTATAATAAAAATATATATGTTTCAGAACCTTATTTCGATTGCATCGGCACCGTACGTACCGACATTTAGAAAAATCTACAAAAATTCTCAAAAATCTTTTGGTCCATAAGATTTCATATTCCGCTTTAAGAATTGCAAAAATCAAAAATATACGTTTTTGGTGAAATATAAACTGTCAATAATGGGGGTCCAATCCAGATCAGAAGAAACATTTGATTAATTCCTTCGCTTATTTAACTCGGAAGGAGATTCTTAGTCCATCGGTATAAAGGGAGGAGAATCGTGATCAAGTACTGTTTGCAGTTACAACTGTCAAACTAATTATAGCCTGAACGGACTGGTGTAAAGTACAAAAATTAAACATTTTTGTGAAAGTGACGCTAAGCTATTTTGTGAAAGTAATGCTTGCAAAATATTACCACATACATTTTATTGGTGCTGATTTGTTATATGTTAGCTGTAAGTTGATTTTAAAGAGTTTTAAAAAATTGCATTGTACTCGTATTTATTTTAAAAGAAATTTCAATAGAATTTTGTTTGTTTTTAAAGCAATTGAAACTTTTTTATTGTAGCAAATAATAAACTTTTAAAATAAATATTCGTATTATATTACAAATACATGGCAAAATGTACATTAGCGTGTCCCGTTGGAGAGACTTTTCTAGAAATGCCAATTTATACCTATGTATATGGAAACAAATCTCAGAGATCTTCAGAGTCCTCATAGAGCTTTTCGTCTTGCTACAGAAAAGTTGAGATTTTTAGCAAAATTTGGCTCAAATGTTTCGTAAAAATTTTTATAAAATATTCGTGGAATAATTTTGGTTGGCTAAAACATCTTAAAGTTTTCAACAAGTAAATGTTTCAAATAAATTTTTTAATTGAGATATAACATCTTAACAACTGTATTAATGATTTTTTAAAATTATTTTCGCTACTTAGTCCATTTTTGAGAGCTTTTATGTCAAAAATAAAAACTTTAATCTGAAAAATTTCAAAACATCAAGTGGAGTATTTTTCCCTTAATAAGCGCTACATTACAAAATTCTATAGCCAATTTTACAAAAAAAAAAAAAAAAAAAAAAAAAAAAAAAAAAACGCTACATTTTTCCCTGAATTCAAATCGTCAATAGGTGGTACTACATAAAATTCAAGAAAAGCCGTTTTACGGGACATGCTAAAGTAAATACTCGTACTTTAAAATATTTTATGTTTAAAAACATTCAAAATTCTTGGTTGCTTAAAACACGTGATGTTTAAAAGCGTTTACGGTTTCATGTTATTTTAAATGATTTAGCAATCAAGTCTTATTTAATGTAGCGGAAAATAAAAAAAAAATATTTTTAGCTTATTGTGCTTTTAGATTTTGTGTGCAGTAAATTGAGCACATATTTTATCATTATTAAACTATAAATTGGTGTTGATAAATTTAGTTACATTTTATTATTTAATACTTTTCATTTGGATACTTGATACTTTAACTGTTTTTGTTTTAACTCTCTTTGACAAAGATGAGAGACAAAGCAGAAATCTAATCTAATCTAGAAATCTAATTAATTTTAGAACTTATGTTTTTTAAAAGCAGCTGTTTTTAAGAAAGATTTATATTAACTGTTTTTTGTTTGTTTATTTTTACAACTTTTTTTAAAAAAGCTGTATGTATTTGAAATTTATATTCTTCACACCACTGTGCAGTATGTATATATCAGTTTGTCATTCCGTTTGTAACGCATCGAAAAAAATTAAAATTATTAAATTAAAAAAATTATTTCCGACCCCAGAAAGTATATGTATATATATTCTTGATACTTATAAAAATTCGAGATAATATAACGATATCCGCTGTCCGTCCGTGTGTCTGTCTGTTTGTATATCTGTTGAAACCACGCTCATTCACAACTGCTAAAAATTAGGACAGTATTGTTTGTCTGCTAGGACAGTATTGTTTGTCATTATTTCGAGCAGGAATGACGTATGAAAAATTAAAGATACTCCGACAAAATTTGATATAGATATGTATCAGCGATACATACGCATTTTTGTTAGCTTACTGCTTTTGTCTTTCTTTCAATAGGTGAAAGTTTACATGTACAAAAGAAAACAAAAACAACAAGCAAACAAAAATGTGTATGCATCGTTGATAAACAATCAAAAAAAAAAAAATGTAATTGTATCAGGCATGTGATGGAAATCGATTGATTTTAAATTGAAAGCGAAATTCTAAAAAGAACGATTTAATAATAGATGTGATGAAAATCAAGCGATTTCAATTTTCATTTTTGTTCCACTTCATCATGTTTCTTTCAATAAATTGTCACTATGTTATTTTATTATTAAATACAACGCTGTGTTATTGTTTTTCACAACAAATTTTTAATATTAGCTTATTAATTTTGTGTTTTTGTTTGAAAAAATTTATTAAAATAACATTTATAATAACGACAAATGGCGAAAATGTCAGAAAAGAAAGCATAATGCGAAAAAATATATGGGATTCATCGAACCACATAGATGTACCGGAAAATAGGTAACATTAACAAACGTAGTTGTTTTAAATATAATTAATGTGGTTTTTATTTAGTTTTATTCAATACATCCGTATAAATAAAGATGCATTTTTGTGGACATTAGACATCCATTCCTTTGGCTATTCAATTGGTTTCAAAAATTTCAGTTATGTTGGAAAACTTATTGTATAAAAATACATTAACAAAAATTATTTGGTTCAAAATAAGCTTAAAATTCAATTCTTTTGAATTTCTAATAACTCCTTTTGGAACAAAATATTTCAACCTTTCGATGATGGCGTTAAATTTTCTCTTTCTCTGTCGTAGATTTACGTGTTTTCCCCTGAAAAATTATATTAAGTAAGACATTTTAGTTCGTAAATTTATTATACTTACATATATTTTTTTTATTTTTTATAAGAAACTTCCTGTCTGGCTTGGGGTCATTGGTTTATGTACAGACAAAAATATTAATGTTAATTTTGTAACATTTTTATTGTTAAATCAATATTTCGGCTATAAATTTTTAGACATCCTCAGGATTAGTAATCATATACAATTTTTAAAAAATTTAAACAAATTTTTTTCTCCTTTCTTTTACATATTTTTTTACTACAAATTAAGAAATATTTAATAATGCGATATGATGATGCTGCACTTATTGTCGATCTATCACTGACCTCAAGCCAGACAGGAAGTTTCTTATAAAAAATGTAAATAAAGGTCAACGACTAATACAAAAATATATATATTTTTTTAGTTAAATTTTTATTAATGCGTTAATATATTGGCATAAAAAGAAATTATCTGTTTCAAACCGTATAGCAAAGTCTACTTGATTTAAAAAGGATAAAAAATAACAATTTCGTTTTCCATCACATCTTTATTTATCCATATTTCCATAGAACAAAATGGAAAATGAAATATATTTTTTAAATGAAAACGAAAGCAAATCGAAAAATAGATTTACATCACACATATTTTCAATTTTGTTTTATTTTGGTATTGATTTCGGTTTTCATCGCATGCCTGTTGTATTTACATTTATTCTGATTACATTTAATAATTGCATTCAATTTAAAAAAGCACGAAAATACCTAAAACGTTTGTTGATTATATTTTTAATTTCAAGCATCATTGTCTCTTAATGTTGACAACCTTGGTTATAATATTGTGTTTAGAACATGGGTGCAGGGTATCAAAGATTCGGCACAGACGAATTTATCACTCTTACTTGCTTTTAGATCTTTTTGTTCGAAAAGAAAAAAATTCAAATACTCGTATCATCACGTCTATGAATGTCTTTGTAATCAGAGCTTTCAAAATATTGAAACTCTACTTTTTAATTAATGATTAAAAACGAGTTTTTCGAATGTCGGTTTGAATTTTCCCAAACTTTTAACTCTTTCGTCAAATAACGTTATATGTATAAGCACGGGTTTTTGGGATGTCAATTAATCTTAGAGTAAAAATACAATCAGCCCGTTGCGGTGTTCTTCATATAAATTTGACATAAAAAATCGCTGAGCGTAGCCGCACTGAAATAAAATTTGCGATGTTCCACATATTCACATATTTCATTGCGAAGTTTCACATATTATCATTTTGCAACTCTCAATCTCTCTGCAATTTTGCCATATTTTTACAAAATTGCTGTGGTCAATACCAATTTTGTAAAGAAAATTCATATTTTTTATTTTTTAAGAAATTATTGAGAAAATAAAATTTGAAAAATAAAAAGTAATTTCACTTACACCAAATAGAATTTGAAGAAAATAATTATATTGTTTGAACAAATAAGGGAAAAAAAGATATACACAAAAATTAAAGAATAAAATTGACAATTTTTGCTGTCGACGTTGTCCGTTGTTGTTTTTGGGTATTTTTTTTACGCAACGGAAAGTGTTCCGCTCCGGTCTGGTTGTGCTTGTAATCTTAAGTTAAAGTCACAATTTTTAAAAAATCAGGATTTTTGAAAGTTATGTCTGGTATCCACCATGTCATATTCGCTGATAGAAAAAATATTGTCTCAACTGATATCTCTTCATTTTCTCTCAATTACGTTTTCGTTACATCTTATAAACTGACATTTAAAATTTTAAATTTTACACGAAATGGCACTATATTATAACCCGCTTCTATTCAACTGACAACAATTGACATTGAAAATTAAAATGACGTAGTGAAAACTATATTATTGTTTAAAAATGCGAGTTTAACTAAGTTAAAAATTTCATTCCAAATACTACCCCTAAGACTATTTCTTATTTACTCTATGTGTTGTTATATTTATCTCTTATATTCTAGACCACGTTGTGATCATAAGGTTGTGCTGGTTGTTTATACTGATTACCTCAGAATCGCTTTCCGCGTTTCATCCGTCCCTCTCTATGTGCCTATAAAAACAATGTAATCAAACAACTGGTCTCATATATAAAGTTATTTATATGACATGACAATCTTACTCAAATTTAGTTTAAGCTTATTTTTTTAGTCCATTAATTACCTCACACATAATGGTAGGAATCTGACCAGTCTTGAACATCAGACCTTTTTCCAAATTCGAGTTGTAGGGCGGTATCCTATAGCGGAGCTAGATCGATTACAACTTTCTAACTTGTACATACACCTTCATAAGGCTTTGATAAGTATAACTTAATTATATGATTATGATTCACTTTGAATAATTCCATCATACAAGCTCTGTTTTTTCATCGCACCCAATGACGGTTGGTATATACACATATGAAGTAGAACATTCAAGTATTATTATGACATATGTATATAGTTTTTTTTTTCTGGCTGACTTATTTGTGTTTTAAAAGTAAATCATTTCATTTTATGAGGTCCGACGCAAACGAAAAGCTACTAACAGTTTAGTTGTATTCGCTCATAAACTTGATCTAAATTATACCTTTTTAATTAAACCTTTTTAAAGAAGGAATTTGGAACTTATTGATGAAACTTTCAGCATTTGCTTTTCTAATTTTAAATATACCTATAGAAATTTCTAATTGTTAATGTTTATTGAATTTTTGACATATAAATATGCTATTTATTCGATTTCCTAAAACAACATCGATCCAATTTGGTACATTGAGTTTTATAGAATATAGATTTTATATTCTTCATTTTTATACCCTCCACAGGTTAAAATTTAAAATGTCCAGACCGCCTTTAAAAAATGTTAAAAGTTCAGTGTGTTTGTTATAATAGTTTAGTATTATGTTTATCAAATTGTTTACTTTTCGAAATATTTTATTCACATTTGTTATAAATGTGAAATATGTAAGTTCACATTTATTATAAATAGTGAAATATGTATGTAAGTTCAGATAATAATGTAAACGTATCAAAGATCGGGCAAGGATTTTTAAAAAAGCATTTTTTGAATGGTTGACATTATAGGGTACCTAAATCAAAAAAAAACCTTTGCCTGTGGAAACTGATTAACAAAATATTTTATAGTTTATCTGTTAATAAAAAAATTGCTGTTCGAAAAATCGGAGAGTGCAAGGAAATCCGTTAAACATAAATGTATTTAATTTTATTTAGGATTTTTAAACAAAATTTTAATTTTAAAACTGTTATAAGGTGAAAATCTACTAGACTTAGGGAAAATGTCACCCACTGGAAATAAACTTATGTATGTATGTTATTTTTTGCTTTTAAAAAGGTAATAAACCAAAAATTATTTATTCAATCTTTATCAAAATTTATCAAGTTAATTAATTTGTGAGAAAGAAATAATTAATTCTTTTTGAATGACTGATTTAGCTAAATGATTGAAGGTTTTTTTGTTAATTAAATAATTTTTTTAGTAGTTTATATGTTTTTACTTCAGTGTATGTTCAGACCTAAACCCTATACAATTATTGCCCAAGAGTTCGACTTAAATTAACCTTAGAGCTAGATTAAAATACAATATATTTGATTTTATAAATACACAGGTTGTTTTTTTTAGAGACAGAATTTTAAGCAAAGAAAAATATTTTTAATATCAATTATAAATTAAACTGGCTTTATTGAATAGATAATTTTATACCATTAATGTATATGATTTGGGCTATGTGGCCGCCACGGCTGGCACGTACATGGCGCAATCTGGAAGTCCAATTTTAACACAATAACTCGTCGAATGTTGATTTGCAGCTGTTCAATTGCCTCTGATTTATCGGCGTAGACGAGTGTCTCTACATAACCCCAAAGAAAATAATCCAACGAGTTTATAACACTCGATCTTGGTGGCGAATTAGCAGGACAATTACGTGAAATTATTCGTTCATCAAAAGTTGCTTTGGTTCCGTCCTGCTGGAACCACATGCCAGCAAGATTAATGCCAGCTAATTGAAGTTCGAAAAAACTAGTAAACATTTCTCTATACCGTTCACCGTTGACAGCAACATACTGCCCATCATCGTTTTTGAAGGCATATGATAAATGACTCTACCGGCTCATAAAGCGAACCAAACAGTAATTTTCTCTGGATGTAATGATGTTTGGACAAAAGCTTGTGGATTATTTTCACTCCAAATTCGAAAATTTTGCTTATTTACGTACCAATTTAACCAAAAATGAGATTTATCACCGAACATAATTTTATGCTTCAGCTCATTGGCCGAATTGGCGGCCACGAGCCAATTACGATGATCGTTTCGTTTTAATTCTTGCACAAGTTGAATCTTAAAAGCTCGTAAACCAAGATCCTTTCGTAAAATCGTCCATCCCTATTTGCTTTGTTGTACAGCGGCTACAGCTTGTTCCGTACGCACTGTTTGGCATCTTACGTGATGCACACTATCATTAAGAGTAAACGTGGTGCGAAAACGATCCATAGTTATTCGAATTAGCAGATCTGATGGCTGATTATGACTACCATAATATGGACGAACTGCACAATAAGTTTGACGAACAGAATCATTTTTTTGATGGAAAATTTCAACAATTTGCAAGCGTTGCTCTCATGTAGATATATCCATGATGAAATGGCAAACCGAACTAAACAAAAAGCAACTATCAGCTGTTCAATCGGTTGTCAAATAAAAATACCAACTCAAAGTTGTGAATCTCTAAAAAAAAATACCCCGAACTAGCCCGAAGTTTACTAAAATATATGGGGGATTTCATGCAAGTGCACCAACTTTTGAAACCGATGTCTTCCGATCGGGATGAAATTTGCACCAAGGTTTGTCCTATTGGATAGTAGTTTAGACACAATTTTTCAATAAGATCGGTCCAGATCTCTCTGAGTTAGAGGGGATCAAAATTTGACATTTTGGACAAACAGGTGTTTTTCTCATCCATGTAACTTATTACCTATTGTTCTTAGAAAATTTTCTCCCAAATAGTTTAGATAGCTATTTCTTAAATATTTCGGAAAAAAATACTTTAAAAAAAAAAATTTAGACTTTTTTTTGCTAAATTAAAGCATTTTTTGTCTTTGTTTCAAAAATATTAATGTTAATTTTGTAACATTTTTATTGTTAAATCAATATTTCGGCTACAAATTTTTAGACATCCTCAGGATTAGTAATCATATACAATTTTTAAAAAATTTAAACAAATTTTTTTCTACTTTCTTTTACATATTTTTTTACTACAAATTAAGAAATATTTAATAATGCGATATGATGATGCTGTACTTATTGTCGATCTATCACTGACCTCAAGCCAGACAGGAAGTTTCTTATAAAAAATGTAAATAAAGGTCAACGACTAATACAAAAATATATATATTTTTTTAGTTAAATTTTTATTAATGCGTTAATATATTGGCATAAAAAGAAATTATCTGTTTCAAACCGTATAGCAAAGTCTACTTGATTTAAAAAGGATAAAAAATAACAATTTCGTTTTCCATCACATCTTTATTTATCCATATTTCCATAGAACAAAATGGAAAATGAAATATATTTTTTAAATGAAAACGAAAGCAAATCGAAAAATAGATTTACATCACACATATTTTCAATTTTGTTTTATTTTGGTATTGATTTCGGTTTTCATCGCATGCCTGTTGCATTTACATTTATTCTGATTACATTTAATAATTGCATTCAATTTAAAAAAGCACGAAAATACCTAAAACGTTTGTTGATTATATTTTTAATTTCAAGCATCATTGTCTCTTAGTGTTGACAACCTTGGTTATAATATTGTGTTTAGAACATGGGTGCAGGGTAGCAAAGATTCGGCACAGACGAATTTATCACTTTTATTTGTTTTTAGATCTTTTTGTTCGAAAAGAAAAAAAATGCAAACATTCAGAGCTTTCAAAATATTGAAAATATTTTTAATTAATGATTAAAAACGAGTTTTTCGAATGTCGGTTTGAATTTTCACAAACTCTTTCGTCAAATAACGTTATATAAGCACGGGTTTTTGGGATGTCAATTAATCTTAGAGTAAAAATACAATCAGCCCGTTGCGGCGTTCTTCATATAAATTTGACATAAAAAATCGCTGAGCGTAGCCGCACTGAAATAAAATTTGCGAAGTTTCACATATTCACATATTTCATTGCGAAGTTTCACATATTCTCATTTTACAACTCTCAATCTCTCTGCAATTTTGCCATATTTTTACAAAATTGCTGTGGTCAATACCAATTTTGTAAAGAAAATTCATATTTTTTTTATTTTTTAAGAAATTATTGAGAAAATAAAATTTGAAAAATAAAAAGAAATTTCACTTACACCAAATAGAACTTGAAGAAAATAATTATATTGTTTGAACAGATAAGGGGAAAAAAATATATTCACAAAAATTAAAGAATTAAATTGACAATTTTTGCTGTCGACGTTGTCCGTTGTTGTTTTTGGGTATCTTTTTACGCAACGGAAAGTGTTCCGCACCGGTCTGGTTGTGCTTATAATCTTAAGTTAAAATCACAATTTTTAAAAAATCAGGATTTTTGAAAGTTATGTCTGGTATCCACCATGTCATATTCGCTGATAGAAAAAATATTGTCTCAACTGATATCTCTTCACTTTCTCTCAATTACGTTTTCGTTACATCTTATAAACTGACATTTAAAATTTTAAATTTTACACGAAATGGCACTATATTATAACCCGTTTCTATTCAACTGACAACAATTGACATTGAAAATTAAAATGACGTAGTGAAAACTATATTATTGTTTAAAAATGCGAGTTTAACTAAGTTAAAAATTTCATTCCAAATACTACCCCTAAGACTATTTCTTATTTACTCTATGTGTTGTTATATTTATCTCTTATATTCTAGACCACGTTGTGATCATAAGTTTGTGCTGGTTGTTTATACTGATTACCTCAGAATCGCTTTCCGCATTTCATCCGTCCCTCTCTATGTGCCTATAAAAACGATGTAATCAAACAACTGGTCTCATATATAAAGTTATTTATATGACATGACAATCTTACTCAAATTTAGTTTAAGCTTATTTTTTTAGTCCATTAATTACCTCACACATAATGGTACGAATCTGACCAGTCTTGAACAGCAGACCTTTTTCGAAATTCGAGTTGTAGGGCGGTATCCTATAGTGGAGCTAGATCGATTACAACTTTCTAACCTGTACATACACCTTCATAAGGCTTTGATAAGTATAACTTAATTATATGATTATGATTCTCTTTGAATAATTCCATCATACAAGCTCTGTTAGAAATAAATATACGTAGAGAAAACAAAATCATTTGAAAATAGTTGATTGAAATTTGTTTTTTTAGTAGAACATTCAAGTATTATTATGACATATATAGTTTTTTCTGGCTGACTTATTTGTGTTTTAAAAATAAATCATCTCATTTTATGAGGTCCGACGCAAACGAAAAGCTACTAACAGCTTAGTTATATTCGCTCATAAACTTGATCTAAATTATACCTTTTTAATTAAACCTTTTTAAAGAAGGAATTTGGAATTAATTGATGAAACTTTCCGCATTTGCTTTTTAGGCTGGCTTAGCAAAAAATTTTAAAGTTTTAGTAGTATTGATTTTAAATATGCCTATTGACACATAAATATGCTATTTATTCGATTGCCTAAAAAACATCGATCCAATTTGGTACTTTGAGTTTTATAGAATATAGATTTTATATTCTTAATTTTTAAACCTTCAACAGGTTAAAATTTAAAATGTCCAGACAGCCTTTAAAAAATGTTAAAAGTTCAGTGTGTTTGTTGTAATAGTTTAGTATTTTATGTTTATCAAATTGTTTACTTTTCGAAATATTTTGTTCACATTTGTTATAAATGTGAAATATGTAAGTTCACATTTATTATAAATAGTGAAATATGTATGAAAGTTCAGATAATAATGTAAACGTATCAAAGATTGGGCAAGGATTTTTCAAAAAGCATTTTTGAATGGTTGACATTATAGGGTACCTAAATCAAAAACCCCTTGCCTGTGGAAACTGATTAACAAAATATTTTATAGTTTATCTGTTAATAAAAAAAATTGCTGTTCGAAAAATCGGAGAGTGCAAGGAAATCCGTTAAACATAAATGTATTTAATTTTATTTAGGATTTTTAAACAAAATTTTAATTTTAAAACTGTTATAAGGTGAAAATCTACTAGACTTAGGGAAAATGTCACCCACTGGAAATAAACTTATGTATGTATCTGTTATTTTTTGCTTTTAAAAAGGTAATAAACCAAAAATTATTTATTCAATCTTTATCAAAATTTATCAAGTTAATTAATTTGTGAGAAAGAAATAATTAATTCTTTTTGAATGACTGATTTAGCTAAATGATTGAAGGTTTTTTTGTTAATTAAATAATTTTTTTAGTAGTTTATATGTTTTTACTTCAGTGTATGTTCAGACCTAAACCCTATACAATTATTGCCCAAGAGTTCGACTTAAATTAACCTTAGAGCTAGATTAAAATACAATATATTTGATTTTATACATAGACAGGTTGTTTTTTTTTAGAGACAGAATTTTAAGCAAAGAAAAATATTTTTAATATCAATTATAAATTAAACTGGCTTTATTGAATAGATAATTTTATACCATTAATGTATATGATTTGGGCTATGTGGCCGCCACGGCTGGCACGTACATGGCGCAATCTGGAAGTCCAATTTTAACACAATAACTCGTCGAATGTTGATTTGCAGCTGTTCAATTGCCTCTGATTTATCGGCGTAGACGAGTGTCTCTACATAACCCCAAAGAAAATAATTCAACGAGTTTATAACACTCGATCTTGGTGGCGAATTAGCAGGACAATTACGTGAAATTATTCGTTCATCAAAAGTTGCTTTGGTTCCGTCCTGCTGGAACCACATGCCAGCAAGATTAATGCCAGCTAACTGAAGTTCGAAAAAACTAGTAATCATTTCTCTATACCGTTCACCGTTGACAGCAACATACTGCCCATCATCGTTTTTGAAGACATATGACCAATGACTCTGCCGGCTCATAAAGCGAACCAAACAGTAATTTTCTCTGGATGTAATGATGTTTGGACAAAAGCTTGTGGATTATTTTCACTCCAAATTCGAAAATTTTGCCTATTTACGTACCAATTTAACCAAAAATGAGCTTTATCACCGAACAAAATTTTATGCTTCAGCTCATTGGCCGAATTGACGGAGCATACGATGGTCGTTTCGTTTTAATTCTTGCACAAGTTAAATTTTAAAAGCTCGTAAACCAAGATCCTTTCGTAAAATCGTCCATCCCTATTTACTTTGTTGTACAGCGGCTACAGCTTGTTCCATACGCACTGTTTGGCATCTTACGGGATGCACACTATCATTAAGAGTAAACGTGGTGCGAAAACGATCCATAGTTAGTCGAATTAGCACATCTGATGGCTGATTATGACTACCATAATATGGACGAACTGTACGATAAGTTTGACGAACAGAATCATTTTTTTGATAGAAAATTTCAACAATTTGCAAGCGTTGCTCTCATGTTGATATATCCATGATGAAATGGCAAACCGAACTAAACAAAAAGCAACTATCAGCTGTTCAATCGGTTGTCAAATAAAAATACCAACTCAAAGTTGTGAATCTCTAAAAAAAACAAATACCCCGAACTAGCCCGAAGTTTACTAAAATATATGGGGGGTTTCATGTCAAGTGCACCAACTTTTGAAACCGATGTCTTCCGATCGGGATGAAATTTGCACCAAGGTTAATCCTATTGGATAGTAGTTTATTTATCTAGTTTCTCAGTATAAGTTTTATTTGTAAGGTTTTACACACAAATAGGAAAAAATTCAAAATAGTGCATTTGTGAAAAATTGAAAAACCGTTGTCTTGAGTTACAAAACATTTATTTTGATAGATATCCCACTCCCACCAAAAAGCTCTTAAAGGAAAAATCCTAAGCTTTCTTATGAAAAAAAAATGCCCTTTTTGAAAAAAAAGGCAAAAAATGCTTTAATTTAGCAAAAAAATAAAGTCTAAATTTTTTTTTTTTTAAGTATTTTTTCCGAAATATTGAAGAAATAGCTATATAAACTCTTTGGGAGAAAATTTTCTAAGAACAATAGGTAATAAGTTACATGGATGAGAAAAAACACCTGTTTGGCCAAAATGTCAAATTTTGATCCCCTCTAACTCAGAGAGATCTGGACCGATCTTGTTGAAAAATTGTGCCTAAACTACTATCCAATAGGACTAACCTTGGAGCAAATTTCATCCTGATCGGAAGACATCGGTTTCAAAATTTGGTGCACTTGACATGAATCCCCCATATATGTTGTTTATTTTTAATATTTTCAATTATTCGATTTACTCATATATTTCTAAATTTGATTAAATAAAAAATTTTGAAAATAGTTTGAAAATTCCAACAAATTCGAGCAAGTTACACGGTTACAAGTCTAATATGAAATGGAACAGCTGCAGTTTAGTGAGCTTAAGGGTGTGACAACCAATTTTGATTTTACTGAGGCTGCAACATTTTATAAATAAAATTGGGGATATTGCTATTTTGAAAATAATAAGCTCGCATAAAAAAACTAATTCAAAAAAATTTAAAATTCCCTCCATTGCATTCATTGTTGGTTTATGTTATAAAAAGCAAATTATTTGAAATTAAAATACACATATGTACATACTCCCAACATACATATGTATTAGAGTGTCTCGTCGGAAAGACTTCAAAGTAATATCTCTTAAAAGATTCATACTGACGGAGAAAACACAATTTTTAAGGGTTTCTTCAAACCCATTTAGATAGCTATCGTAGGGTTTTTTTTTAAAAAGAATTTTGAGTTTTTTTTCGCCAAATTAGGTTCAAAAGTTTCGTAAAAATATATATAAAATTTTCGTGGTGTAATTTTGAGCCACTACAGCATCTTGAAGTTTAGATCAAGTAAAGGTTTCAAATCATTTTCCCCCTGTATTGAGATCGTCAATAATCATCATTTTAATGGTATCACTACACCAATTTCGAAAAAATATTGTGGGACAAGCTAATATTTATGTATACACATTTGTATAAACCAAGCAATTCTAGAATATAATGAGCGTTAGAATGAGCGAGTGATGAGTACAAATTAACCACAAATAAATGGAATTTCAGTTTTAAATTCATAAGATTTCATAAGATTTAATTGAATATAAAATACATATTCATATTAGTTTATAAATAGTTCGTTGCTTTATTTTATGATTGATTTTATGTTATGACAAACGAATGGCTGTAAGACAATTGTCAATAAGATGGATTTGTGTCATTTCATACGTATTGAAACACTAGTTTTAGCTAATAAAAATTAACCTATTTATTAGAATAGTTGCTACAATTTTTTTGAAAAAAAAAATCCGTTTTATGGCTGTCACATAATTAAGATAAATCATGAAAAACCAACGTCATTTTCAAATCATCAAATTACCAACGATCTATCCTAATTTTTTTTTTAAAGAAAACGTACTTTTATAAGAAAATTTACTTTTTTAAGAAATTGTACTCTTCTAAGAAAATATACTATCTAAGAAAATTTACTTTTCTAAGAAAATTTACCTTTTAAGAGACGGTACTTTTTTAAAAAAGGTATTTTTTTAAAAAAGAAAATATACTTTTTAAAGAAAATAAAATTTTTTCTTTTGTTGCTTAAGGTACTTTTTTCAAAAAGGTGCTTTTTAAATGTTAAAAAGTAACTTTTTAATAGAAGGTACTTTTTTAAGAAAATTTTCTTTTTAAGCGGTAGTTTCTTAAGAAAATATATTTCAAGAAAATTTTCTTTTTTATGAAAATGTAATTTTTTTCATAAGTTACTTCTTTAAGATTGGGTACTTTTTTAATGAAAGGTACTTTTTAAATATATGGTTATTTTTAAGAAAAGGTACTTTTTAAAGAAATTATATATACCTTTTTAAAAAAATGTTTTTTTTTAAGAAACGATAATTTTTAAGAAAATTTTTAAGAAAAGGAATTTTTTGAGAAAACGTTCTTTTGTAAGAAAATGTACATTTTTAAGAAAAGTTATTTTTTTAAGAAGAAAGAGACACTTTTTTTAATGAAATGTACTTTTTGAAGAAAAAAGGAACTTATTTCAGAAAAGACACTTGTTTAAGAAAAGAAAAGGAATTTTCTTAAAAAAGGTAGTGTATTGAAACCGTCCATTCAAATTTTATAGTTCCAAGATTTAATACTTAGACGTATGAGTGTTAATTGTTGTTAAATTAAATATTAATCATACAGTTTAACTATATACAGTGTGCGACAAAACATATGTACGAACTTGTACTTACTATCATATTTCTTAATCACATAGAAAAACTCACTGGGATTTGAATTCTTTTTATTTATTTATAGCGAAGATAGACCCGTTTTAATAACACAAGACATAAATCAAAATGAAAATAAAATAAAACAGAAAGAATGAACATTAAATTTTCAACAATGCTTTTTGCCCAAAATAATAGATGTTTACATTATTCTTTAAATGTAAAAGACTATCAACAACAATTACCGTTCAATAATAAAAACTATTTTTTGGACATTGTAAGAATAATTAGAGCAAATTTTCACGTGTTTATAGTCGTTCGTGATCTTTCCGATTGGTCATATTTTGGAATATTTAAATAAAAAATGGCTAATAATAAGTAGTCAGTGCATGTAAAATAAAAAATAATAAATGATTATAAAAGAAGCGAATCAGTGACATCTATTGCAAACTTATTAGCAAGGTTCAGAAAATACACACATCAAACACACAATGTTCTGTTCTAAAGCAGCCAACACATATTTTAATTTTCATATCAATTATGTGTGTTTCTAAATTTTGTACGGTGTCGAACACAATCATGACTGTGTTCCGTTTTAATATTTCGTCATCTACACGAACATTTTTCTATCACGTATTTTTTTTTTGTTTCGAACACACATAAACCACACAAATTCGAGTGTAGCTTTATTTTATGTTCGTTTTTAACGCGTGCATCTAAAAATTAAAAAATTATCCACTCGCGATCGGAAAAAACGAAATTAAGTCATAAACAACATATAAAATTTCTCTGTTTTTTATTTTATTAAACTCTTTCTTTTAACTCATACTCTCTGTCTGTCGTGGGTCAACCCTATTCCCATTTATCCAATTGATGTGAAACTTGGCCCATAGTATTGTTGTGACTATAGATTAATTTTGGGGTAGTCACGCACAGTCACGCATGGTCACGCACAGTTACGGAAAGATTTTAAACGGATTTCCCCTCATCCAATCAATCTGAGACTTGGTCGATATACTTGCTGTAAGGAAAGATTAACTTCGACATAGTCACGCACAGTCACGGAGTGGTTTTAAACCCATTTCCTCTTATCCGATCGATCTGAAACTTGGTAGATAGACTTGCTGTGAAAAAGGATTAACTTTGACATAGTCACGCATAGTCACGGAGTGATTCAAACCCCATTTCCCCTCATCCGATCGATCTGAAACGTTGTCCATAGACTTGTTGTGGCCAAAGATTAATTTTAAGATAGTCACACACAGTCAAGCATAGTCACGCACAGTGACGGAGTGATTTAAATCTCATTTCCCCTCATCCAATCAATCAGAAACTTGGTCCACAGACTTGTTGTCACCAAAGATTAATTTTAAAATAGACACGCACAGTCATGGAGAGATTTAAAACTCATATGCATAAGGAAAGAAAGAGTTTTAATAAAAACTTTGTTTTTATGGGTTAGATTATTACTATCTTTTTTATTTTTATTTTTTTTTTTATTATTATCTTTTTATTTTTATTTGTTTATAGCTGCTAATGAATTATTTTAGATTTTTTAATAAATTTGGTTGAAACCAGAGCATACGGTCAAGCTCGAGTACTCGAGCTACTCGAGCTACTCGAAGCTCGAGCTACTCGAGTAGTTAATGAACTACTCGAGCTCAACGAGTAGCTCGAGTAGTAAAAATTAGCATTTTTCATGTTTGAAAGCATGTAAAAAGTTAAATGTTGGTATTTAGTATAACAAATGTATACTTTTTAGAATCGTACAGATACCAAGAATATCACTATTAAATTTCACTTGAATCGGAGTGTCCCACTTGCGTGGGCAAACTACTACTCGAAAAAGCTCGACGACTTTCCATACAAATGTATGAAAATATTAACTTCATAGATGTTTGACTTCATTTAAGAAAAAATTTTCCCAAAATACATGGCATGATTTTATATATTTTGAAGTCAGTTACACTGATAGATTACCCTCCTGAAATATTAAAACATTCTGATAAAAACTATGGAGTGGGCTAACTACTACTCGAAAAAGATCATCCCTTTTCCACTCAAATGTATGAAAATATGATCTTCGTATATGTTTGATGCCTATTTACAAAAAATTTTAAAGAACACTTGGAAAAACCTCTTAGTATTTTAATTTGAATATATGTAGAGGATACGTTCTCAAAGCATTTGGACAAAAATGTTGACTAGTCGAAAAAGATCGGAAATTTTGCAAAAAATGTAAAAAAATAAAAAAAAAAATTTTTATATTTTTTCACTGCCTGTAATTGACTATATTCAGAGATTACTCGTAAAAAATTTTAAGCCATTCCGACCAAAATTGTGGCGTCGGTATAGCACTACTCGACTGATACTGACCACTTTCTATACAAATGTGTGAAAATATGCTCTTATTTGAAGTTTGATGATATTTTCCAGAAAATTTTCCACAATGACGTAATAAAAAATTACATTCGTTAGCGCTGTATATACAAAGAGAACACTTCCTTCAAGTTTCAAAGCATTCCGCCAAAAATTGAAGCTTGGAGGAACTACTACTCGACGAAAAACAAAAAAAAAAATTTTTAAAAAAAAAAAAAAAAGTTTTTTTCTTTCTTTTTACTGCCCGTAATTGACCTTATTCACAGACGACTCATTTCAAAAATTAACCCATTCCGATGAAAATTGAGCTCTGGGCGAACAACTACTCGAAAAAGATCAGCCACTTTCTATACAAATGTGTGCAAATTTGCTCTTATTTCAAGTTTGATGTAACTTTAAAAAAATTTTCCATCACGACTTCTTAAAATTTTTTACTGCTTGTAGTTGCAAATATATCAAGATAATCTTCTTAAAATTTCAAAGTATTGCGACAATAATTGTGCTGTTGGCGAACTACTACTCGAAAAAGCTCGACCACTTTCCATACAAATATACGAAAAAATACACTTCATCCAAGTTTGACATCGATTCACACAAAATATTTAAGGCACACATGGAACAAATTTATGCTTTTTAAAGTTGGAAATATGATTACATTTTGTACACGAAATTCCAAAGTAATCTGACCAAAATTGTGGCTCGGACGAACTACTACTCGAAAAAGATCAGACTCTTCCAATACAAAAGTGTGAAAATTTGCTCTTATTTCATGTTTGAGATAATTTTACAGAAAATTTTTTATAATGACATAGCCGAAAGTTATATGTTTTAGATTTAGAAATGTAAGGAGAGTATTTCTTTTAAATTTCAAACGTTTCCGACAATAATGGTGGGGTGGACAAAGTACTACTCGGAAAAGCTCGAAATACTACTCGAAAAAAATCAGCCAGTTTCCATAAATGTGTTAAAATTTGCTTTTCTTTTAAGTTTGGTGTAATTTTACAGAACATTTTCCTTTCCGACTTGCTAAAAGTTTATATGTTGTGAAGTTTTCGATTTGAGGACATTGTATCCTTCAAAATTCAAACTATTCTAAGAAAATTATGGAGGCGGTGAACTACTACTCGAAAAAATTCAGCTACTTACATACAGTGTGCGCAGATTTACTCTTCTTTCAAGTTTAATGTAAGTTATTACATTTATTTTAGTGAATATTTCATTTTATTTAAGTACATAAAATCTTATAATTTTTTTAACAATGAATGTTGAAAAATTATGGTTTCAGCGAACTTCTTTTAGCAGTGACAACATTATCAGCTGTATAAAAGCACCGCTCCGATTATGCTGAAGTTGCTGGGATACAAAGGAATCTCTTGGCCATTCGTGATATGTTCGGGTACTTTTCTTCAAGATCCTGCCACCATTTTAGTGGACAGTCTTTCCACTCGATTTGTTTTTCACGTTGATATCTCGACCACTCGATGTCAAGGTTATCATTTGTGCTCTGCGTTCGTTTTAAAAGTTTGTCGATAGCGCATATTTTAGAATGCTGAAATGTTGTATATTCTGTTGGTAATTCTTTTTCTTTACACAAAATCATGCTTTTTTGATTTGGGATTGATTCAAAAGAGTTTCATGCTCCATATCTTTATAACGAGGATCGAAAAATGATGGCAACATTCTTGTTGCTACATCTGGTGAGATCTTCAAATTAAAGCGACTTTCCATTATGCCTTGACGTTAGTTTTAAAAGAAATTGTCCAATCATCGTCGGTTATATCATCATTTAAGTACTCTTCAATCCAGTGGTTTAGTATTGGGCGAACCATCGAAATCGAAGATCTGTTAGAGCACAAAATATCGGTAAGAAGGTATGGTGGTTCCGGAACGCTTTTTATTTGTTCAATTTTGCTCCACTCAGCTTCAGATAATTCAAAATCCACCGCAACTCGCTGACTAGTCACATTTCTGTCCGCCAACAAGTTTATTAAAGATGTACGATTTTGGATGACACAAACGAACATGTTATACGTCGAGTTCCTTCTCGTCTTATAGCACTGCAAGAATTTTAGTTCCGGAATACCTAATTGTGCTTGTTTTTCCTTTAGCGCATTTGTGCACGTGTTGTACATGGCAAAAAACGGTAATAATAAAAATAATAATCGCTTGTCGGAAACGTTTGAAATTTAAAAGAAATACTCTTCTTACATTTCTAAATCTAAAAAATATAACTTTCGGCTATGTCATTATAAAAAATTTTCTATAAAATTATCTCAAACATGAAATAAGAGCAAATTTTCACTCTTTTGTATTGGAAGAGTCTGATCTTTTTCGAGTAGTAGTTCGTCCGAGCCACAATTTTGGTCAGATTATTTTGGAATTTCGTGTACGAAATGTAATCATATTTCCAACTTTAAAAAGCATAAATTTGTACCATGTGTGCCTTAAATATTTTGTGTGAATCGATGTCAAACTTGCATGAAGTGTATTTTTTCATATATTTGTATGGAAAGTGGTCGAGCTTTTTCGAGTAGTAGTTCGCCAACAGCACAATTATTGTCGCAATACTTTGAAATTTGAAGAAGATTATCTTGATATATTTGCAACTACAAGCAGTAAAAAATTTTAAGAAGTCGTGATGGAAAATTTTTTTTAAAGTTACATCAAACTTGAAATAAGAGCAAATTTGCACACATTTGTATAGGAAGTGACTGATCTTTTTCCAGTAGTTGTTCGCCCAGAGCTCAATTTTCATCGGAATGGTTTAATTTTTGAAATGAGTCATCTGTGAATAAGGTCAATTACGGGCAGTAAAAAGAAAGAAAAAAACATTTTTTTTTTTGAAATTTTTTTTTTTTTTTTGTTTTTCGTCGAGTAGTAGTTCCTCCAAGCTTCAATTTTTGGCGGAATGCTTTGAAACTTGAAGGAAGTGTTCTCTTTGTATATACAGCTCTAACGAATATAATTTTTTATTACGTCATTGTGGAAAATTTTCTGAAAAATATCATCAAACTTCAAATAAGAGCATATTTTCACACATTTGTATAGAAAGTGGTCAATATCAGTCGAGTAGTGCTATACCGACGCCACAATTTTGGTCGGAATGGCTTAAAATTTTTTACGAGTATTCTCTGAATATAGTCAATTACAGACAGTGAAAAAATATAAAATTTTTTTTTTTATTTTTTTTACACTTTTTGCAAAATTTTCGATCTTTTTCGAGTAGTTGTTCCCACATGCCAACATTTTTGTCCCAATGCTTTGAAATTTTGAAAACATATCCTCTACATATATTCAAATTAAAATACTAAGAGGTTTTTCCAAGTGTTCTTAAAAATTTTATTGTAAATAGGCATCAAACATATACGAAGATCATATTTTCATACATTTGAGTGGAAAGTGGATGATCTTTTTCGAGTAGTAGTTAGCCCACTCCATAGTTTTTATCAGAATGTTTTAATATTTCAGGATGGTAATCTATCAGTGTAACTGACTTCAAAATATATAAAATCATACCATGTATTTTGGGAAAATTTTTTCTTAAATGAAGTCAAACATCTATGAAGTTAATATTTTCATACATTTGTATGGAAAGTCGTCGAGCTTTTTCGAGTAGTAGTTTGCCCACGCAAGTGGGACACTCCTATTCAAGTGAAATTTAATGGTGATATTCTTGGTATCTGTACGATTCTAAAAACTATACATTTGTTATACTAAATACCAATATTTAACTTTTTATATGCTTTCAAACATGAAAAATGCTAATTTTTACTACTCGAGCTACTCGTTGAGCTCGAGTAGCTCATCAACTACTCGAGCAGCTCGAGTAGCTCGAGTAGCTCGAAGCTCGGGTAATGGGGAGCCCTGGTTGAAACAATTGTTGTCGTTATTATAGGGGTGTTTCAGATTTTTCCGATGTAAGTTTTAAGTTTTAGATGTATGCGTTGAAAAACATGTTCTGTTTTTTTTTACCAGTACACGTGCAAGAAAACGAACTTAAAATGAAGCTACACTCGAATCTGTGTGATTTATGTGTGTTCGAAACAAAAAATGTCATGATTGTGTTCGGCACCGTACAAAATTTAGGAACACACATAATTGATATGAAAATAAAAATATGTGTTTGTTGGTCTGAGCTATGTTTGTTTACATATATGTATGTACGAGTTTTTTATTCAGTGTGTGTTTTTTTCTGAACTCTGATTATTAGCCGTTTCTGTAATTCAGGCTAAAAACTAGGAAACAGGACGACCAGGCAATACTCCGATTAATAAAAAAGAATCGCTTTATAGCAGTAAGGTTTATTGCAAACCAATTGCAAGTAAATGTTTCAATGAGATCCATCCAAAGAACAATTTCACCGGAGTACAACCTAATGGAAGGCCGTACTTTTATCTGATGAGTCGAAGTTTAATTTAAAAAATCCTAATGGATTTAGGCTAATACGCAGAACTAAAGGACAAGTCTTAATGAAAGAAAGATTCAAAAACAATAAGATTAACGTTTCGAAATAGCACAATCACCTGATCTCAATTCCATAGAAAATCTGTGGGATATTGTAGATCGTAAAATAAATCGCGATGGTTGCAGAAATACGGATGACCTTTTCCGGCAAGTTTAATTTGCATGGAAGGATTTTGCGGTGAAATTTTATCTAATCTAATAGAGTCCATGTCACGCTGATATCAGGAGGTTTTAAAAAATAAGGGTTATGCAACTATATATTAGTAAATTTCTAATATTTTTTGAATAACCACAAAATGTGCTACTGCTTTGTCGCGCACAAAGAACTGTATTAATGATGTATTATGAATTTTTTTTGATAACAAATTTGGTTTTAATAAATTTAGTTAATTTATTTTATAAATAACTAAAATAATTCGAAACCCAAATGTGTTTGTCATTATTATTAAGCCATATTGTATTAACCAGAAGCTCGTGCATATGTTTTGTCGCACACTGTATATGAAGTTAAAAATTCCCCTCTTATGTTATATATTTACTAATTTAACATAATATTTCTTATTTGAATTAATAAATTTCTTCAGCAATATGTTTTTATAGCGAAACCAATTCAATTTACACAAGGATTACGTGTCAAAAATGGCACTCCTTGGTCAGTTAAAGCCGTTTAACAATGACAAGATTAAAAAGCAAATTTGAAAAAACAAATATTCTCTAAAATTAGAATTGTTGTTTTATTCTTATGACCGTTTTATACTATGTCAGTACACCATTGTTATAACTTGTTTCTTAAATGCGCGTTTACAAAACTAGTGACACATATTTCTTTCCTTGTTTTTTGTAGAAAATGAAAAAAAAAACTTTCCAATGATTAATATATGTAGATGGTTAATGTAATTCGTTTTAGAAGATAACTCAAGTACATTCTCATTCTGATAACGTTGGAGTATATATGTACATATATAAGTCTGATAATTTTTTAGCGGTGGGATATATTTTTATCGCAAAATTACTAGGGGTTTTTACAATAAATTTGTTAAAACAAATCAACACATACAAAATAAGACAGCAACTCTTGAATGAAGAATTATTTTTAAAAAACCCAAGTCTGTCCCGTAAAAGAAATAAAGCTAAAAAAGGTAGCATGCGCGCGACTTTATTTATCCTCTAAATGTGAGATTGGGCCACGTTAATTTCTTCACCAAATTTCAAAGCAATAAGAGAGGAGACATTTCTTAATATTACTTGATCCACATTTCAATATATTACAAACAAAATGCCAATAGCTTACAATATTAGTGATATTTTGAGTGTAATCCTGTTTTGGGGAAATTCATTTTTATAAATTTGAGAAAATGTTAAAAGCAATTAATTTTTATTTTATTCTTCTCACGCCAAAATATTATTGCATAATATTGCTAAATCAAGTACACCCATACTTATGAATTTACGTATCAATTGTAAAAATGTTTTCATTGAAGTGTGAGTCATTAACCGCTTGAAAACTAAATAAATAGAAACACGCATTGTATTAATGTTAGAACCAATTTACACGGTGACTTTTTATACCCTATACCACTATGTGGTTTGGGTATAATGACTTTGTGCTGCTGTTTGTAACTACCAAAAATATTTGACCTAGACCCATCTTATTATTATACCGATCGAATCAGAATCACTATCTGATTCGATTTAACGATGTCCAAAGAACCAAATTATCATATAAATCGAAGCCAAATTGGGTTCTATGTGTTTATTACATCCATTAATCAGTAGTCCAAAAATGATCCCTATTGGACAACTCTTAGTCATAGGCCCCATATAGATTTGCTTCCCGATCTTCACTTAAATCTATCAAAAAACAAAAATATTGCACTGATTCTTCTCAAATTTTGTTTGTATATATTTTTGCAAAATACAAGAAACTTTACGAAACATGGTCAGGATCGGTCCATTTTGGGGCCTAGTCACCATATGGATATATCATCCGATATGAACTTTTTCATATCTGCAGCCAAAAAAGTTAATAAAAATCCCACTCAAATTTGGTTTATGCTTATTTTCTATATCCAGTTAGTTGGGCCTGAGAGATAGGGTCTCTAAACGCATGGTGTAGGGTATCGTATAGTCGGTCTAGACCGACTATAATTTTCTTACTTGTTTTTTTTTTGCTTTAATTTTTCCATAACATTTTAAAGTTGCTTCGTAGAGTTGTTTAACTTTTTGTTTGCAAACAATGCTTTGGTTTAATCCGTCAACATCTTTTCAGTTGTTCATAAACAATAATTACTTTTTAATTTTTAATTATCAATTTTTAATTTTTAATTTTTACTTTTTAATTTTTACTATTTAATTTTTAATTTTTAATTTTTAATTTTTAACTTTTAATTTTTAATTCATAATTTTTAATTTTTAATTTTTAATTTTTAATTTTTAAATTTAATTTTTAATTTTTAATTTTTAATTTTTAATTTTTAATTTTTAATTTTTAATTTTTAATTTTTAATTTTTAATTTTTAATTTTTAATTTTTAATTTCTAATTTTTAATTTTTAATTTTTAATTTTTAATTTTTAATTTTTAATTTTTAATTTTTAATTTTTAATTTTTAATTTTTAATTTTTAATTTTTAATTTTTAATTTTTAATTTTTAATTTTTAATTTTTAATTTTTAATTTTTAATTTTTAATTTTTAATTTTTAATTTTTAATTTTTAATTTTTAATTTTTAATTTTTAATTTTTAAGTTTTAATTTTTAAGTTTTAATTTTTAATTTTTAATTTTTAATTTTTAATTTTTAATTTTTAATTTTTAATTTTTAATTTTTAATTTTTAATTTTTAATTTTTAATTTTTAATTTTTAATTTTTAATTATTAATTTTTAATTTTTAATTTTTAATTTTTAATTTTTAATTTTTAATTTTTAATTTTTAATTTTTAATTTTTACTTTTTAATTTTTACTTTTTAATTTTTAATTTTTGGTTTTTAATTTTTAATTTTTAGTTTTTATTTTTTAAGTTTTAATTTTTAATTTTTAATTTTTAATTTTTAATTTTTAATTTTTAATTTTTAATTTTTAATTTTTAATTTTTAATTTTTAGTTTTTACTAATTTTTCATTTTTAATATTTAATTTTAAATTTTAACGATAAAAAATATGTGGTAATACTTGCGTACTTCAACAATAAGAAGAATTACAACATATACAACATATCTTAAGAAAAACAAAAAAACACACTGAAAAGTTTTATTTTTTTTTTAAAGTTTTTCAAAGTTTCATTCATATCTCGTGACCCCTTTAACCGATTTTGACGATTTTAAATAGCAACTCCTTTGGGATGTTAATAAACGATTTTATACAAAAACGAACGGTCTAGCTTATATAATGACGGTGTGATCGTGATTTCCACAGACAGACGGACAGACGGTCATCGCTAAATCAACTTTCCATGTTATAATGATCAAGAAAATATATGGTTTTGGAGTCTTAAATTAAAATTAAAAATTAAAAATTAAAAATTAAAAATTAAAAATTAAAAATTAAAAATTAAAAATTAAAAATTAAAAATTAAAAATTAAAAATTAAAAATTAAAAATTAAAAATTAAAAATTAAAAATTAAAAATTAAAAATTAAAAATTAAAAATTAAAAATTAAAAATTAAAAATTAAAAATTAAAAATTAAAAATTAAAAATTAAAAATTAAAAATTAAAAATTAAAAATTAAAAATTAAAAATTAAAAATTAAAAATTAAAAATTAAAAATTAAAAATTAAAAATTAAAAATTAAAAATTAAAAATTAAAAACTAAAAATTAAAAATTAAAAATTAAAAATTAAAAATTAAAAATTAAAAATTAAAAATTAAAATAAATAAAAACTATAAAGGTCTTTGTTTATCAGGTATTCGCGATATACTAGCCAAAATAAATAAAATCCCTTTTTACTACATTTTTAACCTTACCACAAAGCGAAAAAAAAATTTATACAGATCTCGTTTAAAAGAGTTTTTGAAAATTTTCAGATATTTATATTGTCTCGGTCAAAAAGCCCGTTGAAATTACTTAGTATGTCATTTTCAATTTTTTTCGTTGTAAGCATGGGGGAGTATGTTGGCGTCTTTCGAATGAAAAATAAATCTCAATAAAATTCATTCCGTTCGCTATCAAATACAAAACGCAAGGCTTTCAGCACGCAAAAAAATGTTAACGTGTAAAAAGTATAATAAATATAAATTGTCTGTATATAAGTATATTTTTTGAACATAGAACTCTGTAATAAAAATAACTTCGTGGAATTTTATTTTAGATGGAAGTATGTAGTAAATTAATTCTAGATAACAAAAAAATATTACGTAAAGTTGGTTTTTAAACAAAAATAAAACTAAGACAACAAATTTTGCCACAACACAAGAAATTCTATTGTTTTGCTAAATATACCTATGTACATATATACATACATATGCCGTCAAATGATTTATATTTAACAGAGATTCAAAAAATGAGACGTAATAAAACCAACATGTTAACTTTTATTTTCGATGAGAGCATAAATGTAGACATTATTCATATGCCTGGTTTCCACTATGTCAATTTCAATGTAAATGTTTGTAAATTATTGGCAGTTGTATGAAAACGTGTTGTAATGTCCTGTCATTTGCAACCCTAGCAACATTTGACATCTAAAATGAAGTTGCCAACAAGTTGGTAATTTGTTATTGTTTGACAACCGGATTTTTTGTTAGTTTATGTAATGTTATGTAATGCAAACGTAAATAACAGAAAATTATGATATGTCAGTTGAGGCAATAGTTTATCGTCAGTTTATATGACATAGTGTTACCAATTTATTGTATAATTACACAAATTACTTGTAATTTTTAGTAGCTTGTGTCGTCCATGTGTAATTTTAAGTATTTATTTGTTTTTTTTTCAAGTTTTGTGATATTTGCAAAATCTGTTTTTCTTAACTGCTCAAAATCCAATTTTCGGTTGAGAAGATTGTAAAATAGAGAAAAAAAATCGTTAACCAAATTGTTCCAAAGTTGACCAACTGTATAACAGAAATGTTAATGGTAGCCACCAATATCCTTTTTTGATAAATATTTGCTGTTAATTTTAATTAATTAATTAATTTAATTAATTTAATTAATTTAATTAATTTAATTAATTTAATTAATTTAATTAATTTAATTAATTTAATTAATTTAATTAATTTAATTAATTAAATTAATTAATTATTTTTTTTTCGAATTACGATAAAGTTAATAAGCGAATTTCGTGAGGATTACAATTAAAATTAAATTAATTAATTAATTAATTAAATTAATTAAATTAATTAAATTAATTTAATTAATTTAATTAATTTAATTAATTTAATTAATTTAATTTCGTGAGGATTACAATTAAAATTAAATTAATTAATTAATTAATTAATTTAATTTTAATTGTAATCCTCACGAAATTCGCTTATTAACTTTATCGTAATTCGAAAAAAAAATATGTAGGGCCGTATACAAAAAAATTAAAGTGTACTTCAAGTAGACTTTATTGTATGTTTTTCATACAAAATTTGTTGATAAGTACACTTTAATTTTTTGAAGTACACTTTAATTTTTTTGCATGCGGTCCGTAGACTATAGATTCTATATATTTTTTCTTATAAAAAACATATGGAATTAAAAACAATACTTTTTTTTCAATTATTCCGACGTACATTATTGTGAAAAAATGTCTGTATTCTGAGGACTAATTGAGTTCTTAATTTAAATTGAGTTAAAAAATTACCAAAAATCCTCTGTTTTACATGCTAAGGATGAAATAAAAATTGGATGAGTAATTTGGGAATTTGTGTGAAATTTTAACTGCACAAATGTGTAATTAAGATTTTCATTTGAGGTGCTACTGTCATACTTGGCTGACTAACTACATGTGAGAGAAATATCGTGGCTTTTTACAAAAAGCATGATTTTCTTTTATATTTATGGAGTAATAGAGATGTTTTATTAATATTAAATGTTTTTATTATTTCAGTTGAATTATTTTATAACAAACTTCCCTTAGATTACATTAAAGAGTATAGTGCTATGCCCAAATGAAAATGTGACTTTTTAAATTAAACTTCGCATTGGGTAATTTTGATCCACTATAACATCTTTGTTACAGGTAATGTTTGCAAATAATATATTTTCTAAATCGTCAAATGTTTCATAATATTCATAATATTTTTGTGGACCAAACAATAAGTTTTTTTTTGTAATTTTCTTGTTCAAATATGCTGAAGACCCATCTTTTATTATACCGATCGAATCAGAATCACTTTTTGAATCGATTTAACTATGTCCGTCCGTCCGTCTGTGTGTCCATGTAAACCTTGTAATCAAACTGCAGGTCGCAAATATGAATATATTTTGATGAAATTTGGTATAAAAGCTTTCATCGGCCATGGGATGAACGCTATTGAAATTGGTGAGAATCGGTCCATGTTCAGACCTAGCCCCCATACAAATTACCCCTATAAAATCGACATAAATTGACATAAGATCCAAATTGTCGTATAAATAAATTGGGTTTGTAGGTGTTTATTACATCCATTAATGAATAGTCCATAAACGGTCCCTATGGGACAACTCTTGGTCATAGGCCCCATATAGAGCTGCTTCCCGATCTTCACTTAAATCTATCAAAAAACAAAAATATCGCACTGATTCATCTCAAATTTTGTTTGTATATATTTTCGCAAAACACAAGAGACTTTACCAACCATGGTCAGGATCGGTTAATTTTTGGACTTAGTTCCCATATAGACATAGCATCCGATATGAACTTTTTCATATCTGCAGCCAAAAAAATTAATAAAAATGCCACTCAAATTTGGTTTATGCTTATTTTCTATATCCAATTAGTTGGGCCTAAGATATAGGGTCTATAAACGCATGGTATATGGTATTTTCTGTCTTGTTTAATTTTATTTTTCAAGCGTAAAATAACACTTATGCCGTTTTCTTTTCTGACAAAAATGTCGCATTTTATTTGCACTTTTTTTGAAAAGTGTATTTTTTACTTATTCTGAATTAAGAGCAACCTTATCTTATACATTAGTCGAAAGTCTCAAAGTATTGTGCTCATAAGTTTCAAAAATTCTGATTATTATCCTCTTGGAAGTCATAGGGTGAAAAATATTCAAAAAAAAAAGGGGAACAATGGGGAAATATTCTCGCAGTACGATCTGAAAAAAGTCAATGGCTGCAATTTTTTTCGACTTACGAGGTATCGACTTTGAGACCTTTTGATAGATGTATAAGATAAGGTTGCTCTTAATTCAGAATATATAAAAAAATAAATTTTTCGAAAAAAGTGCAAAAAAAGTGAACCATTTTTTGTCAGAAGAGAAAACGGCATTATTTTTTATTTTATATTTTTCTTTTCCAGCAAATATAAAAATCAAATCCCCCAGAAAAATTGAGCCTCGTTGGAATATTTAATTGGCATCTATAATATTAATATGCTAGGCGATTTCTTGTGACTGATGTTTTGTTCAACCGTTTTATCCCGATTTTCACCAAACGTATATTATTTGAAAGGTATTTCTCTTTAGCCGATTTGCAGATTTACAGATTTTTAAATTTTTTCCTTTATTTTGAGTAAATTGCATTTAAAGTTGCTACTAACACATACATAAAATTATACAATGCTTTGTGTGTGTTTATTAAATTTGTTAATGTGTTGTTTTTGTGTTGATTTGTGAATTGGCTATAATTGATTAGCATACTTATAGAGTCGAAATTCGAGGGCTGGAATCTGCTAGTTAACATTAAATACCACACATTTTTTCAAATGCATTTTTCTCATATTTTTTTTTAATTTAAATTTTTGCTCAAAAAAATCAAAAAAAAATTTGCAAATTAAGTTTATTACCGTAGCGTTTCTATCTTACTCAACTGTTGTAAATTCTACAGTCAAACATTTTTTTTGCAATATATTTTTTGGCAATATTTATTTTCAATATTGTTTTTCATCATCGCCACGAGTCTGCCTGCAAAGTTTCAGCTCGATTGGATCATGGGAAAAGGGTTAAAAATCGATCCAAAGTTTTTTCGGCAGACAAGAGACTACGGGTTTAAATAAAGGGGGTAAAAATAACTGTTCTTTCTCGAAAAAAATAAAAAACAGAAAACAATTTTTCTTTCTACTCGTACAAATGAAAATCAGAAAATAACTTTTATTTTTGCTCGAAAAAATCAAAATCAAAAAATAACTGTTCTTTCTCGAAAAAATAAAAATCAAATAAAACTTACGTGTCAATAACTTTGTTTGTTATTAACTTAGAAAAATTTTTTCGATATCGTTTTTTAGGTTGATCGTTTTATTGACCATTCAACACAAAAAATATTTCATATTTTATTATCTCTAAATATAATGCATTAAAAACTAAAAAATAACGTAAATCCATGTAAAAAAAAGTTTAGGCACACATGTGCAAAGTTTTGATATATGAGTGGTTTTTGCACATTTAATATTTGGTTGAGCCTCCTTTGGCCTGGATAATTGCTTCTAAGCGGCGAGACATACTTTTTACTTAGCTAGATGTTTCATCAGGTGTAATATTTTCCCATTCTATGCGAAGTGCCTCTTTAAGCGATTCTTTTGTTGTAATGTGATGCTTTCGTATTTTTTCTCAAGTACCAAAAGTGCTCTATGGGATTCTTATCTGGCGACTGCGGAGGTGTTTTTAGCTGTTTGCAATGGTAGATAAGCCATTCCTGCACAAGATATGACGAATGTTTTGGGTCATTATCTTGTTGGAACAACAAGCTTCTCAACACTTGGGGCTAAATTTTCTTTTAAAATACTCAAATAAGAATGCTTGTCCATTTTATCGTCTATAAACACAAGATTTCTCACTCCAGATGCAGCCATACACCCCCACACCATAACATTACCGCCACCATGTTTCACTGTCTTAATAACATTATTTTCCTGAAGCTCTCTGTTTTTCTTTCGCCAAATTTTTTGGGGACCATCCGAACCAAAAATGTTAAACTTTGACTCATCGCTGAATATCACGCTATTCCAGAATGCTTCAGGCTGATAAATATGTAGTTTTGCTAATTCCAATGTTTTTTTCTTGTTTAAGTCAGAAAGCAGCGGCTTGCGACATGGTACTCTGCCATGATAACCAGCTTTGTGCAGCGTATTCCGTATTGTTTGCGGATTTAAGTTTCCCTTGAAGCTTTGCTTCATTTCTTCGCACAATTTTACAGCCGAAATCTTTGGGGTTTGAGCCACTGCGGAAACAATATCCGCTCCTGGCGTGGTGTAAATTTTTTTTGGGCGTTTTTCGTTTTTTGATAATGTTTTATAATGTTTCTTACACTAGTATAAGGCCTCTGCACAATGACTCCAATTTCGCGATAGGATTTTCCTTCGTGAAGATTTACAATAATTTTGCGGACGTCTATGGAAATTTCTGTACGATTGCCCATTTTGCTGTTTTCGCCACGAAATTAATATCGAAAATAAGTTTTGAAATTTGACTACTGTGTAATTAAAATTTGCATAAAAACGAATTGAAAAGTGAAAATTTGCCGTTATAATAGCAAAACAAAAAGGCACACACACGTACAGTGCCTAAACTTATTTTACATGGATTTACGTTATTTTTTAGTTTTTAATGCATTGTATATTAAAAATAATAAAATATTTTTTGTGTTGAATGGTCCATAAAACGATCTACCTAAAAAACGATATCAAAATAATTATTATAAGTTAATAACAAACAAAGTTATTGACAGATCCTTCTTGAAAATCATGGTGTGCCTAAACTTAATAGATCCACTATCTACTCGAAAAAATAAAAATCAAAATTAGTTCAAAAGGAGCAAAATTCTCTACTTGAGTAATTTTTCCGACATATACTTCTATAAGCTTTTTCTTAGTTAAAAATTTTCGGTCCCTGAAATTTATATAGACATATGTATTTCCACAGTAAGCTTCACATATGAAAAGCTCCAATTCTACCAAAAAAAAACTAGACATTTTTTAAATACACTACGATTGAGAACGCAAAAGCGCTTGTAGCGATCGTAAAATCCCATTTTTGTAATTTTATCGTATTCTGCTCCTGAAATAGGAATCTTTTCAAGGTTATTACTACAAAAGACCATTGGACAAATAACTGGAAAACCGGGTTCAAGTATACTTAATTCAATGGTGGTAGCCGTTTTTCAATGTAAAAATTTTTTTCTCCATACTTAGTTCTTAATAGGAAAATCTTTATGAAATGTAAATTTATAAAACAATAATCGTTTCACATTAAACATTATTTTTTTTTAGCGTCAGAGTACAAATTATAAAGAAATGATTATCAAAAGAATTAAATGATTTAAAACAAGTAAGAAAATTATAGTCGGTCTAGACCGACTATACGATACCCTATACCATGCGTTTAGAGACCCTATCTCTTAGACCCAACTAACTGGATATAGAAAATAAGCATAAACCAAATTTGAGTGGGATTTTTATTAATTTTTTCGGCTGCAGATATGAAAAAGTTCATATCGGATGCTATATCTATATGGGGACTAGGTCCAAAAATGGACCTATCCTGACCACGTTTGGTAAAGTCTCTTGTATTTTGCAAAAATATATACAAACAAAATTTGAGAAGAATCAGTGCAATATTTTTGTTTTTGATAGATTTATGTGAAGATCGGGAAGCAGCTCTATATGGGGCCTATGACTAAGAGTTGTCCAATAGGGATCTTATGGCAATTTATGTTGATTTCATAGGGGTCATTTGTATGGGGGCTAGGTCTGAACATGGACCGATTCTCACCAATTTCAATAGCGTTCATCCCATGCCCGATAAAAGATTAAATACCAAATTTCATCAAAATATATTCATATTTGCGACCTGCAGTTTGATTACAAGCTTTACATGGACACACAGACGGACGGACGGACGGACGGACATCGTTAAATCGAATCAGATAGTGATTCTGATTCGATCGGTATAATTAAAGATGGGTGTAGGTCAAATATTTTTGGTTGTTACAAACAGCAGCACAAAGTCATTATACCCAAACCACATAGTGGTATAGGGTATAATAAAATGATCTAGTAATGCCAACACTTATTATTCAACATTTATTATTCAAATCTATATATGTACATATGTATATATGTATATAAGTATATATGTAAGTATATGTTTGTCACTACAAACAATGATATTATAGTACATACTGATAAAAAAAAAAAGCAATACCGAACACAATAATACGAGTATTTTTTCATAACCTCTTGAACTAACATATTTCCTATCAATATAAATCACGCTAAACTCGAATCTTGGAAAAAAAATTGCCACACATTCACGAGATTTAGTAAAAACCATATTTTTGCACTCTTCAATGGTTTTTTTTAAATGTACTGATCACATTATTATACCCTATACCAGTATGTGGTCAGGGTATAATGACTTTGTGCTGATGTTTGTAACTACCAAAAATCTTGGAATTATACCCATCTTTTATTATACCGATCGACTCAGAATCACTTTCTGAGTCGACTTAGCGATGTCCGTCTATCTGTCCGTCCGTCTATCTGTGTGTCCATGTAAACCTTGCAATCAAACTACAGGTGAATGTGAATATATTTTGATGAAATTTGGTATATAAGCTTCTATCGGCCATTGCAGGAACACTATTGAAATTGGTGAAAATCGGTGCATGTTCAGATCCAGTCCCCATACAAATGACCCCCATGAAATCGAGTTAAATTGCCATAAGATCTAAATAATCATATACATCTTGGACAAATTATTATTATTATTATTATTATTTAATTTATTAGTAGTATTTAAAATACTTTTCATTTCTCTGAAGATGTTTTACAAATAAATATAAATATCCTAAGGATCTATTGCATATTATTTCTTACATATCTAACAATATTTCTTTTAAAAACATTAAAATTTCTCTCATTTTTAATATAAATTGGTAGGCTATTATATATTTGAAGTCCTTTAAAAAATAGGGATTGTTGCATCGCACTTGTTGTTACTCTCATCAGTCTGAAATTACCCGTGTATGTGTATGTTTATTACATCCATTAATCAGTAGTCCAAAAATAAACCCTATAGAACAATTCTTAGTCATTGCCCCCATATAAATCAATTTCCCGATATTCACTTAAATCTATTAAAAACAAAAATATTGCACAGATTTTGCTCAAATTCGGTTTATATAATGCGTTTTTGTGCAAACTGCACAATTCTGTGACTGTCAGGGTTAAACGTTTATATAATGATACTAATTTCTGCGACATAGCCGAAGTAAAAATTGCTAGGGATATTAGGGATTATGCTTTTAAAGCCTACAAAGAAAACTTAAATAACGATTGTTTGAGAATTTACTGCAAGCATCGAAACAGGGTTAAAAGCATATTAAGGAAACACAAGACAAATTACTGGTCTGCCAAATTTTGTAATTGTAGCTCTACGGATATGTGGAAAGTCCTTAAAAATCTGCGCCCAAATAATACAAATTGCTCTGTCGATCAATGTGATCCAGAACTTTTAAATAACCACTTTCTTGCCACACAAAATCCATCTGTTGATATGTTATCTAATTTTCATAATTTTTCAGACCTGGGTTTTTCCTTTAGGTGCAGTGACCATGTTGAACTGTTTCATGCAATTTCACTTGTCAAATCTAACGCGTTGGGTTCAGATGAGATTCCAATTAAATTTGTTAGGATAAGTTACCCATATATTGAAAAATATCTCCTCTTTATTTTTAATACCATTCTTACCACTTCCCATTTCCCTGACTTATGGAAAACTTCAAGAATTGTGCCAATAAAGAAAAAATGTGGCGCCTCCAGTTTGGACAACTTCAGACCTATTGTATCCTTTGCTGTCTATCGAAGGCATTTGAGCTAATTTTAAAGAATCAAATGATTGAATATTTAAACAATGGTAAATTGCTTAGTGATTGTCATTTTAGCTTTAGATCTGGTCTTAGTACTTCTTCTTTACTTCTCAGTTTGACTGAAAATGTTCGTAAAAATTTTAATAGAAAATTGATTTCAACCTTGATTTCACTTGATCTTAGCAAAGCATTTGATACAGTGAATCATAATGTTTTAACAGATAAGCTTTCTGCCGAACTTGGTTTCTCCTCTTCTTCTTGTAAATTATTGCATTCTTACTTTGCTGATCGTCGACAGTATGTCGGTGTAAGTAAAAGTTCTTCGTCCATTAGGCTGTGTTCTAGTGGAGTTCTATACTTGGCCCTTTGTTATTTTTAATGTATCTAAATGACTTTATTGAGTTTATTGGTCCCTCACAGTGTAAGACTTTTCTATTTGCAGATGACATTAACTTGTTGTTTACTGGTGATAAACAGTTTTTAGACTGTTATGAAGCTAACATTAATTATATTTTATCTCTTGTTTCCACATGGGCGGTTCGTAATAAGCTTGATTTTAGCCCTAGCAAAACTAAAGTCCTAATTTTTGGTTCTACTGCGAATGTTCTTCACACTTTAAACATCCACTTTGATGGTGTCCATGTTCCAATTGTAGATTCCCTCAAATGTTTGGGTGTTACTCTTGATAGTGGTCTCAATTTTGGAAACCATATTTCTGCGGTTTCGGCGAAAGTGGGTATGTCTCTTCGATCACTCCATAATCTTGACTGTTTTGCTGCCAGTAAGAATAAAAATTAACCTTGCTCACTCACTTCTTGTGACTCACATTCTTTATTGCTTAAGCTGCGTTCACACTACGTGTTTTGCTCGTGTTTTTCTTATTTTTTTTTAGCACGTGTAATTTGTACACATAGTGTTAACCCTTTCAAACATTGTTTATGTACAACACATTTTGCAAGACATATGTAAAATTTTCAATTAGAGCAGGTTCTATTTTGGCAAGATAAACATATGAAAATACAACACTGCTTGTGGCGAAAGAAAAACAGAGTAATTTATAAAGATTAATATTGAGAGAAAAATAAATTGTTTAATATTAATTAACAATTAAAAAATATATAAAATATATAACTTTATTTTTAACAATAATTTTTTGTAAATTCACAAATTAAATCAGCTGTTGTTTACATTTAGAGGTTATGTCATACGGAAATACATATGTACGTTTGAACGCAAAAATTATGAATCGTATGTAAAACGGCAATTTTGACACACACACGGAATTACGTATGGATTGTAAAACTGAATTTACACATGGAAAATACACATAGTGTAAACACACCTTTAGATGTTTATTGTGGAACAAATAAAACAAATTTAAAGCGTTTGCGTTTAATTTTTAATCGAATATTGAGGTATATTTTCGGCCTTAAAATCTCTGATCCGGTATCTAATTACTCTTATACATTGCTCTTTTCAAAGCTTTATAAAAATTGGAACCCTGTTAGCTTTTCACCATCTAATGGCCTCGCGTGTACACAAGGATATTTTTGACTCCTTCAAGTTCTCACGATCTTCAAGACACCCTGAAATAATTCTTCCGAGGATTTCTTACTCCGTTTTTGAAAAATCATTCCACATAAGAGCGTCCAGACTTTGGAATGGGCTTCCCGTGAATCTGAAAAGTTTAAGTTATACGGCATCCGTCATGAAACATAAGTACTTGGAATATTTCGCTATTAATCATTAACGTATCAAAGGATTGTTATTTATTTTTCTTCTAATTAAGTATTATTTTTATTCTTTAGTTCTACCTTATTTTAGCTTACTGTTCATTATTATTATTAAATGTATTAGTCGTATATGGCCCTGTGAGCTCGATTAAATAAATAAAAATAATATAAAAATATATGTATGTTTTTGCAAAAAATATGATCAGGATCAGTCCATTTTTCGACCTAGTTCCCATATAAATATAGCATCTGATATGAACTTTCTCATATCCCAATCCAAAAAAAAAAAAAATTAATAACAATGCCACTGAAATTTGGTTTATGCTTATTTTATATATCTAATTAGTTGGACCTAAGAGATAGGGTCTCTAAGAGATAGGGTATCGTATTGACGGTCTAGACCGACTATAATTTTCTTACTTGTTTAATATTTACTTTGTCAAAAAGTCGATTTAATATGAAAAAAGAAGAATAAAATTAAAATAACGTTCGCCGAAAAGTAAGACAGAGAAAAATTGATTTTAAGTAGAATTTTCTCATAGGTCCTCATTCTATCCAAATATCTTAACACCGAGCCACATCATCAGGTTTAAAAAAGGATATAATCACAGGGGGCTAAATCTGGAGAATATGTTCGATGCACACATGTGCATCGGTCTTTTTACTGGAGGAAGACCTCTTCTTTCTTCGCCAAAAGCGGTCGATTTTGTTTTAAATAAAAACCTAATCTGTCTAACAACTGTGATTAGTTTTCGTCAATAAAACCGCATGTACGTTGACCCGGAGAAGTCAATTGCTTTGAATGTCTCTTGGTCTCTGGGGGGTGGCGATAGAATCACGTTTCGAAGTGGTAACACGGTTGCCGAGTGATCCAGTGTGAGCAATCACACAGATAGTTTTTTCCTGTCCAAATATACATCTAAAATGTGATGTACCCGTTCAGATGAGATGCCTACAGTCTCAGATAGGTCACACACTTCTATTCTCCAATCGTCCAATAAATTTTATGGAGGATTTCTTACGCGACGACCTCTTGTAGGTAACCTGAGCGTTCGACTTCATATGTGCTGGTGTGACCATAACGAAATTCAGAAACCACATCTTAACCATTGAATTTTATGGAGCAGAGCAATCATAGTATTTATCAAGACTTTCCTTGGTTTCGATTATGGTTTTTTCCGCAAAAAATAATTTGTTATGAGCACTCGAAATTCAGTGTTTTCGTATTTTGGCAAAAATTCTAGAGATTAACCTACTATAAATTGCTGCCAAACTAAGGGACGGTCTGACGTAATTTTTAACGTAGTCCATTAACAGATGATAATTTTCAATATTAAATTTGCCTCTTAGTTTTACACTTATATTAAATATGCATATTAAATCCCAACACCTGTTCCTGACTACGGTAGCGTATATATTTCACAATATTGTTTAATACTTACGGTTCTTTTAAAACTGGTGCAATTTTATATAGACAATCTAAGAATTGTTGATCCAGACACCAAACATTAGGTTTCAGCGGCTGACTGTTAACATTTAAAATGCGAAAAAGAATACATAGAATGACCGCAATGGCGGTAAGGAATGCCGTAGACATAGCGGTTATAGTTTGTGACCAATCTTGTCGATTGTATGTGATGAATGGAAACTGATCAGCAAAATGTTGTAGGAAATTCTGTGGCGATTGTAATATTAAATCATAGAGATAAGTACACTGAATTAAGGGATAATAAAGGAACAGCATGCAGGTGTTAAGGAAAAAGTTAAATCAAACAGGTTTCAAAAAATATTTAACTCAAAAAAAAAATTATAACAAACTTGGTAAAACTCTGGTTATTCTGAAGAAACTACGAAAGCGTAATGTTTTAGCGTTTTTAGAAGTTTCTTTTTTTTTTTATTTGCTTAATTTGTGTCACTTATGTTCGCGAATTTTATGAATTTTATAAAAATTACTCTTGTTTGTTTATTTTCCGTTTTTTTTGTTTTTTTATTTTCTCATATTGCGATTTTTATTAATTTTTCCCGTCAAACTCTTTTTTCTTTTTTTCACTTACTTTTCTATTGGATGTAGTTTACTCTTTTGATTTGCTTTTTTTTTTTCTTTTTGTTTTTTATGTATTATGTATCAAAAAACTATTGAAAACATTTTTGCTCCTTTCTACCAGAAAATTCTTTTCAGTCGTTGCTAAATTTACTTTTGTTTCCAAAAGTAACTTATTTATTTTATGAACACATTCAATTTAGTTTTAAATTATTTTCTATTACAAAATTGTAGTTTTCTGTCTTTTACTTTTGAATTTTTTATTTTCTATGAATATATAAAAAAAAAGTAATTAAAAACACGTCTTTATTCTTTTAAATCTGTATTGCGTCTGCTTTTCATTCAAACAAATTAATTGATAAGGTTTGTGGTTTCTGTTTTGTTTTGATATTCGTTTTACTCGTTTTATAAAATTGTGTTGTATATAATAATTGTGCGTATAACAACAGAGTAGTAATGACAATTGTCATACTACGATTCATCGCATAAGGATTGATTCTTCGCTTTTATTATTCCGAATAAGAAACCACACGTGTCAGTGTTTATTTCATGTTCCCTCATGGTTGCTGCTAGGCAGATACATAACCGATCGTTTTAGGTACATAACCTAACTTCATGCTTTGTGGTTATATTGCATAATCGATCGTTTTACTAGTTTTAAGGAATTATATCAAATAGCGCTCCATAACTTGCTTTGCAAAGGCATGGGTTGTGTAGGTATTTATACCTTGGAATAACCTGGCATTATGTTTAACTGGAGCTAACGCCATCAAAATAATACTTTAATATTAAAAAAGGCATTGCCAGATAAACAAATATTACATGGTTGAGAAATTTGATAAATTGTTATTTTTTTTTTAATTTACATAAAAAATTGAAAATTGAATTAAAAAATTTTTAGATTAACATAATAGTTTTAATAAGAACATTTAACAATCCATACCATACTGTTTTATAAATTAAACTATTTAAAAAGGTTATAGAGAGTAATAGTTGCACTCAATATCTATTAAAATTAGTTGAAATTTCATATTTTGGTAATTATTTGCAATCAGGCAGGTCCGCCCGAGTTTAATATAAAAATACTGTTTTCATTTAGGTTAATAAAGTTTTTATCTATTCTTTTTTTTCTGGTTAAAAGATATGGGCCGCGATTTAGACCCTTGTCCTAAGGCGCCACAAATGCTCGGCCCGGCGTTGCAATCAAGTTTTAAATTAATTTAACCTTAATTTCAAGGACCCAAACATTTTTTTATTTTTTATTTCTCAGAAACTAATATGCCCTGCCACTATGACTTACAAAAATTTATGGGAGGGGAGGATGACAATACATTGGAAACTTTAAAAAAATTTTGATAACAAATTTATTACAAAAATACGATTTAAAAAAGAAATATATGCTAGATAAAAAAAAATTTCATTGATCACAAAACAACGGAAACTTTTTATACTAGAGTTGATTGAAAGAAAATGTATAAAATGCAACCGTTATTTAAATATTTATAGTTTCTGACTATTTTTTAAATACTATTGTATATTTGAGGAGCATCTTTTCAAAACATGATTATTCCACTTTTGACAAAAGTGATCTTTTTTTTTATTTGGTAGCATTAAATTGAAAGCTCAGCGAAAATAAAATTTTGCTAAATATCTATAATTCCACCAGGAAAAAAAATTAAATGCATGATTTCATCAAAAGTAGATTATTCCACTTCAAAATGGCATTTCCCATAAACACTTCTGGGACAAAATATGATAAATCCAGAAGTTAATTAACTATTTTAGTCTAAATTGCAACAAAACATGTTTTATCCCTACATTTTATTTATTTTATTTTAGTTTTATTTATTTAAAGATGAACCTAAGGTTATTTTAATTCAACATAAGATATCTGATACCTAACAAGTTTCAGCAAAACATGATTAATCCAATCAGCCGCGTCAAAACAAGATTATTCCATTTCAAATCTTGCATTTATTCCAAACATATTACTGCTAAATTTTTTAATCCAGTACAAGGCAATGACTAATCTTGTAGTCTATAATAATGCAATAAAATTTCGGGTTAAATACATATGGGCATACCTAAAAAACTATTTTCTCAATTTGAGCGAAAACACAAAAAGTGGAATAGTCATGTTTTGAAAAGATGCTCCTCATATGATAGTGTTGCGAAGCGTTAAATACCAGAATAATATATGATTTTATCACTGGTCTTTAACAGAAGAGAATTTGTTAGAAATATTCTATGAATAAATCCATAATTTTAAAAAGTAGCAAAAAATATCGTGAAAGACGTACGGTGATTCAATATTTAAGCGGCAGGCCCGGTAAATCGAGTCAAAGACAATAATTTAATAACAAGAAGAGAGTTTAATAATTGTCAAAATCTGAAACTAAAAATATGTGCTCTAAGTGTTTCTCGACGAACAACTGAGGCTGATCTTGGTTGTTACCATGCTGTGAAGAATCCACTGATATCAGAGTAAAGTCATATGACTGAACTGGTCAAGTCGGAATTAGAAGACAGTTCTGCATTGAGATATATGCAATTTTAATTTAAGAGGCTATTATGGAAGAACGTTTGTACGACGTCCAAAGGGAAGAAGATTAGACCAGAAATATACAAATAAAACTGTTCATGTAGTAAAAGATATTCTAACTGGAATGGGATACGGCCAATTTTGTGACGTAATGTGTCTGTACGATGAAGAGGGTTTTCTCCACCGGCAGCAATTAAGAGCAATTAAAAATTGATAATTGGTATCTATATGCTGCTAATATATGTGGGACAATGTAAATGATACAAACTGCGATCGCGAAACACAAAACAAGTGGTCTCGATGATATCATCTTTAACAATGATATATGTTTTATTAGCCCTAAAGGGCACTATATACTTTTCAAATTCACCATCCAGCATTATGGTGGTATTAGTGAAAATACGTTTGTATGAGTGACACCGACGATGCTTGATAAAAAATCAAAAAATTTAGATTTTGAGTAAAATACCCCACTTATAAAAATGTACCTTGTATGTGTTAATCGTTATTTTGCGTCTAGAAACAGAAAACAATTTTCCCAAATTTATAAACCGTTATTTAAACGGTACGAGCCATAATTGTGACACATGCCTATCGGAGTTGTCCTACTGTGATCACGATTACTGGAATAATTTTTATCTGATTATTGTGATTTTTTTTTTTTTAAAGCTCGAAGAATACCTTCCAATAGAAAACCACTTCGATTATCATCAAATTTATATACTTACTGTTGCTCAAATCTCATTGCAATGAGAAAAAGATTATATTGTTTTAGTTTTTAATATTTCTCCTCAATTACAAAAGAAAGGAAGACCTATCTAAAGGATTTAATTTACGCCAATACATTGCCCAATTCTTGAGTTATTGAGGCTTGAATTTTGGAGATGCAGAATTTTTACTTTTACCGCTGATATTTTTTAGTGACTGTCACTTTTCAGAACTGATTTACCGGTGTTTCATAATCTAATTTTTTTCATAATATCGATATCCGATATTCAATAATTCTCAAAACCCCATTTGGGTTGTACGAATTTTTATGGCGCTTTAAGAAAAACAAAAGTTAGATTTGCGAAAAAAAATTGATGAAACGCCGTATTTTATATGTTGTACGATAATGATGATTATCGTCAAAATATATCATATTTTAGTGATACCGAATTTATCTATAAAAACTGTCTTAATAAAAAATTTAATGTTGCCATCCATTTTGTATTCAATATTTTAGTTTTTATTGCTACTAATTAATGGGCTGAATTACTTTTAACTAAAAAGATTTGTTTAATTTGAAAAAACCTGAAGGACACAACAATTTCACTTATGGAAATCACATGTATCTTTAACTTTCGACTTATCTGACCAATCATGAAATTAGTAAAATAAAGTTAATATTTTCTAAGAGATTAAATAAAAAACAAAACTTGAGTAAAGAATACCGAAAGCATGCTAGCTATAGCTAACAAATTTGAAATAATAACAACAAATTTTTTCAGCAAATTTCAAAGCACATATTTCAAAAATGCACGAATTCGTATATACTTTTTTTCCTTTTCTTCAAGTCTTTATTATTCATATACACTAAGAAATATTTTAGTAATATTGTTTTATATTTCGATCACATTTTAAGTCTAGTTTTTTTACGTTTTTTTATTTGGTTTTACGTTTTAATTTAAATATAACATTATGAAGTATTTTGTAACCATTTTATATTGTTTTTTTTTAATGTGAAGCTGACAATACGTTCATTAGTTGGTAATAAGTTAGCCTTGATATAAGGATCGTTCTTCTTTTAAATTGGTTTTTTTAACCAACAATTAAAGTACCTTCGTCAGGGAAGCTATGGACAGGTACTTCCAAATTCAAGGGAGCTGGGCCTTTACGGATACGACCAGAAGCATCGTAATGAGAACCGTGGCAAGGGCAATAGTAGCCACCGAAATCACCAGCGTTAGCAATTGGTACACAACCTAAATGTGTACAGACACCAATGACAACCAACCATTCAGGTTTTTGGACTCGTTGCTAGAAGGAAAATAAAGAATGAATATGATTAATTAAATATATTTGACTTCCATCTTCACCATTTCCAAATGTTTTTCAGAAAAAAATTAGAAGTAATACATGTCATATATTAAAATTAGTGTATTCAAAAAATAAATTATAACAAGAAAATTTATAGATATTACTTCTAATTTCAATTATAAACAAATTATATGTTTGTAATTGCAAATTAACTAACTCTATATAAATTAAAAATTTTCGTAAATGTGTAAAGGAAAATTTCAAAATCTCTAACTTACATCATCGGATTCAGGATCACGTAGTACGGCAGTAGGTACATTACGTTCAGTTGAAATTTCATTAGAGGTACGATGACGAATGAACAATGGTTTACCACGCCATTTGAAGGTAACTGATTTGCCTTCAGGAATATCACCTAATTTGATTTCAATCTTAGCCATAGCCAAAACGTCAGCAGTAGCGCTCATGGAACTAATAAGGGCTGTAACCAAACCTTTGGCAACATAGGCACCACCAACTGCACCAGCTCCTACCAACATGTAAGAGAAAGCTTTACGTTCCTCGAAAGTGGCATTTTTGCGATTGGCTGACTGAACAGAATCACGACGGTATGGTGAAAAATCGGGAACTTGCAAGTCACTGTGGGCCATACGAACTTGTTGGAGGGCTGGAATAAAAAATAAACATTTACTAAATACTTCTACTTAAAGAATAATTATTTTTTTTTTTTTGACTGTAATTGAATCTTACGATGAAATTGTATTTCCTTTTTAAACAATTTCATCCGAAAACTTAAACAGCTGTCTTCTGTTTTCATAACATTTTAACTGTTACCATAACATTCCCTTTACAGTAGTTTTATTTGGGTAAATAAGGCATAACCTCAAAAACATTACATAATTGAGACAAAAAAATGCAAACTTTACATTGATTTTTCTTTAAGTTCTCTATCAAACTGAAGTTGCAGTTTTTTACCATCAATAAAAAATAGGTAAAAATTATCATTATAATCACTTTGCAATCCGGTAACAGCTCTGGTTTTGCCACAAGGAGCACTTTTATCCGTGTTGGTGGGCACCACAACTTTCTTACCCTGAACCGCTCCCAGAACGGCTGGTTTCACACCATTGGGTACAGCTTGTGTGCTGGCACGCAAATAAGCTCGCGACACGGAGTTTATCATCTTCGTTTTTTGTGATTTTCTAAAAAAAATATAACTATTTAATTTAAATAACGAAAATTCGCACGGACGTTCTAGTAGTCCAACCGTGTTCAGATTTTTCGCTGTCACTTGAAGAGCACATACACAAATTGACACCAACACACATGCACCACCAGAGAGAATAAGAAATTGTAAAATTTCTTTGACAGTATAAATGTCATTAACATATAAAGGTTGGCAGTTCGCAAATCTTATTGATTTTATTTCCATTGAATACACTCTACAAAAAAAATGAGTTTATACAAAAAAGTTGAAGTTCAAATTAAGAAGAAAGGGACCTATACACAAAAACAATTGGTAGAAAAATTACGTAAAAATATTGTTTAAAAACTCCTATGTGTACATTAGGGGTTTTTAAAATTAAGCGAATAAATATTGATTTTATTTAGGCTTAATTCATAGATAATAAGCAATTTCCAATTACGATATAATAGTTGCATTTCAGATTCAGCTTAGAACTAAAAATTTAAACAGATTTATTCATTATATTCATTTTAAATAAACATGGTGATATTTATTTTATAATAAAGCGACAAAAACCAATAAACTATATTACATTGTCAATTAATGCAATTAAAATATCCATACATATTTTATTGAAATAAATTAATTTGAATAAATTTCAGATTTCTAATCTATTTAGTAAATATCGAAAAACAATCCACTATTAATTTACAAATCTATAAGGTAAGAAATAGCCGAGTCATTGGGTAACTCAACTAAAATAAAAATTCGATAAATCCGCGGAAGTTTTCTAGCAGCGAATACAAAATACATTGTAGTTTATACATATTTTGACGTAAAATTTAATGTATTTATTTTCAACCAAAAATATTGAGTTTGTTATGGAAAATTTAAGTTTTGCTTTATTTCTGGCGTTGCCAACAGCATTAATGTGGTTTCCGATCAACAAATAGTATTAAAATATATCTCTTAAATGAAGGAAGTTGGTAATTTTCAGCAAGGAGCATACTAATATTAGTGTTAATTATTTTATATAAATAATTTTTAAACCTTTCATTAAAGTTTCCTGAATGTAAATTTTGTTTTATGGAAAACTCAGGCTGTGCTTGAATTTTTTACTTCAATCCAGATTCCTAAAACTGAAGAATTGTGTGAATGTAATATTACGTTTATTTTACAAATTTAACTTATCGATAGCAAAAACAACAATACGAAATTTGTGAATAAATTTATGGTTGGCGTATTCAAACATTGGTCAAACAATTTTGTTTGCATGGATCACAGATTACATAGCTTGTGGAACAAATATCAGTATACCCGGGCAGATAAATTACAATTTTATCGATTTATTTTCAATTAAATTGCCTGAATATATTACGTTTATTGAACATATTTTACTTATCTACAGGAAAAACAGAGACACTTGCGAAAATATTTAAATGTTTGACGCCAACTTCAGAGGCGTATTCAATTTTGGTTACTATTTTGTTTGTATAGACCATAAATTACACATATAGCTTATGGTTTAAATAGTATATCCGGGCAGATAAATTAAAATTTTATTCGATTTCCTTTATTCCCAAATTCACGAATAACTTGAATGACTGATAAGCAAAAATTTATTATAAAAAGTATAATATATCCAATAATAGTAAATTTATTAAAGAAAATTACATAAATTTAATCGAAATTAAGCCGTCCATTTTAGACATCGTGTGTCCTGATGAGTACTTAAACACCGTATGCAGCAATACCGTGTGCCACATGCGGTACACGAATATTTCGAAAAATTCCCACAAACAGCACAGAAATGACGCGGCGGTTTTGATGATGACGGAGCTAAAGCGCTTATATAATTGGGTGGATCAGGATGTTGTTGTTTTTCTTCATCCAAGAGTTGAGAAAAATTTTTTCTATATTTAGCTCGGTAATATTCAGGGCCTTTACGCTTTGTTTTTCGATTTTCCTTAGGGTTCTTCAAATTATCGTGAAATTTAGGTACCTTTTTAGACATTACCAAATCGGCATGAGGATCATCATGAAAATTGTCCTGTTCTAAAGCTTCTAAGGCCTTTCTAGCTCGTCGCTGCCGTGCATGTTCGTCAAGTACACGTTTCTTTTCGGCATCTTTAATGCGATGGGATTCACGGCCAGCCATTGTTATAAATTTATTTGCAAGTTTAATATATTTTTTGTGAATTTGTATAGTTAGTAGTTCTTCTCCTAAGCTTCTCTTTCGTGTAAGGGAAAGCTAATTCGATCCATTAACTCATCAACACGAGCTTGTAGAGTTTCGACAATTTCTGTTGATATGAAAAGATGACTTTCATCCAAGTCTTGTATGATAAATTTACGACCTAAAGCTAGTGTTTCATCTAAATGTAATAAAAATTGTTTCATAGCAGGATCACTGAAAATAAGAGAAATTCAATTGTAATTTGTGTTGTTAAACATGTCGAAAAAGAAACTATCAGCTGAGGAGAAACAAATAAAACTTTTAGAATTATTCCACGAATCCAACGATGTATATCAGCTTAAAGACTTGGAACGTTTGGCTTCTCAAGAAAAAGGTATTGTCATGCAGTCTGTGAAGCTTGTACTCCAGGAATTAGTGGATAATGGTCTAGTACAAAGTGCGAAGATAGCTGGCAGTTTATACTACTGGTCATTTCCAAGGTAATGGTCTTACTAATCAATTTATGTCGCAGAAGATTTTACATTTGTATTGTATTGTATATCATAGTGAAAATGTTAAGAAAATGCAAAGCCAGCTCACTGAAGTTGAACATAAAACTAGTAAAATTCAACAGCGTATAGATTCGGCTCAATCAGAACTTGAAAAGGCTCAAGGTACCTTGGAAGATTTGCCGGCCATTGAAGCTATAGCAAGAGAAATTGCCGTATTGCAAGAAGAAAAAGTCACATTGGAAAAACAAGCTTCACAATGTAAACAAGAAGTGGACTACGAAGAATTAAAATTGAAACAAGTTGATACAAAGGTAAAACAAATATTGTGGTTTAAAAAAAAATATTTTGTAATTATGTATATCATTTTCAAGAAATTTCTGGAAGCCGCCAATCGTTGGACTGATAACATTTTTATGACTAAAAGTTGGTGTAAAAGAAAATTTGATAAACAGGAAAAGGAATTAAATAAGGCATTCGGTATTCCGGCTGAGTTAGATTATATTAATGATTGAGCAAGTCCCATCTCTTATCTTTACATACCATTCAACAAGCACTCCTTTCATAACATTCACCATTTTATTGTGTATGTATACATTTGAATTGTAATAGAATTTAAGTTGATTTGTATTAATTTCAAGAATTAAATATATTCTTTTCCCCAATTATTAATTGTTGTTCAACTCAGCGTTCTTCTAGAAAAGTAAACAAAACTTGACAGTCCAGTGATGCCATTAGATTTTTTCAGAAATCCCTACGCTAATGAAAAAAATCCCTTTTTTCCCTACACTACTTTTTTCAATTTTGCAAAAAAAAAATATTATTTTTCAATTCAATTTCAATAATGCAAAAATAACATAAAAACGAAGAAAAATAGCATAAAAAGTGAGATAAGAATATCACAAGAATTACATAAGAATAACTAAAACAATATAAAAAACTAACAGATATTATAAAAAAATTAGTTTTACAATTCTGATATGGCTATAATTTCTATAGAAACTTAATTATTAAATTCAAAGAGACCTACAAAGATGGCGTACGTATGTATAAAAAAGATGCACAAAATAAGTAAACTGCACAAAACAAATAAGCCACATATTTACTTCCTTCATATTACAGAGATATGAACTGACTTAAAAAAGGTATATATATTAAATTTTAAAGATTAAAATTGAAAAATATATAAAATTAAGTTGTTAAATAAATCTGCAAAAAAGAATTCGACAAAGGTAAGAAATCTTTCCCTTTTTCCCTACATATCAAATTTTTGAAAAAAATTCCTAAAATAAGGGAAAAAATTCCTGCACTTGGCATCACTGGTCCACAATATTTGCAATAATGTCAAAAGAAACATGTTATATTAGAGTTGTATTTTTTAGTATTATTTAATACAACACTAAATATTGTAGCATAGACAAACACCAGTTGCAGTAATGTAGAAAATGACTAAACTCACGGTTGTCTGTTAACAATAACTTTTATAAAATATTAATTTGAGATTAAGAAACCATCAAGCAAGACAAGGTGTTAATATTGAATTAAATTACGAAAGCAGCTCCTTCTCTCCATCAAGATACACTGCATCAACAGAAACTTTATTATATTATACATTCACGATCATCCGGAGAATAAGCCATTTTATCAAAGTGAAAAGCTGGTCATACGCAAGCCTTTGCTTCAGAAATGGGCGGAGATTCAGTTTTGAGAATAATTAAAGTCCAATGCAAATTGTGTTTGTATTAAAATATGGGTTTGGAAAAATAAGCCTGAAAACCAAGAACAAAATTAAGAAGAGATAAAAGACTCAATACTAAGAACAAAATCTGTAAAGGAACCAACTAGGTAATTACTTTTCAAAAACCATCAAAATTTTGAGTTTTTACTTTTTACAAACTTTTGGTGTTAACGTACTTCTTTAATAATTATGCTTAAACAAGAATTTGGTAAATCCCATTCTAGGCTTTGGGATAGACTTCTGTTTTCTTGGGGTATTTACTTCTCCAGCATTATACTTTTGTCACAAAACATCGAAGCCAAATATTAAAATAATTGTTTAATATTTCGAATGAACGACGAGTATTTTGCATCGTCGGAACATTTTACTAAGGAAAATTTAAGAGAACAACTGACCTTTAATTATAAGCGTTATTCAGCAAGTCTGCTAAAGTGTATTATACCCACACCGAGGTAAGGAACCGCTACAACTCAGACTACAAAAGTTACAAAGAAAATGTCGGCAAACGCAAAGTGAAAGTGCTGAAATGACTGTCGATATTAAACGGTTAAGTCTAAGATGTATTACCGCTGAACAATTCATAAGAAAACCCTGCTTTACTTCGATTAATTCTTCAACCTTATCAACTGCCTCACAATATCATTCCATGGGCCGTACTTTAAGTATTATACTGGCCGAACAGCAACACACAGATCCTCATCAACTATTTTATGTCCAACAGTTGCAACGACAATTAGAGTCGTTGAAAAGTAAACAGAGACTTTTGGAAAGTGTTCAAGAAACACTTTCCAACCGTATTACCGCTTTGCGGAAACAATTGGCTGTTTCTACCACATTAAGGCAAGAACTCCAATCCAGGTTATCCTCGAGAAGACGTAACTAAAACTTTTTAACAAGATGGTTTGAACACACGGTTTTGTTTACATTAATAAAAACAAGTAAGAGTGTTAAATTCGGCTGTGCCGAATTTTTCTTACCCACCACCTGCGTTTTAAACTCAGTATTACGGCGACCTCTTTACAACTGTTGCCGATACTGAAACATTAATTCCGAATATAAATTGGAAATTTTTATTTTGTTTTTAATTTTTAATTTTTCAATATTCATTTTTCATTTTTAATTTTTTATTCTCTATTTTACATATGTCATTTTCATTTTTAGTTTTTGGTTTTTCATTTTACATTTTTCATTTTTAATATTCCATTTTTCATTTTTCACATTTCATTTTTCAATTTTCATTTTTCATTTGTCATTTGTCATTTGTCATTTTTCATTTTTGATTTTTGATTTTTGATTTTTGATTTTTGATTTTTGATTTTGGATTTTTGATTTTTGATTTTTGATTTTTGATTATTGATTATTGATTATTGATTATTGTTTTTGATTTTTGATTTTTGAATTTTGATTTTTAATTTTTAATTTATTATTTTTTATTTTTTATTTTTAATTTGTAATTTGTAATTTTTAATTTTTAATTTTTAATTTTTAATTTTTAATTTTTAATTTTTAATTTTTAATTTTTAATTTTTAATTTTTAATTTTTAATTTTTAATTTTTAATTTTTAATTTTTAATTTTTAATTTTTAATTTTTAATTTTTAATTTTTAATTTTTAATTTTTAATTTTTAATTTTTAATTTTTAATTTTTAATTTTTAATTTTTAATTTTTAATTTTTAATTTTTAATTTTTAATTTTTAATTTTTAATTTTTAATTTTTAATTTTTAATTTTTAATTTTTAATTTTTAATTTTTAATTTTTAATTTTTAATTTTTAATTTTTAATTTTTAATTTTTAATTTTTAATTTTTAATTTTTAATTTTTAATTTTTAATTTTTAATTTTTAATTTTTAATTTTTAATTTTTAATTTTTAATTTTTAATTTTTAATTTTTAATTTTTAATTTTTAATTTTTAATTTTTAATTTTTAATTTTTAATTTTTAATTTTTAATTTTTAATTTTTAATTTTTAATTTTTAATTTTTAATTTTTAATTTTTAATTTTTAATTTTTAATTTTTAATTTTTAATTTTTAATTTTTAATTTTTAATTTTTAATTTTTAATTTTTAATTTTTAATTTTTAATTTTTAATTTTTAATTTTTAATTTTTAATTTTTAATTTTTAATTTTAATTTTTAATTTTTAATTTTTAATTTTTAATTTTTAATTTTTAATTTTTAATTTTTAATTTTTAATTTTTAATTTTTAATTTTTAATTTTTTATTTTTAATTTTTAATTTTTAATTTTTAATTTTTAATTTTTAATTTTTAATTTTTAATTTTTAATTTTTAATTTTTAATTTTTAATTTTTAATTTTTAATTTTTAATTTTTAATTTTTATTTTTTAATTTTTAATTTTTAATTTTTAATTTTTAATTTTTAATTTTTAATTTTTAATTTTTAAGTTTTAAGTTTTAATTTTTAATTTTTAATTTTTAATTTTTAATTTTTAATTTTTAATTTTTAATTTTTAATTTTTAATTTTTAATTTTTAATTTTTAATTTTTAATTTTTAATTTTTAATTTTTAATTTTTAATTTTTAATTTTTTAATTTTTAATTTTTAATTTTTAATTTTTAATTTTTAATTTTTAATTTTTAATTTTTAATTTTTAATTTTTAATTTTTAATTTTTAATTTTTAATTTTTAATTTTTAATTTTAATTTTTAATTTTTAATTTTTAAATTTTAATTTTTAATTTTTAATTTTTTAATTTTTAATTTTTAATTTTTAATTTTTAATTTTTAATTTTTAATTTTTAATTTTTAATTTTTAATTTTTAATTTTTAATTTTAATTTTTAATTTTTAATTTTTAATTTTTAATTTTTAATTTTTAATTTTTAATTTTTAATTTTTAATTTTTAATTTTTAATTTTTAATTTTTAATTTTTAATTTTTAATTTTTAACTTTTAATTTTTAATTTTTAATTTTTAATTTTTAATTTTTAATTTTTAATTTTTAATTTTTAAATTTTTAATTTTTAATTTTTAATTTTTAATTTTTAATTTTTAATTTTTAATTTTTAATTTTAATTTTTAATTTTTAATTTTTAATTTTTAATTTTTAATTTTTAATTTTTAATTTTTAATTTTTAATTTTTAATTTTTAATTTTTAATTTTTAATTTTTAATTTTAATTTTAATTTTTAATTTTAATTTTTAATTTTTAATTTTTAATTTTTAATTTTTAATTTTTAATTTTTAATTTTTAATTTTTAATTTTTAATTTTTAATTTTTAATTTTTAATTTTTAATTTTTAATTTTTAATTTTTAATTTTTAATTTTAATTTTTAATTTTTAATTTTTAATTTTTAATTTTTAATTTTTAATTTTTTAATTTTTAATTTTTAAATTTTTAATTTTAATTTTTAATTTTTAATTTTTAATTTTAATTTTTAATTTTTAATTTTTAATTTTTAATTTTTTAATTTTTAATTTTTAATTTTTAATTTTTAATTTTTAATTTTTAATTTTTATTTTTAATTTTTAATTTTTAATTTTTAATTTTTAATTTTTAATTTTTAATTTTTAATTTTTAATTTTTAATTTTTAATTTTTAATTTTTAATTTTTAATTTTTAATTTTTAATTTTTAATTTTTAATTTTTAATTTTTAATTTTTAATTTTTAATTTTTAATTTTTAATTTTTAATTTTTAATTTTTAATTTTTAATTTTTAATTTTTAATTTTTAATTTTTAATTTTTAATTTTTATTTTTAATTTTTAATTTTTAATTTTTAATTTTTAATTTTTAATTTTTAATTTTTAATTTTTTAATTTTTAATTTTTAATTTTTAATTTTTAATTTTTAATTTTTAATTTTTAATTTTTAATTTTTAATTTTTAATTTTTAATTTTTAATTTTTAATTTTTAATTTTAATTTTTAATTTTTAATTTTTAATTTTTATTTTTAATTTTTTAATTTTTAATTTTTAATTTTTAATTTTTAATTTTTAATTTTTTAATTTTTAATTTTTAATTTTTAATTTTTAATTTTTAATTTTTAATTTTTAATTTTTAATTTTTAATTTTTAATTTTTAATTTTTTAATTTTTAATTTTTAATTTTTAATTTTTAAATTTTTAATTTTTAATTTTTAATTTTTAATTTTTAATTTTT